>CM024688.1:8110783-8735783 GCA_014182735.1 Corymbia maculata | reverse complement strand
ACAACAACTACAGAATCTCCAAAAGAAAAATACTTTCATTTGATTATGCTTAATCGTTTAACACATCTAACCTTAGCTCCAGCAATCAACAACAGCGATGCACCAATCTCAACATTAGTTAGGAGTGATCACATCTCGATTCGCCCGATTTCACCTAGAAATCAGGAATCGGAATCGGATCAAGAGGAAGAGGACTGATTTCTATTTTTTGAGATCGAAGATCAGACCGATCCGATCCAATAAAACAGATCACTTAACAAAAAAATTTGAAAAATTAATAAAAATTAAAATTATTACTATTTTCAGGTTTATTGTTATTTTTAAGAAATTAAGAAAATTTAAAAAAGAGTTGGTGTTGTTTGATTCTATCCGGGATCGGAAAATCACTAATTCTATTTTTATGGAATCGAAAATTAAACCAACGTTTCTAAAAATCAAATCCACTCAACCGATTCAATCCAATCTAAACGGTTTTTCATTTGGTCAATTCAATACATTCACCCTTAGCTATAATCCAGATTCCAATTCAGATAATGTATTCTAATATCAGTCACTTCGCGAGCTCTTTTAAGTCTAAGCTTTAATGAAGTTTGCACAAATGACAGAGCCCCACTAAGTGCAATAGTATTTTCCCTTGTTGTACTATGTGGAGACGAACAGTTTTGGCCAACATGCTTTTCTCATGCTTCCCTCTACCATAAAAAGTCTCCGACTTCCATGCAAAAACATCTTGCGGTGCTTGAGTGATCGTATCATGTCATCATAATTTTAGTATGACATTCATTGAATGTCATAATTTTTAACAATCACTTAAATTTCATAATTTTTTATTATTGAAATGTCATCACTTCTAAAAAATATTCATTTAAAAACATTTACTCCGTAAGCTAGAAATTCAATATATCATGACACTTGTGACGAGGTAAGGTAGGAAAGTGTTTTGAGCCTTGGTACACTCTTCAATGGCCAACCCTACTCTTCAAGTTGCATTAGAGTTAAAGCTAGCCTAAAACTGACTTAAGATAACATTGACAATAGTCCATGTTGTCATTGCCACCGATCAAATGTCTTATAACAAGATGTACTCCTTCTGGTTTGGCATCTAATGGTTTCATTTGCCTTCTTGATCTCAATACAACACGTGCTCAGTAAATGCATTTGTTTTGCAAAAAATACATTTCACGAAAATATTTTTCTCATTTTTTGGCGTTTGATTTGCTTGGAAAAATTAGTCAACGGAAATGTTTTTCCCATCAAAACTTAAATTCAAGAAAATGATTTTCCCTTGAAACAACTAGAAAATGTTTTTCCAAATATTTTTCTACTATTTGGGTCCTTGGTTGATGAAACTTGTATTCTTATAAAAATAATTTTAAAAAATTGATTATTTAATTATTTATTAAAAAATTTGAACATCATCATCATTATTATTATTTTCTTTTCTTCTTGTCTTTCTTTTTTTCTCTTTTCTTCTTTTGTCTTTTCTTTCTTTTCCTTTCTCGTTCTTCCTCTGTCAACTACGTGCCTCAGTGATCAGCCATGATGTGGGCCGACGAATTCAAGGCTCAACCAATCCAGGTGAGCTTGGGCTCAGGCGAGGCTGGTGAGCTTAAGCTCCACTAAGGCTAGTAAGCACGTAGCTCGCTCGATCCCGGTGAGCTCAAGCTTGCTTGGGCAACGTCGGCCAATGTCGGTGGAGGAAGTCAAAAAAAAAAAAAAAAGAAAAAGAAAAGGACAAAATAAAAATAATTAAAATTCCCAATTTTTTAAAAAGTAAAAAATAATTAAAAATTATAATTTTTCAAAAAAAAATTCTTAGATTAAAATCAATTTTCCAATGAGGTCCAAACATCATAAGGCATTTTCGATCATGCATGATCAAATAAAGAAAAACTAACTGTTTTTTTTTTTAAATATTTTTTCCATTTATCATAGAGTTTTCCATAGAACAAACATGCCTTATATTTGACCTTCGGCTTACTTGAAGCTTGCAAATGATCAATTTGATGAGTTCCTCATGTCGGCCAAGGAGAATTGCCAAAACAAGTCAAAAGAAGAACTTAAAAAAAAAACATTTCATACAGCTTTCAAGAAAATACGGTGTTTGAACTTGACTTGAATTGTAGAAGGTCAATGTGTAATAATGTCTCCTGTACAGGCAGCACAGTGCAATTTTCATGAGTTGTACGTTCCAGGTGATAGCTTCAAGAGACATCCAATTCGTCTCCTAGTACTTTAAAGAGTCTTAGGCTATTGCGGCCTTCGATGGCTCTTGGCTTAGGATAAACTTTCATTTCAACACACTAAGCTTCTTTGACTTGCATAGATTAGGTAATCATTCAATTGAATCACAGTAGGAAACAGTTGACTGCAGCAAAGATCCCAATTCCCGCAAACCTTAAATCTCAACAAATCTTTCTAATTGAGATGGCTCCAAGGAATGCAGTACGATAGAGCAGACGTCCTCACGAGGCATTTGCACCTAGTAATTCGCAATTCCCTCCACTTCATCAAGCCTTTCAAAACAGGAAATTGCCGAGCATTCATTGATAATGAGAGTTGACAGGTTTTTCAAGTCTGTTTGAAATTTGTGGCAGTGTTGTGACAACATGAAGTTTCAATGTCGACAAATTAGAATGGCGATGCCGGGGTGATTAATGTTCCTCCGACTTGCACCTCTCTGGAAAAGGTAAAATTCACAAGAGTTGCACTCAATTTCTTTATAAATCTTAACATTCAAGCTAATTATACCGTGACCATCAACTCCAAGTTCTTCCAAGCCCGTGACCCATAAATTTTACCATTAGACTTTAATTGATCATGCGTCATCATTTGAATCTAAACTTTAATGAAATATTTCTAGTGTAGAAGAAATATTCTCCAAACCTTCCCATGAGTTAAAAGAAAAGAAAAGAAGTGGGGCTCAGCTCCCAATTTTAAAACATTAAGCTGCCAAAATCTATTCGAAATTGAGATTAAAAAATCAAGGGCGGCAACTAACTATTTTCAAAAGAACGTAATAAAAAACCACGATCACAATGACAAAAATCATTTACAAAATCAAGAATTTATCTATAAGGGAAAATAAAAAGTTTTCATTTTAAATTAGGTCAGTTTCCTTCCAAGAAAACTAAGAGGCGCCTATCTTTTAATCAAAGAGGTTGCTCAAATGGTATTTCTATCTATTCTCCCTACTCAAGGCATGTGATTGAATCACCATATTTGCATATTTTCTTAAGGCCGCCTCTGGTCTGTCTCTAGTAATTACTAATGTGTGTAGGACTAAAGGACCACTTTACCTGATGGAGTTACTCGAGTGTTCAACAAATTTCAGACACTCCATTGACATCTAAGAGACACTTAGCTATTAATCTTGTGAATATGCATAAGTCTTGAACCATACGCAAAACTCCTTTGGAAAACTGAAGGTTCATGGGAGATGTCTTTTCATTTTATAAAATAAGCATAATCATTGATTATTTCTAAGAACCTCACTTTGATAGTTCTAAAAAAATCCCGATTTCATGGATTAATTACACCTCATTAACTGTATCAATGAATATAAAGTGTATTTGTATGTAAACATGCATGTTAACTAGATCATTGACTCCATGTTAGCGTACTAGATGGATCTCACACTTTTCAATGGTCGAGCCTAACCACCTCCCTCTCTGGCCTCTCTCTATTGTTGACCAACACATAATGACCATCTTTTTGATTCCCTGCAAAAATATCGAAATAATTCATGCTTCTCATTGCAAACTCCAAATCCTCACGTGCCAACAGGCACCTCCACCACCGTTGCTCTGATGCAGCTCTCTCTCTCTCTCTCTCTAAAACGCAGGAGGAAGAAGATAGAACGATGTGATGTTAAGGGTTAACCAAGGTTGAGTTAAAGTTGCCGTTCAGCCATCGTGGGTTACTTGCTAATTATTAAAGCTTTGTGTCATGTCAACCGCATCGTGCAGATGGGCAGTACGACTTCACACAAGTGAAGGCTACTCAGTCAATCACCGAGGGACCCAACTCCACTGAATTGTCCCATCTGTCGTTCTTTTACTTAGATGCTCTGTACGGTAATTGACATGTGAATAGTTGGGAAAATGTTCAGCTCCCTACATTAATTGCACATAAGATGGATAAATTACAAAATCAGAAAAGAAGACCACAGAATTATCTTTTATTTAAGAATATGTATTTACCTATATAGCTAGAAAATTAGAAATTCAAAAAGGACTTGCTGAAAAAGCCTTAAAGGATCATGGTAATATATGCACAACCACATATATTTAGCCCCAAAATATTCTAAAAGAAAACTACCCCTTAATTCAGACTATCACTCCAATCAAATAAAAGTCACCAAATATTATAAACTAAACTCACTGTGACTCATTTATCTTAAATTTATTATAAATTTGTATATATTTGATATATTTATTTCAAACTTATACAACGTGATATATATCCTAGAATCAACTTTGAATAAATTCTAAGATGGAAAAAATCAAGTGTGCCAACTACAACTTTTCGAAAGAATGTTATCTAAAAATGGTGTCTCTAATTATCTGGTGTGTGTGGAGTGGAGGGACCACCTTACCTAATGGAGATTTGTTGACTAGTTCTAGACACTCCATTGACACCTAAGAAATACCTATCTATTAATTTTGTGCATGTTCTGTTGGATATATTGTTAATATAATCCAAATAATATGTTCACATACAAGCCCAATAGGTAAAAGTATGGTTATTTGGGCCGGAGCCCAATAACTTGCATATATATACTCTAGGGTTTCCCTACGCTGGAGGTAACACTGTTAAGCGTTTCAAACTTGACGTCTCTTGGTGTAACACTTCAAGCAACCAAAAAGACTTTCTTCTTTCTCAAACCTATAACCTCCAACATTCTTGAAGTAATATGTTCGTGTGTCAGATTTGAGCGAGTAAGGTGTCTTCTTGAAGATTTCATCAAGACGAATTTACAGGCATAATTTAGCATAATTTACTTTCGATTTCGACGGTGGTATTGGGTAGGATCTGAGTTTGAGGATTCGGGTGACCGAAATCTTTGATTCAAAAACCAAAAAATTATAGCCAATTTTAGAGGGTGAAACCACTTGGGCTTTGTTCTACTCGTCGATACGAACGTTTTGAGTGGTCACTTGCGTCAATCAGAGGTCGAACGAAGAAGTTACAGCACCCGAAAGTTTCCATTGGAATTTCCAGCGAATTTCCTGCGAATTTCGGTGAAATGGGCAGTCCATCTTAAGGTTTTTGGGCGCTCCAGATTTGTTTTTGGGGTTTGTTTTGGCAAGCGGTTTGATCAAAGTTAAGAGAGTTATTCGACTTTGTGGTTCGAAGACTTCAAGGTGCACTCTTTTTAACACTTTGCTCGATTATAATGGCAAAGCGTAGTTCCTATGATATTTTAAAGTTGCAATCTTTTGATGTTACCGAGTTTTATGGATGGAAATTACATGTTCAATTTGGCATGAAAGAACGTGAGATATTCTATACTGTGTTAAGTGACTTTGCATCTACCATTGAAGATGTGGATGAATATCAATGGAACAAAGATGAAGATTTTTGTAGAGATTACTTATTGAACTCTCTAAATCATAATCTGGCTATGACCTATAGTGAATATAAGATGACGAAAGAGATATGGGATCACTTGAATGCTAGTTCCAAAAACAAGAGGGGCTCTCTAAAACTCTATTAGCGGAGAAATTCTTTGACTTTAAATTCACAATGAATTCAAGCATTACCTCTCAGTTAGTTGAATTTAAGAACATGAGGAACAAGCTGAAAGATGATAATTCTGATATGTCCGATAATCTCTTTGTCGGTCTTGTATTGAGCAAGCTACCAACCGAATGGAGTTCTTTCAAGACCGAAATGCACTGGGGCGAAGGTATAGATGGGACTGGACGAATTAAAGAGGTATATTCACATTGAGGATCAAAACATTACTAGAAAGAGTTTGGAACAAGTAGGACAACAACAGTCAGTTGTTAATTTAGTTTCATACTCCAATAGACTTCAGAAAATATTCAAGTCACCAAAAGGTGAATCCTTCAAGTCACCAACAGGTGAATCCTCTTTACAGTTAGAGGCCAAAAAGACTATCTCCAAAAGGAAGAAGAATGGCAAGTGCCATAATTGTGGAAAGTGGGGTCACTGGACAGCAGAGTGTAAGTTATGAAAGAAGCCAAAGGATGACACAACACAAAATAAGGCTAATATGCTAATTAATGAATCTGAGCTTCGAGCCTTCGTTGGAATGATGAAGAATGGAAAGGCCTATGTCTCTTCGAGTGGTGGTTGGACAAGTGGCGTTACTTGTCATGCTACAAATGACAAGAACTTACTGTTGAGATCACGAAGTGAAAGACAACGTGGAAAATTGCACCGGTGGTGAGGCGAGATGTGACTCATCCGGAACTGCAAACTTGGTGCTTTCTTCAGGTAAATTGCTAATTCTGAAACATGTTAGAGTAGTACATTTACTTAAAAAGAATTTGATATCTATGAGTTTACTTGATAAAGCCAGTATGTCTTTTTCAACTATAAATGGTAGAGTAACTTTATCTGTTAACTCATATTATTTCGGTTGTGCATTCATGATTGATGATATGTATAGGTTGAGTTTAAATATTGATAGCATGAACCATGTGAATTCTACTTTGATTGATCCAAAGTTGCTACACAATAGACTTGGACATATGAATTACAGGAAAATGCAACATCTGGCTAGAATTCACAACATTCCATTAGATACTTCTATTCGATTTGACAAATGTGAAGTGTGTGCACAGGCTAAGATCACTAGAAAACCCTTTAAATTGGTTTCTAAAAGCACACAACTTCTTGAGCTAATACATTCTGACATTTGTGACTTTAGAAATTACATTACTAGAGGTAGTCGGAAGTATCTAATAACATTTATAGATGATTTTTCTAGATATTGTCATGTCTATTTGTTGAAATCGAAAGACGAGACTTTTGAAAAATTTAAGATTTTCAAGTCTAGAGTAGAAAATTAACTCAACTTGAAAATTAAGAGGTTTAGGAGTGATAGAGGAGGGGAATATACAATGACAAGGTTCAAGGAATTTTGTGCTTCGGAAGGTATAATACTTGAAACCACTGTTCCTTATTCACCCCAATCAAATGGTGTTGCCGAGTGTAAGAATAGAACGTTAACTAAAATGTTAAATTATATGTTACTTACAGCTGGCATGCCTTCCTCTTGCTGGGGAGAAGCAGTTTTAACTGCTAATCACATCTTGAATAGGTTGCCGCACTCTAAGTTGTCTATGACACCTTATGAGATATGGCATAAGCGTCCTTATAGATATGATATTCTTAAGACTTTGGGTTGTATTGCTTATGTGAGCATACAAAATCCTAAGAGACCTAAGGTGGGACCTAAAACCATTACTTGTGTATATCTAGGTAGTGCCGAAGATAGTGCTGCAAATAGGTTTTTAGATCTATCTACTAACACAATGATAGAATCTAGAGATGCAGTGTTTTTCGAAAACAAGTTTCTCAGAGATCAAGACTTGAATGTTTTTGGATCTACATATATGATTTCAGATCTCCTGTAGAATCTGAAGCAGGCCCTTCTAACACTAATTCCATACAGCTGGCTGTTGAACAATTTCCAGTTAGAGTATCTACAAGAGAGAAAGTTCCCAAAAGTTTTGGTGAGGACTTTATTACTTACCATCTTGAGGATGATCCATTCTCCTATCAGGAAGTAATGAAATCTAGGGAATCCTTATTGTGGGCAGAAGCCAGAGATGATGAAATGAGCTCTCTGTTGCAGAACCACACTTGGCAGCTAGTAAATTTGCCAAAATGGGCTAAGACTATAGGTTGTAAATGGGTATTGAAAAAGAAACTGAATAGTGATGGATCAATAGTCAGATACAAAGCACGTTTAGTAGCTAAAGGCTATAAACAGCAGAGTGGAATAGATTATTTTGATGTCTATTCACCTGTGTGTCATCTATCAACTATAAGAGTTCTTATTGCTTTGGCATCTATTGAACACTTTGTAGTGCATCAAATTGATGTAAAAACAGCTTTCTTAAATGGGGAGTTAAATGAGAAAATTTACATGGAACAACTAGAATGATATGTTATGAAAGGTCTTGAGGACAAAATTTGTAAATTAAACAAATCCTTGTATGGTCTTAAGCAAGCACCTAAGATGTGGCATATTAAATTTGACAAAGTGGTAAAGAGTTATGGCTTTCAGTCTAGTTATTCAGATAAATGCATTTACCATCGTTTTATGTCAAATAAGATAGTCATCATTTGCTTGTATGTTGATGACATGTTAATTCTTGGTTTCGATCATTCTGTAGTGAGTGACGTGACATGAAAGATCTTGATATTGTTAATACCATTCTTGGTATGACAGTAAGTTTTAAACGGCAAGTCATCTCCCTTAGCCAGACTCATTATATTGAACAGCTACTTTCTACTTGGGGATACGATAAATGTAAACCGAATGAGACACCATATGATTATAATAACAGACTGAGTTCTAATGAAGAAACTAGTGTGGATCAGTTAAAGTACTCGAAACTGATCGGTAGTCTCATGTATGCTATGAGTTGCACTAGACCCGACATAGCCTTTACAGTTGGCATGCTGAGTCGTTTCACTAGTAATCCTAGCAAAGAGCATTAGGATGCCCTCAATAGGCTAATGAGATACCTTAAAGGTACTAAAGATTATGCTCTATATTATTCTGGTTATCCTCCAACTGTGGATGGATATTCTGATGCCTAATGGTGTTCAGATATTGGAAATAGTAAGTCCACTAGTGGATATATATTCACTTTGGGTGGAGCTGCTATTACTTGGAAATCCAAACGACAGACTTGTATTGCATTGTCATCTATGGAATCAGAAATTTTTGTATTAGCATCAGCCGGTGAAGAGGCCGAATAGATAAAGAATATGATTATGAATATTCCTTTGACTCGGCTAAAGATTACTTCTTTAAGCCTATTCTGTGATAATCAAGCAGCTGTCCAAATTGTCAAGAATGCTCTCTTTAATTCGAAGCGAAGACATGTGAGACTGAGACATGTGTTGTTGAATTATCTGAGAGAACAAGGAGTTATTACCTTGATCGATGTGAGATCGAAGGATAACATAGCCGATACTCTCACTAAAGGTATGCCTAAAGATCGATTATTCAAAACAGTGGGAGAAATTGGGTTAAAGACTATATAGGCAAGTCTTAATTACCATTTACTTACCTTATAATTGCGTGTTTTGAATTATCGAATCTTCTTTTATTGGCCACAATGATAATCACAGTTTATATGTTTCATCGATGTTCACAGTTGCTAATTAATTTGAAAAGGGTGAGTTATCTCATTCAAAACTTGATGAATATAACTTTAACCTAATTCAAAGGTTCTATTAGGGAAGATTGTGTCATTCCAAACTTGATAATACAATTCAACTAAGTTGAACTATCTTTTTGGTTAAGACTTAATGCTAGATTATTTGATTTTAAAGAATCAGTAACTATGACATTCCAAATTGAAACATAGAAACAGTTGTTTACATAAGAAGCCCGTTGGTCTTGTTCTTAATTGAAACTTGATATTATATGACTAGGTTATTGTAAGTGAGTTGACTATTGGTCATGTTCTTTAAAACTAGACAATAGTTATTCTCCTACAATAAACTTACGTTAATGGCTTTTTGTAAATCACATTATTTAGGTCTTGTTCATAATTTATGAAACTGGCTTGATGTTTATGAACATGATATTATGATGCTTTATGACATCAATATATGTTCTTCTCTGCCTGATGGAATGGTGTTAAGTTTTTATTCAAATGATTGAATTCATGATGATATAAAATTTATATTTGACATTCTACAGGGGATGACAGAGATGGATGAGAGCTTCATGAGTGGGATCTTGACTATGATGACCTACTTGATAAATGAATATATATTATCAGAGCTTGTGGAGACTTGACAGTTTATCTGCTATTGCTTATTTTGATGGAGTCCATTTATTTGAGGCTTGCATTTTGCTATCTCTTTTTTTGTGAACATTATTATGATTGTTTCTTATATTTGTAAGGCCTTGGACTATTTTGACTGGCCTACTTATACTTGACTTTTATGCATATGTCGATTGTGAACTGAGTCTGAGATTTTTTTTGGGAGTTAAGATTTGGATGAGTTTAAACTGAATATAAAACTCCTAATACTTATTTTGATTTGTTGATCTTAGAACAGATTCATGATAATGATGATTCACTTATTTGGATTACAAATGCCGATTGAGTTTAAACCTTTACTGTTAAAAAAAAAAAACTCTTTGACTGATCCGAGTTGTTTGTCTTGGATTGAATGTGAATGATTCATGTTTGTTTGAACATTACATTGACCACCGTATTGGATTGTGCTGTATGGTGAACATAGGAGGAGATTGTTAGATATATTGTTAATATAATCCAAATAATATATTCGCACATACAAGCCCAATAGGTAAAAAAGCATGGTTATTTGGGCATATGGGGAGCCCAATAACTCGCATATATATATTCTAGGGTTTCCCTACTTTGGGTAACACTGTTGAGCGTTCCAAACTTAACGTCTCTTGGTGTAATACTTCAAGTAACCAAAGAGACTTTTTTCTCTCTTTCAAACCTATAACCTCCAACATGTTCATGAGTCTAGCGGTACATTCATAGCTCCATTGAGAGAAACTAAATGTTTGTGGAAGATCTCTTTTCATTTCTAGTATAGAAATTCTTAATTATAATCATCATATATTTTTCAAAAGCTCACTTCAATAGTTCTAAGACAACCCGATTTCATTGATTATTACATCTTGTTAACAGATCAAATGAATAGGAAGTGTATTTGTATGTAATTATCACTCACCTCTCTTTACAGATAATCTCCACAAAACGATCCTCTTTCCAATTCTTTGCAAAAGTAACGTAACAATGTGAGCTTACTTCAGGGATTATATGGATCTCAAGCTCTTCCATGGTCGAACCTGACCACCCCTCTCTGTGACATCTCCTTGCTGTCAAGTGTCAACCAACCCGTGATGATCATCTTTCCAATTCTCTGCAAAAATAATGAAATAATTCACGCTTCTCATTACAAACTCCAAATCTTCACGTGCCTCTCCCTCCCTAACACGTGCCAATAGCATGTCCACCATCGTTGCCCTGATGCTGCTCTCTCTCTCTCTCTCTCTCTCTAAGACGCAGAGTAGGGGGAAGATAAAACGAAGGGATGTTAAGAGTTAACCAGGGTGGAGTCAAAGTTGCTGTTTGGCCATCGTCGGTTACTTGGTAATTGTTAAAGCCTCCTGTTATGTCAACCTGATGATGCAGATGAGCAGCACGACTTGATGCACGTGAAGTATACTTAGTCAATAACCAAGGGACCCAACTCCGCCGGGCCCGTCTGTCTTTCGTTCACTTAGATGCGCTGTCCGACAATTGACTTTGTACATCGTGGATCATGCTGCAATTATTAAAGCTTCTTGTTTTTTCAGCCTTCCACCAAGGGACCCAACCCCCCTACTTCTCCCCCTGCCCTTTCTCTCTATCTAAACGTTGTCCCGTCTAGCTTCGACTAAATATGTGCTTAGCCACGTATGATTAAATATTTGGTCCCAAATTTGTACAAACTTTTTTTATGAATAATAGTAACAAATATTCTAAAAAAAAGCAACCTCTTAATACGGTTGATCATCCTAAGCAAAAAAAGAAAACAAATTCAATCGATCATCCAAAACAAAAACTGCTTTAAACAATGGGAAAACATACTTATAAATATAATTTAAAAGTTTTAATAACCCAATATAATCAAATAATCATCACGTACGAATAGTTGTTTTAGTGTCGCAATCGGAGTTGTTATTTTATCAACTATGGACCTCACAAAAATTTCTAGTTAAAAAAGTATTTATTGCATATGTAGCTGTGATATTCAATTTCTATATTGAAAAATAGATAATAATATATTAATCAATGAAATAAATTAAAAGAACCTCTTGCTCCTATGTAAAATGTCTCCATGCACCATTGCTAGGGATGAAGACGCGGTCTTGTTCATCCACTTTTTTTCTTTGCGAAAACCATCTACATCTCGCCTTTACTTCTTCATTCTTAGTATAGCTTGATGAGCCTAAGAAAAACGACATGTTATAATTGCTGAGTGCAAAACATAATTTGAGTTGAGAAGTTTATCATTTCTTTAAATAACATGGATAAATGCAACTATGGTTAAGTTGATACTTATTATTATTTTTAACGAGGAATGCGACAATAGTGGAGAGTTCGTACATAGCTCCGTATCAAACGAAAGTTGACAGACACGGAGCCACCCCCAAATGTTTGCTCCCTTGATTCAAGGAATAAGAAGGAAGGTTGAGGAAGATAATCCTGTGGGGCCCACAGGACACTTTCCGAAGGAAAGTGGGGAGGAAAGAGAGGGGCAAATGCATAATGAGTTCCTTCTTCCCTTAAATGACACGCTCAGCCGGCCCATAACTCGGTGCATTTTCTGGATTCTTGGTCATTTCGAGATGGGACACACGACAGATATTTGAATTACCGTGAAGCATAGAAGACAGTGAGGACGCCGATTGAACGGGGAAATGGAAAGTGTGGTAGGTGTCTGAACAAATTTGGTTGAGGGTCCTAAAACGTCAACCAAGCTGTCACCAACAATTTTCGGTGGAGGAGAAGGACACGGAGTAACTGGGAGATGGGAAATTTTACAGATGTAGAGATCTTTTCAAAAAAAAAAAAAAAATCCTAAAATTCCTAAATTGAGGCTTAATATTTATTAATTGAATATCCATATCGTCTCGCTTTCACGTTATATGAATCTTACTATCTCTCACTCATAACCTTCACTCTCAAACTTAACGCCCATTGGTTCACAATCTCAATTCTTAACTTTTAATATGAGTTCGAATTTTTTACTAATCTAGCAATAAAGAATAAATAACTTCTTTATTTTTTTGCTACTTTGACTTACTTAAAATTTTTTGCATTGAGCTCATGAAGCTTGATGGAACCGTTTCCACAAACCCATATGTGGACTAGACTGGACTGACAGTTCGGTTCTTTGTTGTATCTATGAAATTAACGGACGATCCCGATTTTAATTTTTCTGAATTAATTTTTAGTGAATGGTTTTTGATTTTAGAATGAAAATCGCTCAATCATGTTCACCTTTAATTTAATGGTTAAGTGTGACCACCTCCCTCTGTCACCTCTCTCTACTATTAACCTACGCGTAATGACATTATTTCCAACTCTCTGCAAAATATAACGTAACAATTCACACTTAAACTCCAAAAAAAAAAAAAAAAACTCCAAGTCCTTACGTTCCCCTCCCTCCCAAACATGTGTCAATTGCACGTCCACTGTCGTTGCTATGATGCTGCTCTCTCTCTCTCCCTGAAACGCATAGGAGGGGGAAAGATAGAACGAAGTGATGTTAACAGTTAACCGAGTTAAAAGTTTGCTATTTGGTCATCGGTCACTTGGCAATTATTAAAGCTTCGTGTTACGTCAACCTAATGGTGCAAATGGGCAGTGTGGCTTCATGCACGTGAAGGCTACTCGGTCGATCAACGAGGGACCCAACTCCACCAAGCCGTGCCATCTATCTTTGCTCATGCTCTGTATGACAATTAGATAATGTTTAGTCCCCTACATCAATCATACAGAAGAGAGGTCTTGCGTCCTGAGTAACGCATAATTTATTTGACAAAATGTAATGAATATTAACAATGTACAGTCGGACCGGATGTACTCGAAAATCGGATTAGATCATCCGAAAATAAAATTCAACCTCATGATGCATCTGGATAGTATGGCTTTATACATTGTGGATGGATCGTTTTGCAATTATTGAAGCTTCTTGTTTTTCAACCTCACGATGAGGGACCCAACTCCACTGTACTCTCCTCTCTCTCTCTCTCTCTCTCTCTCTAAACGGCGTCCCATCTGGCTTCGACTTAATATGTGCAAAGCCATATATGATTGTATGTTTGATCCCAAATTCGTACAAGTTATTTTACGTATAACAGCAACAAATATTCTGAAAAAAGCAACCTGTAAATTCCGTGGATTATCCTAACAAAAAAAACATATTCGGTCAATCACCCAAAACAAAAACCGCTTTAAATGATGGGAAGACATACTTATAAATGTAGTCCAAAAATTTAAATAACCTGGTATAATCAAATAGCCATCATGCACATATAGTTGGTATATTATATATTTCATATGTAGCCATAATATTCAATTATTATATTGAAAAAAGATAATACAAGATAATTAATTATAAGATATCGATTAAGGAAAGAAATTAAAAGAACCTTTTGCTTATATGTAAAACATCTCCATGCTCATTCATCCACTTTGTTTCTTTGTGAAAACCCTCAGGATCTCGTCTTAACTTCTTCATTCTTAGTATTGCTTTGATGGGCTTGAGGAAAATGAAGAACTATAATTGCCAAAATGCAAAACATAATTTGAGTTGAGAAGCTTGTCGATATTATTGATGTAATTTTGAGTAACATCTACAAATGCAACTATAATTGAGTGGATACATATTATTATTAACGAGCACATCGTCACTCATAGGAGAATTCTTACATCTTGGGTTTCACATAAAGCAAAAGATGTTATTTGCAGATAGGAACCACTCCAAATGTTCACTCCCTTGATTCAAGGAATTCGAAGAGAATGGTGGAGAAAGATTTTCCTGTGGGGGCTCACAAGATACTTTCCTCCGGAAAGTGGGAGAAAAGAGGGGGGAAATACAAAATGAGTTTCTTCTTCCCTTAAATGACAAGTTCAGTGAACCCATAACGTAATGCGTGCTCTTGGTCATTTTTGGGATGGGACACGTGATACATGTCTGAATTGCCGGGAAGGATAGAAGACAGTGAGTATGCAGATTGAACGAAGAGATGGGAAATGTGATAAGATGCCTGAACAGGATTGGTCGAAGCTCCTGCAACGTCAACAAAGCTGTCACCCCAACTTTCGGTGAAGGATAGAGAGGACGCAGAGTGACTGCGAGATGAGAAATTTTACAGATGTCCAAATTTGATGGGTTGAGGTTCCGAAATTAAAAAGAAAAGAAAAATAAACGAAAATAAAAAGAAAAATAAAGTAAAAAAATTCGAATCTTTTAGAAAATAAAAAAAATAAAAAAACAGATGAGAACTAATAGAAATGTGAGATAAAAAAAAAAAAAGAGAGTATAAAAAACATTTTTTTCCCATTTTAAAAGAATTTCAAAATATTTTTCTTAATAAATTTATTTTTTGTGAAACGCATCGGAAAATTCAAAAAATATTTTCTTATAAGGTAATTTTTTATTTTTTTTGGAATGAACAAAGCCTTAGTACAATCATGCTTTCTCCTCCCGTACAATATAGCCACCATTTGATTTGGCCAAAATGTTATTCTTGTGAAGAGTTTGTATTATTATCCTTGTACAAGCATCTCTCAAATAATAAGTTTGCAAATGGCCCTAGCAATATAAGAGGATAACTTCGGGAAAATGTCATCACAAGTTCCTTTTTTAGTTTTTAATCTAATTTAATTAATGGAATATGTCTAGGTTTTGAGCTACATACACAACTCCATAGAGGGAAATTGAAGGTTGTAGAACATGCCTTTTACATTTTTGGTATAGAAGTTACTAATTGTAATCATCATTTATTTCTCAAAACCACACTTTTATAGTTCTAAGGAATATTCAATTTCATCTTATTGATTATACCTCATTAACCGATCCAATGAATATGAAGTGTATTTCTATATAATTATGTGCATGTTTAAGGGGATCATTACCCACATATTAATGTTGTATGCACTCGATAATGTTAGCTTATTTCATGGATTATATGGATCTCTCAATCTCTCTATCTAATATCTCTTTGATAATAACCTCCACATGATGACACTTTTTCAGATTCTCTACAAAAATGAGTGATAACAATTCACAAAGCTGACGCTTCTCCTTGCCATACTTCAAGTCCTTACGCGTCTTCCCTACCCTTTCCCTTATACGTCCACCATCGTAGCTTTGATGCTGCTCGCTCCCTCTGTCGGTCTCTGTCTCCCTCTCTGAAGCGCGGAGGAGGAGGAGGATGAAGACACAACAAAATAAGGTTAAGAGTTAACCAAGGTGGAGTTAAGTTTTGTCTTTCGGTCGTCAGTCATTCGACAATTATTAAAGCTTCTTGTTATGTCAATCTTATTCATGCTGTGACAATTATGACTTCGATGCATAGTGAGTCACCTTGCAAAGATATTTTCCTCGAAAAAGTGGGAGGGAAGAGAGGGGAAATGCAAAATGCTAAATGAGTTCCTCCATCCCTCGAATGAGAGCTCAACGGACCCATAACCATTACATTTTCTAGACTTTTAGTCATTTCGAGATGGGACATGTGACAAACGTCTGAGTTACGGGAAGGAAAGAAGACAAGACAGTGACGATGCAGATTGAATGGGAGAGATGGGAAATGTGGATAGATTTCTGAACAAGATTGGTCGAAGCTCCTAAAGCGTCAACGAAGCAGTCACCAACAACTTTCGGTGAAGGACAGAAAGGACGCACAGTGACTAAGATAGAGATGTCCGAATTTGATGGGTTGAGGTCCCGAAATTATCTACAGAGGTGTCGGCAACACCTAAGGTGAAAGACAGAAATCAGTGAAGGATGGAAGTATAGTGAATGGGAGATGGGAAATGTGATGGACATTCGAAAGAGTCGGGTTGAAGGTCCAAAAATATCTATGAAGTTGTCGGCAACACTTTCATTTTGCGATGGATCCTCGACCATCTGAAAATGTTCTAATGGCTATGCATGAACCCGAATAGATTTTAGTTAGGATGGCCAACGGGCCGTGCCGGTTTGACCTGTGCTCTTAGGCCACATGCGCCCCAAGAAAAAAAGGGGCAGGTGTCGAGCACTTCCGTGTCAATTGCTGGTGAGGTGAATGAATATCTCAGCAAAGGATGACGGAAATTACATTTGAAAAATTTGACGAAGACAATGTCGACGGCGGTGGAAGGCCAAACCGTCGTGTTTTCCTATACTTTCCATGGTGAACGTGACATGCTCACTTTATCAGACCAATTATTAGAAACGGTCGGCAAAGATTGAGTAATTAAAATATGAGAAATGTCTATCGCCTGCATCTCTCGGCTTGTTCTCAATGTGCATAGGTTGTCTATGCCTACATTTTAATATATGCTTGACCTTAAAGAACCCAAAATTACTTTTTGGAAAAAAAAAAAGTCTACAGAGTCTTGTGCTCTACTGCTACCTTTGTAAATATGAGATCTATCTAACTGTCCTCCATTGTCATTCTCAATGGAAGCTTATCATCGGCCTTTAATTTTTTGTTATGACTTAACTTTTGTAATTTCGCATGGATTGCAATTTTGCGCGCTAGAATACCAAACAAAATTCATACAAGAGAAGGATTTTGTTTTCTATAATTAGTTGCGACATCATTATACACCCAGTTAAAGCCAAACAACATAATCGAGAAATATTTATTTTTCCCCATAATCTAACTTCTCGAAACTTATCATCAACATTTCACGGACTTCCTTGGGAGAACTATCCATAATTTCTTCAATGTGTCTATTCAATTTGTTTTATCTTGACAAGAAAGAAATGGACCGGTAACCTCAAGAACCAAAGAAATCATTTCTAGAGTTGAAATGGCATGTTTCGACAAGCTGTCATGACCATTTGTATAAGCGAGTCTCTTTTTAGGGCATGTCTTCTCAAAAGTTGAAGGGCTTGATCAAAACCAAAATAATGGTTCCTCGCTAGTTGCTTGAATCTCTCATTTTATGCCATGTGCAAAACGTAACAAGAGTGATGTAACACCATGTCTAAGGTCTCGTCGTTCAAATATTCTTTTTCAGCATTTGAGCTCAAACCCAAAAAACAAAAATGAATGTCGATACTTCGTAGCTTTTTATCAAGGATTCCGTGATCTTTTATCAATATGATATTATATTTCATCAAAAGCTTGATAAGTCTTTAACTTAACCTGTATTTTTTTACGTGGAATTTGGAAAGCTTGGCTCCATTTCGTCTTTGTCGATGCGAGTAATCTACCCACGCTCTCATGTATCGTGTAAGGCTTCGTCTACCGAAAGCAGGCCTAGCCTCTAGAGTTGTACTAAGTAGGAGAAGTTGAGATTCAAGTGCACAATCCGACGTGATCGTTAGCCATTACAAACTGTGAATGACGTTATTGGCAACAATATATGCGAGTGCTAATAAATAAATAAAAATGGAGAAATATACACATGTCAATTGCTTGACTATCCTAATAAATGAATAACTTGATTCTAGTTATATATATATATATATATATATTTTTTTTTTTTTTTTTAAAGTTGCAGTTCTCTTATGTATTCATATTTCGGCTTGTCATCTGATCATCTTTCCACAACATCTACGAAATCTCCAAAAGAGAAAGTTCCTCCATCTGAGTACGCTTGATTGAAAACAAATGGACCATTCCACCATTTCTTTTGTATTGAAATTGACTTCAGCCCCCACCAGCTAAAAATTACGAGAGCTATGCTTGGCTCTAGCATATCAGCGGCAGCCGGAGTCCAGATTTTGATTCGGATAATGCACTCCAATTCCAGTCACTTCATGAGTTCTTTACGTATCAGCTTTACTGAAGTTGGACAATAATAGAGTCCGCTTAGTGCGAGTGCAATAATGCTTTCTCCTGTCAAGCGTACTATATGGCCACCGTCTGTTTTAGCCAAAATGCTTTTCTCGTCAAGAGTTTGTATTATTTTCCTTGTAAAAGCATCTCTCAAGTAATAAGTCCGTGAATGGCACTAGCAATATAAGGTTAACTTCGGAAAAATGTCATCACAAGTTCCTTTTTCTATTTTTTAATCTAATTTAATTAATGGAATATATATAGGTTTTGGGTTACATGTACAAACTGAAGGTTCATGGAAGATGCCTTTATTATTTTTTGTGTCAAAGTTACTAATTATAATCATCATTGATTTCTCAAAACCAGACTTCAATAGTTTTAAAAAAGCACAATTTTATTTGATTGATTACACTTCGTTAACAGATATGGTGAATATGAACTGTACTTGTATAAAATTATGTATATGTTAAGGGAATCATTAACCCCATCTCAGTGTTGCATTCACTCGATAATGTCAATTTACAGCCTATTTCACCAATCTCATTTATGTTGTAGATGGGCGGTTGGACTTTGATGCATCGTTGGTCACGTTGCAAAGATATTTTCCTCCAAAAGGTGGGAGGGATGAGAGGGGAAATGCAAATTGAGTTCCCTCTTCCCATAAACGATGAGTTCAATAGGCCCATAATATAGTGCATTTCCCTGACTCTGTCATTTCGAGATCAGACGTGACAGGTATTTGAATGAGATGGATTGAAGTTCCAAAACTATCTACATGGTGTCGGCAACACAACACTTCCAAAAAAGGACTCTCGACTCTCAAAAAATGATTTAAAGTTCCTTTTGCATTTTGGTCATCATCGGTCACTTGACAATTATTAAAGCTTTGCATAACGTCAATCTCATTGATGCTGCGAATGGGCAGTACGATTTCTATGGATCGTGCATCACGTTGCAAAGATATTTTCCTCCAATAAATGGGAGGAAATAGAGGGGAGATGCTGAGTTCTTCCTTCCCTCAAACGACGAGCTCAGTGGCCCATGATATATTACATTTTCTGGAATCTTAGTCATTTCGAGATGGGAAAAGTCACAGACGTTTGAGTTACGGTGATGGATAGAAGACACTGAGGACACGGATTGAATGCGGAGATGGGAAATGTGGATAGATGTCTGAATGAGATTGGTCGAGGCTCCTAAAATGTCAACGAAGCTATCACCAAAAACTTTCGGTGAAGGATAGAAAGGACACAGAGTGATTGCGAGATGGGAAATTTTACAGATGTCCGAATTGATGGGTTGAGGTTCCGGAATTATCTGCGAAGGTGTCGGCAACACTTTCGGTGAAAGACAGGAGACAGTGAAAGGACGGACATAAAGTGAATGCGAATGGGGAGTGTATGGGATGTTCGAACGAGATAGGTTCAAGCTTCAAAAATATCTATAAAGCCGTCGGCAGCACTTTTCTTTTTGTGAAGCATCCTCGACTATCTGAAACTGTTCAAATATCTGCACATGAAGCCGAATAGATTTAGTTAGGATGGTCAATGGGCCGTGCCAGTTTGGACCGGTGCTCTTGGGCCACATTCGCCCCAAGAAAAAAAGGGGGCAGGCCTCGAGCACTTCGGTGTCAATTGCTGGTGAGGTGAATGCATACCTCTACAAGGATGATGGAAACTACATTTGAAAAATTTGAGGAAGATAATGTCCACGGTCGTGGAAGGCCAAACCGTGGTGTTTTCCTATTCTTTCCATGGGGAAACGTGACATGCTCACTCCATCAGCGTGGATTGTACTGTCAAAATCAACCTTCACTACTATCAAACAGATTATTAGAGAATATGGAAAATGTCTATCGCCTGCATCTCTTGGCTCGTTCTCAATGGGCATAGGTTGTTTATGCCTACATTTGATTATGCATGAACTTAAAGAAGCCAAACTTATTTTTTGAAAAAAAAAATGTCTACGAAATCTTGTGCTATGCTGATTTAAAACAAGTCGGGCCAATATGCCATTCCTTTGTAAATACGAGATCTGTCTAGTTGTCTTGCATTATCATTCTCTATGGAAGCTTATCATCAACCTTTAATTTGCCGTTATGACTTGACTCCTATAATTTCGCATCGATTGCAACTTTGCGTCCTAGAATACCAAAGAAAGTTTATACAAGAGAAGGATTTTGTTTTCTCTAATTAGTTCCAATGTCATTATCCACTCAGCGAAAGCCAAACAACATAATTGAGAAATATGTTTTTCCCCTTAATCTAACTTCTCCGAACTTATCATCAACATTTCGTGGACTTCCTTGGGAGAACTATCCATAATTTCTTCAACATGTCTATTCACTTTGTTTTATCTTGACAAGAAAGAAATGGACCAATGACCTCAAAAGCCACATAAATCATTTCTAAAGTTGAAATGGCATTTTCGGCAGGCTGTCATGACCATTTGTAAGCGAGTCTCCTTTTAGGGCTTGTCTTCTCAAAAGCTGAGGGGCTTGATCAAAGCCGAATAATAGTTCCTCGCTAATTTCTTGAACCTCTCATTTTATGCCATGTGCCAAACACAACAACAGTAATGCAATACAGTGTCTTAAGTCTCGTCGTTCAAATATTATTTTTCAGCATTTGAGCTCACATCCAAAAAAACAAAAATGTAATAAAAGAAAAGAACATTAGATTCTCCTAAACAAACAAAAGGAGCAAATGAAACTTGAAGGGTCAGATGCTCAGTGCGGACTACTCCGCCATATATTTGCCTTTTTTCCGTACGATGTCAAAATTGTCCATTATTATCATTATTGTCGCAAAAGATTATGGTTTTGCATGTGAAGGAAATTTTCTCGAAGTCATCATGGAAGAGTCACAGCCCGTCATCGAGGGGCATCAACAAAGACTCAAATGCTTTTGCTGGACATTCTATTTGGATTTTCTCCAACCCACAACAATCTTTGGCCACAAATAGGTGAATGCGTTCGCCACTAGATTCTCTTCAAATTAACTGCACCAAGTTATTTGCATAATTATCCCGAAATCGAGAATAGATTGGAAAATTAACTCGTGACTTTTGACCTGCAAATTAAGTTTAGGATCACTCGACTAATCGCCTGATTGGTTTTTTAGGTGAAACTTTATAAAAATTACTTTTTTCATAAACATTTGTTATTTTCAACGTGTTAATTCATTTCTTTTGCTTTTTCCTCGACTCTTTGCCTTGTTTGATCATTTCTTCACTTTGAAAATTTTAAATAAATTGAAAAAGAATCCTCAAACAAGAAAAGTAAAACACAAAGGAATCATCTATCACTAAAGAAAGCCATCTCTCTCTCTCTTGCCTTGTCACGATCTTTGTGTAATCTTCCATTGTGATTTCTGGGATTTCGACCCACCAAATGGGCGAGATCAGACCTAGGGTCTCTATGAATCCTAGTTATAAATGAAGTCGTTTTAAATGATTCAATATTTCAGCAGCACATACCTTATTCTATTTGACTGGATTGTCCCATTTTTGTGTCCCATTTCTTCCATTGTTCAATAAAAAACTACTCCAGCCTTTGGTAAGTAACGATTTTATGCAACAAAACATACAACATCTTGTAATTTGTCCGTGATGGCATGATATTCTTCTTCAAATTTTAGGATAAATATATTTGAAACTATTGACATCGAATGAGAAAAGAATTATAAATTAACAAAAGGCTAATGTGGTCTGACTCATGTGGCCCACAAGAGCAACCCAATGATTTAATCCGCGGTCCAGACCCATCAACCCATCACAACATTTCAGCTATTTTCCCCTCTCTCTCGCTCTTCATGTTCCTTTTCTCTGCCTAACAACGTCTCGCCCAGAAGACTTTCAAGCGAACTAGATGCAGATCATTATTGCCATCGCCACTCCTTTCCATGAACTCATGCTGTAGCTGGTGATGTCCTGCCGTTGCTTCCTTCTTATTCGGCCATTTTGCTATTCAGCGAAGTTGCAACTCGATCCCTCTGATGCAGTGAGCTATGCAAGGCGGAATTGACTCCAGAGTTCCTTCTTCCGTCAGACTCGGACTTAAAAGCAGTTGGAGTTTAATCTTTACCGAGAGAGACATGCTCGATCATTGAGTTTTGTGCCCTCAGTTGCTCTTTTTTGTTAAATTACATGAATTTCTTTTCCAAAACAATTAGCAACTCGAATCAAAATGCAGGAAACCGAAATGGCGAGCAAATTGAAAGTACGGGTGAAAAATTGAATAGGAAAATCTAGACTTGTATTGAAATCGACAATGTATTTAGAGAAAACTAGAAGCATACAATGAAATTTACAAATGCTGACGTCAGCTTCAATCAGCTTCGTGTTGTTTTGAGCTTTACCGATGGAACGCTGCACCCTTTGTCTCACGTCAATCAAGTTCACAGCTTCCTCCTTAAGGTTGCGAACATAGCCATCGGAGAATATCATGTCGTCCCATACAATCGAAGGTCCAATTCGTGGAATTTCATGATCCAACTTGCAATGTGAAAGACAATTGATCGCACCACCACTTTAGGACCAAATATATCAAACGAGAACCTTTCAAGAAAAGGAATCCTAGAATAAGCTTCCGTCCACAGTAACCTTTCAATAAATGGTAAAATACCATTAGGGCATCTCGAAGGTGTACACACGAGAGGAAGGTCCGAAGAAGGCAACCGGTATTATCGAAAGCAATCGTGACCCCACCTCCTTGGCTTATACCGTCACGATCCCGCATTTGGCTTTTGGTGATGAGGAGTGTCTAGGCGCGACGACTCAACGAGAGGTCCGACGGCGCTCAAGTGAAAGGCGAGAGAAAAAAAAACAGAACGAGAGATCAAGAGACGAGTCTAGAAACAAATCGACACCGATAACAAAGTTTAATTGGAGAAGAGACGACGATGATTTGGTGGCGATGACGGCACGAACTCGAGATGATGACTCGGCGGCTTTCCGGACAGCGAGCACAACCTCACTATAGCATTAATTCTAATGGCCAGCAGCGGGACAGAATAACGGATAGAGTCTTTTGGTCATTTCATCGAACGTTTCCTGAGCAGTATCCGTACCTTCATTAGACACGAGAGCAGCTTTGGTTCTGATTCACAGAGCTTGGAGAGTTCGATCGGTGTTCAGGAACCCGGGGCGAGACGTCATTTCCCATGTGATTCGAACTTACTGCAAGCTTCCACTGATCACGGAAGTGAAAGAACGAATTGAAGGAACGTATCGCAATGAACAAAGACACGATCGGAACGCCACAAGACGACACCGGAACCGCAATCGAAATCATGAACGGAGTCGCGGCTAATGAAGAGGAACTGATGTGAGATGGTGGAGACGTCACAACACTCGAATCTGACGGTGGTTCAACTCCGGCGAACCTCGAAATCAACGGAAATGAAGTTTGGATTCCAGGATCGAGCTTCGTTTCTTCTGTGCGCGTATTGTGTGCCTTCCTTCGTGCTGCCTCACGTGGTCGGAGATGGAAGACCGGCGGTGGCTTCCGATGGAACTGGCGACCGCCGGTCAAGATAGAGAGGCCGTGAGAGGCTACGGACGCGGCGAATCGAGAACTTCCTTGTCAAATGACGAAAGTGCCCCGCTTTAAAACGACGAAAATGTCCTTCTGGTTATTGCTATTTTTTAACCGAATTCAAGAGAAGGAAAAATACTTGTTTTGATCTTTTTTACGACATGAACAACAGAATGATATTATTAAAAGCATAGTTTTAGTTAGTAAATTTGTCGAAATCTATTTTGTGAATTTTTGATAGAGCTTAAAGGCAAAAGACAAGCGTAGTAAAGTTTTCATCGCAGAAGATAAACTTGGCTGTCTCGGAGAGAGATATATTTAAAATTTGTGGAATAAATAATGAAGGCAGCATAATTATAGAAGCTCAATTAGCAATAATCACCTCACATTATAAAATTGGAGAACTAAGACAAAATGATAAAAACTAGGTTGCATAATATTGCCAATTCCAACATAAAGACAACACTCCGAAAGATGACATCCATCCACACACACGAATGATTTAACTTTAATAAGACAAGGTCTTTCACTGGAAGAAACAAAATCACATGACAAATCACACACACAAAAATTCAGACCGAAAGCATAAAACACTACTCACTTTCACAATATCTCCAACTTGTAGCTTTTCCCAGGGGATGGTCTCCCACCGTCTATCTTGTAACCCGTCCACAGGAGAGTTATTTATTGCCTTGTCAGCTTGAAAACGTTTCTGTTATGCATAAATAGAAGGAAAGAGGTTAAGCATATTCTAGTATCTCCTCTAACGCAATTATATGACTTGGTATATAGGAAACAAAACCGACCCTTTAGAAACACCAAATAGCATCACAACTAAAATTGCTGAATAAAGAAAGAAAAGAGGAAGAAGAAGAAATCTCTGTAAGAGTTTTTCTAATGTGGGCTACATTAATTGAGATTGTAATTAGCTGTTTTATGGGGTTGGTTTGTTGAAATGAGATATAAGTTTTTCTTAATAAGTCAATATGGGCCTGGCTTGTGTGGGCTGAGTTGGGCCTGGCCCGTGATGAGAGGGCCTGGTCAAAAACTCTATAAATAGCGCTAAAGGTCCCTCCTCTAACCCTCTTAAGAAGTAACCCTCTCTTATAAGTAACTTCTATTGGAAGTAACTTCTCTTGGAAGACCTTCTCTTATAAGAACTTCTTCTCTTCAAAGTTACCCACATACCACCTTATATAAGGAGGGGTCGTGGGAAGAAGAGAGGCCATCTCATCAGGCCAGGGCTTTGAGGGCGATAGAGGAGAAGATCAATAGCATTCGAAGACTCGATTGACGTTATTCCGCATTAGGTTCGATGGATTCGAAAACAGGTACGCGAATCTTCTTCTTTCTTGATTGTTACGCACGAGTTTCTAGCAATGTCGATCTTGGAAAGCCGTTAGAGCGGCTTACAATCTCGACAGCATGCAAATTAAGACGAACTATGCATGAGATATTATATACTTTCCCAGTCCTCATATGCCTCTTTACCAAGAGATACAAGAAGAACCAAATAGAGGGGACCCATCCTTGTTGCAAGGCTCAAGGGGTTGACACATCAAAAGCAGGTCGTTACAGCTTTGAATCACAATAAAAAAGCAAGAATTAATACGAACAAAATAAAGGTCCCTTACTTCATAAATCTGTCTATATGGTATAGCCATGATTGAAAATGCCCAAGAAGGTGACATAACTACACGACTCTATGAAGTGTCTGACATGAAAACAAGTAATAAGGTGATCATTACAGAGCAAGCCCTCTTTCCATAACTTTCCGCAATTTACAAGCACATAAAATCATGAAAACATACAGAAACATCTCGATCACATATTGAGAAATTAGAAACCTACATGCTAGAGCATGATGGGATATTTGAAGTCACAACATTGGTTCTAGCGCAGAGTTTCTAACAAACGCATGAAACCAGAATTGAAAGTGAATTTAAAAGAGATTGAACTATTAAGATTTTTCTATGATATAACATTAATCCCAAATTGGAGTTCAATCTTTCAAATGGGTTGCTTGGAAGGCGGAAAGGCACATTCGCTACATTATATCCATCACCAACCGGGTTCTTCATTCTCAGCTCCTGAATATTCACTTTTTGCATGAATTGGCATAGACCATCGTATCATAAGAAAATAAATATTAGGTTTCACAATGTACAGAATCTTAGAAACAGGCTATGAATGTGTAATATATGGAGTACATATATTGCAAATAGGTGCATTTGAAAACCATCATAGTTATGACCAAGAAAATGCCAAATGACAACTTCAGACATGATTGGAAATAAGATGAAAAGCTCCAAAATGATGGTACCAAAGGGTGCGCTAGTCTTAACGCTCACTCATACAAACAGCCTAGCCAGTACAGTCTAAGAATATTTTAACATACCTGAAAGGTATCGCCGACAAAATTGATATCATGAGAAAGTACAGATTAGCAATCCGTCTGAACTATCAATTTGATGGCATATATGATGTCAGACATCTAGTCAATTACAATACCACATGACCAGTAATGCACCAACACAAAACAACATTTACTAAATGTGCAATGGGTATAAGAAACCATAAACTCTACAGCACAAAAGATTTCACACCGATTTACCTGTTCAAACAACCCTTTAGGTATAAATGTGAAGAAGTTGTACTTGGTTGTTGATATTGAGTTTCCCTTGACAATTGAAAACATGGCGGTTAAAGACAAAATAAGAGAGCAAGAACCCTTGGAAGCTCCATAAATAATAGAATGAAATGACAACTGCAGATAATCTCATTCAAGTATCAAAACTTATTGAAATTCCATCTATGACAAATGGGATATAATATAAAGCTTCTGGACAAGTTGGAGAGCCCAAGCTCAAATGTTAGGGTCGCCAGGCAAATCTAATATTATATTAAATGCAACAAGATAGCAAGATACCATAGCCTCTTTGATGAATTCTCCTCATAGAACCCTTATAACGAATCAATCAGCGGAACAGTTATCTTGAAAAAGGGCTCTTATCCATTTAAAAAAACTTAAAAAGGTCCGGATACTTTAATTGTCATAAAAAATGAAAGAGCTAGAGCAGATTTCAGCTCTTCTATAGAGTGAAAATAAAGTAACAACTTGTTCATCGAAGTCTCCTTTGTTCATTAATTTTTTTAAGTCTTCCTCATTTGGGTCCACTGTGAAATCACCAAGAAAATCAAACTTCCATGGGGGAGAGACAAGCGATACAGTAAGGCTAGCTAACAATCAAGGATAACAGATACAAAGTTCGACGAACGACAAGTACATTAAAGCAAACTAGTGATCAATTTTTACTATTTGTTAAATGAGTCTGTCTCATATGATAGTCATCACAAATCAAAAACAGAAGATTTAATATTTTTCCCAGCGGAAAGATCAAAATTCACACGGCTCAAACTCTAGAGGGAAATCATAAAAAAAGTCCTAAATGTATTATACTTATACCAATTCATTCCTAGACCTTTTAATTTAGCTAATTTACTTATAAACTTTTTGATAATTTGCAATTGAGTCTTACTAGTCAATTTGAGCCAAAAATTGGTGACATGGACAATAGTCTGTGCTATGGTCGATTTTGTTTGCCTTTTTTTTCTTTTTGTGGCCTATGAGGGTTGTCGATGACCCTCGTGGGCCACCGAGCTGTCGGCGAGGCCCTTGCCAACTATGAAGGGCTCACCCAGATTGGGTGATGGCCGCTTGGCCCATAGTTAATGAAGTCACAAAAACCCTCGCTAACCGTGAAGACTTTGCCACATCTGGCAAGAGCCTTCGCGCCCTCACCTGCAATTGACAAGGCCGAAAAGGACCTAGGTAAAGTCATTGCAGCCTTGTTGGTTGCAGACAAGGCAACCCTTGCTTAGGCTAGGTGAGGGTCGCTAGAGAACCCTTGTTTAGGTTAGACGAGGGTCGCCAGAGATGCTCGTTAGAGAAAGATAAAAAATAAAAAATTCAAAACATTCAAAAATTCTTTTACAAAATTGCAAACTTTGTCCATTTCAGCATCGACCATATAATGTAGAATGTCTGCCATCCATGTCACCAATTTTTGACAAAAGTTTACTATAATGACATAATTGGTAAATTATCAAAACGTTTATAATTGAATTTATCAAATTAAAAAGTTTATGATGATACAAATACAATGTGTTTAGGACTTTCTTGGTAATATTTCCAATTGCGCGTGCATATTAATAGATTAGTTGCTTCCCACAATGATTTCCTTAACGTGAGTCCAGCAAAAATAACATTTCAGTTGGACAGCTCCACCAATGGCTTTATCTACACCGTTCACCGGTACACTATACAATGGCACCAACTCTTACGAGATCATACTCTACGGTATTAAGGTTAGCACAGACTCATCACCACCTTGAGAGAAACCAAATTACTCATCACTAAAAACTCGGAAATATCCTATTTTCACATCACAACCAGAAGAAGCCAAATTCATCCACTTTCTGCGATATTTGGATAAGAGAAAAGGGAGCAAAACAAAACTAAGGCTCCAATTGTTTTGCAGAAAATTATTTTTAGAAAAATATTTTTCGGATTTTCCAATGTTTGTTTTATAGAAAATGAATTAATCAAGAAAAAATCAATGGAAAAAAGTCTTCTAAAATAGGGAAAATGTTTTCCGCTTTTTAGAAAGTAGAAAACATTTTCCATCCTCTTTCTTTCACTTCTACACCAAGAACTTTTATTCACCAAACATCTTTTTTTTTTTTTTTTTTTTTTTTTAAGGCTCCGTTCATTTCACGGAAAATATCATATTTCTGAAAAATGTTTTCCAAAAGACCATATAACGATATTTTCGGATATTCAGCTAAAACCTGAGAATGAAGTGAAATATCTTTTCCACCATTCGGTATCTAACTTAATTTTTGGAAAAAAATTACCATAAATTTTAATTTTAATTTTTATAAAAATTGAAATTTCAATAATTTTTTATTTTTAATTTTCTTTTCCTTCTTCCTTCCTTCTTCTTCGTGCTCCTTCCTCTGTGGCTTCTTCCTTCTTTCTACTCCTTCCTCCTCTGCCCCCGCTTGCCTTGGTGAAGGCTGATTGCTTGGCCACTCACCAAGACATGGATTGGCAAGCTCGAGGCTTGACCGATTGCGGGGTACGGGCCTCATCACCTCCTGGCAACGCTTGGGCATTGCCAACCTAGTGAGGCCCAAGTTTTGCGGCCGTTTGGCGACGCTCAATAAATGCCACCCTACAAGGACCAAGCCTCGCCTTTGGGTGTCATCGATGTGGGGAGGTCCAAGCCTTGTGGCCTTTGGTGACGCTTGAGCATCGCAGATCAACCAAGCCTCAAGCTTGCCTTGCATTTTCTTTTATTTTTTTTACTTTTATTTCTTTTTTTTCCTTCTTCTTTGTGGCGAGGCTTCACGTTGCCTTGCCTAAGTTCCCTTAAGCCTCACTTGAGTTTGCTCGAGCCTTGACTAGCTCGCTAGAGTGGGCAAAGCCCGAGCTCACCTAACGGTCTCAAGCAAGCTTAGGCCTTAGCAGATCAGACGAGCTGGGTGAGGCTTGAGCCTCTCCTAGGGTCACTCAAGGTCAACGAGGCTCAAGCCGTGCCCAACTCACCAAATTTGGCAAGGCTGAAGCTTGTTGACCTCATCGAATCAAGCAAGGCAAAGCCTTGCCACAGGTTGGCAAAGCTCAAATTCGCCAGTATCTGGCAAGCTGAAGCCTTGTCGGCTTATGGCGAGGCTGGAGTTTGCCTGTGGCTAGTCATTAGCCCTTACGTGGTCAGCGGCGGCCAAGTGAGAAAAAGAAAGAAAGGAAAAATAAGAAATAATAATAATTTAAAAATAAAAATAAAAATAAAAATTATTAAAAATCAGTGCATGTTCGAAAAAATTTCCCTTATCAAATAGCGGAAAAATTTTCTATTTCATTTTCATGTTTCAGTTGAATATCAGAAAATATTGTAATTTCTTGGAAAATATTTTCCAAAAATATCACAATTTCTGCAAAACAGATGAAGCCTAAGGTTTTTTTTTGTGAAAAATGAATAATTTGAAGGATATTTTTTTAAAAATAAACACTTGTATCACTAGAAATAATTAGTCCATAAAAAATATTTCCATTATAGACAACAATTTATAGTTGAATTTTTTTGGATAATGAAAATATTTTTCATTCATTCATTTTTATAAATTATACAAGCAATTAATTTTTAAAAATATTTTCTAAATCATTTATTTTCTATAAAACAGAGTCTAAATTAAATCACGTGTGAGGGTCAGTACACTCGAGTCGGAGCCTCTCCTGTGACCTCTTGACCAAACTGAATTTCCTCTTGTACCGCTTTCACCTCGCACGTCTGGCGACCTAATATGAATGGATCGGAATGGAGGCAAATGAAACGAAACGCGACTGACCTTGAATTTCATCGGTTGATTGGCCTCGCGATCGTTGCAGTAGATGGTGCGGTGGATCAGAGCCTGGGGCTGGAAGTGGCTCCGCGAATCAGACTGCTCCCCGCTGTTGTTCATGGCCGCGGGTGGATCCATCGCGCCACGGAAAGAGCTCCCTGGTTAAGTTCAAGCCCGAGCGAGCTTAACCACCATGAATAAATCGGCAATCGATCTTTTCACTTCTAGTGGTAAAGAGTACCGCAACGACACTGACCTCAGATATGTTCGCAGCACTGAATGACATCAAATGCGCATTGGGTGTCTTGCTTCTCTCCCTTTGGCTGGCGCGAGATTTTGTGCGCGTTTGTGTTTGGCTGGCCGCCCTGGGATGGTATATGTACTCAATGGGATTTGCCAACAAGAAATTGCGTTAAGTGAGATTCTCAATTTCCTAGGGAAGCCGAGCAAACAGAGCAACCATCTAATTTTCGAGCATCGAGATTTGAAGCCTAGCACTAAGGATACTGGCCAACCTTTGCCTAGCTTGGGTGAGGGCGTCATGGCTAATGAAGGTGAGGACGCAGGAAAATTTAATCATCTCTCTTAAAAATAATTTCTTCAAAAATTACTTTCTAACAACATTTAATATTTGATGAAACAAAAGCAACTCAAAGTGAGAGAATAAGAACTTTAGAATAACTCATTGTGTTTAAGCCGGATGATACGTATCCCCTTTTCTCCTATCTTCTGCCTTCTTTTATAACTCCTAAAATCAAAGTGCTTGGGAACCGATTAAACTTGTTGTTAACCAGTTGCCTCAAGGGAAATTAGTGGTGCAAAGGGCATCGTCATTCTTTTATTAAAAAAAATAGGTAACGGACCGTCACATGAGCATTATTCTTAAGTAAATTGAACAGTTGATTTGTAAATATCGTTCTTTCTTTTAACTTAGATGCTCTGTAATGACAAGTGAAAAGTAAATGAAAATGTTCAACCCCTACATTATTTGAACACGAGATAGACAAAACTCAATCGTCGGTAAATAAGGGTGAGGAATATCTTTCATTCAAGTACATGGATTTACTTATACACCTAGTAAAATAGTAATCAAAAGGAATTGCTGACAAAGCTTGAAAGCATCTCATTAATGTGTGCACAATCAATATGTAACGACATAATTAGTCCCTAATTTGTACATATTGTCTTATGAATAACAACAGCAAATATTCCAAAAAACACAACCTCTTAATTCAATCAATCACCCAAAACAAAAATAGTTCCAATCAATGGAAAATTATACTTGCACATAAAATCCAAAAATTTACATGACTCAATATGATCAAATAGTTATCATGCATGTATAATTATTATTGTGCCACAATAGAAGTTGCTTTCCTTTCAACTGTGGACCTAATAAAAAAATTTAGTTAAAAAGATATACATTCCATCTGTAGCCATGATATTCAATTTATATATTGAAAAACATATAATATAAAATAAATAATTACAAGATATTGATGAACGAAAGAAATTAAAAGGACCTTTTGCTGCTATATAAAACATCTCCATTCACCATTGCAAAGGATGAAGATGCCGTCTCGTTCATCCACTTTGTTTCTTTATGCATGTACCAGTTACAACTCATCTCTATTTCTTCCTCCTTATCATAGCATATGTAGTTAGGAATTGGGTGAAAAGGAGAGGAAATAAAGATCGAAGGAAATACTTGCCTTGTTGGGCTAAGTTTAAGAGCGAGGAAGTGAAAAAAATGGTGGACAAATGTGTTCCTGTGGGTCCCACAAGATATATTCCTCTCCTAAAAGTGGGGAGAAAGAAAGGGAGAGGAAATGCAAAATAAGTTCCTTCTTTCCTTACACGAGGAGTTCTCGGGGTCCACAACGTATTTGCTTTTTACTGGACTCTTTTATCATGTCTTAATCCTATATTCTGCATCTCATTTTTATATGTTCCATTTTTTTTTATCTCGTCTTGTTAGTTTAATAATTACCAACTTGAAAAAACATGATAATTTACTGATTTATTGGAAGGTTGGTAGGTTCCTTATTAAGTTGGTATTTTACTAAAAATAGTTGTACTGTTTCAAAGAAGTTGGTCAGTCACCATGTTAGTGGAATATAAGTATATGTATTATTGATATTATTAGGATGCCCCTAAAATTTCAGAAGAGTTGATAATTAGTATTGTTTAGACTTGGTAAAATCTCGTTAATGATGATAACTAACTTTCAAGTGATATGACAAGCAAATTAGCAGTCATATCTTTTTACAAGATAGGAATCCTCAATCATCTTGCCATTTCTTCACTTTGGAAACTTGGAATAAAGTGAAAAAGAATCCTCAAACAAAAAAGAAAATCACAAAAATACCATCTTTCGCTAAAGAAGTCTCTGGGGCCTCTCTCTTTCTCTCTCCTTCCCTCCCCCTTTATGTAGTGCTCTTTATTTAGTCTTCCATTGTGATTTCTAGGACTTCAACTTGCCAAATGGGTAAGATAAGATCTCGGTTCAATATTAATATGAGTTGTAAATCAAGTCATTTTAAGTGGGTCGAATCTCATCAACTTATGCCCAATTTTATTCAATTGGATTGTCCCATTTTTTGGCCCATTTCTCCCATCCATCAAGAAACAATTACTCCAACCTTTGGTAAGTAAAGATTTGACCCAACAAAGCATACAACGTCCTGTACTTTGTTCACGATGGCATGATATTCTTCTTCAAATAATAGGGTAAATATATTTAAAACTCTCGACAACTGAATAATAAAAGAATAACAAATTAATAAAGGCTTATTTGGGCCAACTCGTGCGGCCCACAAGAGCAACCCAATGATTTGATCCGCAGCCTAGACCCATCAGCCCCATTACCCCCAACATTGCAGCTTTTTTCCCCTGGCCTGGCCTTCTCCTTCCCGTCCTCCTCCCCCGCCCTACGAGGGACGTGGCTGTGTTATGACCAAAGAAAGGAGGGCTCGCTCTGCCTTGACGCTGAGCTTGGAGTAGACAGAGATTCCAAGTCACATTCCTTGTCTCTGCCTAGCAATGTCTCTGCCAGAAAGACTTTCAAGCACACCAGATGCAGATCGTTGCCATCGTTGCTCGTTTCCATGAGTTCCAGTTCCTGGTGATCTCCTGCTTTTGCTTCTTCTTAGTCAATCGATCCCTCTGATGCAATGAGCTATGCAAAGTGGAATTGACTCCAGAGTTCTTCTTCCCTAGGATTCAGACTTAAAAGCAATTTGAGCCTAATCTTTACTGAGAGAAAGACTGGCTCGATCATTGAGATTTTCTGCACTTGGTTTCTCTTTTTTGTTAAATTACATGAATTTCTTTTCCAAAACAATTAGCAACTTGAATCGAAATGGAGGAAACTGAAATGGCGAGTAAATTGAAAGTACGGGGTGAAAAATTGAATAGGAAAATCTAGACTTGTATTGAAATCCATAACGTATTTAGAGAAAACTAAGAGCAGACAATGAAATTTACGGATGCTGACGTCAGCGACAATCAGCTTCGTGTTGTTTTGAGCTTCGCTAACGACACTGCACCCTTTGTCTCACGTCAATTAACTTCCCAGCTTCCTCCTTAAGGTTGTTAACATAGCCGTCGGAGAATAACATGTCGTCGCATACAATCAAAGGTCCAATTCGTGGAATTTCATGATCCAACTTGCAATGCGAAGGACAATTGACATCACCACCACGTTAGGACCAAATATATCAACAGAACCTTTCAATTCACGGAATCCTAGAATAAGCTTCCGTCAACAGAACCTTTCAATAAATGGTAGATACCGTTTCGGACATCTCGAATGCGTACACACAGAAAAATATCCTTCTGGCTATTGCTAATTTAACCGAATTCAAAGGAAAAAACTCGTTTTGATCTTTTTTATGAGACGGACAACTGAATAATATTATTAAAAGCGTAGTTTGAGTTAGTAAACCCGTCGAAATCTATTTTGTGAATTTTTGAAAGAGCCTAAAAATATAATATATATTATACATAAATTGACTTTAAGAACATTTCATTCACATTTAAATAAAAAAATTATCCCTTTTCAAATAATATTTGAAGAGCTTTGTCAAGAGTAAAGTAAACGCATAGGAAAATCTCTTGGTAATATATGGTGATAAAAGTGCTCTTTGCTCATTAAGTGCATTCAGTTTTGATGACCATAGAGCAAATTTAAATGCGTTCTCAAAAAAAATCAGCAATTAATCTAGACAGGATAGTGTGGTCGTGGAGAGTCTGAAATTCCGATGGATTGAACAATTCCTAGGGAGATGTTAGTGAGTTGAGCAAAAGTCGCAGACGATGACCTCCTTACTCTTTTCTATGAATGGAGGATGGGGAAGGCTAGAGCTTTTACATAGAAAGAGAAAGTGGAGAACGAGAAAGACTGTTAAAAAAAAGAGTTTGATAAAAGAGAGTGAATAACACACAATCTTAGCAGGAGAAAATATTAAGTGAGTTCGAAAAAATTCATGGGATATACAAAAAATCATCCAGTGATCAACAAGTGTTGATCTGGGTCCACACGAAATATTATTTAAAATTTATGATGAAACCCCCTCTCTCCCCCTCCCTCTTAACTGGAAAAAAAATTGTGCCCGGTACCTCTCCATTCACGCTTAGGTTTTTCTCTCACTCTTTGTCGTGACCCATCTTTTTCATTCATAAGGGAAAAGAGATATATTTAGTGGGTATTGTCTAAAGGACAAGCCCACGGCCCATAATTAGGTGTATGCTCTCCCAAGTTCATACCTCTCATGACATTAGACGGTCCATATGCACTGGAAGAATAAATGCTCTTGATTTTCCAAATTAACCAAATAGAAATTACAATGGATTGTTACTGTAGACATCCAATGTGATATGATATTTGCCGTTGGGGGTTTATCTCTACAAATTAGCCATTCGATAAAATTGTGTTTGCTAATTCTACCTGTCTATATCAGTTGGTACCATCCTATAGCTGATTCCACATTCCTGAGTTCATCATATAACTCTTTGCAACAATATCTTTATCTAGATATGACTGAAATTAAGGTTGTCCTTAGTTTAAGAATACTGCGCCAATTGCATGCCATACTACTTTTAATTTCAAGTTGCATAATTGAAACGCTTCTACAAAGATATTGTTGCAAATAATAGTTCATCGCTAGTTGCTTCAGCCTCTCATTTTATGCCACTTGCAACAAGAGTGATGCAATGCCGTGTCTTAGGTCTCGTCATTCAAATATTCTTTTTCAGCATTTGAGCTCAAACCCAAAAAACAAAAATGAAATAAAAGAAAAGAACATTAGTCCTAAACAAACAAAAGGAGCAAATGAAACTTGAAGGGTCAGATGCTCTGTGTGGACTGCTCCACCATATATTTGCCTTTTTTCCCGTATGGAGACAAAATTATCCATTATTATCATTACTGTCAAATAAGATTATGGTTTTGCGTGTGAAGAAAATTTTCTCGAAGACATCATGGAAGAATCACAGCCCGTCACCGTGGGACATCAACAAAGGTTCAACTACTTTTGCTGGACATCCTATTTGGAGTTTCTCCAACCCACAACAATCTTTGGCCACAAATAGGTGAAGGCGTCCGTCATCAGATTCTATTCAAATTAATTCCACCAAGTTTTTCACATAATTATCCCAAAATCGAGAATAGAATGAGAAATCAAACTTGTGACTTTTGACTTGCAAATTAAGTCTTGGACCATTTGACCAATCACTTGATTGATTTTTTTAGGCGAAACTTTATAAAAATTGGTTTTTTTCTTTTTATAACCGTATGTTATTTTCAACATATTAATTCATTCCTTTTGCTTTTTCCTCGACTCTTTGCCTTGTTTAATCATTTCTTCACTTTGAAAATTTTAAATAAATTGAAAAAGAATCCTCAAACAAGAAAAATAAAACACGAAGGAATCATCTATCACTAAAGAAAGCCATCTCTCTCCTTGTAATGATTGTAATCTTCCATTGTGATTTCTAGGATTTCGACACACCGAGTGGGTGAGATTGAACCTAGGGTCTAAATGAATCCGAGTCATAAATCAAGTCGTTTTACATGGATCAATATTTCATCAACACATACATGATTCTATTTGACTAGATTGTCCCATTTTTTTGGTCCATTTCTTTCATTGATCAAGTAAAAACTACTCCAGCCTTTGGTAAGTAAAGATTTGATGCAACAAAGCACACAATGTCTTGTGCTTTGTTAACGATGGCAGACGGTTTTCCTCAAATATTAGGGTAAATATATTTGAAACTATCGACATTTTAATAGTAAAAGAATAATAAATTAATGAAGGCTTATTTGGTCCAACTGGTGCGGCCCACAAGAGCCACCCAAAGATTTGATCCGCAGCCCAGACCCATCGGCCCCATTACCCCAACATTTCAGCTGACTGAAGAGAGGAGCGCTCGCTCTGCCTTGACGCTGAGCGGGGAGTAGACAGAGATTCCAAGTCACGTTCCTTGTCTCAGCCTAGCAATGTCTCCGCCACAAGAATCTCAAGCGCACGAGATGCAGCTCATTGCCATCGCTGCTCGTTTCAATGAGTTCAAGCTCCTTGTGATCTCCTGCTTTTGCTTCTTCTTAGTCGGTCGTTTGCTATTCAGTGAAACTGCAACTCGATCCTCTAATGTAGTGAGCTACGCAAAGCGGAATTGACTCCAGAGTTCCTTCTTCCCCCGGATTCAGACTTAAAAGCAATTTGAGTTTAATCTTTACCGAGAGAAAGACAGGCTCCATCATTGAGATTTTCTGCACTCAATTTCTCTTTTTTGTTAAATTATCTGAATTTCTTTTCCAAAACAATTAGCAACTCGAATCGAAATGCGGGAAACTAAAATGGCAAGCAAATTGAAAGTACAGGTGAAAAATTGAATAGGAAAATCTAGACTTGTATTGAAATTGAAAATGTATTTAGAGGAAACTAAAAGTGGACAATGAAATTTACAGATGCCAACGTCGGCTTCGTGCTGTTTTGAGCTTCGCCGGCAGAACGCTGCACCCTTTGTCTCACGTCAATTAACTTCACAGCTTCGTCCTTAAGGTTGCGAACATAGTAGTCGGAGAATATCATACAATCAAAGGTCCAATTCGTGGAATGTCACGATCCAACTTGCAATGCGAAGGACAATTGATCGCACCACCACTTTAGGACCAAATATATCAACAGAACCTTTCAATAAATGGTAAAACACCGTTCCGGACGTCTCGAATGTGTAGACACAGAGGAAGGTCCAATGAAGGCAACCGGTATTATCGAAAGCAATCGCGACCGCACCTCCTTGGCTTCTACCGTCGCACAGCCCCGCTTCTAGCTTTTGGTGATGACAAGTGTCTCAGCGTGACGACTCAACAAAGGTCCGACGGAGCAGTCAAGTGAAAGGGAAAAAAAGAAGAACAGAAGAGAGATCAAGAGAGACGAGTCTAGAACAAATCTGACACCAATAACGAAGTTTAATTGGAGAAGAGACGACCTGATGACTTAGTAACTTCCAGACAGCGAGAACAGCCTCACTATAGCATTGATTCTAATGGCCAGCAACGGGACGGAACAACGCAGTCTTTCGGTCATTTCATCGAACACTTCCTGAGAAGTATCCGTACATTCATTAGACGCGAGAGCAGCTTTCGTTCTCGTTCCCAGAGCTTGAAGAGTTCAATCGGTGCAGAGAAAATTCCGAAGAGTCAGGAATCAGGGGCGAGATGTCCATTTCCAGGTGATTCGAACTTACTGCAAGCTCCACCGATCACTGAAGTGAAAGAACGAATCGAAGGAGCGCCTCGCGGTCAGAACAGCGCACGATCGGAGCACTCGAATCTGATGGTGATTCATCTCCGGCGAACCTCAAAATCAACGATACTGAAGTTGGGATTCCAGGATCGAGCTTTGTTTCTTCTGGGCATGTATTGTGGGCCTTCCTTCGCGTGTCGCCGTAGTCAGAGACGGAAGGCCGGCAGTGTCTTCCGGTGGAGCTGGCGGTCGGCAGTGAAGCCAGAAGAGGACGGTAAATGCCACGGCCGCCAGGCAGAACCGAGAACCTTCCTCGTTAAATGACGAAGGAAGGCTAAAAATTCATTTTGTTCTTCTCTCATCAAATGACGAAATTGCCCTTCTGGTTATTGCTATTTTAACCGAATCCAAGGGAGAAGAAAGAAACTTATTTTGATCATTTTTCATAAGAGCAACGACTGAATGATATTATTAAAAGCGTAGTTTTAGTTGGTAAGCCCATCGAAATCTATTTTGTGAATTTTTTAAAGAGCCTAAGAATTCATTATATTATACTAAAATTGACTTTAAGCACATTAAATTCATTGATATTTAAATAAAAAAATTCTTCTTTTTCAAATAATATTTGAAGAGCTTTGTCAAGAATAAAGTGAACGCATAGGAAAATCTCTTGGTAATATATGATAATAAAAGTGCTCATTGCTCGGTAAGCGCATTCGGTTTTGTTGACCTTAGAGCAAATTTAAATCCTTTATAAAGATAAAAAAGAAGAAGAAGAAATTTATCAATAAAGGATAATTTGGTGGTGGAGAATTTGAAATTCCGAATGGATAAAACAATTCCTAGGGAGATGTTAGTGAGTTGAGCAAATGTTGGCTACTATCTTGGGAGATTTTCACCGACAATAATCTCCTTAATCTTTTCTATAAATGGAGGATGGGAGAAGGCTAGAGCTTCTATAGAAAAAGAGAAAGCAAAGAGCTAGAGATAGATCATAAGAAGGAAGAGTCTGACAAAAGAGAGCAAGTAATACATTTTGGTCCTATAAAAAGTGGAATTTGTCTCGGCAGTTTGAGAATATATTAGGTGAGTTTAATATGCCACGTGAGATATACAAAAAACCATTCAATGATCAACACATGCCGATCCGGGTCCACACGGAAGATTATTCAAAGTTTATGATAGACCCTCTCTCTCCCTGTTAAAATCGCTAAGCTACAAGACAGAAAAAAAAATGCCCGGTTTTTTCCTAAGAATCATTTTTTGATTGTTTAATTTAAGTAATCAATTTAATTTTTGTGATGAAGCTTCGGACCCTCATTTGAAATTTTCCTTAAGAATAAATAAATAATTTGGCACAAGTATGTCAAAATGAATTAGCACGGGCATCCAAATTTGTAAAAGCAAATTATCCTTGCTAAGAAGTACAGTCAGGCAACATGTTTATGTCTATTGAAAAATAATTCAAAAGGATAATGTAAGCTTAAAAAATCATTCAATAAAATGGGGGGTTTTCTAATGTGTACTTTTTCTTGATACAAATAAATTGCTTTGGGAAACAACCAGAGAATAACAACTTTTCATTGTGGGGTTGTGTTGCGACCTCCTTTTACCTAGATCCTTTTTGTTAGAGCCAAATTGGTCCCTAAGTTTCTCTGAAATTTAAATTTAAATATTTAGTCAAAATTTAAGTGTCAACAAATTGGACCTATGTGATGGTTGATATGGAGTGTAGGCTCCATAGCAATCTTGACAACTTCTTTAGGAATGACATTCACAAACCTACATTCATGGTAATTAAGCTAATGTTTACATTTAGCACTATAATAACATGAAAATGTAATTTTCTGGTCATGAGAATTAATTAATTCTTATGGTGAGTGTAGTCCACCATCAATGTCGCAAGGCAATTGTGGCATGATCTACATTGGAAAGTTGAGATGACATTTGATACTCATGTTTCAATTTGAAGGAAGCAAAAAAGAGAATTTGTGCATGTAGCATGACCACTTATCAGGCTGTGATGGACTGAAGCAAAGTCAAAGCAATTCAGAAACATCTTTTGATAAGTTTCCTATCTACCTGGACTTACTTTCGTATTACCTGATTCCTATATTGATCCCCAAAACAAGGAAGTAAGGAGGTATGACTTGACTCCATAGGGAATTTCATCTTTGCCACATTTTTTCAGTCATTTAATCCATTCATCCTCAAATTCCATAACCTCGACTTTCCAATGTGTCTATGATTCGTGACCCTGAAACACTTGTTGTTTTGTTCAGCTCACTAAATCATTAGGTCACAAGTATGAAAATGGAGTAATTACTCATAAACCACCTCCAATTTAGTACGGAGGGCGAGTGAGTAGAATGCGTGATTGCAACAGAAACTATAATGGGCAAGGAGGTCAAGTGGCAAATAGACAATGGAGCCCTCAATATGGTTTATCAGGGACCTATGCAGCGGCATGCTTCGCAAAACTAACCTCCTTAGCAAAGTTATGATCCCCAAGGGCAAGGTGAAAGAAGAAAACCCATGTCAATGAGCAATATGGATTGTGCTGCCGGTGGAAGGGGTCCATATCAAGGATAGAGGAGAGATCCAGTGCATTCATACCAGTGCATTCATACCAGGGAGACCTACTACAGTCAATAGGGTCATAACAACAACTACTATCAGCAACAGAGAGACCTGCCTGCCGTAAGGAGATGGATGGAGCTTTGCACCTCCAGTGCAGAATGGATTATAGGAGAGACAATTGGAACTATGCACCTACTCCTGGTAAAACATATGGGTATAGTTTGGATGGATTTCAAGGGGAGGGTACTGGTAGTGCTGGTGACTAATCTTCCCTGCCCTGTAGAATTTGTAAAAGCAACTCTTGAGCAAATTCTGCAAGGGAGCAAGGAAAACAAAAATCGTATCCTTGAAACATCATTCTGAACAGCAGTGGCCAAGACTGTCGTGGCAATAGTAAGCATCTATCTCATCAATTTAATCATGCAATTACCATTCGAACACGAGAAATTGACAAGGAATCACACTAAGAACTAAGACAAAATCCATCTAATTCATGCCTATTCCACAAATTCCAGCACACGTTCAGAATTTTTAAGAGCATACAAGACCGCATATCGTGATCGTTTTGATGACTAATTGATATGAAATGAAAGCCATATCTTCCTACAAGCGCATATGAGTCTACTTGATCAAATGACATCAATCTGAGACCAAATTAATACTGAATTGAAACAAAGTAATCACGATCAGCATGCAATACTTCAATTCTAGCATATTCAAGTTCGATTATGACTATAATTCTCGCTAGCATCGGCATGATACTCACAATATTACTTTCCTGGCATGAACATATATGATCCCATAACCAAAAAAGCCTCCAGCTAGAATCAAAAGCACCTGATCAGCACCGTGGATTGATTTCTAGTGGAGATTAATTCAATCATGACATAACTTCTTTCCAAGGGAACATGAAATTCACCACAACACCAATCTTACATTGCTACACATGCTTGCCTGAGTGGAATAGCATAAAATCAATGACCAATGGACATCAGCTCAAGGCTGCAACCGTTGCAAATTGGCATGTACTGACAAGGTTCCAGCAGATTCAAAACAAGTTCCAAATTGGACACCTACGTTATTTTGATGAAGAAACAAAAATCAAATACGCTTATATGACCGGAATAGATCGACAATCTAGTAATGAAGGGAATTCTCGATCAAAAACTGAATCAAAATACACATCGACTTAGTTCAAGAATTACATCAAACAGGTGGTATACATTACGGCTGAGGAGCACCAGTTCAAATCGCTAATGCAGCCTTGATCACAGTCGACTTGCACACAGACGGTAGCAAAAGCAACGGAGAACATAGCAAATGTGGTTTAGTTGAATGAATAATAATTAGCTATAGAGCGATTGACATCGGATATGAGTAAGGAGATAACAGAACCAACTTCGAGGAACGGAATCCGGTAGTCATGACCGAAGTTCGAGCACTGTTGGTGGATGGAGGTGTTGGCGGCGGGTACATCGTGTGGTGGCCAGCGATGGAGGTGTGGCGGCGGCTGTTGGTGGATGGAGGGCGACGGAGGAGGAGAATGAACATCAACGGAGTCGCCAAGTGCGCCAACGCTGAGCATAGAAGGGAACCGACAGATGGTCAGTCGAAGAGAGTTAAGGAAGAGCTAGAGAGAGAAAAAAAAAAGGAAGAAGGGCCACGCGATGTAGAGTGCGTGTGGTTCCCACTGAGAATTTGTGTATGATTAGCTATGATACAAAACTGATCTTTCGATTCAAAAGGGATAGAGAACCAAAACAAAGCAACGAAATATTGAAAGGAATACCTCAAATCTTAAGTGCTCACTTATGCTTCGTGGACTTTGGCAGATATCTCGGTAATCAAGAAATTGGTCCAGCTCTGATCCACAGCTTTCTATACTCAGGACTTCCAACGATGGGAAGTTCTCATCGCACGGCGAGAATTTCAAAGAGTATCCCTCGGGCAAGAAGCTCCTGAATTTTGGCAACTCAAAAAGTCTAAGAGCAAATAACTTGGAGAAGGTGACTGTCATGCCGATTGCTTCTTCTGATTTTTCATGGCCAGCAATTTGTTTCATATCTTCACATGACTCCACCATCAGGTCTTCAATTTGACTAAGAAATTTTGCCGTGAAGGTAGGGAAAAGCATTTCCAAATGGGAGCACTGCACAACCTCTACGTCTCTCAAGTTTGGGAATGGAATGTTTGGAAGACCATCGCACTGCCAAATGCACCCCAAGTTTTCGAGATCACGCAAAACCAGCTTTGTCAATTTGCCACCCTCTATATCCATCCCATCCCCTTCGTATATGATCTTGATCGAATAGCATGAAATCACTTCTAGGTTATCAAGATAGCACTGCAGCCTCTTCCACATATGGGATGGGGCAATACGTTGGAGATTGTCACAGCGTTTCAATTTAAGGGATTCCAATTTGCAAAAGGAATCATTGGGAATTTGATTGTTCCATAGCTCTTTGCACTGAGCGCCTTCAATTTCTAGAAATTTTATATCGGGAAATGTAACCTGCACAAGGATAATGTAAGAAAGGAGGATAGTAGGACAAATCAATACATTGTTCGTTTTAAAACTCGATAATGCAAGAATACACACAATCAAAATAAGGTACAGAGCAAACCATCTTATCGAACAACGGTTGTGGTGATTATATATAAGATTAATACCATCAAAAAACCCCTCAAAATTGATATATTGGTGTCATATTTAATGTAGATTGATTTTGGCATCACATAAACTTCCAAACCAATGCATTCGTGCCATACTCCTTAGAATCAATTTTTATGTACCATAAAAGAATCTCATGCCACATAGTTTAGGAGAAATGTCATGCATATGTACTAATTAGAGATTTATTATATTACAAAAATTAGTTTGAATTAAATGTGGAATTAGTGTATCGATTTGGGATTTTTTTTTTGGTGATATTAACCCAATATAATATTAAATATACTTTAGAATTGTGAGAAAGTATATGAAAAGATTATTTTTTGCTAACAGACAAATATATGGGGGTGTTAAGAGCACTTCTATGGAGGAAGAGCCACTGATATTTTACCGATATTATGAAGTGGTCTTATTATTGTCGACCCATCTAGAAAGATGAACATAATTTTCCCTCCTTTTTTTTTTTGTTAAAATAATGGTGTGAACATGGATGGTGGGGAGCCGTGGTTAAAAGGTTTCTTTTGGTGCACGTGACAAGCGGTTGGAGGACAACGCTTATTTAAGGCAGTGTTTGACTAATCGCCGTGTCCGGATGTCCCCTCTCCTTGCCTTCCCTTCTTTTGGTCTCTCTTATCCATTTGTTCATTCTATTTGTCCACAGAAGAGTGTAGAGAAGCAACTGGCGCCATATTTCCTCAAGTATAGTGGCCCTGTGTTCACCCCGAGATGCTTAGTTTGAGCCACAGACATCTAACCCATGCGCTACTTTAAGTTATGAGATTGACAAGTCTGTCATTATGGTCACACTGAGGCGTCAGGGATTAGAGTATCCCTTTGAGGTTGCAAGTGTCCAAGATGCAAAGGCAGCTAGAAGTTCAATCACGACAATGCTCGAACTTTGCAGTTTCGTGAAAGAGATGTCACTTGTTTTTCCATTGATTTATTGCTTGATTTGAGCCTTTGCTTATTTATTTATCTAGTTATATGTTTACTGTTTGTTCCACTATAAGTCTGAAAGGTGGTTTATGATTCCCTTGAGAGACAAAATATATCCTTCAATCCCAATCTCTCCTATTCAAGTTCATTTTGTCCTAATTTCTACATGAAGTGTCGTATTATACAAACAGCTAGTTGCCAAAATTGAACTACGATTTTGGGGAGGGATTTTTTAAAACTGCTGACACTTTTCAAGTTGTGCAATCTCTCTACGATTGGGGAGGGGAACACGTTGATTAGGTCAGAGCAATTTTTAAGGGTGGGGGTGGCTAATTCGCATAAGGAACTTCTAGGAAGTTCACTGTGCGCCTTGCCATATTCTTTTGTAGGATTTTACTGAGCCAAGCATCAATTCCTCCAAACCTGATAAACCAATCTGCTTATAAGAGTTATGCATCACATCATAGCTATGAAAAATTTGACAATTTGGCCTAATCCTATACCAATCTATCTGATGAGGTGGAAGAATGAATTTTCTATGGATGCTTTACTCTAACAAATGTAGTTATAAATTGTGAACACTTATTAACTAATAAAATCAAGTAAAAATCTTCAAAGGGATATTATTACTTGCCCTTGCAAAGCGGGTGACTATGGCTATTATAGGTATTATCTAAAGAGAAGGGATGCATACCTTTCGATTGAAGAAGGAATCGGCACAAATATCTTGTGAATTTGAAGTAATGATTACTGACTCTTTCTTTCCATGAGGACATGAGAAGAATTTCTTCATGGGACAATCATTTATATGTAGTCGCTGTAGTAGTGGGAACTCTATAATATCATCCATGCCTCCATCTCTTCCTCTTTCATCCACAATCAGCACCTCCATATTTCGACAATGCTCCACATCAATGTATTCGATTTCTCCTCCTGCCACAATAAGACGCATTATTATGGCTAATTTTCAAATGCTTTATCTCATCTATATCAATATACATATTATGAGTCATGCAATGTGCATCATTTTGCGCGACTTATTTTCATTAATTAATTCCATTAAAAAAAATCTCGCCCAATAAAGAATTCAAAAGGATGATGTAACCTTAAGAAATCATTTAGTAATATGGGAGATTCCATCGTGTACTTTTTGCTGAAACAAATAGAATCTCAACTCAGGGCTTGATAAGAGGGTCATGGGTTCACAAGAAAACGAAATTGAGGTCAACTTTACTGGCTTATCCTCCTCTAGAAGTGTTTCCACTTACGAGAGCCACCAACTGTAGTCCCTCTAGTGAGGACACCTAACTTGGTTGTGTTCTTATTTTAACGTGTCGGTGTTCACACGCCTCACATCTTTTGTTCCAAGTTATATATTTTTTTACCCAACAAGGTGGGAAACTCCTGTGTTTTACGTCTCACAGTTCAGATAAAGCAGTTTAAGAACTTACTCTAGTCCCAAATTGCCTCATTGTTAGGAGCTCAAAGTTTAAAAATTCTTACCCAAATGAAAATAGTATATCGTCGATAAAAATTTCAATATCCGACTAAATTAAAGAACACAATAGTCCAATGATAAATATATTCTTAAAAAGAAGTTATAGTCCTATATAAGGACAAATATCCAACTATAATCTAAGTTGTGGCACTTAATGATTGTTTCAATAGTTTTGACATAAAATTGGTCCGGCTCTGCTCCACAACTTAATCTACTCAAGAGTTGCAAGGATGGGCATCACCTAGTGTATTGTTGTGGCAAGATGCTCCTCAATTTCGGAAAATCAAAAAGTGTAGGAGTAGTAAATGTAGAGAAGGTGATTGTTGTATCAATTGGGAGACCATTGTATTGCTAAATGTGCCCCAAGTTGTCTAGGTGAGACAAAATGAGCGTTTTCAATTTACCACTCCCTGTGTCCATTCCATCACCTTCATAAATGATCTCGATCGAATGGCATGAAATCACTTGTAGGTTCTCAAGACAATATTGCAACCTCTTCCACATATGGGATGGGGCAATACGTTGGAGATTGTCACAGCGATTCAATTTAAGGGATTCCAATTTGCAAAAGGAATCATTGGGAATTTGATTGTTCCATAGCTCTTTGCATTGAGTGCCTTCAATTTCTAGTTCTCTTATATTGGGAAATGAGACCTGCATGAGGATAATGTGAGCATGGAGGATGGTAGGATAAATTTATTACATTGTTCATTCCAAAACATGATAATGCGAGAATACGAACAATCAAATAAGAGATAGAGCAAACCATCTCGTTGAACAACAGTTGTGGTGATTCATCATTTTCTTAGGCCATCTCACCTAACTATCTCATAACTCTCATACGATACTGGATGAATGTTCCAAAAATAGGGCATTGCAGAATATATAGATATCCTAAGGAAGGGAAACTCATCACACTACCTCTGATTGACTACCTTCTTTTTTGGGAACCACTTCCTTCATTTGTTTGCAAATCATATTGTATAGCCACTCATGTTTCCTTAGAGTTACGGCTGTACAACAGGAGAAGAGATTTCTTACATCGGAGAAACTTTCAATGGAGATGTTTTTTGGACTAGCAAAACACAAAATCGTTTGGGAGTTGCTCTTCACCACATGTATCTCAACCTTCTAGCTCCACTCGCCCTCACTTTATCCAACTTGGGGAGCAATACAAATTTTTACTCCAGATATTCTTTGGGGAAGTGGGTTCTGTCAATGCCTTCGTGGCTCCAGCTGGGCCCATCTCGTTCCTTCAGATTTTGGACTGCGTGGGACCTATCCCCATCCAAAGGCTACGGGCGCGTTCCTAACGGTCGCCATGCGGTGCATTCTCTTCTTGCCCTCCCCCCTCTCTTTTCTTTGAGGAATTTTCTTTTCTAAATATTATACACACACATATGATATAATAATATTAATACCATCAAAATACCCTCAAGTCTGATATATTGGTGTCATATTTAATGCAAACTAATTTTTGCGTCACATAAAATTCCAAACCAGTGCATTCATGCCATACTTAACTTGAATCAATTTTTCGTATCATAAAAAAAAAATCTTGTGCCACATTAGTTTTGGAGAAATGTGATGCTTATGTACTGATTAAAGATTTATTACGTTATGTAAATTAGTTCGGATTAAATGCAAAACTAGTGTACAGATTTGTTATTTTTTTCATGATATTAACTCAATATAATATTACATATACCTAAGAATTGCAATGGAACGTAAAAGGAATCACCAAAAATGGAAAAAATATGAAAAGATTATTTTTTGCTAACAGACAAATATATGGGGGTGTTAAGAGCACTTTTGTGGAGGAAGAGCCACTAATATTTTACCGGTGTTAAGAAGTGTTCCTATTATAGTTGACCCATCTAGAAAGTTGAATGTAATTTTCCCCTCCTTTTTCTTTTTTTTTTCCCTTAAAATGACGGTGTGAACATGGATGGTGGGGAGGCGTGGTTAAAAGATTTCTCTTGGTGGACATTGTTCAGAGACGCACCCCCATAAACATCTCTCAAGAGATATCATTACTTGCCCCACAAATTGCGGGCCTATGAATATTATGGGTATCAAATAAAGAGAAAGGATGCATACCTTTTGATCAAAGAAGGAATCGGAATAAACATCTTGTGAATATGAAGTAGTGGTTATCAAGTCTTTTTTTCCACTAGGACATGAGAAGAATTTCTCCATGGCACAGTTACTTATACAGAGTCGTTTTAGCAACGGGAACTCTATAATATCATTTGTCCCTTCATCTCTTCCTTCTTCATCTACAATCATGGCCTTCATATTGGGACAAAACGTCACTTCAATGTCTCTAATTTCTCTAAGACATTTAGCCACAGATACCGGAAAGAGAAATGCCAACCTCGTTTTGTAAACCTTGAGTTCTTTTAGGTTTCGAAATGCTGATATTCCTTGTAATTGCACATCCTATTTCCATATGTGCTGTAGGTTCGATAAGTCTATTAATACCAATTTCTCTAGCCGAGAGAGAATCTCGACATGTCTTGTGACTTTCAGGTTGCTCAAGTTGAAAACTACGTTTGTTGATTGAGAATCCGAAATGTGCAACGACTCCAAATTTGGCAGCATCAGTATCCAATATGATTTCAGAATACTTGATGTGGATTTAGAGCTCCAGATTTTTATCGATTTTAGATTGCTGTATTCTAATGGAGGTTGACTGTAGAGTATATTTTCCAGGTCGAGGAGTTCATTCATCACTAAGTCTTCCAAGCAAGGGAATGAAACCTAACAAAGTGCCACAATGAAAGCTCAGTAAGGGCTTTGCGGTTTCTATTAAGCATGCATAAAAGCAGTTTCCTTCGCTTTGTAAATTTTTTCGCTAGCTATTCTAATCATTGATAAATATCATTTATCATTTTGTCAATCTGCGTTTTCAGCCGAACCAAATATAGAAAACAATTCATTTTCTAGGAAAAGTGACTTCCTGAGAAAACATTCTTTAGCAAAAATGAGTCCTCGGTAAAACGAATGAACCTGAAGTATACGAATGGGCCCGGTGTCTTTTAGAAACGTCGAAAACTCAATTGATCGGAAAATTATGTGGAGGAGGAAATATCCTCAAAAGAGCTGACGTTGACACGGTGAGGTGTATGACGTGTTTGAATGAGATGCAACTTGCATGTAGGCGGGACATGAATTGTGCGGACTTTCTTTGTTACGTTCATTCACCTTCCGTTTATTTAATCTCTGGACGTCCCTTTCTTCATTTTGAAATTGTTGAATTTCGTTAATTTATTCAAGATTCCTTCTCCCATTCATTCATTTGATAAACTCTTTTTCTTCTCAATAAAATTGTTAAATGAGTAATAAATTAGTCATTGTTGAAACCCATGTTAGAACCCAAGTAATTAGTGCAACTATGTAAAATTGAATAAAATAAAATAAAATAAAATAAAATAAAATTTTGTCCTAGAAAGAGGCTTCCCTCTAGCTATAGTTGAATGCGAATCAAAATTTGTCGCCTGTGGTTTATCGGAGAGGACTTTTTAAAAATTTATTTGTGATTCAAATAATAAAATGTACAAATAATCAAAGATCAATGCAATAAACTATATGTTCGGTGGACACCAATAAATATCACCTTATCCTAAATCCCCCAATAATAGCATATTTTGGAATCCTTTGCATAATTAAGAATTAATGAAACTTATACCCTTTTGAAAGTACATATTGACACAAGGAGAAAATGAAGAAGTTACCTGAAGTGGAGCACCCTCTGATGTGATTCCAGCCTCTGTGCAAAAGCTCGTCATCTTTGGTAACCTCTGAAAAAGTAGACGACGTACCTTGAGCAACTTAACTATGTTAACGGTAGAAGCACCGCCTGTGGCACTGGCTCGCATTGAGTTACATTTAGTTACAGAAATCTCTTCTAGATGTACAAGTCTTTGCATTTGTGAAAGACACCACAAGTATTTCAAATGATCGCAGTTAAAGACTCGGACAATTTTCAGTTTGCTTAAGCTCCCTGAGCCAACAAAGTCATGGCATATATTTTCCAAATTAATTAGATTACTGAGGAACAAGAACTCTAAATTTGGAAAAGCACCATTGGATGAACTGGCGATGTACTTGATTGAAGGGCTGTCCTCAATGTTGAGACACTTTAGTTGTGGAAAACCCCCGGCACACAACTCATGAGCGTTTTTCTTAAACTCTCTCATCCCATCCAGATGCAAGTATTGAGTATTCTGTAGAGTTTTCTTAACGCATTCTCTTGAAAGGATACTATCACACCCTTTCAATCTGATTTTCATGGTACTCAAACCTTCATATCCCACCATCAAATCTTTATGTTCCAACATCGGTATCAATTTTGCATTTCCTATGTTGATCTGAAAGTTAATCAAGTTCCCAAATGGCAGGTCATCATCCTCCAAGAGTATGGTGGGATTAGGGATTGATATTTCCAAAGATGTTAGCTTTGCCAAGCTCTTCAACTCGGCAAGTGTAGCATTACATGATTCTGACTGTATTTCATCCACACCCATCCATTGATCAAAGCTTTGCTTCATATGTAATTCTTCCAAGTTGATTAGGCCTTTCAGGGCACCAGGTTCAATTATCTTAAGCCCCACGCAATTGCTTAGATTCAACGATCTCAGATTCGTTAGGTGCCCGATTTCTTTAGGTAGCTTAGAAATTCGAGACCTTGCAAAGCTAAGAATCCGCAATGCTTTGAGCTTGCCAAGAATTGCCACATCCCCCACATCACAATGGTCTAAATAAAACGACTAGAGGTTCCCGAGGATTTCGATTGAGGAAAGTAAAGTGGGGATATACATGGAGCAAAGATATAGGACTCGGAGCTCCTTCATGTATGTAAAATCTAGTTTGTCTCCCACACCACGTTGGTAAGCAGGTCTCTCCCCCCAATTTTTCGATGGAGACAACATGAGTATCTTCAATTCAGGAAATGCACACCGCATTAGTTCAGTAAGCCTATCACTACCAACATCAACTAAGCATATTGCCCAACATTTCTCAAGCTTTTCCTTTGTCCTTGGGCAATAATTGTTGTTCATCATTAAGGAATTTTCACCTTCAAATGGAGTTGAGATGACCACCTCACTATAAAGATCATGTATGGTCACATTTTTCTTGTTGTTGCCTCCATCCTGCAACAAACAAATGGAACGTAGGCTATCTAGAAGAGTATTCGGTCTATCCCTTGCACCTTGCATCTTCTCATCGAATTCCTCAAACAAGCCCAAGCCCATGCCTAGTACCAACAAAGTTTCGACTTGAATGGTTCCACCAATAAGACCACACAGCAAGAATAAGGTCTTGGCGTCCTCACTCTTCAAATGTTCGTAACTCAACTTAACTATGGTTTCTGTGTTTGGCTCATCTATTTTTATCAACGCGTTTCTCCATGCAGACGCACTGCTATTTTTCAAGGTTTTTGCAATGGAGATAATCAAAAGAGGCAAACCTACTAGCTTGTTGACCAATTGAGCTGCTATTGCTTTCAATTGCTTATCGTCTTTGAGCCTGTCGCCGACTGTCTTTTCAAATAGCGTGAAAGCTTCATTGTTGTTTAAGCTTTCAAGAAAAAATGTTCGATTGGCAAGCATCTTCTGCTCCAGCACATCCTTAAATCTCGATGTGAGCAACAATTTGCATTTTCCGCTCGTGTTTCCTGAAGGAATCCCGACCGCTTCCAAATTAACTTCCTTCCATAGGTCGTCCAATATAATGAGAACCTTCTCATTCGGATTAGTCTGCAGCCTCTGTAACAGATGATCTCTTCTTCCTTGTTGGGTGTCCTTGTCCTTCAGACTCAGACTCAAGGCGTCAGCGATCTGGCCTTGGATATTAATCAAGTCTGGAGTCTGCGAGACTTCCGCTGTGACAATCATGTCGAACGGTCTCCCCTTTTTCTTGAGTGTCTCCTTGACTTGCTTCAACAGCGTAGTCTTCCCCACGCCGCCAGGCCCATAGACTCCAATCACTTTTAGCTTCTCATCATCCAGAGCTTCCATTATGCCCTGCATGATGGAAGCTCGCGAATCCGCGATAGTGTCGCCCCCATCAGCGGCTGACGAATTCACATCGGAAGCACCACTAAAAAGCCCCGAATCGGCGATAGTGTTGCCCCCACCACCGGTCGACAAATTCACGTCCGGAGGACTGCCAACAAGCCCCGGTGGAGCACTCTCATAGTAGATCCTCTCGAATTTCCCTTGCGGAATGAGTGCCTGGATGGTCTGGACTGTCTTCCTCGCGTTCCTTCCGAGACAATAACGCTCCTTTGGGTTGGGAAGCCACCCGCAGAAGCAAGTTTTCTTGGCCCTTCCATCGTTACCCAGCATGCTGCGCGCCGTGTTGGTGATGGTCTCCGCTTCTTTCACCCATTTCTCGACCTTGGGTTCGATTCGCTTAATGTTTCTTTCTGCTTCATCGATCCGATGCTGCACCTCAACCCTTGCGTCACCCAGCTTCTCAACTTCACCGTTAAGTTGGTTAACGTAGCTGTCGGAGAATATCACATAGCCGCATTGACGACCGACGGGAGCCACCAGGTACTCTGCCACTTTGGAAGCTACGGACAGAACAATATCCGCCATTTCCCCCCCTTTCGGCTTCTACTCGTCTGGTTTCTAGTAAAAGAAATGGGAGTTAAGAAATTAATATATGCTGAGAAAGACGGAACTGATGGAACCCAGAAACGAAACGAAACGAAACGACCGACCTGGAAAGATTCAGTAGGATGAATCCGCAGCCACGAAAGATTAGGAGGAAAGAGACAGCTTCCGGCAATAGGCGTATATGGGGATGGAAATCTAGAGGGAGGAAGTGATCATTTAGAGTCGCAACGATCAGAAGGAGGAGCACATGGCTTTAATAGACGTAAAGTTACTATGTTAGACATAATGTAGAGTGACTCTAATTTTTAATTTCACGAAGATGCCACCTGTCATCCAGTGAGCACTGGCTGTCCAGCTGTCACCATTGCTTCGAGGTCAGTGAGTGGATACACTGTCTTTCACTGCAAAAGGATTTTTCGAGTATTAAAATTGACTCGTGCACCAAAAAAAAGAAAAAAAAAGAAAAAAAATACGTCAAATTTTACGGGACAAAGCATTGACCTCTAGTGATCGAGAACCTTCGTAAATAAGCATCTGTTTTGATTCCAGCAGTCCACGATCTCATTATATTTTGAATAGGTGAAATATGATGAAACAATGTAAGCATTTCCCTAAAGATTAGCCTATTCTTAAGATCACAATTTCCCGATTAATCATTTCCATGCTTGAGTAGTATCGGTCGCAAATCCAAATCGATTTGAAATGTGTAAAGTCAATGTGCAATAGTATCTTCTGTACAAGCAGTGTAGTGCAATTGTCCACAATGCTTCGAGTGTTGGGGTCGGCAATATTAAGCTCTACCCGTCCTTAGGAGAATCTAATTTTCTTCATCGTTTAAAAAATTTCCTTTGTAAGTCTATTATGTTACAGAACAGAATTTTGTCGTAGCTCCTACACAAATTTTCATATCATACAAATGATTATTACTGAAAATTTAGTGTTTATATGGGACAACACTTTACGCAAAAATTACAGCACGGTATTCGGGCTCAACAAGGGATAACATGAGATTGGCTCCTCAAGGGACCATAGATGGCTGGATAGAAACGTGTAATAAGTCGCTTGGTGATGATCTTATTGTTGTACCTAGAGTTCTCTACAATGACTTTGTCACAAACTAAAAATTTCTTAATGTCAAAAATGTCTTAAATGTCTTAACCATATTGCGTACAAACCAGAATTAAGGGAGTAATTATCTCATTGTCTCAAATTGCGTTGGCCCACCAGATCGATGTGAAGGGGATGAAGTGGAGGGAAGGATTGATGATGCTGAGGGTATGGAGGATTTACTGTACCCGAAGAGTCATATCTCGTCAAGAATTTTGCCACAATCTAAAATGTTTGTTGTCTTAAATATACTGTCTTCGTCCACCAGATCTACACTGCAGGAAATCCGAAATAGAAGTTAAGACTGAAGAGACTGTCATTTTCGCAAACTAAAGCGAAGCCCGGCCGGCAATCATCATATATAACTCTTCAACTTCCCTCTGACATTGACAAAATCCGGGTACTCCTTATCAATGATCCGTGATCTTTTGTCAATATGATGTTATATTTCACCAGAACCTTGATAACTCTTTAAGGTACCTGTCTATTTTCGCATGGACTTTGCAATCTTGGCTCCATTTTGTACTTTTGTCGATGCATGCAATCTGCCTATGCTTACATATATTGTGTAAGGCTTCGTCTGCTGAAAGACGGGTGTGGCCTCCGAAGTTGTCGTAAGAAGGAGAAGCTGAGATTCAAGTGTAAAATCCATCTTATCTAGACACGTGATCGTCAACCACAAACACAACTGTGAATGATGTTATCAACGATAATATTTGTGAGTTTAGTAAATAAAAAAGAATTTGAGGACCATATACACGTCAGTTACTTGAATATCCTAATAAATGAATAACTTGATTCTAGTTATATCTTTTTTAAGTTGTATTTCTCTTATGTATTCATATCTGTATTCGTACTTCAGCGTGTCATCTGATCATCTTTATGCAACATCTACGAAATCTCCAAAAGAGCAAGTTCCTCCATCTGATAACGCTTAATTGAAAACAAGCGGACCCATTCCACCGTTTCTTTTGCACTGAAATTGACTTCAGTCCCCACCAGAGAAAAATTAGGAGAGCTATGCTTGGCTCCAGCAAATCAGCAGCAGGCCGAGTCCAGATTTTGATTCAGATAATGCACTCCAATCCCAGTCGCCTCATGAGTTCTTTAAGTATCAGTTTTACGAAGTTGGACAATAATAGAGTCCCACCTAGTGCAATAATGCTTTCTCCTGTAACATAATATGGCCCCACCTATTTTGGCCAAAATGCTTTTCTCATAAGTATGCAATGGCCCTAGCAATATAAGGCCAACTTTAGAAAAATGTCATCACAAGTGCCTTTTTAAAAAAAAATTAATCTAACTTAATTAATGGGATATGCATAGGTTTTGAGCTACATGCGCAACTCCATCGAGTGGCGAAGGTTCACGGAAGATGCCTTTTTCAGTTTTTGTATAAAAGTTACTAATTGTAATCATCATTTATTTCTTAACACCACTCTTTAATAGTTCTAAAGAAAACCCAATTTCATTTTATTGATTACACCTCATTGACCGATCCTATGAATATGAAGTGTAGTTCTATGTAATTATGTGCATGTTTAAGGGGATCATTAACTCTATATCAGTGTTGCCTGCACTCGGTAATGTAAGCTTATTTCTTAAAATTATGTGGATCTCTTTATCTCTCTATCTAATCTCTCTTGGATAATAACCTCCCTATGATGACACTCTTTCAAATTCTCTGCAAAAATGAGTGACGTAACAATTCGCAAAACCGACGCTTCTCATTGCCAAACTCCGCGTCCTCACGTGTCTTCGCCTTTCTGACACGTCCACCATCGTTGCTTTGATGCTGCTCTCTCTCTCTCTCTCTCTCTCTCTAAAACGCAGAGGAGGAAGAAGACAGAACAAAACGAGGTCTAAGAGTTAACGAGGGTGGAGTTAAGTTTTGCTTTCAGGCCATCGTCATCACTCGACAATTATTAAAGCTCCGTATTACTTAATCTCATTCATGCTACGGATGGGTAATATGACTTTGATGCATCGAGGGTCACGTTGCAAAGATATTTTCCTCCAAAAAGTGGGAGAAAATGGAGGGAAATGCAAAATGACTTTCCTGCTTCCCATAAACGACGAGATCAATAGGCCCATAATATAGTGCATTTCCTGATCTCTTCTGTCACTTCGAGATGGGACGTGTGACAGGTATTTGAATGAGACGGGTTGAAGTTCTAAAAATATGTACGAAGGTGTCGGCAACGCTTTCAAAGAAGGATCCTCGACTCTAATGGCGTCACCATGCCTTCTTCTTGATCATGCAATGCGACCCCATGCTTCGTAATGCACTATGTTTGGCCTTCTGCTTAAGCTGAAGCTCTCAAACGATCAATTTGATGAGCTCTCCGTGTCTGTCGAGAAGAGTTACCAAAAAAAGTCAAATGAAGAACTACAAAATAACATTTTAATGCAACTTGACTTGAATTGGGGAAAGTCAATGTGTAATTTTCCACAATGCTTCGAGTATTGGGGTTGGGTATATTAAGCCCTACCCATCCTCAGCGGAATTTGATTTTCTTCATTGTCTGAAAATTTTCTTTGCAAGTGTTTTCCCTTATTGAACAGAAATTTCTCGTAACTCCTACATAAATTGTCATACCATATGAACTACTATTATTGAAAATTTTAAATTGTTTGTGTGGAATGACATTTGTGCAGAAATTACGACGCTGAATTTGGGCTCAACCTTGGGTGACCTTTGGAGGCTGGATAGAAACATATAATAAGTTGTTTGGCTATTGACTTATTATCATACCTAGAGCTCTCAACGATAACTTTGTCACGAACTAAAAATGTCTTAATTGTCTTTATGATATTGCACAAAAACCAGAAGTAAGGGAGGACTAATTATCTCATCGTCTCAAATTGTGTTGGCCCGCCATATCGATGCGGAGGGGTTCTTTGAGAGACATGGGTGAAGAAGAAGATGTGGGCGGAAGGATTGATGATGCTGAGGGTGTGGAGGATTTACTATGTCTGAAGAGGTCTATGTTGTCGAGGACTTTGCTACCACGAAAATGTCATTAAGCGTTCAGTATCTTGTTGTCTTAAACATACTGTCTTTGCCCACCAGATCGACTCCAAGGAATATCAGAAAACAAAAGCTGAGACTGAAGAGACCACCATTTCCACAAACTAAAATAAAGGACGGCCTGGCAATCATCATATATAATTCTTCGACTTCCCTCACATTTGTGAAAATCCCAGTACTTGTTATTTAGGATCACGTGATCTTTGGTCAATATGATGTTATCTTTCATCAGAAGCTTGGCAACTCTTACCTTACCGGTATTTTTCTGCATGGACTCAGCGAACCTTGGCTCCGTTTTGTACTTTTGTCGATGCATGGAAGCTGCCCGCTTATACATGTATTGTGTAAGGCTTCATCTACGGGAAGACGGGCATCGCCTCTAAAGTTGTTCTAAGTAGGAGAAGCTGACATTGAAGTGCAAAATCCGTCATATCTAGACATATGATCGTTAACCACTAATACAACTGTAAAGGACGTTGTCCGCGATAATATATGTATGTGTTCGTAAATAAAATAAAAAAATTGAGAACCTTATAAATGGATAACTTGATTCTAGTCGTATTCGTATTTCAGCGTGTCATCCGATCATCTTTACGCAACATCTACAGAATTTCCTAAAGATCAAATGCCTCCGTCTGACCACGCTCGATTGAAAACAAGTGGCCCCCCTCCATTTCTTTTTTATTGAAATTGACTTCAAGCCTCCGCCAGCTAAAAATTACGAGGGCAATGCTTGGCTCTGGCAAATCGGCAGCAGCCGGAGTCCAGACAAATGCACTCCAATCTCAGTCACTTCACGACCTCTTTAATCATAAGCTTTGATAAAGTTGGACAATAATAGAGTCCGATTAGTGCAATAATGCTGTCTCTTGTTGTATCAGATGGCCACCACCAGTTTTAATTGAAATGCTTTCTTTATTGAAAGTTTGTGTTATTTTCCTTGTAAAAGCATTTTGCATGCAATAAGTCTGCAATACCCCTAGATTGGAGAAATGCCATCGCAGATATTATGATTTTTATATGGCACTCACTTAAAATACTCAGCTTTTTTTAATTACTTGAGTGTTATAATTATGGTTTCTTTTACTTGAATGTCATGACTTTTAAAAAATATCCAATTGAGTGCCATAATTTTTTCGAAGACATTCACCACAAGTGCTAGAAATTCAATGTATCATGGCACTAGTGGTGAACATTTTTTAAACAAAGTTATAGCATTTAAATGATCCATTAAAAGTTTAAAAGTCAAGGCACTCAATTGAACATTTTTTTAGAAGTCATGACACTCAATTAATCATAAAAAATTATGACACTCAAATAACAGTCGTAAAAAAGTTACATCACTTGTAGTGTCCTTATCTCGATTAACTTCTATCAGAAGTTGCATAAGAATTGGAAAGTGTTTGAATCAAGATATGCACTTGTCAATGGCCAACTACACTCTTCATGTTGAATAAGAGTTGAAGCTAGCAAAATTCTGGCTAAAGATAACACCGGTAAAGTCATCTTACCACTGCCGCCAATCCTGTATATTACAACAAAACGTGCTCCTTCATATTCGGCATCTAACAGTTTTCACTATGCCTTCTTCATGCTCAGTAATGAACCTATGTTTGAGCCTTCAGCTTAACCCGAAGCACTCGAACGATCAATTTGATGAGTTCCCGTGCCCGTCGAGAAGAATTGCCAAAACAAGTCAAATGGAGAACCAAAAATAACATTTTAATACGACTTTAGATAAAATATCGTATTTGAACGAGACTTGAATTGTGGAAAGTCAAAGTGCAATAATGTCTGCTGTACACGCGGTGCAGTGCAATTTTCCGCAATGCTTCGAGTACTGGGGTCGGGTATATTAAGCTCTACCCATCCTTAGGAGAATCTGATTTTCTTCATCGTTTATAAAAAATTTCTTTATAAGTTTTTTTTTTTTTTCGGTTACAGAACACAAATTTGTTGTAGCTCCTGCACAAATTGTAATAACATAAAAATGATTAATACTGAAAATTTCTAAGTGTTTATATGGTACGGCACTCTGCCCAAAAATTACAGCACAGCATTTGGGCTTGACATGGTATGATACGAGATTGGTTCCTCAAGTAACCATAGAAGGTTGGTTAGAAACACATTCATCTAACTTGAACTATTGGTCCTACTAAAATCTCATGTGATATCAAAGTTAGGAGGCCTTGAGTTCAATTCTTCCAGGCCCCTATGTGGATATATTTAATTGGGAAAATAAATAAGAGCTTGAAATATATGAACTCAGGACTTTATAACTTCCGATACCATGTGACATGTGAGATTTTGTGAAACCATTACTAATTACTCTAAAATCTTAAGCTATCATATGAAATACCATATGAGATTTTCGTAACCATTTGTCAATTATTTTAAAAGTTTAAATTGTTAAATGAAGAACATGAACTAAAGAGACCACTATTTTTGCAGACTAAAATGAAGGCCGGCCGGCAATTATCATATATAAACTTCCAACTTCCCTCTCCCATTTGAGAAAATCCCGGTACTTGTATTGAGGGTCGGGTGATCTTTATCAATATGATGTTATTTTTCGTCAAAAGCTTTGGTAAGTCTTAACTTACCTGTATTTTTCCAATGGACCCTGCAAGGTCTTGGATGTCATACGTTTGTCGATGCATGCAAGGTGCCCACGCTTACATGTATAGTGCAAGGCTTTATTTGATCATCTTTACACAGCGTCTACAGAATCTCCAAAGGAGCAAATGCCTGCTTGATTGAAAACGAAAGGGCCCACTCTCCCATTTCTTTTATACTGAAATTGACTTCAGGCCCCGCCAGCTAAAAATTACGAGAGCTGCGCTTGGCTCCAGCGATTAGCAACAGCCGGGGTCCAGTGACTTCACGAGCTCTTTAAGCATCAGCTTTTCTAAAGTTGGATAATAATAGAGTCCACTTAGTGCAATAATTCCTTCTCCCATTGGATTATGTGACACCACCAATTTTGGTTAAAATGTTTATCTTATCGAAGATTCGTATTATTTTCCTTCTAAAAGCATCTTTGGAATTTTGTCACATTATTTGACTGCTAGTCATGTGGAAAAGCTAGTCTATTAGGAAATAGCGATAAGCACATAGACAACACCGTGAACTTATTTTTATCAAAGTGAAGAATGCACTATCCATTGTCGGGAAAAAAAAAATCTATTTTTTGGGGCTTTCCTTTTGCCTTCAAACCCAATTTTGATTGTTCCTCTCATGCGTCAATAGTTTGTGTCGCTTTTTAGAGATTTACATTCGGGCTGCCGAAGTAAGGCATAATTCAAAATATTCAGGATCAAGAATTGCAATATCACGTAAAAGAGAATGTCTTCCTCATTAGTGGAGATTGAGTCGAGTCGAATAGTTAAGAACAGATTCCGAACTCGACTCACTTTGGTTTACACAATCAAGGAATTTGATTGGGTTTAATATCAATTTGTCCGTTTAATATCCCACAATCATTACTCGTAATAAAATAAAAGATCTGTGCTTCCACTACAAGTTGTTGTTTAATCAATGGTTCATCTATTAGGCGCGACTCAAGGATGATATTTTTGAATTAACTTACTTGAGATATTGTCTACTTAAACAATTGAATATAATCTTTGACCAACCTTATAAACTTGTAACGAAGCAATTCTACGAAGCAATTCTATGCACGAATGTAGTAGTCATCGTCTGATTTTCTGATGAAATAAGTTTCTTCTCCACGACTACATGTTGTACACATGAAAAGAAAAACATTAAAAAGTCTTAAACATATTGTGTCAATGTTGATTCAGCTATAAACTTTTCAATTTTGACAATGCAGTCCTAAACGTTTGCATAGAGTTCAAAGTACTGCATCTCACTAATTTTTACTGAAAATTGCTGACTTAGCAATCCAATTATTGTCGATTGTCCTACGCGGCTTGCGACATTAGCCATTTCCAATAAAAATTGGCCAAAATGACTATGTTAGAATTTCTCATAAAGGTTTAGAATTAAGTTGAGAGAGTTGAAAAATTTGCAATTTTATTATCATTTATATAATAAATTTAGAATTGATCGGACAATTTCTCCATTTAACATCATAAGTAGACGCTCCAAATCGGATTAGACATTGAACTCGCACGTCCATCTTTTAAAAAGAGACTAAGCGCTATCACAATCTAAATTTTATTAGCGGAAAAAAGAATATTAAATTAGGTAGTGGAGAACATGATTACCGACAAAGGAGCATCATTATTGCACGCTGGTTCTTTTTTTATCGCGATTCAAACTTTATTAGCGAAAAAATTATAAAATTAGTTAGTGGAGAGTATGATTATCAACTAAGAAGTATGATTATTGCTCAGTGGTTCTTTTTTCTAATTCTTTGCTTTAATTAATAGAAAAAGCAAGTCAAGTCAAGAAGCAATTCCAAATAAATCTATGGAAATTATGAATGCAATAATTGCCCATTTCCGTGCATCACGCCTTGCAAGAATTTGATTAGCATGAATAGTCCTGGACTATTGAATGGCAATATAGACTGTTGTGTGTTGTAATAATATTTGTAATGATTGTTTATGGAATGGAGGCAATCTCGTAATAGATTTTTTCTTGAACATTTACCTTTTCCTCCTCTTATCTAAGATAATGGGAAATTTTATTGTATTTAACAAAACCATTATTGACCCCTTAATTTTTATCAATGCATCAAGCATATATTTAAAAAAAAAAAAAAGATAACAAAAATTAATAGAGAAAAGTAGAGAGAGAGTCCAATTGGGCCTAGTTCAGTCCCCATCACCCAAGCCTTTCAGTCCTGCCTGGCCCATCAAACCATGCCCATCTCGCACCCTGCAATGCAGAGCACGCATACGAACCATGACAACGCTTTTCACACGTGCTATTTTCCCTCCTTTTCCACAAGTGCAAAACCTCCCACATCATTAATGCACAACACCGAATTTTATATATGTAATAATCATAACAGTAATAATAATGATGATGATGATGATGATGATGGTACTAACAAGAAAAAAATTTTGAGTAGTTTAATGACAAACACTAATTGCAAAACATGCCATGCACAAAGCTCACTTATATGTTTAATCAGTACTCTATCGACAATATAATGTCAATCGACATCCATTTCTGTGTGAAAAACAGCACAATTAATAATTTCAGATACGTAATGATTCCGACTAATGAAGATAATTATAAAGCTATTCTAAATAGTATTAACCTATGCTAAATTGCTAATGCATGAATGCAATTAGGAGGCACTAGAGAATTGACCAAATTTTGTAACTTCCAAAATTCATATTCTACCACCAACAATGGATTTTTAGCAGTAAGTTCGAGATCTTACTACCTTAGTGAAAAACTAGTATTTTGTCACCATGCTTGGAAATACAAACTATGTTTGAGCATTCATTGACCCATTCTAATTTCAAGGATATAACTTACCATGATAATGGAGATTTACAATACATAATTAGAACTTTTCTATCCTGGAAAACATTTGATCATAAAGTAAATTTTCAACCTTGATAGTAAATTTACCATTATTAATAACGTTTCTTTGAATTATATGTACTAATGCCCATCATTATCGACGGTAACATCAATAATTGTAGAGAAATTTATACACCTCAAATTTCAAGTCAAATGGAAGATGTTATTTATGGATAAAGAGCCACTCTGAATATACACCACCTTTTATTTTGCTTTTGAGGGCATGACCCGTATAAAATCAGGTCGGGTCATTGCATAGAGTAGAACGCATTCAAGGAATTATTGTCTCAATCTTATTTCTGAACGTTTGAATCTACCAAACTAAAAAATAAAATTATTATAACTTTCCATGTTGAGGAGGGAACTCATTTCCAGTTGAAATGCTAGTTCTTAGTTAGCATGTGCATATATTCAGATATTTTCGAGCTATAAAATTTCTTGAAATGACTTGGTTAAAAATGCAAGTACTCCCGGCATAGCTCTTCATTGTGTGCACTATCATATCAATTTACTCGTTACACAGAAGGAATTGGAAGTCCTCCATCTCTCAACCAATTGAGCCAATCCGGATTTATCAAAGAGGTTGCTTTGGCCTATTTAATAGTTACAGAGCATAAGAACATTCTCCAATGTCATGCATAAAGGAAAGCCAACTATGGAAATTTAGGAAGGAATTAGAAAATTTATCAATATCAACAGTTTCTTTTTTTTGGCTAAATCCTTAATGTCTAACACTTCTACTTGCCTTGAATGAGATGGAATTTGACACCCGTGCCCCAGTTTGGAGGAAGCAAAAAGGAGAATTTACGCATGTAGCACGACCACCTACAAGAGGTTTTAGGCTGTGATGATTGAAGATGAGTCAGAGCAATTCAGAGGTGAGTGTCTTGACTCCACAGAAATGCATCTATTGTACATCTCTGCCACAAATTTTCAGTCATTTAATTCATTCATCCTCCAATTCCATAAGCTCAAACTTTCGAATGTGTCTATGATTTGTGACCCTGCAACGCTGCTTGTTTTGTTGAACTTACTAAACCATTAGGTGGCAAGTATGAAAATGGAGTAATTACTCATAGAGCACCTCCATTTCGTACTGGGAGGCCGGGCGGTAGAATGTGTGATCGCAATAGAAACCATGACCGATCTAGATATGACGGGCAAGGAGGTCAAATGGCAAATAGACAAGGCAGCCCTCAATATGGTAATCAAGGACCTATGCAGCGGGACGATCAGAAAGAGGGGCACGTGGCTTTAATAGAGGTGCCGTTGCTATGTCAAACACGCACAAGCCCACCCTTGGGCCTATTAATGTACAGTAACCTTAATTTTTAATTTCCCGAAGATGCCCTCCCATCACCATTGATTGAGGTGAGGGATTTGATACAACATCTTGCACCGTAAAAAGATTTTTCAAGTATTGAAATTGACGTGACCTCCGATGGTTCCGACCCTTTTTAAATGTGCATCTGTTTTTGATTCAGGCAATCCACAATTTCATTCTATTTTCGGTAGCTGAACTACCATGAAACAAGATGAGCATTATCCCTAAAGATTAGCATTTTCATGAGATCAAAATTTCCCGATTCAGCATTCCATGCTCGAGCAGTATTAGTCTTAAGTCCAAGTTGGTTGAGTTATTAAAGAGCCAATTGAGTTTTAGAAGTGTACATCTGCTGTGTGCGGTGGTACCTAAAGATTAGTTAATATATTGCAAGTCTACCGCAAGTGTATTATTTATCACAGTATTTTGTTACTGGAGTAGCAAACGTATTTGTTACGATGTTGTAATAGATATCACATGAGCCCTAAAACTTTTGAAAGAAAGCAACTTCATATGAGGAATCAAATGGTGCCTTTTTATTAGTATTCTATTGGAATTTAGGAGAAGGCTTTATCATCGGTAATTCCTTAGCATCCTATGGGATCTCTTCTTCATCACTGTAGCTGAACTATGTTCCATTTGTCAAATATCTTTTGATAGACTCAACATGGATCACCATAGGCTTTACTATTATGATTCTTACCATCTATCACTAATTTTGATTAAAGGACAAGCATGTTATGAAATAATAATCTCAAGAGCACATAGATATGGCAATAGCTGAATCTCTTCCACTAAGCCACATACTAACCATAGGATACTCGTGCATTTGATGATTTTTGTTCATACCAAGAATACAATTAAGGATTTCTTTTCGATTACTCGAATGTCGTAACTTTAAAAAAAAAAACGTGCATTTAAAGAGAGGTAAATAAAGGCTTGGAAAATTTGAAGTTAGGACCTCTAATTCCTATACCATGTGAGATTATATGAAATAACCATTAACTATTCTAAAAGTTTAAGCTATTAAATGAAATATCATGTGAGATTTTGTGGAACTACTACCAACTATTTTAAAAGCTTAAGTTATCAATTGAATTACCATGTGAGATTTTGTAAAACAGTTGCCAACTAATATAAAAGCTTAAATCTATTAGATGAAGGCATAGACTAAAGAGACCACCAATTTTGCAAACTAAAATGATGGCTAGCCGGCAATTATCATATATAAAACTTCCAACTTCCCTCTCCCATTTGAGAAAATGTGTACTTGTATTGAGGATCCCGTAATCTTTTATCAATATGATGTTTTTTTCCTCGTCAAAAGCTTGGTAACTCTCAACGTACCTTTTCTTTTTTCTTTTTTTTTTGCAAGGACTCTGCAAACCTTGGCTTCATTTCGTACATTTCTTGATGCATGCAAGGTGCCCGCACCTACATGTATAGCGTAAGGCTTCATTTGATCAATCTTTACACGACATCTACGGAATCTCCGAAAGAGCAAATGCCTCCATTGATTGAAAACAAAAGGGCCCGCTCCACCAATTCTTTTGTACTGAAATCGACTTCAGGCCCCACCAGCTAAAAATTACAAGAGTTGCGCTTGGCTCTAGCAATCAGCAGCGGCCGGAGTCCAAATTCTGTTGCAGATAAAGGCACTTCAATCCCAAGTAACTTCGGGAGCTCTTTAAGTATCAGCTTTAATAAAGTTGGACATTAATAGAGTCCACTTAATGCAATAATGCCTTCTCCTGTTGTACGATGTTTAGCCAAGATGCTTCTCTCATCCAAAGTTTGTATTGTTTTCCCTGTAAAAGCATCTTTGGAATTTTGCCATGTTATTTGACCGCAAGTCATGTGGAAAAGCTAGTCTATTAGGAAATAGCGATGAGCACATGGACAACATCGTGAACGTATTTTCTCAAAGTGAAGAATCATCCATCGTCGGGAAAAAAAAATACTCTATTTTTTTAGGCTTTTCTCATGCATCAGTAATTTGTGTGGCTTTTCATAGATTTATATTCAGGCTGCTAAAATAAAGTATAACTCAAAATATTCAGGATCAGGAATTACAAAACTATATAAAAGAGAATGTCTCCCTCATTAGTGGAGATTGAGTCGAGCCGAGTAGTTAAGAATAGATTCCAAACTCAACTCGCTTTGGTTTACACAATCAAGGCATTTGATTGTAGATTTTTACCATTCAAATATTGTGGGAAAAATTGAGTTCACACGTATGACCTATTGGAAAACGATGTGAATTTTATCTTCTAGAATTGTAAATTTTGACGGGACCTTCTATTAAGATTATCTTCCGTCTCCAATTAATCAATTCACTTTGATGGACACAAGTTCGGTCTTCGCCTCAATGAGCATGATGATATACCAATGCATCTTATCTTGATGTACTCGAGGAATTTGCTCTGATTCTTTACATGAACGAGACCTTTATGCATGAAACAAAAAAAAAATTATGGTTTCACTTTTTGGTTCGAGTAAAACCAATCATATTTTCCCTCTTTTGTTCATACTACTTTTTTCAGGACTCTGTCGTGTCTTAATCCTAAGTTCTGTATCTCATCTTTCTTTGTTCCTTTTTAATATCCTTTTGTTCGTTTAATATTCCATCATCATTAGTCGTAATAAAATAAAAGATTTTTCTTCCACCATAAGTTGTCGTTTAATGAATGATTCATCTATTATCCATAACTCAAGGATCATAACCTTGAATTGACTCACTTGACCTATTGTTTACTTAGGCAGTTGAATGTAATCTTCAATCAACCTTAAAAAGCTATAACAAGGTGACTCTATGCGTGAATTTAGTAGTCGTCCTTTGATTTTCTATGAAATAAGTTTCTTCTCCACAAATACATGCTAATACACATAATGAGAAAAATTTTTAAGTCCTAAACATTTTATATCGATGTCAATTTAGTTATAAAATTTTTAATTTTGATAATTGAGTCCTAAACCTTTTCTCAAAGTTCAATATAGTCCATTTCGTCAATTTTCACTAAAAATTGCTAACACCATGATCTAGTTATTGCTAACTATCTTATGCGATGGCTTGCAACATCAGCAATTTCCTATGAAAATTAGCCAAAATTACTATATTGAAATTTTGCACAAAATTTTAGGATTAAGTTGAGAAAATTGAAAAGTTTAAAATTTTGTTGTTATCCATACAATTAAATTTAAAATTGATTAGACAATTTCTCCATGTACCATTGTCATAAGATGCTAAAATGCGCGAGTAAGGACCTTCATGATGCTATAAATCAGATTAGATATCAAAGCTACACATCCATATTTTAAAAAGAGACTAAGCACTATCACAATCAGAATTTTATTAGTGAAGAAAAATATTAAATTAGTTAAAGGAGAGTATGATGACCAATAAAGGAGCATCATTATTGCACGTTGGTTCTTTTTTTATTGCAATCTAAACTTTATTAGCGAAAAAATTATAAAATTAGTTAGTGGAGAGTATGATTACCAGCTAAGAAGCATCATTATAATTCATTGGTTCTTTTTTCTAATTCTTTGCTTTAATTAATAGAAAATGCAAGTCAAGTCAAGAAGCACTTCCACATAAAGCCATGGAAATTACGATTGCAACAATTACCTCTTTACGTGTATCATGTCTTGCAGTAGTTCGATTAGCATGAACAGTCTTGGACCGTTGGATGGCAATAGAGACTATTGTGCGTAGGTAATAAAAAGTCAAAGTCTTTAGAACCGATGGAGATCGTCATAGCGATAAACACTATTTGACATTACTATTTGTCAAATATAAGTCATATATGAGATATTATATTATCATAGGAATCACAAATTTGCTAAACTCTTTCACGCCTTGTTATTATCCTCAACATGGTCTACATAAAAATAGATATTTATTGTGTAAACATTTATCATCAAAATATTTGAAACCATATAATCTTTTTAAATATTGAGGGGTACTACAAAATATCTTGTTATGATGGGTATCTATACTTTTTTCAATCATAAGAGTGATCAAAATATATAAAGTTTGTTATGATTAGCTTGAAATAGACACAATCTCGTGATAGATTTTCTCTTATGCTTTTACCTTTTTCTTCCTCCTATCTAAGATAATGGGTAACTTTATTTTATTTATTTATTTGTAAAGCGTATTACACAATCTCTCTTTGGATACCTCACTTAACCCATAATACAAATAATGAAAAACAAAATCATTAACAAAGTTGTCATTGAATAGTACCTCAACCCATTATCTAGAGACTTTCTTGGTATTTTAGAATATCATCGAATAGGTATCTCAACCCATTATCTAGACACTTTCTAGGTATCTTAGAATAAAAATTTTCAAATTTACTAATTTTCCCAATCTTAGTTTCTTTGATGAACTTTTGATAGCTCATTGTTCTAATACAAATATCTATTTATACTAAATTCATATTTCACCCCCCTCATCCACCCTCCCCTCCTCTCCCCTTAGCTATTACATGGTCAAGCATTTGGCAACAAACAAAATTTTCACCATTGAAAATGCAGATCAATGTAGATTGTTGTTCATCTCGACCTTACATGAGAGGCAACATATATAATAAAAAAAATAACATATAATGCAAGGGCCAACAATATCATATGCATGGAAACCGAAACAAATACATTATAAAAAGGACAAGAACAACACATTCAAATTTGGAATGAAATATATTTTTTACCATTCCTTGCATTTTTCCATTGATTTTTGTAAAAAATTGAAGACTATTGACTTTAATGAACACCTAACACGAGCACCCTTTATTGTCTTTGCTGCAAAATCTTGGGGTGAATTTTGCTGTGGCCAAGTGGAATGTGATAGAAAATTAGGGTACAATTTGAGAGAATTAGGGATCTTGATGGAAATTGGGGTTGCGTGAACTGAGGGGGTCATATAAGGTTGGATTTTGTGGTCGATTTGTGGTTTCTTTTTCTTTTTCTTTTTTGCTTCAGTTCATTTCTTCCTAACTTTCACATTAAATTCTTCTATTTCAAGAGTCAAGAATCTTGCATTGACTAGATAATACGTCCTCATACTTATCAACTAAGTCATCATTATCTAAACCATCTCAAGCCGAACCACTGCCTCATAACCTAAACTAGCATCATCAACAATCGACTCAAAGTCACTAATCCACTAGTCCTTGTAATGGCCTCTAATGATTCACTAATCTCTTCAATCTCACCTTTCTCAAATACAACATCCTAACATTTCTCATCCTTCAAAAAATTTTCCACGGACACATTATACAATCCAATGATGAAAAACAAGACACAATTATCATTGATTAGGTATCAAAACCCACAACCTAGAGGCTTTCCAAGAATCTTGGAACCAAACTTTTTGAATTTACTAATTTTCTCAATTTTTTTGACAAACCTTTAATAGCTCATTATACTGATATTGATATCTACTTATACTAAATTTATCTCCCACTCCCCTCCACCTCTCACTTGGTCAAGCATTGGGCAACAAACAAATTTTCCATAATGGAAAATGCAAACCAATGTTGATTTCTTGTTCATTTTGACTTTACACAAAAAGGCAACATAATTAATAAACAGACAACATGTAATGGAGGGACCAACAATATTATATGCATGGAAATCAACAACACAAATACATTATTGAAAAAGAAGAAGAAGAAGAACACACTTAGATTTGGACCTAATGAAAGGTCTTCTTTATCACCATATTTTGCCTTATTCTATTGATTTTGGTAAAAAAAAGTTGAAGGCTATTGACTTCGGTGAATACCTAACACAAGTTCCCTTTATTGTTTATGTTGCAGAATCTCAAGGTAGAATTTACTGTGGCCAATTGGAATGTAATAGAAAATTAGGATATAATTTGGGAGAATTAGGGATTCTAATGGAAATCAGGTTGGGTGAATTGAGGGGAGTCATATAGGGTTGGATTTTGTGGTCGATTTGTGGTTTTTTTTTTCTTTAATTCATTTCCATCTAACTTTCACATTAAATTCTTCCACTTCATACGTTAAGAATCTTGCATTGACTAGGTAATGGCCCATCATGTTCATCTCTAAGTCATCATTATCTAAACCATCTTCATGTTGAATCACTACCTCATTACTAAACTAGCATCATCAACTATTAACTCAACATCACTAATCCCTCTAATCTCCTCTACTAATCCAATAATCTCTCCAGTCTCACCTTTCTCAAATACAACATCCTCAACTTTCTCATTGTTTGGAAAATTTTCTTCGGACACATCACTCAACCCATAGTGCAAATAATTAAAATAATATTACAAACACAGTTGTCATCAGTTAGGAATCTTAGCCCATAATCTAGAGACTTTCCATGCATTTTAAAATAAAATTTTTCGAATTTACTAATTATTTCATTCTTAATTTCTTTGACAAACCTTTTGATAGCTTACTGTACTGATACTTATATTTACTTATAACGAATTCATCTTTCCCCCATCTTCTACCCCCACTCTTACATGGTCAAGCATTGGGCAATAGACAAATTTTCCATCGTTAAAAACGCAGGTCAATGCTGATTTGTTGTTTATCTTAACCTTACACAAAAAGACAACATATATAATACATAGACAACATATAATGGACGGACCAACAATACCATATGCATGGAAACCGACACAAATACTTTATAAAAAAGACAATGACAACATACTCAGATTTGGACCACAATAAAAGATCTTCTTTTTTACCACTCTTTGCCTTTTTCCATTGGTTTTTGTAAACAATTAAAGACTATTGACTTCAATAAACATCCGACACTTTTATTCTTTATTGTTTCTGCTGCAGAATCTTGATGTAGATTTTGTTGTGGCTAAGTGAAACATGATAGAAAATTAGCATATGATTTGAGAGAATTGGGGATTCTTATGGAAATTGGGTTGCGTGAATTGAGGGAGTCTAAATTTTATTAGCGAAAAAAATATTAAATTAGTTAGTGGAGAGTATGATTACCAACTAAGGAGCATCATTATTGGTTGCTGGTTCTCTTATGATCGCAATCTAAACTTTATTAGCAAAAAAAATATAAAATTAGCTAGTGGAGACTATGATTACCAACTAAGAAGCGTTATTATTGCTCACCAGTTCTTTTTCTTAATTCTCTGCTTTAATTAGTAGAAAAGGCAAGTCAAGTCAAGAAGAACTTCCACATAAAGTTGCGAAGATTACGCTTGGAATGATGTGCCCTTTTCCATGCATCATGCCTTGTACATTTCGATTAGCATGAAGAGTCTTGGACCGTTGGATGGCAAAAGAGAATATTGTGTGTTGGTAATAAAAAGTTGAATGTCTTTAGAATCGATGGAGATCACCACAATGATAAACTTGATATTACTATTTGTAAAATATAAATGATGAGTTATTATATCGTTACAGGAATCACTAATTTGCTAAACTCTTTCAAGCCTTGTCATAATCCTCAATGTGATCTACATGTAAATAAATATTTTTTTGTAAACATTTATCATCAAAATATTTGAAATCATATAACCTTTTAAATATCGATGCATACGACAAAACATCTTGTTAAGATGGGTATCTTCACTTTTTTTTTTTTAATTGTAATAGTTATCAAAATATATAATATTTTCTATGATTATATCTGAAAAAGATACAAACTCGTAATAGATTTTCTCTTGAGTTTTACCTTTTTCTTCCTTCTACCTAAGATAATGGATAACTTTATTATATTCATTCATTTGTAAAGCGTATTACATAATCTCTCTTTCTCTCTCTCCATTCCACAAAACTCATTGTTGATAACTTAATTTTTATCGACACATCAAGCATATATTTTTGTAGAAATTTTAAGAAATGGATAATGGTAAAATGATGCAAAAATAAGAAGAGAGAGTCCAATTGGGCCTAGTTCGGGCCCCATTACCCAAGCCTTTCGGTCTGGCCCGACCCATTAAACCATGCCCATCTCACACCCTACGATACAGAGCACGCTCGCTAAACATTACCACGCTCTTCCCACGCGCTGGTTTCTCTCATTTTCCACTAATGCTCTCCAAATCGAATTGGATTTCATCGGCGATGGGATGGAAGAGAGAGATTTCGGTCTTCCCCGATGCGGCCTTCGACCATTAAATTTCATCGTGCTTAGCTTCTAATGTCACTGGAGCTTGTAGAGAATGTATTGGAGGGAGAAAGGTTCGGTTGCCTAATTCTGAAGCTGAGTTGTGAATCTGAGTATCCGTTGCCTTTTCCTCCGTACACATGCATGCTTAACATGATTACTTAGGTAGCGCTCGTTGAGTGTTTGATGATATGCCGTTCTGAGATACCGGCCCATAAAATGCAATCGTTTTTGGGTATTTTTAAGAATCGGGATATTGCCGAAGCATTGGATATTTTGTCTCCTATGAAGTCGCAAGGAATAGAGATGGATTATTCTGTAATTCTATGTTAGTCTGCTCATCATTTTTGTTCAGTTTGATGAAGCATCGACTGGAACAATTAAAGGAAGCGATTGAAGCATATCACTTGATGGAAGAGTGAGAAAGGATTTCTCCAAATAAAGGGAATAAGGAGATGAGATTTCTAATTCAATTTTTATATAAATACATCGAAAATAATTGGGAAAATCAAACTTAATAAAGATATCATATGCATGATCGACTTTTTCCAAAATTACATGAAATACCAACAACAAGTGAAAAATCAAATAGGGAAATAAGACTTTTAATTGGCATCAAACAATTTATTTAGGAAAAAACTAAATGCAAACATTGAAATTTACAAATGCCGAATAGAAGTTGCTTACTTTATTTATTTAAAGTTAGAAAAAAAAATTACCAACAGCTTCGCCACCTCTCTCTCTCTCTCTCTCTCTCTCTCTCTCTCTCTCTCTCTCTCTCTCTCTCTGTTCCGTTTTGTCACTTGCCATGGCACCCATTTTTCCTCCTCACCAACATCAACAGATTTTTCTGAGAAATTCCTTAGGTCTAACAGATGGGACGCCCTTGAGAGTCATGGCATAAAAATGTCGTATTGCATGTGGCATAAAGAGTCCGGGCATATTTGGACAAAATTCCACTTATTTCAGCTAGACTCCGGTATATTCAAGCGAGTTTCAACAATTCGGAACAAATTACGGCAACTCCAACTAAACTTTTAGTGAATTCTAGCAAAGCAACAGTAATCTTCCGGCAACACCTCAACAAAGAATTCGGCAAATTCATGAGTTCCATTATTTTTATATTATCTTAGAGGTGAAGTGCACTCTGATAAAATGTTTTTCACCTTTTTTTTTATCAGCTCTATTTACTTCCTCTCCATTAATTCCTCATTTATATGCCTTCATTTAATTTCATGATCTCTCTCTCTCTCTCTCTCTCTCTCTCTCTCTCTCTCTCTCTCTCTCTCTCTCTCTCTCTCTCTCTCTCTCTCTCTCTCTCTCTCAAAATTCATTATTTGTGGTTTAATTTTTTATCTAAAGATTCTTCCTACGCTAAACGCTCATTAATTGTCTACATTTGTCGATTGCAATTTATCTGTGAAGAATAAGTACTTTAAGAATGAAGGTTCGACCCTAGGAATTTAGAGAGAGCATTGGAATATATGTGTTATAAGATTCCAACTCAAACTTGCCATTCATAGAGATGAAGGTACATATCATATGTGTGTCACCGGTTGATAACATTAAGTACATTATACAGTAAAATGTATAATTTATACATTATCACAAGATCGAAGCTAAACATGCTGAACTGGTGGCTATCCTGCAAGGAAAGGTTCAAAATATTTAACTGATAGAAAACAAAATGTTGAAGCAATGACGATAGAGATCTTTTATAAAAAAAAATGATCTGTAATGATAAATAAAAATAAATAATGAAAAAAAAAAAGATAGCACAAGAATGCCGAAATCAATCGGCATGGGCATCTAAAATTTTGTTAAGCAAATTGTCGGCGACATCATTTGGTTTCGGAGTACGTGGACAAGGGATTTGCTTGACGACACAATTTGTCTTTAAACGTGCCAAAAACTCAAGCCCCTTAGATCCTTCTCCATTCTCCATAACATGTATTGCCATAACTAATTTTCAAAAGCTCCCTCTCGTAAATTGTCGCGACCCTCTCTAAGGAATCTTGAAGGGAGCGGGTCTAACGGTTTGTCAAACTAAAACAAGCGATCCCATTATTCGAGGTGCTCGCTCCTATTCGGCGCGGGATCCCTAATCCCTAACTATTGTGACGTTTGAGTTGCAATTGATTTATCAAAGAGATTCTATTTAATTGAAATCGCCATTACTCTATTTGGGGCTAGTCAGGAGCCAAGTGAAGCTTCCTACGAACTAGTGATTGTAAGGTCGGGTTTTGATTACATTAATTATGTAATCAAAACCCCTTTGTTATTGATTCTCAATCTTTTGAAAAAAATGTTCATGCGACCTTTGCCCATTTTATTATACTATGCTACTAAATGATATCTATGCATGGATGCACAATCTATAAGTAACAAATCATAATCAATGTGATAAAGATAGAGTGCAAGAAAATAAATCCAATACAATATCGGATAATGAAGATACATGGCCTTGTTATTGACCATCAGGACAAGAACCCATGAGCTAAATCCAAAACATGGCCTTGTTATTGACCATCAGGACAAGAACCCATGAGCTAAATCCAAAACATATAAGCACGAAATGATCCAGCAAACTAAAGAACCGGCCTGGGTCATGGCCACTTCCAGAAACTGACCTGGCACACATTATTTAACTAAGAAGGAGGCCGATACTTGTAGTCTATGGTTCGGACAATGCCTTGTGACCTTTATTTATTCAACCAAATCACTCCTAAAACATTAGAAAATGACGAGAAATCATCTACATGTTGATGTACTATCATGTGCTACCGAATTAGCCCTCATATGAAACCAAGATCTATCAAATCCAACCCTAGCCCACACATATGACACAAAAAACACATTGAACTCTATAAGATATCAACACGGAGTCGACATGAATCCAACATATATTGATAATATGACTTGAATAACTTGGGAACTAGTCTGATTATACACAACAAGAACTCTAGGGACCAAATACTAAAGACCAAATTCTAATTACCCAGGGGCGGCTCCAGCTGAGACATTTTCAAAGAACATCATGCTGCGAAAACCAAAACGCATAGCAGCGTAAACACAGGAAAACAGCATTGAGCCGCGATCTAAAGTCAATTCTCATGGACGAGACTCATTCAGCAACAACTGAACTTGTATACAAATCAGCAACGTGGACAACGAACCAAGCAAAGCATTTGGTCATGGCATAAACAGCTCATTATGCACTCAGCTGTCGAATGTCATGCGATTTACAGAAAAGACACAAGCAAATGGCATTGAAGAATGAACTTCAGAATCTTTGGTCAATGACGAAAATCAAACAGGTAGAGGCCTATGCATTCGCCAAGAAAAATGAATCAAATATTATTGACAGTGAGAAGGGCGAGGTATCAATGGACGGATTGAGAAATGCAAGACACAATCATCCAAGCATACGAAACCGATTACTCGTCAGATCAAGCAAAGGATGAAGTCCGGACAGGAATTCACTGAGGTACACAGAACACAATACAAAATTCAAAGAAGCATTTCACCATTTCCAATTCAAGGATGGTAATTGTCTCGAATATTAGAATAGCCATATACAAATAGTGTAGATTGATATGGAAAACATAATACCGAATAAATTAAGCCAACACAGCATGATAAAATTCTCGGTCGTGGGAGCATTGAGCACAACCGAGAGAGTTGACCAACATCAACGAAGATAATTTGTCATATACACTGAAGAACTCTCAGTCTAAGCACGCCATTGCCAGATAAATCATCACGATGCAAGAATTACATGCTAATACCGTTCAGGAATTCAATCAAACGTGCGGTAGGCGTTCAGTAAAGGGCACCTAAATGCAATGATAAGGGGAAGGTTCGTATCCAAAAATCACCGAATCATCGAAACGTGTTTGAGTTCATCAGCACAGTCTCGGACTCAACCAGATTTCACGCCGGCAGAATCAAGCACCCGGTCCCTGCCTTCAGCAGAAACAGAGGCTGCGAAGTTTACCTTGATGAGAATCATGATTATTCAAATACTCAACCCACTCGAAGAAATCCTCGTTATCCCCGATCCCAACTCACATTCAACTTTGGTCAACCTCGAAATCATAATACTATCCCTCAAACTCAAACAGTTTCAGGCTCAATCAATTGTCACAGAGAGAGAGATGGGAGGAGGAACATGAGCTTTTCCAGATTTGAGAAGACGCTGCCGAAACTCAGATTGCAATCTCCTCTATCTCCTTCTTCCACCTGCGACGGTCGTCGTGAGGTAATTCGTCACTGACGTCGATCGCTTACGTCGGATCTTGAAGCAACCGAGTTTGTGATTTTGGAGGCCAATCCATTGTAAATTTATACGGAAAGAAAGATTTCTTCAATAATTTTTCGTTCCTGAATCACGCATCTTTACATGCAAACGAGCAAATCATGTGCAGCTTTTGTGTCTCGAGCGCAGATCTACATGTCCCACGAGTGCCCGGATTCGGACCACCTGAACCAGCGGCTCGTTACTTGCGAAGCCCGTTCGACTGCAATCGAGACGACTGGGGAAGACGAGAAGACGATCTTGCAGAGGCAAGAGAGGTGCGGGGACTGTGACCCGAGGGAGAAGAAGACGTCGACGTGCCCCAACCGTCGGTGCAGTGAGGTGCTGACGTTCTCCAACACCAGCAGGTGCAAGGCGTGTGGCCTCGAGTTGTGCCTTAAGCACCAGTTCCGGGGCCGACTGTGCCGCCGGCGGTGGTAGCGGTGGCTGCGGCTGGAGGGCGGTGGAAGGAAAGCTCTGGGCGGCCTTGGCCTGGATTGAGCGTGAAGGAGTCCGGGAAGGAAGAGTGGGGGATCAGTATCTTGCTGAGCAAATCCCACCATCAAATCCTGGAACTCGTGTATTTTTTTTTTAAAAATATATATAATAAAACAAGCCATTTTTAATTAAAAAGTTATATTATAAATTAAAAAAGCTGTGTCATCATTTTGCATTATTTTTTTAACTGAACTAAGAAAGTAAAATTTTTAGAATTTAATTATATTTTCATAATAAATTTTAGGATTTTTTATATGCTCATCTTACTGAAATATATAAAGTAAAACAAAAACAAGTCATAGAATGTGAAAGCATGGGAATACTAAATGTGGAAATCTTACTCCTTTTCATTTGACAATTTTTGTGCAAAGATTTTCTTTAACTTTCCTGTGCAAGGCTAGCGGGCTGTAATGCCAGCAATTACTATAATAGTGCTTCACTTAACATTACTAGAAAGGGAAAAATTAAAGCACAAATTCTAAAAATATTCACAATAATACGCTGGAGTCCTAAAACTTTCACAGTTTATTGACCAATGACTAATCCTTGTCTTCAACATTGTCCAGTACTAAAGGATAAAGATAGGAGTTCTAAAACAGAAGTTTCTTTCATTCCAAAATGCAAAGAACTTTGTGGTTGGGAGATGGGCATGCACGTGCGGACAATGACCATTGTGAAAATTTGATTCTTCACGAGAATTAAGCGGACATGAAGCTGTTTCAAATGTGAAGAACTTCAGTGGTTTTCTTGAACATGCTTAATATAATAGCGCATACATTTTCTAAAATCATGGGAAAGTTTATGAGCACGATAATGCACTTGATCAGACTTTATACAGCACCCTACGATGAGGGGCCATGTATGGTCCAATGACTGGCCCCGCATCGCTATAGCCCAGGGGATAAACCAAAGAAATGCACAGTCAAGGAAATAGTCGCAAGCTCCGTGGGAAGTGTAGAAGAGAATACAGTACAAAAAATAATAATAATCTCGTATTACTAGACACGTCATTTCGTATCACGCGTCAGTTACTTACGTAGTCTAACCACTCAAATTCCCACCTCACCGTCCTCCTCACCTTGGGAGCCTGATCTGTCTCTGTTGTACTTGAGACAAAATTCTGCAGAGTATTTATCAAGTAAGAAGATCCTTAATTTCGTCAAATTGTAAAGTCTAAGAGTAGTTAACTTAGAGAAGATGATTGTCGTACCACTCGCTCCTTCACATTCTTCGTGGCCAACAATTAGTTTCATATCTTCACATGACCCTACCACCAGCTCTTTGATTTGCTCGAGAAATTCCATTATAAAGGTTGAAAAAGGTATTTCCAAACGGGAGCATCTCACAGCCTTTACATATCTCAAGTTTGGGAACGGGATGTTTAGGAGACTGTTGTACTGCAAAATGTGCCTCAAGTTGTCTAAGTCAGGCCAAACTAGACTCCTCATATTACCACTCTTTAGTCGGCTATTCAAAAAGCTCCAATCACTCTCTAATAAGATTTGGGAGGTGCATCTGTCAATTAATCTTGTGAATATGTATTCGTTTTGAACCACGTATGTTATTCCATCGGAAGAAACTAAAGGTTCATGGGAGAGGCTTTGACATTCTTTTATTTATAAAAGTAATAAGGATAATCATATTTTATTTCTGAGAACATCACTTTTCCAAAAAAGAAGCCAATTTAATTGATTAATTACACTTCGTTAACAGGAGCATTGAAAATAAAGTGTATCGGTGTGTAATTATATGTATGTTAACAGGATCATAAACTGCATGGATTATATGGATGTCACGTTATTCAATGGTCGAGCCGGACCACCTCTCTTTGCTGTAAACCTCCATGTAACGTAACAATTCACAAATAACTCCCAAATCCTTACGTGTCTTTCTCCCTCCAACGTTGCTTTGAGGTTGACTTGAGGAAGACTCTCGCGCTTGATTCACGATAGGTTTGTTTTGCAAAAAATGAGTAATCTAGAAAATATTTCCGGAAAAATGATTATTTATATCATTTATAAAAATTAATCAACAGAGAATATTTTCATCATTGGTAATAATTTCAACCTAATTATTTTCGTGGGAGATGAAAAAAATTTCTGTTCATTTATTCTTCTAAACTATATATATTATTTTTCAAAAAATATTTTCATAATCACTTATTTTTGTTGAAACGAATGCATCTTAGAGTATGAATAGCTAGCTCAATCGATGGAGAGAAGATTCGAAAGTGATGGTTGGAGTCAACTGAGCCAGGGCGTCCTTTTCCATGTGATTCAAACTTACTGCAAGCTTCGACCTATCACTGAAGCGAAAGAACGAACCGAAGGAGCGCCTCGCGGTCGGAAAAGCGCACAATCGGAACTGCAACAAGACAACACCGAACCGCAATCAAAGCCATGAACACTGGAATCGACGGTGATTCACCTCTGGCGAACCTCGAATTGACGAAAATGAGCTTTGGATTCCAGGTTGGAGCTTCGTTTCTTCTGGATGTGTATTGTCTGCCTTCTTTGTGCGTCTGCCGTGGTCGGAGATGGAAGACCGGTGGTGGCTTCCGGTGGAGCTGGTGCCCATCGGTGACGATAGGAAGGACGTGGGAGGCTATGGACGCGAAGCAGAATCGAGAACTTCATCGTCGAAAGACGAAGGCTAAAATCTCCTTCATATATTTCTCTCATCAAATGACGAAAATGCCGCACTGGTTATTGCTATCGTAACCGAATTCAAGAGAGAAGGGAAAATGGGTGGTGGGCCCTAGGGAGTTAAAAATTCTATCGCACTAGCTGTCGCGTATAACGATTTTCACTATTATTGTTGTTTGTAATTTTATTTGTGCGTTGTCAGCAAAATTCAGATGTCAATAACCATGAACTGCGAGAATTCCTTGTGGGACAAACGGTTCTGTATTCTCTTGGAGCACTCCATCGTGAAGGTGGAGTTCCATATGAAGGACATCATGTTTGGAGTCGAACTCATCAGAGTCGTGGAGATCCTAGTAGCCAATATCATGTCAAGCGACATGATCAATGACTGGTTCCGAACACATATTTTCCACTTAGGAAAGGTGGGGACGTGACACTGTACCAAGATGCTCATGTCCCTAAGGGCAAGCTGCCTCTGATTTTGCTTGACGACGGGAAGATTTTATGAGCAAGGCAGGTGCTGGGAGGACATACGCCATGCCATTTTGGAGGCCCGCTACTTGATCTACATCATTGGTTGGTCCATCTATCATCCTGTGAGGCTTGTGAGAGAGCCCGCAAGGGAATTGCCGAGTGCAGGAGAGCTCTCTTTAGGGGAGTTCCTCAAGTACAAGTCCGAGGAAGGTGTCCGAGTGGTTGTGCTCGTTTGGGACAACAAGACTTCACGCGACAAGTTCTTCTTAAAGACAGTAATACTAAACCATACTCACATGTAATCAAGCATTGCTAAAATATGGAAATTTTTTTATGGCTTTCAGGATGATTGGAATACTGCTGGGTCGAGAAAAATTCGTTTGCCTGCGGCTCCCATCACTGTTGATTTGTTGGGCCAGTGCAGAAGATTGGTGCGAAGTTACAACCGATGCATCAATTGCGATGAGAGCCCAATGTGAACAGATTTCTGTTCTACCGCTATCGTATCTAAGGATCATCCGTTTATTAATCGTGCATAGGATGGACTAATGGTTCTTTCTTTCGGCTAGCCTTCACAAAATGCAATGGGGGAATATGCAATATAGTGGCTCTTTTCTTGAATGAGTATCCTAATTTATGTGCAACCCACCTTTTGGCCAAATTTCAGACCCATGCCTTTTGTTATTTTATTGACTTGGGAAAAGATAGTAGTTTTTTGGAGATCTCTCGTCATTGAGACTCAGCATGTGCCACGTTGTTGTGCCGGGTGGCATGATGCAAACTCATGACGAAGGGACAAAGAAGTTTTTCCGACAATCAGGTGTCCCCTATGTGCTTGCTCCTCATTATGCAAGCACCGAACTTAGTATTTTCAAGTTACAGGTATGTATCCTTGGACGTTTTGGTCAATTGCCGATCAAAATCTCATCGTCAGATTGCATGAAAAGCACTGCTTTTACCCTATATTACTTGATTATTCCAATCGGGTATAATTTCATAGGAAAGGTTTTCCTTTTGTCAGGCAATCTATCAAAGTTTATTGATCTATCTCATGCAATCCTAGATCATATCATGTGTTTTCTGATCTAATGACATGCATTCAGGACAATTCTAATAGGGAATTTTCTGGTACTGTAGAGGCTGCCCATTCTATTGAAATACGGCATAAATCTACGAGAATGTTTGGTTTAATTCATTGGTGTGTGAATCCTTTGTACTCCAGGTGGTGGGGACCTTGTACACACACCACCAAAAGTGCGTGGTTCTCGACACTCAAGCCTCAGGAAACAATCACAAAATAACGGCTTTTATTGGCGGGCTGGACTTATTTGATGTCGATATGACACTCCCAAGCACAGACTCTATAGCAATCTCAACACTATCTTTAAGAATGACATTCACAACCCCACATTCGCGGTGTTAAGTTAATGTTTACCTTTAGCACTGTAAATATGTGTTTGTTATTATCTGATCTTGGGATTATTTCTTGTTTCTGTGACGACTGTAGTCCACTGTCAATGTCCCAAGGCAACCGTGGCATGACCTACATTGCAAAGTAGAGGGACAAGCTGCGAATGACAAATTGAAGAATTTCGAACAGAGATGGAAAAATGCAGCGAAGTGGCGCGAGTTCAAGCTGAAAAACGTTGGGCATTGGCATGAGAATGCTCTCTTAAGGCTCAACAGGATTTCGTGGATACGCTGTACCTCACGACAAAAAAGTACAACTCAGGGATGATGACCCAAAAAATTGGCACGTGCAGGTTGGGAGAATTTACATAAAATTAATTGGCAATTTTTAGGGGCATCAGTCGTAAGCAAAATGAAGTGTAACAATTGTCTTTCATTTCTATTTTATGTTGTGAAGGGATTCCTGAAGAGCGTTGAGGAAGTTGCAAAGCAAGTAAGTTTTAGCTGCTAATACCATGCAAATAGTTTTGCAATTGGCTGTTATATATGTATAATTTGAAAAAGTTTTCGTCATATCATAAAGTCACTCTTCTTTCTTATGCATATCTTCAGTGTTTTTTAATAGAGATTGAAGTATGCATTGATAATGTTGCTTTTGTCAATCTCTTCGTGGTTGCAGAATTTATCTATGGAAGTAGACAAGAGCATTCACACGGCATATGTGAAAGCAATTAGATTGGTGCAACACTTCATTTACACTGAACCAGTATTTTCTTGGCTGCTCCTATCATTGGCCATCATACAAAAATGCAGGCGCAAGATGCACATTTCTATGCATCATGATTGACTGAGTTGATGAAGCAACAATCCTCTAGTAAAAGAGTATTCAGATTTTGCTCCCTCTGGGGATTGTGTGTCAACTAATAATAGCTAGAACTCACTATATAAGACGTTGAAACTGAATTTTGATTTAATATGTTATATTTCTGAGATCAACCCTCCGAACTTATTAAATTTAGATTTTTTCTTCCAATTTCTAGTTTTGTTTCAACCTATCTAATTTCTTGACTTCAAGTCTTGATGGCAACAAATACTTGATTTGGTTTTGACAAGTAGGTGCAAACAATCTAGTGCCGATGGAGCTGGCATTAAAGATCGCAAGCAAGATCAGTGCAAACAAACACTTCCGTGTGTATATAGTGGTACCGATGTGGCCGGAGGGTGTCCCTACTAGTGCTACTGTGCAGGAAATTCTCTTTTGGCAGGTTAGATCGAGGATAAACTCTTTCATCTTTCAAAGAAATGGTGATGACACATGCATATTGATTACGATATTTCAATAAATGTACTTTTTTATTTAACACGATGAATAGAATTAAGCAGAAAACGAAGTGATCCAAGTAGACCAAGCCTAACTACTTAAAGGGGAAAATTTGATATCCGACCTCATTTCAGTCATTTTAGCATATCTCTCTGACATATGATGATTTGAAAAGATCAACATTCGCTATTCTCATATGCATATTGATGATGTGGACAAGGACAAACCATGACGATGATGTACAAAATTATCGCACAGGCTCTTAAAAAAGCTGGGTTGTCACACAAGTACCATCCATTAGATTACTTGAACTTCTATTGTCTTGGCAAGCGGGAGCCCTTGTCCTCTTCAAAATCTTCATCCCAAGCAATGAATCAACAATCCGAAATTAATGCCGTGGTATATGTCTAATACTCTTTTTGTGGATTCTTCCTTTGAGTAACCTGTTAAAAAAGCAAAACAAAAGAAGTCATTAAAGTTGCTCATGATAATCATTTTATTTTAATTTAAACAGATTTCTATTCCGGACACTGTTTAGGAATAGAAATCCATTTGGTAAAATAATTTTATTTTTCTATTTCGAAATAGATTTCTACTCGAAATAGGCTTGGAATAGAAATCGAAACAAAAAATTTTTACTTTTCTATTTTTGGAATAGAAATAAAAATTCTTTCTTTCTTTCTTACTTCTCACTCAAAGGAGTTTCTTGCCGTCCGCCGCTCACCAACACTCCCGCCCGCCAAGCCGTCGTCGGTCATAGCCGCCACCACCAATCGCCGACCACCATCCCTTCCATTGCCATCGCCACTTGGAAAAGTGAAATTTTATTCATTATCAAACGAATTTCTATTCTAAGAATAGAAATTTTGTGTCATTATCAAACGCATTTTTTTGTTTTGAAACTTATCTAATAATAAAAATAGAAAAATCTATTTCTCTTATAGAAATTAATTTCTGGCCAAAAATGTTTTCATTTGTGCCCTAAGAGTTGTGGTTTCTACATGGCTGGTAACAAGACTTATGGTAAGATGATGAGTATGTGATCATGGGATTGGTTAATATCAACCAAAGATCTCTAGATGGCTCAAGAGACACCGAAATTGCGATGGGGGCTTATCAGTCGCATCACACTTGGGCTAAGAAAAGAGGCATCCTCGTGGCCATATTAGCTACATTGAGTTAGCCTCTCATCTAAATACCACATACAATGCGTACGCCCAAGCTAGTGCAGCAAAATTCATTTAAAAACTTAAATCTTGTATATAATCATGTCAACTTATTCTGTGGAGGTTTACGGTTATAGGATGTCGCTTTGGGCGGAGCACTTGGGAGATTTAGAAGATAGCTTCAGGGAACCTCGAAGCACTGAATGTGCGAAGAGGGTGAACAAAATAGCCAAACGGTATTGGAAAGCTTATGTGGATGAGGACCAACATAATCCCAAGGAAATGAAAGGACACCTGATGCAGTATTTGATTCATGTGAGCAGAGACGGAAAAATCAGTCCTTTGGCTGGTTTCGAAACTTTTCCTAATGTGGACGCAAAATCCTCGGATCGCCCACCACTCTTCCCGATGCTCTCACGACATGATCAAATATATAAATTATTGGCATTCAGTTATGAGATTGTGCAAATGCAATGATATATACCAAAATTTTCAAGTGATTTGGTTTGAGTCACAATAATTTGAACTACTGAAATTGAGAAACATGAGTAGATTGAGCATTCATGAGCATGACAAAACAAGTTGTGATTTAGATAGATACTCTTAATTAAAACGAATTAGTGGGCATAACATGCAATGTCATTGTTGGATAAAATGCTTCGGATGAGTTGATGTTATCGTGTGGATGTTAAGATAAATTCATATGGTTCATCAAGTTCTTCTTGGCTAGTGTTTTCATTCGAGATTTATAGCAAAAACTTCAGAGGGAAAAGATTCAACCTTTTCGGATCAGGGGACCTACAATCAGCAGGGTCATAAAAACAATTTCCATCAGCAACAGAGAGACCTGCTGCAAGGAGTTAGATGGAGCTCTGCACCTCCATTGCAGAATGGTTTATAGGAGAGACAATCGGAACTATGCACCTACTCCTGGTGGAACATATGGGCAGGGCCCTGATGGATTTAAAAAAGGCAACCAAACTAAGACAAAATCTAGGGGTGTCAACGGGTCGGGTCGGGTCGGGTCTTGATGTTACCCGACCCGACCCGAACAATAAGAGTAATGTCATTTGACCCGACCCGACCCGACCCGAAATGCATAAAACATGAAACAAAAAAATGGGTCGGTTCGGGTCGGTTCGGTTCGGGTTTCAGGTTTTTTTATTAAAAATATTATAATTTTTAATAAAAAATATTATAAAGGGAATTCGAAATACTCTTACATGACGTTGCGAGGCCTCATCCAATCCATCCGTGAGCCGTGATGTCGCGAGGCCTCGTCCAATCCGTCCATGAACCGTGACGCCGCGATGTCTTGTCCAACCCGTCCGTGAACCATGATGCGCAAGACTTCGTCCAACCCGTTCGTGAACCGTGACGCCCGCGAGGCCTCGTCCAACCCCGTCGTGAACCGTGAACTCGTCCCTTGAACTATGATGCCGCGAGACCTCGTCCAATTCGTCCGTGAACATCTCCACAGACAGATAATTTTTTAATAAAAAATTATGACAAAGGGAATTCGAAATATTCTTACGTGACGTCGCGAGGCCTCGTCCAACCCGTCCGTGAACATCTCCGCAGACGGATAATTTTTTAATAAAAAATATGACAAAGGGAATTCGAGATACTTTTACGTGACGCCACGAGACCTCGTCCAACTCATCCATAAACATCTCCATAGACAAATAATACTCCTTCCTCTAAAGTTCTGCGTCGGCCGCGAAAAAGAAGCAAATCATATGAAAGATGGGGAGAGAGAGAGAGGGGGGAAGAGGGAGAGAGATTGATAGGGGCCGACAACGACGAACTCGTGAGATGAGACGTGTTGGTTGAGTTGTGAGTAGAATGAGTTGTAGAGGAAATAGCTTGGGTGAGTGTATTTGAGTTGAAGTTTTTAATGTGTTTGGGTCGGAACAATGTTCCAACCCTAACTTGACCCAAACATGTATTCTATTTGTGTTTATAATTGTTACCCAAACAATATTAAGACTCGAAACATGTACTATATTTATTTCGTGTTCGGGTCGTGTTCGGGTCATGTTCGGGTCGGGTTCGATGAGTTTTTTTGACACCCCTAACAAAATCCATCTTATTTATACCTATTCCACAAATTCCAGCACACATTCAGAATCGTAACAAAGCACACAAGACCGCAAATCGTGATAATTGGGATGACTAACTAATCCAACTGATATGAAATTGAAGCCATATCTTCCTACAAGTGCATATGAGTTTACTTAATCAAAATGGCATCAATACAAGACCAAATTATACCAAATTCAAACAAAGCAATCACAGTCAGCATGCAATGCTTCGATTCTAGCATATTCAAGTTCAGTTAGGAGTATAATTCTCGCAAAATTGGCTTGTGATTGACCATGTTACTTTCCTAGCATGAACATATATGATCCCAAAACAAAACTAGCCTCGAGTTGGAATCAAATGCACACCAAATCAAAGATGTCAAGACAAGGTCAGCATCCAAGGATCGATTTCCAGTAGAATTTAAATCGCTCAGGACGTAATTTCTATTCCAAGCAAACATGAAATTCACCATAGCACAATCTTATATCATTGCAACAGTCAAGGCCAATTGACATCACTACTTGAGTAGAATATAGCATAAAACCATGGACCGATCGACATCATCTCAGGGCCGCAACAGTCGCAAATCAGAATATAGTAACAAGGTTCCAGCAGATTGAAAACAAGTTCCAAATTGAATACCTATGATTTTTTTATGAAGAAACAGAACTCAAATATGCTTATATGAACAGAATAGATCAACAATCTAGTAATCAAGGAAATTCTCGGTCAAGAACTGAATCAAGATACACATCAACTTAGTTCAGGAATTTCATCAAACAGGTGGTATACATTTTGAATAATTAAATACAGCCTCAATCACAGTCGATTTGCAAACAGGCGGTAGCACTAGTTGCCAGCCTATGCTTCGTATTATTAAGCAACGGAAAACAGAGCATATGTGGTTCATTTGAATGAAGAATGATTAGCTACGGAGCAATTGACATCGGATATTAGTAAGGAGGTAACAGAAGCAATGTCAAGGAATGGAAATGTCGAAGTAGGCAGTCATGACCAAAGTTCGAGCACTCTAGCATTACAGAACTTCTTTGCGGCGGCGAAACTGTTGGCGACCGGGAAGCGGTGATGACCAACAACGAAGCACGAGGAAAGGATTCAATTTGAAATCACCGAAAGAGTTTGACATATGGATCCCCAAAAAAATCATTCGGGTCCACTCCCCAGATGTAATTGGCGAAAGAACATGAGAAGTTGTTGTACTGTATGGTGGCTTTCCCAGTCACCAAGAACTTGGTCCGGCTCTGCTCCACAGCTTACTATACTTAAGTCTCGCAAGGATGGGAAGTCCTCAGAGCACGGGAATTTCAAAGAGTATTTCTCAGGTAAGAAGCTCCTAAATTTCGGCAAATCGAGAAGTCTAAGAGCAATTAACTCAGAGAAGGTGATTGTTGTGCTGGTCGCTTCTTCCCATTTTTCATGGCCAGCAATTTGTTTCATGTCTTCACATGACTCCACCACCAGCTCTTTGATTTGCTTGACAAATTTCACTGTGAAGGTAGTGAAAACCATTTCCAAATGGGGGCACCTCACAACCTCTATGTCTCTCAAGTTTGGGAACGGGACGTTTGGGAGATTGTCGAACTGCCAAATGTGCCTCAAGTTCTCAAGATCATGCAAAACTAGTGTCGTCAACTTACCATATTCTGCATCCATCCCATTGCCTTCGTATATGACCTCGATCGAATGGCATGAAATCACTTGTAGGATCTCAAGACAGCATTGTAGCCTCTTCCACATATAGGATGGGGCAATACAATGGAGGTTGTCACAGTCTTCCAATTTAAGATATTCCAATTTTCTAAAGGAATCGGTGGGAATTTGATTGTTCCATAACTCTTTGCACTGAACACCTTCAATTTCCAGACTTCTCATATTGGGAAATGTGACCTGCATGAAAATAATGTGAGAAAGGAGGTTAAGTAGGACAAATTTGTTACATTGTTCATTCTAAATCAATGACAATTCGAGAATAGGGATGATCAGAGTAAGGCATAAAGCAAACCATCTCATTGAACACCGACTGTGGTGATTCATCATTTTCTTCAACTATCTCGCCTAACTGCCTCTTGACACTTGTAGGACTCTGGATGAATGCTCCAAAATTAGGGCATCCCCCAATTGTTAGACTTCTTAATGAGGCGAAATTGTACGAACAACTTCCTGAGCTAAAACAAATCAGGTTATCAAGCTTCTTAAGTGATAAGCAACTTAAGCAAGGGAAACTCATCACTTCTGCCCTTAATTGACCACCTCCTTCCTGGGGAACCACTTTCTTCATACGTTCGCATTTGCTAATCTGCATGCCCTCGAGTTTCCCTAGAGTTGTGGCCGTATAATTGGGGAAGAGATATGTTAGCTCGGAGCAATTTTCAACCTCAACTTTTGTTAGACTAGGAAAACCCAAAACCATCTTGGAGTCGCTCTTCACCATGTGTTTGAGCCTTCTTGCTCCATTCACCTCCACTTTTTCCAATTTGGGGAGCAATACAATTTTTCGTTCCATATTTGAACCAAAGGATTCACAGTCAAACAATGATTCCAAGGATTCCAAGGATTCCAAGAGGAGAGAGTTTGAAATTTTGACTTCTTTCAGGTTGTGCAATCTCCCTATGATTATTGAAGGGAAGACGTTGAGTAGCTCAAAGCAATTTTCAAGGGAGAGGGTGGCTAATTTGCAGAAAGAACTTTTGTGAAGTTCATCATGCCATATCCTTTTGAAGGATCCTATTGAGCAAAGGCTTAAACGCTCCAAGCTTGGTAAACTAACCTGCTCAAGAGAGTTATATGTTAGATCATAGTTATAAGACATCTAACAATTTGGCCTAATCTTAATGATCTATTTGATGCAATGGAAGAATGAATTTTCACTAGTGGCCTTACTCCAACAAATGTAGTTATAAACAATGAACACGTCAAAATCAAATAAAATTCTTCAAAGAGCTACAAAGCATGTGCCTGCATCTATTATGGGTATAATCTCAAGGGAAGGGATTTGTACCTTTTGATCAAAGAAGGAATCGGAAGAAGCATCTTGTGAAACTGAAGTAGATGTTATTGGCTCTCTCTTTCCATAAGGATATGAGAAAAATTCCTTTGTGGGACAGCAGGATATAAGTAGATCCTTTAGTGACCGGAGCTCTATAGTATCATATGTCCCTTCATCTCTTCCTTCTTCATCTACAATCACTGCCTTCATATTTGGACAATCTTTTATATCAAGGACTCTAATCTCTCCAAGACATTTAGCCACGGCCACTGGAAAAAGAAATGACAGCCCCGTATTGTAGACAATGAGCTTCTCCAGTTTCCGAAATCTCGATATTCCTTGTAATTTTACGTCCTCTTTCCACATGCACTGCAAGTTCGGTAAATGTCTTAATGTCAATTCAGTTAGCTGAGAGAGAATCTTGACATGTTCGGTGACTTTTAACTTCTCCAAGTCGAAAACTACTTCTGCAGATGGAGAACTCTCAATTTTCATTGACTCCAAATTCGGCAACTTGAGTATCCAATCTTTCAGAATACTCTTCAACGTGGATTTAGACTCTTCTATCTCTAGCGATTTCAGATTGCTGTATTTTATTGAGGGTTCACTGTAGAGTATCCTTTCTAGGCCAAGGAGTCCAACCATTACTAGGGATTCCAAGCGAGGTAATGAAACCTAACAAAGCACCACAATGAAATTCATTAAAGGTGAGTTTGTCATAAATAAAGCTATCTTCACGAGAAAATAAGTGAAACTCTCTATGTAAACTACCGAAAAAGAAAAAAAAAAAAAGAATCCCTTTCGTGAGAAGCGAAATCATTTTCATGAGGGTATCCTCACCACTATCATGCTGTCAATGCAGCATAACTGCACGGTGATGTTAACACGGCAACATTGGCAACTTGGCATGACATGTTGGAATTAGTTAGGTAGGACATGAATTATCGAGACTTTCTTTGTTACGTGGCTCCTTGCTTGCCATCCATTTATTGAATCTCCATACGTTGCTTTCTTTATTTTGAAATTATTGAATTTTATTTATTCATTCAAGATTCATTCTCGCTTTCCTTGGTTCAGCATGTTGAAAACTCCTAATTTTGATGTTAACAAATCATTTTATGTAAGTATTTATACATATCTTCAGAAGGAATAAGCCATAGGGTGGTGTATGTTTTTGAGTCTGCTAGTGGCAGAAAAAAAATATATACAGTGTTTCTGAGTCTGACCGTACCAGACGGAAGACTTGAAGAAACGCAGATTCTGAGTCTGACCGTACCAAACGGAAGACTTGAGGAGACGTAAATTCTGAGTCTATCCATACCAGACGGAAAACTTAAATAGACTTAGAACATAAGTATGTCAGACTTAGAATGAAACTTCATAATCAGATCACCAACGGTCAAGTATTTCACTTTGTTTATGTTGATTCTGCTATATTAATTTGAATGGCAGGATCAATTAAAGGACAACTTCCAAAGAAGAATGAAGTACTTATAGAAGCCTGGATTCTAATTGTATGGGCGAACAGAATCCAAAGGGATCTGATCTACTTTCAACGGTCAAAAAGACTTGCCTTATAAAATTTGTCCAGGAAAGGGAAGACGAAATTCTTAAGGAAAAAGCCAACGGTCGAGTGTGGCTTGGAGAGTATATAAGGATAGGATGAGATCTAGGAGTAAGATAGGATAAACATATTCCAAAGTGCGATTATGTTCTTCATCAGTTGTCTAAAGTGCGAATTTGAGTGGTCCTAGTGAATTACCAAGAAGAGTGACTCTATGAGACTCATCATCACCGAGTGCTAACACTCAAGAGTGTGTAATCACCTTTGATCACATAATGAAATCCAGCCTATTGGCCGATCGCCTGGAGAGTGGACGTAGGCTTGTCTAAAACCGAACCACTATAAACTGTGTTTGCAATCTAATCTACTCTCTCTATTTAATTTCAGTTTATAGATTGCAAAAGTTATATATATTCTTGCATGAAAAATCTCTCTACACCTATTCACCCCCCCTCTAGGTGTTATTACTAGTTACAACACAGCACACTATTATTTTTTGAACTCATTAAGAATGTTAAATAAATAATAAACTAGTCACAGTAGAAACCCAAGTTATCAGTGCAATTATCTACCGTTGACAATTTAAAAAAAAAAAAAAATCAGTCGTGGAAAGAGGCTTCCCTCTAACTAATGGTTTGGGTTCCATTTAAAAGAATTTTTCTGTGTGTAAATCAAAACGTGAATCAAATTGTACAAATAATCAAAGTTAAATGCAACATGCACACCAATATCATCTCATCCTAATAGGACAAATTGATAGGGAGAAAAAATGAAAAAAAAAACATTACCTCGATTGGAGTATCCTCTGATGTGATTTCAGCTTTGGTGCAAAAGCTTGTCATATTTGGTAACTCATGCAATATCAGACGGCGTACATTAGGCATCTCAACTTTGTTGTCGGCAGAAACCATATCTTCTCCTGCATCATGTGTGACAATGGATAGCATGGAGTCACATTTCCACACTTCAATCTCTTCCAACTGTACAAGTCTTTGCATATGTGAAAGACACCATAAGTATTTCAATTGGTCACAATGCCTAACACTCACGGCTTTCAATTTGCTAAAGCACTCTAGTGCAATGGGGCCATGGCATATCTTCTCCAAATTAATAAGATTTTCAAGGAAGAGAGACTCTAACTTCCTAAAAGCAGTGAGAGGGAGGCCATTAGATGAATTGGCAATGTACTTGATTGACGGGCTATCTTCAATGTCGAGATACTTCAATTCTTGGAATCCTTGGGTGCACAATTCATGAGCGCTCTTTTTGAACTCGCTTCTTAACTTGCATAAATGTAAGTATTGAGTCTTCTGCAGAGTCTTTTGAATCCATTTTCTTGTAAGAATACTATCACACCCTTCCAAATCGAGCTTCATGGTTCTCAAACCTTCATATTCCCTCCCCCAACTAGTTCCTATCGTGGTCCAAAATCCTATCTTGATCCAAAATCTGACTAGGTTCCCAAATGGCAGGTCACCATCCTCCATGAGTATGATGGGATCATGAATCGATATTTCCAAAGATTCTAGCTTTGTCAAGCTCTTCAACTCAACAAGCCCAGCACCACACAATTCCGATGGTAGTTTAGGCTTTCCCTTCCATTGATAAAACATTTTCTTCATATGTAACTCTTCCAAGTTGATTAAGCCTTTTAGGGCTCCAGGCTCGATTATCTTAAGTGAGCAGTGGCTTAGATTCAACAATTTCAGATTCGTCAATTCCCCGATTTCTTTAGGAAGCTTAGAAATTTTAGACCCTGCAAAGCTAAGAATCTGCAATGCTTTGAGCTTGCCAAGACTTGCCACATCCCCTACCTTGCAATGGTCTAAAAGTAACGACTGGAGGTTCTTGAGGATTTCGATCGAGGAAGGTAAAGTGATGATATGCATGGACCGGAGATATATGACTCGGAGCTCCTTCATGTATGTGAAATCTAGTCTGCAGCAATCTCCCTCGTCATGTCGATGTGCAGGTCTCCCCTTCCAATTTTCTGATTGAGACAACATGAGTATCTTCAATTCAGGAAACACACATCGCATTAGTTCAGCAAGTCTATCACTACCAATATTAACTTGGCGTATTGCCCAACATTTCTCAAGCTTTTCTTTTGGCCATGAGCCATAATTGTTGTTAATCATTAAGGAATTATGACCACTAAATGTAGTTGAGATGACCACCTCACTGTAAAGATCATGTATGGTCACATTTTCCTTACCATCGCCACCATCCAACAACAAACAAGCGGAACGGAGTATGTCGAGCATTTTATTCAATCTATTCCTTGAATCTTGTACTGTGTTGTTGAATCCCTCAAACAAACCCAAACCCATGCCTAGTCCCAGCAGATGTTCGACTTTAATTGTCCCACCAATAAGACCACAGAGCAAGAATAAGCACTTGGTGTCCTCACTCTCCAAATAGTCGTAACTCCACTTCATTATTCTCTCATTATTTGGGTCTTCTATTTTTATCAACATGTTTTCCCATGTGGACACATCACTACATTTTAAGGTGCTTGCAACGGAGGTAATCAAAAGAGGCAAACCTGCAAGCTTCGTTACCACTTGAATCGCCTTTACTATCAATTCTTTATTATCTCTGAGCTTGTCGCGGACTATCTTTGCAAATAGCATGCAAGCTTCTTCGTCGCTTAGACCTTCAAGACGAAATGTTTGGTCGGCATGCAGCTTTTGCTCCAGCACACTTTTATCTCTCGAAGTGAGCAACAATTTGCAGTTCATGCTCTCGTCTCCCATAGGAATTCCAACCGCCTTCAAATCAAGTGCTCCCCACAGATCATCCAATATTATGAGAACCTTCTCATTCAGATCCTTCTGTAATCTCTTGAACAGGCTATCTCTTCTTCCCTCTTCACTCGGCTCGTCCTTCAGATTTTTTAGACCCAAGGCGTAGGCGATATCGTATTGGATTTGCGTCAAGTCTGGAGTCCGCGAGACTTTCGCTTTGACGATCATGTGGAATGGTCTCCCTTCTTTCCTGAGTTTCTTCTCGACTATCTCCAACAGCGTAGTCTTCCCCACGCCGCCAGGCCCATAGACCCCAACCACTTTTAGCTTCTCATCATTCAGAGCTTTCATTATGCCCTGAAAGATGGAAGCTCGCGAACCGGCGATAAAGTCGCCCCCATCACTGGCCGACGAATTCACGTCGGGAGCACCGCCAACAAGCCCCGGCGGAGGATTCTCGAAGTCAACCTTCTCGAATTGACCCCGGGCAATGAGTGCCTTGATGTCCTTGACCGTCCTCCTCGCCTCTTTGCCCAGACAATAACGCGCCTTCGGGTTGGGAAGCCACCCGTAGAAGCAAGTTTTCTCAATTCTTCCGTCCTTATCCAGCACATCATTCGCCTCCTTAGCGACGGTTTCCACTTCGTTCACCCATCTCTCGACCTTGGGTTTGATCGGCTTCATGTCGTTTCGAGCTTCGCCGATGGAATGCTGCACCTCATCCCTCGCGTCATCCAAGTTCTTAACTTCATCATTAAGTTTGCGAACGTAGCGGTCGGAGAATATTATGTAGCTGCAGTGCCGACCGACCGGAGCCACCAGGCACTTTGCCACTTCGGAAGCTCCACACAGAGCAATTTCCTCCATTTTCCCCCTGTTTCGACTTCTTCTACCTTTCTGGCTTTCTTCCCTTCTTCTTTGTGGAGAAACGAGGGTTAAGAATTTATATATTCCGGGGAAGGGGAAGGCGAAACTGATGGATCCCGGAAACGCTAATGACTAAAGAAGAGGAAGGATTCAATACGATGCACACATGACGGTTCTGACTAAAAGAACGGCCGCAGAAGATTTAGTCGAAAGAGAGGGCTTATAGAGCGAGGAAGAAATCATTCAAACGATACACTGGTCGTCACAGAGAGGGGCACGAAGCGTTAATGTATACATGCGGCGTTACTATATTGACGTCCCCAGAGATGCCCCGAGCGTCCTCCAGTGCGCACGGGCTATACAGGGACGTCATCTAATCGTATCTCCATTTGATTATGCTTGACCTTAAAGATGCTGATTTAAAACAAAGGGGCCCCACTCCATCATTTCTTTCGAGAAGATATTGGGTGAGTGAGATAATCCATGTGGATGGTGCAGCTCACCATTCAGAGAAAGACACGTGGCGTCCACGTCGGCGGTGGGCCACACATGGGGCGAACCCCTCTCTCCTCTCTCCTCTCTCCTCTGTCTCCTCTGTCAACCGTACATCTCCCTCCTCTCTCTCCTCTCTCTCTCCTTTGCAAAGGGAGAGAGAAAGCTTGACCTCTGCTCCGGCGAGGGGGGGACGCAACGGCGGGGAACGAGACGGCAGGGCACTCGGGCACTCCCTGCCTCCGCCTCCTCGAGCCTCCGCCTCCCTCCTCTCTCTCTCTCCTTTGCTCCGGTGAGGGGGAACGCGACGGCGGGGCACTCGAGCACTCCCCGTCTCCACCTCCTCGAGCCTCCGCCTTCGCCTCCACCTCCCCGAGCCCCGCCCCTCCGCCTCCACTCGTGGATCCAGACGCCGACGCCGCCTCCGCCTCCGCCGTTGCCTCCTTGAGTGCCCCGCCTCCGGCGAGGAGGCTCGGTTGAAACAGGACATGAAGCTAGAGGATTAGCGGGGAAATGGGCGGCGCGATTCTTCAGGTTCCGATTCATGGAATTCGGCCGCGGAGGACGTGATTTTCTCGCCGCCGAAGCGGAACCCAGAGGAGAAATCGCCTCGGGAGTCCGCCACGAGTGCCCCACCGTCTCGTTCCCTGCCGTCGCGTCCCCCCCTTGCCGGAGCAGAGGTCAAGCTTTTTCTCTCCCTTTGCAGAGGAGAGAGAGGAGAGAGGAGGGAGATGTACGGTTGACAGAGGAGAGAGGAGAGAGGAGAGAGGGGTTCGCCCCATGTGTGGCCCACCGCCGACGTGGACGCCACGTGTCCTTCTCTGAATGGTGAGCTGCACCACCCTCGTGGATTATCTCACCTACCCAATATTTTCTCATTTCTTTCTGGACTAAAATTGCCTTCGGATCCCACCGCTTGCGGACTGTGAGAATTATCTAGTTGTCTGCCACTATCACCATCCATCGGTCATATCATAAGTGCCCAGCTCCAGCCAATAGCGTCGAAGCTCACCGATGGAGCCCGCCGGCTTCGGGTCTTTACCAGATTGGCGAGCCCAAGCTTGAGGCTAGCCCGTGACCGATGGCCAGCCACCAGCCGAGAGAAAAGAAATAAAAAAATTCAAATTAAAAAAGGAAAAAAAAAAAGTGAGAACTAGTAAGGATGTGAGATAAGAGAGAAGGTGAGTAAAATATTTTCTTTTATTTAAAAAGTAGAAAATATATTTCCTTATTTTAAAATATTTTTTTTCATGAAATATTTTTTTTTAATTCAATTTTGAATATCTGAACATAACAATTATCACACATGGTGTTATGTCAACGTCACGTTCCAATTGGTAGTTCGACTTAATAAATGTGAAAGCTAATATGAGGCCTCAATGAGTTGTCGAGGGACCCAGTTCCACCATATTGTTCTATCTGTCATTCAAAGTTCATATATACGAACGCTAATATTAACTTCATCACGTTAACGTGACCACCATATAATGATTATATATTTAGTCTTGAATTTGTATCAATTGTTTCATGAATTAACAGTAACAAATATTCTTAAAAAAATAGTAACCTCTTCATTCCATGATCACCCAAAACAAAAAATTATTTTAATCAATGGGAAAACATACTTACCAATATAATCTAAAACTCAAATAGCCTGATATAACCAAACAGTCAATATACACGTACAAATAGTGCATTGCCGCAATGGAAGCGGTTCTTCTATTGACCGTGGACATAATAAAAGATTTAATAAAAGTGGTATATATTCGATATGAAGCTGTGATATTCAATTTGATATACCAAAAATCTAGTTTAATTTTGAATATTTAAACTTTGATGATACAAGATAAAAATTTCCCAATTTATCGTTCAATACTTAAGTGGTATTACTAGCAAATTTGAATGGGTCAAGTTATTAATAACCCAACTGAGTTTTTAATGCATACATTTGCTGTAGCATATGATGCCTAACAAATAGTGGAGTCCATGACACCTGAAGATTAACTAAAATATTGCAAGTTCTACCATAACTGCATCGCACATCCTGATGTTTTCTTACCACAGTGCCATTGCAATTATTACAATTCAGTCTCTAAGCAACACAATGGGCAACACATTTCTAGAGATTTACAACCTTTGGTCTCCAAGCAGTTCAAAGATTCGAAGTTGTTGAGGCCTTCCGTGGCTCTTAGCTTAGGACAACCTTTCGGTTTAACACACCTTAGCTTTTTCAACTTGCATTAGTTAGGTAATCTTTCAATTGAATCACATGCAACAAAGATCCTATTTCCCAAAACCTCAAACCTCAAAAACTATTTCTAATTGAGACAAGCTCTAAGGATTGTACATTTCGCTGGTGTCCTTACGAGGCATTGCGCCTAATAATTTGCAATTCCTCAACCTCAGCAAGACCTTCCAGGCAAGAAAGTCTACCACTGGGTACATCGTGGGTCACGTTGCAATAAACCGTGTTGTTATGTCAACCTCACGCCCGAGGACCCACTCCGCCGTACTGTCCTCTCTGTCTTTCTACACATTGTCCTTTCCGGCTTGAAGTTAATGCGTCCACAACCATATCTGATTAAATATCTTGTCGCAAATTTGTAGAAATTGTTTCATGAAAAACAGCAATAGATATTCTAAAAAAAGCGACCTGTTAATTCGGTCAATCACCCGAAAGAAAAACAATTTTAATTGATGAGAAAGCATATTTATAGATATAATTTTAAATTTTAAAAACCCAATATAATTAAAGACTCATCATGCATGTATAATAATTATAGTGTCGCAATAGGAGCTAATATTCTATCAACTGTGGACCTAGTAAAAAATTTTAGTATATTTGCCATGACATTCAATTTTTTCTTTTGAGAGCAAGATCCACATAAAATCAAATCAGGCTATTCCATAGGATGAAGTGGGTTTTAGGAATCGGGTGAAAAGAGGGGAGGAAATAAAGATCCAAAGAATACGAAGAAAATGGTACAGAAAGATTTTCCTATGGATCCGCAATATATTTTCCCCCAAACAGGGGAAGGAAATAGATTGAATGACGAGTTCAATGAGGGCCATGATATATTGAATTTTCTGGACCCCTGCCATTACGAGATGGGTCATGTGACAGATGATTAAATGAGACGGGTTGAAGCTCCAAAAAAATCTATGAAGCTGTCGGCAACGCTTTCAGCAAAGGATCCCCTGTTTTGAAAAGAATTGTAAGGTTCCTCCGAATGTACATGGAATCAAATCGATCTCAATTAGGATGGCCAACGGGCCGAGCCAGTCCGGACCTGTGATCCTGGGCCGAAGGGGGGGCAGGCCTTGGGCACTTCGGTGTCGGTTGTTGGTGCGATGAACGAATGTCTCAGCGAAGATGACAGCAACTACATTGAACGAATGTCTCGACCTTTAGTGGCGGTGGAAGGCCAAACTGTTGTGTTTTTCTTATTCTTTTCCATGGCGGATGGTGATGCGCTCGCTCCAACGATGTCAATTATACCGTTAGAGGCCGCCTTTAGCACCTGCGCACGGATTATTAGAGACCATAAGCAAATGTTTGAGTTACAAGAATAGGAAAATGACTATGGGTTGCATCTCTTGGCCCGTCGTTACTACGTGCAGACTGTATAGTGTGTCATTTGATTATCTACGACGCTCATAGAATTGCAAAAAAAACATAAAAATAAATGCCTCGATTTAATTATGCTTGACTACAAAGAACCCAAAATTAATTTTTTGAAAAAAAAAAAATCTACAAAATCATGTACTGCGTGATTAAAACAATGGGGCCACTCGACCATTTCTTTGTACTAAAATTACCTCACTCCCTGCATAATGCAAAGGCTGTCAAGCTACCCCGCACTATACTGTGGGAGCTTACCATCAATCTTTAATACTCTGGTATGACTTGCCTTTTGCAGTTTCACATGGATTACGACTTTCTTTGCTAGAATACCAAACAGAGCCCATACTTATTCAAGACAACAAAAGAAATTTGTTTTGTTTTTTTTTTATAATTGGATGCAATATCATTATACACCAAACGAAAGCCAAACAACACAATCCACATATACCTGTTTTGTCCCCATAATCTAACTTCTCGGAACTTATCATCAACATTTCATGGACTTCCTTGGGAGAACTACTCTTAACTTCTTCAACATTTCTAACTAAACCGATGACAAGGAAAGATCCATACATTTCATGGACTTCCTTGGGAGAACTACTGTTAACTTCTTCAACATGTCTAACCAAACCGATGACAAGGAAAGAATGGATCGGTGACATCACGAGCCAAATAAATTTTTCCTAAAGTTTGGTTATGACTATAATTCTTGGCAAATTGGCATGAGTTTCACCATATTAATTTCCTAGCACGAACATATATGATCCCATAACCATTGGAATAAAAAACACATCAAATTAGGAATATCAAGACACGGTCAGCACACACCAGTCGATTTCAAAAAGAATTTAGTTCATTCACAACATAGTTTTTTTTTTCAAGGGAACAAGAAATTCAGTATAACGCAATATTATATTATTTTACATGCTTAGTTGAGTGGAATAGTATCAAATGAAGTATCAATTGACATCAGCTCATGGCTACAATTGTCACAAATTGGCATTTATTGAGTAGGTTCCAGCAAATTCAAAACAAGTTTGGAATTGAATACCTATAATTTTCGATGAAGAAACGGGAACTCAACTAGGCTGATATGACCAAAATCGATCAAAATTCTAGTAATGAATGAAATTCTTGGTCATGACCTGAATCAAAATGCACACTAATTTGTTCGGAAATTTCATTAGAAAGGTAGTATACATCTTGGCCAAGGAGTTTAGATGCGAAAGTAAAGCATCGATCCACATTAAAATCATCGCAAAGGAAATGCAGCAAGTTCAAATTACTAATGCAGCCTCAATCACAGCCCATTTTCACACGGATGGCAGCAATAGCTCCCGGCCTCTGCCTTGTACATAAAACAATGGAAAACAGAGCATATATGCAATTTGGTTGAATGAAGAATGATAAGCTATAGCCATTGACGTCGGATATGAGTAAAGGAGATAACAGAAGCAACATCAAGGAATGGAATCGTCGAAGCAAGCAATTATAACCCAAGTTTGAGTACTACGGCATTTTAGACCTTGAAACTGTTGACAATCGGAAGGGAGACTAAATTATCGTTGGTGACTAGGGGCGCGAATGATAACATTTCTGTTCCAGAAATCATTTCTGGAACAGAAATATATTTTTTCTATTTCTATTTCTGGATGAATTTCTGAGTCAAAAAACGCGTTTAATAACAACAAAAAATTTCTACTCTTAGAATAGAAATTCGTTTGATAATAAAAAAATTTTTACTTTTATAAGTGGCAGTGATAATGGGAGGAGCGGGGACCGGCGGTGGTGGATGGTAGGCGGCGATTGGTCGTCGGCTGCGCGCCGCTAGTCGCCGTGTGCCGCCGGCTTCGGTTGTCGGTCGCCGTGCACCGCCGCCGCCGCCGGTTGACGGTTGTCGTCCGCCGCTGCTGGTCGTTGCCCACCGTTCGCCGCCGCTCGCCGCCCGTGACCGCCGGCGGCCGACGGTTGGGGGCCAACGGTGGGCGGTGGGCGAGGGTGGTGGTGGTGGTGGTGGTGGTGGTGGTGGTGGTGGTGGTGAGCGACGGATGGAAAAAAATTTCTTTGAGTGAGAAGTAAGAAAGAGAGAAACAATTTCTGATTTTTATTCAAGAAATAGAAAAGTAAAAAAATTTTGTTTCTAATTTCTGTTCCAAACTTGTTTTTGGAATAAAAATTTGTTCCAGAAATAGAAATGAAATTTTTTTACCAAACAGGTTTCTATTCTAGAAATAGGTCGGAATATAAATCTATTCTAAAAACAGAAACAGAATGGTTACCATACACATGGACTTCTCTCTACTATGAGGGTTGCTTTTGCGAATTTGACAAGAGAGCGAAGCTTACTCACCGGCAATAGTTTTGTCACCAGCGACAATCTTCCGTCTGATAACCTTCTATCGTGCTCCTTTAGCGCTGTTGATGCAGTTGACTATCAGTCCATCATGAACATTCTAATGAAACGAGCAACATATCTTTGAAACATCATTCTGAACAGCAGTGGCCAGAGAACACTCCGAGGAAGGAAAGGACATCATGAATGAGTAGCTCACAATTGGTGTTGGGCCAAGTATGTTGGTTCAAACGCACTAGAAGGATCGATCAGGTTTAAGCAGTAGCTCATAAAAATAAGCCTTGGAATGGTGAGCATTGAGGAGAGGGAGAGATGGTAGCAATAGCTCGAAGCCTCTGCTTCATACATAAAATAAGGGAAAACAGAGCATATGTGGTTTAGTTGAATGAAGAATCATTAACTATAGTGATTGACATCGGGTATGAGTAAGGAGATAACAGAAGCAATGCCAAGGAATGAAATCGTCGAAGCTGGTGGTCATGACCAAAGTTCAAGAATTTCGAAATTACAGATCTTCTTTGTGGAGGTGGAACTGTTGGCGATTGGAAGCGGTGACAATCAGCAGCGAAGCAAGAGAAAACGATTCAAAACAACTCTCAGAGAGTGACTTATCAATGCTAAAAAATCACATGAGTCCTTTCAATCAATGCTCTCTGTTCTTGCCCCCTCTCAGCTTGTATGTCATGTGGTGGCCAGCGATGGAGGTGCCGCAGTGGCTTGTTGATGGATGGAGGACGACGGGGAGGACAATGAAGAGGGAGAATGAAGTTCGAAGGAATCACCGAGGGCTAGAGAGAGCTTGCTGAGCTCCTTTTGCGTGTAAGGTGGCTCCATTTCTGTTCTGCTCCCCACTGCGGAGCAAGCCGGGCCATGTGAAGAAGAGGGTGAACAAAATAGCCAAACGGAATCGGAGGGCTTGTGTGGATGAGGACCAACATGATCCCAAGGAAACGAGAGTGTGCCTGATGCAATATCCGATCCACGTGAGCGGGGATGGAAAAGTCAGTCCTTTGGCCAGTTTCGAAACATTTCCTCAGGTGGGCGGCAAAATCCTCGGATTGCCCGCCACCCTTCCATGCTTACACCATGATCAAATATGTGAATTAGTTGCGTTCAATTCTGAAGCAATATGGCTCAAGGTGTCGAGGTAATTTGAGCTTCTGAAAATTGAGAAATATGAGTAGTAGAATGACGATGCATGAGCATGACCAGGTAAGTTGTGTGATTTAGATTGATAGAGAGTCTGTACTAATTTAAGCAAGTTGTAGTAGTGCTTCGGTTGAGTTGGGATGTTATTTTCATATTGTTCCGGAATGTCTTCTTGGCTTAGTGTTTTCCAATTCAGATTTACACCTTAAACTTTTTACTATCCTGGTGGGAAGAGGTTTAACCTTTTCAGATCAAGAAAAATTCTGTCTTCTTAGCCTTGTCGATTGAGAAGGAAGAAACCTATTTTGATCTTTCTTATGAGACAAAATTATTATAATGGTTGTTTAGTTGGTAATATCTGCTTTAATATTGAAGTTCTTGGCTCTCACACACCGTCTAAATAAAAAAAGAAATGGTTGAAAATATTTAAGTGATGGAAAACAAAACGTTAAAGTAATGAGGATGGAGATCTTATATTAAAAAAAAATAGGTAATGATAAATAAAAATAATAAATGAAAAAAGTAACACAAGATTGCCAAAATGAATTGGCATGCGCATCCAAATTTTTAAAAGCAAATTGTAAGCGAGCCGATTTGGTTTTGGCCTACATGGACAAGAGATTTGGTTGACAATACCATGTCCCTTCAAATGTGCCAAAAACTCGAGCCCATTAAAAAAAAAAAAAAATCCTCCTCCCCCTCCGGTCATCATAACATGTATTGCCATAACTAACTTTCGAAAGCTCCCCTCTTGTAAATTGTTGAGACCCTCTCATAAAATGTTGTGACCCTCTTTAAGGAATCTTAAAGGGAGTGCATCTAATAGTTTGTCCAATTGAAACATGCAATCCCTTTGTTCGAGGTGCTCACACTTGTTCAACGTGAGTTCTCCTAAATGCTAACTATCGTGACATTTGAGTTTCAATTGATTAATCAAAGAAATTCTATTTAATTGGAATCACCACTACTCTATCTAGGGTTCGTTAAGAGCCAAGTGAAGCATAATAGTAAGGTCAAAGGCTTGGTTATGCTAATTATCCAATGGATACCATTTCAATATTGATTCTCAATCTTTCAAATATATTGTTCATGTGATCTTTGCCTATTTTATTATCATAAACCACTAAATGATGTTCATGCATGGCTGCATAATCAATAAGTAACCAATCATAATCAATTCAATAAAGGTAAAGTGTGAGAGAATAAACCCGATATGATGCCAGGTAATGAATATACATGGTCTTGTTATTCAGCCTTAGGACAAGAATCCCCATGAGCTAAATGCAAAATTCATTCTATTTCTAAGCTATTAAATAAATATCCCCTAAATGACGACAAATAAATGGAATTCCAAGGAGAAACGTATGACATATAAGCACGGAGTGATCCGGTAAACTAAAGAACCTGGCCCAGGGTCTTGGCCACTTATTAAGGCTAACTTGGCACACATTATTTAATCAGGAAGGAGGCCGATACTTGAAGTCTATGGTTCGGACAATGGCTCGTGACCTTTATTTATTCATGCGAATCACTACTAAAACATTAAAAAAATGACGAGACATCATCTGCATATCGACGCACCATCGTGTGCTATTGAATTAACCCTCATATGAAACCAAGATGTATCAAATCCACTCCAAGCCCACATATGACGCAAAAAACACACTGAACTCTATAAGAAATCAACACGGAGTCGACATGAATCCAACATATATTGATAATGTGACTTGAATAACTTGGAAACTAGTCTGATTTTACACAACAGGAACTCTTGGGAACAAATTCTAATTACCCACGGGTGGCTCCAGCGGAGACATTTTCAAAGAACTGTAGAATATTGACTCCGACAAGAACATCATGCTGCAAAAACCGAAACGCATAGCAGCATAAACACAGCAAAACAGCATTGAGCCGGGTTCTAAAGTCAATTCTCATGGACGAGGCTCATTCAGCAACAATTGAACTTGTATATGAATTGGCAATGTCGACAAATAATCGAGCAAAGCATTCGGTCATGGCATGAACAGCTCAGTATGCACTCAGCCATCGAATGTCAATTATGACAGGGACTCATATGCCATTTACAGAAAGGATAAAAGCAAATGACATCGAGGAATGAACTTCAGAAACTTCGGTCAATGATGAAAATCAAACAGATAGAGGCCTATGCATCGCAAAAAAAAAAAAAAAGAATCAAATATCATTGACAGTGAGAAGGTATTGAGGTATCAATGAATGGATCGAGAAATGCAAGGCATAATCATCCAAGCACATGAAACCAATTACTCATGAGATCAAGCAAAGGATGAAGTCCGGACAGGAATTCGCTGAAGTACACAGTACACGATGCACATTTCAAAGAAGCATTTCACCATTTCCAATTCAAGGATGTTAATTGTCTTGAATATTAGAATAGCTATACACAAACACCGTAGGTTGATATGGAAAACATAATACCGAGTAATTTAAGCCAACACAGCGTGTTCAAATTCTCAGTCCTGGGAGCATTGAGCACAATCTTAGAAGTTCAACCAACATTAACGAAGATAATGTCATATACACTGGAGAATTCTCAGTTTAAGCATGCCATTGCCAGATAACCATCACGATGCAAGAATGCTTGCGAAATATGCATGCTAATACCGTTCAGGAATTCAATCAAAAGTGTGATAGGCGTTGCAGTAAAGGGCACCTAAATGCAATGATAAGGAAAAGGTTCGTATCCAAAAATCACCGAATCATCGAAACATGTTTGAGTTCATCAGGACAGTCTCCGACTCAACTGGATTTCACGCCGGTGGAATCAAGCACTCTATCCCTACCTTCAGCAGAAACAGAGGCTGCGAAATTACCCTGATGAAAATCATGATTATTCAAATACTCAACCCACTCGAGGAAATCCTCGTTATCTCCGAACAGTTTCAGGCTCAATCAATTGTCACAGAGAGAGAGAGAGAGAGAGAGAGAGAGAGAGAGAGAGAGAGATGGGAGGAGGAACATGGGCTTTTCCAGATTTGGGAAGACGCTGCCGAAACTTAGATTGCAATCTCCTCGATCTCCTTCTTCCTCCCGCGACGGTCATCGTGAGGTAATTCATCACGACTTCGATTGCTTACGTCGGATCATGAAGCAATCGAGTTTGTGATTTTGGTGGCCAATCCATTATAAATTTATACGGAAAGAAAGATTTTTTCAATAATTTATCGATCCTGAATCACACATTTTTACATGCAAACGAACAAATCATGTGCAGCTTTCGCGTCTCGAGTGCAGATCTACATGTTCCACGAGTGCCCCAATTCGGACCACCTGAACCAGCGGCTCGATGTTTGCGAAGCCTGTTCGACTGCAATCGAGACCACTGGGGAAGACGAGAAGAGGATCCTGCAGAGGCAAGATAGGTTCGGGGACTGCGACCCGAGGGAGAAGAAGACTCCGGCGTGCCCCAACCATTGGTGCGGGGAGGTGCTGACGTTCTCCAACACCAGCACGTGCAAGGCGTGCGGCCTCGAGGTGTGCCTCAAGCACCGGTTCCAGAGCCGACGAAGGCTACGCGGTGGCGCCACTGGCGATGGCGGTGGCGGTGGCTACGGCTGGAGGGCGGGAAGGAAGAGTTGGGATCATGACCTTGGTGGTTGGGGGATAGGCATGCATGTGCGGACAATTAGCATTATGAAAATTTTGATTCTTCACGAAAATTAAGTGGACATGAAGCTCTTTCAAATATGAAGAACTTCAGTGATTTTCTTGAACATGCTTGATATAATAGCATATACATTTTCTGATATCATGGGAAGGTTTATAAGCACGATAATGTGCTTGACTAGACTTTATACAACGCCTTACAATGTATGGTCCAATGATTGGTCCCTTATCATTGTAGCCCAGGGGACAAACCAAAGAAATGAATAGTCAAAGAGATAGTCACACACTCGGCGGGAAGTGTAGAAGAGAATACAGAACAAAAAAATAAAATAAAAAAATCCCTTACTACTAGACACGTCATTGGGAGCCTTGGTTCGACTCTGTTCCACTCGAGACGTCCAAGGATGGGAACATCGCAGGGTATTTCATAGGGCTTACCTGAATTTCGACAAATTGTAAAGTCTAAAAAGTAGTTGACTCAGATAAGGTGATTGTCTTATTAGTCGCTTCTTCACATTCTTCATGCCCAGCAATTAGTTCCATAACTTCACATGAACCTACCACCAGCTCTTTCATTTGCTCGAGAAATTCCACCTGTGAAGGTTGGGAAGAGCATCTTCAAACAGGAGCACCTCACAACCTTTAAGTATCTCAAGCTTGGGAACGGGATGTCTAGGAGGCTACCGCACCACCAAATGTGCCTTAAGTCGTCTAGGTCGTGCAAAATTAGACTCCTCAAATTACCACTCTTTAGATGAGTGTTCAAAAAGCCCCAAACACTCTCTAATAAGGTCTAAGAGGCGCATTTGTCTATTAATCCTGTGAATATGTATTTGTTTTTAATTACATATGTAATTCCATTGGAAGATTACATTTTTTTATTTTTAAAAGTACTAAGCATAATCATATTTTATTTATGAGAACATCACTTTTCTAAAAAGTAACCCAATTTAATTGATTAATTACACTTCATTAACGGGGACCAATGAAAACAAAGTGTATCTGTATGTAATTATGTGTATGTTAATGGGATCATTAACTCCATGGATTATGTGGCTGTCACGTTATTCAATGGTTGAGCCGGACCACCTCCCTCTGGTGTAAACCTCCGCTTAATGACCACCTCCCTTCTCGATCCTCTGCAACAATAACGTAATAATTCACAAATAACACCCAATTCCTTACGTGTCTCTCCCTCCCGAGCAACCCCACCTCCACCATCGTTGCTCTGAGTTTGACGCGAGGCTTATTATGCGTTAATTTTACGAAAAATAAATAATTTAAAAAATATTATTTTAAAAATAATTATTTGTATCATCTAAAAAAATTATTCAACGAAAAATATTTGCATCATTGATAATAATTTATGCCTAATTATTTTCAGGTCAATGAAAAAAATTTCTGTTCATTTCTTTTTCTAAACCATATATGTTATTATATTTTGGGTTAATGCCACGAAAACCCTAAACTTTACCCCATGTGACAGATTTACCCTAAACTTTTTTTGTGACACAAAAACCCCAAACTTTGCCCCGTGTGACACATTTACCCTAAACTTTTTTCGCCACCAAAAACCTAAACTATGCCACTTGTGACAATTTTACCCGAACTATATTACTTATGATAAATTTACCCCAAAGTTTTTTGAGCCGAAAGGCATTTTTGTCATTTTATATTTTTATATTTTTATATTTTTTTTTATTGAAGAGGAAGCCGGCGAGGCCATCCTCGCCGGCGCCGGCGTTGGCGTCGGGCGAGGGCGGCCCGGGCTCGGGCGACCCTCGCCGGCGTCGGGCGAGGGCGGCCCGGTCGGGCGACCCTCGCCGGCGTCGGGTGAGGGCCGCCCGAGCGGTCGGCTCGAGGCCACCCTCGCCGGACGCTAGCGAGGGTCGCCCCGCTCGATCTAGCCCGGGCGCCCTCGCCCGACGTCGCCGACGGCCGCGATCCGGCGAAGGGCCGCCGCCCGCCCGAGGCTCGGGCGGCCCTTGCCGGTGTCGGCGAGGGCCGCCGTGCCGATCGGGCGAGGGCGACCCTCGCCGCGTCGGGCGAGGGCCGCCCGAGTCGGATCGGCCTACGCGCCTCGCCCGACGCCGGCGAGGGTCGCCCAGCCCGGGGCCGCCCTCGCCGACGCTGAGGGCTGCCCGATCGACCCTCGTCGGACTCCGGCGCCGGCGAGGATGGCCTCGCCGGCTTCCACTTCAATAAAAAAAATAAAAAATGACGAAAATGCCCTTCAACCCAAAAAACTTTGGGGTAAATTTGTCATAAGTAATATAGTTCGTGGTAAAAATTGTCACAAGTGGCATAGTTTAGGTTTTTAGTGGCAGAAAAAAAAAGTTTAGGGTAAATATGTCACACGGGGCAAAGTTTGGGATAAATGTGTCACATATGACAAAGTTTGGGATTTTTTGTGTCACAAAAAAAAGTTTAGGGTAAATCTATCACAGGGGATAACGTTTAGGGTTTTTCGTGGCATTATCCCTTATATTTTTAAAAATAGTTTACTAATCATCCATTTTTTATGAACTGAACACATTTAGACTAGAGTAAGAAGTTGAGTAGTTAGTGTTAGCTGGGTTCACTCCTATGTGGAGGAAGCCCAATGAGTTGCAAGCCCAAAAAGGCTTGAGCCCATATAATAAGTTATATGGAGAAATAGGGTTTCTCACTATCGTTGAAGTTGTAGCCACAAAAGAGATAAGAATAAAGAGAAAAAGAAAGCAGAAAATGCGGGGTATGGGGCAAAGTCGATTTACATCAAGCTGGCATCGGAGGTCGATTCGAGGTCCGATTGAGCTGAAATTTTGTCAGCATGTTCGTGGTGCAATCTCCTCGAATCTGAACGGTTTGATTTTCGTTTAAAGCTCCCTACATCAGGTTTTTCGTGGATTGATCAAAACTTGCGTTTTTGGTCAGATTTATCCTTGATCTCTTGTGAAGTTTATGTGTATTGCCAAGAATTATGTTCTTGAGATCTTTGCTGCTATGTACCTCTAGTATTTGCTAGAGAAGAACATTGTTCACCCAATTTGTTGATAGTGAAGATTTTCGGGTGGACTCCGGTCCCGTGGTTTTTGATCTCCTCACATCGAGGGGGTTTTCCACGTTAAAAAAATCGTCTTGTGTTTGCGTGCTTGGTATTTATTTTGCTCTACTATATCGGTTCCTATTAGGTTTACACAAGAGGGGAGATTATTTTATTCCGCTGCGTTAATTCGATATTGTTCGAATTGTTATCGTTCTCCCATCAGTTAGCTCAATCGGTGGAGAGAAGATTCGAAAGTGATGGTCGGAGTCATCTGAGCCAGGGCGTCCTTTTCCATGCGTTTCGAATTTACTGCAAGCTTCCACCCGATCACTGAAGCGGAAGAACGAACCGAAGGAGCGCCTCGCGGTCAGAACACTGCACGATTGGAACTGCATCCAGACGACACTGGAAACCGTAATCAAAGTCATGAACACTGGAATCGACGGCAATTCACCTCTGGCAAACCTCGAATCAACAAAAATGAACTTCGGATTCCAGGTTCGAGTTTTGTTTCTTCTGGACGTGTATTGTCTGCCTTCTTTGAGTGTCTGCAGTGGTCGGAGATGGAAGACCGGCGGTGGCTTCCGGTGGAGCTGGTGGCCAGCGGTGAAGCTAGAGAGGACGGGAGAGGCTATGGACGCGAAGCAGAATCAAAAACTCCCTCTTCAAATGACGAAGCCTAAAAATTCCTCCTCTCTTCTCGTGGTTGCTGGCCTACAACGCCAGCGGCTACAACGACGGTGGTGGCGACAAGATCGATCCAGACACGGTGCTCTTCGAGGGGTGCGACTTCAATCACTGGCTCATCACCATGGACTTCCCCAAGGACCCCAAGCCCTCGCCGGAAGAGATGGTTCGCACCTACGAGGAGACTTGTGCCAAAGGGCTCAACATCAGGTTTTGATCTCTCTTTTCGCTTGCGTTGTTTCTTTCCGTGCCGTGTGTCGGAAATGGTTCTGCCATTGAGGCGAACTCATCGAAGACACGGCACTTCGTTAAGGAATTTGTCATTCGATTTGCTTGTTCTTCATTATTTAAGGCTGCAATTAATTAATGGTTGGCTTGAAAGAATGAGTTTAGCATTTATGGCTAATGTGTGCAAAAAATCTCAAACATTTTAGCCTGATAAATTTTCAAGTAGATTAGTTCTATTCCTGGTTGGTAATCTGTTCATGCCTTGGATAAATTACACCGTGCACACCTTATTGTAGGTATTGCATCCTATGTTTGAGACTATAATACATGTGCTTCGTTGACATACTTTTTTTTTTTTTTTGGGTTAATGCATTGTCTTATCGGTATTAGGCTTTTATGGAAGTACGCTGCTAAATGACGTTTTGTGTTATCTAATTTGAGCAAGCAAATATGGGATGCTAAGTCTCTGCCTCGGTTACATGATTAGATCTAGTCCAAAGTGTTTAGCTCAGTGCCTTTTCAATTTTGATGACAAAGATACCGTTATATTGTTGCCCATTAGTGGTAGCTCGAGCATTGCCAATTGAAGACAGAGGTGGAGTGGGTTGTCAAGAGGCTTTGGAGCTTTATGATTAATTTATAAGACGAAAAATTTGAAAATGAGTATTGCGTAGAGATTAATGGGTGTCTCAGTGCCGGCAAATGCTTAGGGATGAGTCAGGGGTTGCCGGAAAGCATTGCCAATACAGGTTGAAAGTCTAATGAACTCTAATTTATGGGAGGGATTGAAGCCCTCCTCAACAGTTAAGAAAAGGGATTCCTGGGAAATTGGGAGGCTATTCGGATAGGGGAAGAAGTGATATGGTAGTTGAGGCAGAATGTCAGTGGTGTAAGGTGACGTCTTTAATAACGACACTCACAACCCTACATTCATGGTAATTAAGCTTATGTTTACATTTAGCGTGTAATAACATGGAAATGTAATTTTCTGGTCATAAGAATTAATTGATTTTTGTGATGAGTGTAGTCCACTATCAATGCCACAAGGCAATTGTGGCATGATTTACATTGCAAAGTTGAGATGACATTTGATACTCATGTTTCAATCTGGAGGAAGCAAAAATGAGAATTTGTGCATGTAGCACGACCACTTATCAGGCTGTGATGAACTGAAGCAAAGTCAAAGCAATTCAGAAGCGTCTTTTGATAAGTTTCCTATCTACTTGGAGTTGTTTTCAAATTACCCGATTCCTACATTGAATCTTAAAACAAAGAGTATGGAGGTATGACTTGACTCCACAAGAAATTTCATCTACGATGCATTTCTGCCACATTTTTCAGTCATTTAATCCATTCATCCTCTAATCCTATAACCTCAACTTTCCAATGTGTCTATGATTTGTGACCCTGCAACGCTTGTAGTTTTATTAAGATTACTAAATCATTAGATCATAAGCAAGAAACTGGAGTAATTACTCAAAGACCACCTCCAGTTCAGTATGGCAAGCTGGGTGGTTGGAATGTGTGATTGCAATAGAAAACTATGACGGACCAGGAGGTCAAGTGGCAAATAGACAACGGAGTCCTCAATGTGTTTTATGACGGACCAATGCAACGGGATGCTCCACAAAATTAACTTTCTCAGCAAAGTTATGATCCCTCGGGGCAAGGTGAAAGAAGAAATCCCATATATGTGCTATATGAATTGTGCCCCCGGTGGAAGGGATCCATATCAAGGACAAAGGAGAGATCCGGTGCATTCATACTAAGTAAACTGCAGTCAACAGTCATAACAACAATTGCTATCAGCAATAGAGAGACCTGCCGCAAGAAGATAGATGGAGTTCTGCACCTCCAGTGCAGAATGGTTTAAAGGAGAGACAATCAGAACTATCTACCTACTCCTGGTAAAACATATAGGCAGGGTCCTGATGGATTTCAGGGGTAGGGTACTTGTAGTGCTGGTGACTAATCTTCTCTCCTCCGTAGAATTCGCAAAAGAAACTCTCAAGTGAATTCTATGATGGAGGACGGAAAACAAAAATATGGAACATCATTCTAAACAGCAGCGGCCAAGACTCTCATGGCAATATTAAGCATCTATCTCATCAATTTATTCATGCAATTACCATCCGAACATGTGAAATTGACAAGGAACCAAACTCAGAAATAAGACAAAATCCATCTAATTCATATCTATTCCACAAATTCCAGCACACGTTCAGAATTGTAAAGAGCATACAAAACCGCAAATCGTGATCGTTTTGATGACTAATTGGTATGGAATTGAAGCCATATCTTCCTACAAGAGCATGAGTCTACTTGATCAAATGGCATCAATCTGAGACCAAATTAATACTGAATTGAAACAAAGTAATTATGATCAGCATGCAATACTTCAATTCTAGCATATTCAAGTTCGATTATGACTATAATTCTCGCTAGTATCAGCATGATATTCACAAAATTACTTTCCTGGCATGAACATATATAATCTCATAACCAAAATAGCCTCCGACTGGAATCAAAAGCACCTGATCAACACCATGGATTGATTTCTAGTAGAGATTAATTCAATCATGACATAACTTCTTTCCAAGAAAACATGAAATTCACCACAACACAATCTTACATCGCTGCACATGCTTGCCTGAGTGGAATAGCATAAAATCAAGGACCAATGGACATCAGCGCAAGCCCGCAACCATTGCGAATCAACATGTACTGACAAGGTTCCAGCAGATTCAAAACAAGTTCGAAATTGAACACCTACGCTTTTCTGATGAAGAAACAGAACTCCAATATGCTCATATGATCGGAATAGGTTGACAATCTAGTAATGAAGAGAACTCTCGGTCAAGAACTGAATCAAAATACACACCGACTTAGTTCTAGAATTTCATCAAACAGGTGGTACACATTACGGTCAAGGAGCACCAGTTCAAATCACAAATGCAGCCTCAATCATAGTCGATTTGCACACAGGCGGTCGCAAAGACAACGGAAAACATAGCAAATGTGGTTTAGTTGAATGAAGAATGATTAGCTATAGAGCGATTGACATCGGATGTGAGTTAGGAGATAACAGAACCAACGTCGCGGAACGGAATCCGACGGTCATGACTGAAGTTCGAGCACCGTTGGTGGATGGAGGTGTGGCGGTGGGTACGTCGTGTGGTGGCCAGCGATGGAGGTGTGGCAGCGGCTGTTGGTGGATTAAGGGCGACGGAGACAGAGAATGAACAAGGAATGAACATCAACGGAGTCCCCAAACGCGCCTAGCCTGAGCATAGAAGGGAATCGACAGACGGTTAGCCGAAGAGAGTTAAGGAAGAGAGCTAGAGAGAGAGAAAAGAAGGAAGAAAAGGACCATGTGATGTAGAGTGCGTGTGGGTCCCACTGAGAATTTGTGAATGATTAGCTATGTATATGATACAAAACTGATCTTTCGATTCAAAAGGGATAGAGAGCCAAAACAAAGCAACAAAATATTGAAAGGAATACCTCACGTCTGAAGATCATGAGGCTGTTCCGTACTTGTTGGCGGAATTCCCAGTTACCAAGGACTTGGACCGGCTCTGCTCCACAGCTTACTATACTCAAGTCTCGCAAGGATGGGAAGTCCTCAGAACACAGGAATTTTAGAGAGTATCCCTCGGGCAAGAAACTCCTGAATTTCGGCAACTCGAAAAGTCTAAGAGCAATTAACTTGGAGAAGGTGATTGTCATGCCGACTGCTTCTTCTGGTTTTTCATGGCCAGCAATTTGTTTCATATCTTCACATGACTCCACCATCAAATCTTCAATTTGCCCGAGAAATTTTGCCGTGAAGGTAGGGAAAAGCATTTCCAAATAGGAGCACCTCACAACCTCTACGTCTCTCAAGTTTGGGAATGGGACATTTGGGAGATCATTGCACTGCCAAATGTGCCTCAACTTTTCAAGATCACGCAAAACTAGCGTCGTTAATTTACCGCCCTCTATATCCATCCCATCACCTTCGTATATGATCTCGATTGAGCGGCATGAAATCACTTCTAGGTTCTTAAGACAACACTGTAGCCTCTTCCACATATGGGATGGGGCAATACATTGGAGATTGTCACAGTGATTCAATTCAAGGGATTCCAATTTGCAAAAAGAATCATTGGGAATTTGATTGTTCCATAGCTCTTTGCACTGAATAGCTCCAATTTTTAGAGTTGTTATATTAGGAAATGTGACCTGCAAGAGGATAATGTGAGAAAGGAGGATAAGTAGGACAAATTTATTACATTATTTATTCTAAAACATAATAATGAGAGAATACGAATGATCACAATAAGGGATGGAGCAAACCATCTTATTGAACAACAATTGTGGTGATTCATCATTTTCTTCGGTCATCTTGCCTAAGTACCTCATGACACTTATGGGTCAGAGGATGAACATTCCAAAAATAGGGTACTGCAAAATATATAGGTATCCTAAGGAAGAAAAACTCATCACACTCCTCTGATAGACCACCTTCTTTTTTGGGAACCACTTCCTTCATTTGTTTGCAACTTATAATGTATAGTCACTCATGTTTCCTTAGAGTTGCAGCCGTACAATGGGGGAAGAGATTTCTTACATCGGCGAAACTTTCAATGGAGACGTTTTTTAGACTAGGAAAACACAAAACCGTTGGGAGTCGCTCTTCACTAGGTGTATCTTAGCCTTCCAGCTCCACTCACCCTCACTTTTTCCAACTTGGGGAGCAATACAAATTTTTGCTTTGGATATTCTTTGGGGGAGGGGTTGCCATCAATGCCTTTGTAGCACTAGCTAGGACCATCTCACTCCCTTCAGATTTTGGACCGTGTGGGGCCCATCCCCCACCCAAAGGCTACGAACACATTCATAAAGGTTATCATCTGGTGCATTCTCTTCTTACCCTTCTCCCCCCTGTTTTCTTTGAGGAATTTTCTTTTATAAATATTATATACACATATAAAATATGATAAGATTAATACTATCAAAAAACCCCTCAAAACTGATATATCGATGTCATATTTAATGCAAACTAATTTTGGCATCACAAAAAATTCAAAACCAGAGCATTTGTGCCATAATTACCTTGAATGAATTTTTCGTAAAATAAAAAAAATCTCGTGCAACATTAGTTTGAGAGAAATGTGATATTTATGTACTGATGAGATTTGTACGTTTTAAAAATTAGTTCCAATTAAATGCGGAATTGGTGTACCAATTTGTTATTTTTTTCCATGGTATTAACTCAATATAGTATTGCATATACTTAAGAATCACGATGGAATGTAAAATCAATCACCAAAAAATGGAAAAAAATATGAAAACATTATTTTCTGCTAATAGACAAATATATGGGGGGTGTTAAGAGCACTTTTGTGGAGGAAGAGCCACTAATATTTTACCCGTACTAAGAAGTGTTCGTATTATAGTCGACCCATCTAGAAAGTTGAATTTAATTTTCCCCTCCCTTTTTTTCCTTAAAATGACGGTGTGAACATTGACAGTGGGGAGGTGTGGTTAAAAGATTTCTCTTTGTGGACATTGTTCAGAGACGCACCCCATAAACATCTCTCAAGAGATATCATTACTTGCCCCCATAAATTGCGGGCCTATGAATATTATGGGTATTATATAAAGAGAAGGGATGCGTACCTTTTGATCGAAAAAGGAATCGGAATAAGCGTCTTGTGAATATGAAATAGTGGTTATCAAGTCTTTTTTTCCACTAGGACATGAGAAGAATTTCTCCATGGCGCAGTTAATTATACAGAGTCGTTTTAGCAGCGAGAACTCCATAATATCATCCGTCCCTTCATCTCTTCCTTCTTCATCCACAATCACGGCTTTCATATTTGGACAACTCACCACTTCAATGTCTCTAATTTCTCTAAGAGATTTAGCCACAGACAACGGAAAGAGAAATGCCAGCCTTGTGTAGCAGACCTTGAGTTCTTTCAAGTTTCGAAATGCTGATATTCCTTGTAATTGCACATCCTGTTTCCATATGTGCTGCAGGTTCGGTAAGTTTATTAATGTCAATTCCTCTAGCCGAGAGAGAATCTCAACATGTCCTGTGACTTTTAGGTCGCTCAGGTCGAAAACTACTTTTGTTGATCGAGAATGAAAAATGTCCAATGACTCCAAATTTGGCAGCATCAGTATCCAATTTGATTTCAAAATACTCGACGTGGATTTAGGGTGCCAAATCCGTATCGATTTCAGATTGCTGTATTCTAATGGAGGTTGACTATAGAGTATCTTCTCCAGGTCGAGGAGTCCATCCATCTTTAAGTATTCCAAGCAAGGGAATGATACCTAACAAAGTGACACAATGAAGCTCAGTAGAGGCCCTGCGGTTTCTATTAAGCATGCATAAAAGCAATTTCCTTTGCTTTGTAATTTTTTTCTCTAGTTATTCTTATCGTTAATTAATATCATATATCATTTTGTCAAACCGCCTTTGTCAGCAAAACCAACTATAAGAAAACAATTCATTTCCTAGGAAAAGTGACTTACTGGGAAAACATTCTTTAGCAAAAATAAGTTATCAGTAAAATGAATGGACCCAAAGTATATGAATGGGCCCAGTGTCTTTTAGAAACATTGAAAACTCAACTGATGGGAGAATTATGTGGAGGAGGAAATATCCCCAAAATAGCTGACGTTGATATGGTGAGGTGGGCATGACGTGTTGGAATGATATGCGATTTGCACGTAGGTGGGACATGAATTATCTGGACGTTCTTTGTTACGTTCATTCACCTTCCATTTATTTAATCTCTGGACATCACTTTCCTCATTTTGAAATTGTTGAATTCCGTTAATTCATTCAAGATTCCTTCTCACAGTCATTCATTCAATAAGCTCTCTTTTCTTCTCCATAAAATTGTTAAATAAGTAATAAATTAGTCATTGTAGAAACCCATGTTAGAACCCAAGTAATTAATGCAATTATCTAAAATTTAAAAATAAAATCAGTCGTAGAAAGAGGCTTCCCTCTAGCTGTAGTTGAATGTGAATCAAATCTGTGGCCTGTGGTTTATCCGAGAGGATTTTTTTATTTGTAATTCAAATATCAAAATATACGAATAATCAAAGATTAATGCAATAAGGTATATGTTTGGTGGACACCAATATCGCCTTATCCTCAATCCCCCCATAATAACATGATCTTGGTAACTTTTGCATAATTAAGAATTCATGAAACTTAGACCCTTTCGATAATACAGACTGATGGAGGGAGAAAATGGAGAAGTTACCTGAAATGGAGCATCCTCTGATGTGATTTCAGTTGTTGTGCAAAAGCTCATCATATTTGGTAAGTCAACCAATTCTAGAAAACGTACATTGGGCAACTCAACCATACTACATATAGAACCAACGTCTTTTCCTGCGCTGTCTGTGCTAATGGCTCGCATTGAGTTACATTCACTTACATAAATCTCTTCTAGCTGTACTAATCTTTGCATTTGTGAAAAATACCACAAGCATTTCAATTGGCTGCACTCTGAGACTCGGACAATTTTCAGTTTGCTGAAGCTCCCTGAGCCAACAAAGTCATGGCATATCTTTTCCAGATTAATTAGATTTGAGAGGGACAAGGACTCTAAATTTGGAAAAGAACCACCGGATGAACCGGCAATGTACTTGATTGAAGGGCTATCCTCAATGTTGAGACGTTTTAGCTGTGGAAAACCCCGAGCACACAACTCGTGAGCGTTATTCTTAAACTCTCTCATCCCATCCAGATGCAAGTCTTGAGTATTCTGTAGGGTTTTCTTAATGCATTCTCTCGAAAGAATACTATCGCACCCTTCCAATTTGAGCTTCAGAGTACTCAAACCTTCATATTCCATCCTCGAAGTCCATTTTGCATTTCCTATGTTGATCCAAAAGGTGATCAAGTTCCCAAATGGCAAGTCATCGTCCTCCAAGAGTATGGTGGGATCACTAATTGATATTTCCAAAGACGTTAGCTTTGTCAAGCTCTTTAACTCGCCAAGCCGAGCATTACATGATTCCAATTGCATTTCATCCTTACGCGTCCATTGATTAAAGCTTTGCGTCATATGTAATTCTTCCAATTTGATTAAGCTTTTTAAGGCTCCAGGCTCGATTATCTCAAGCTCTTCACACTTGCTTAGATTCAACGATCTAAGATTTGTTAGGTGCCCAATTTCTTTAGGCAGCCTAGAAATTTTAGACCCTGCGAAGCTTAGAATCCGCAATGCTTTGAGCTTGCCAAGAATTGCCACATCCCCCACATCACAATGGTCTAAATATAACGACCAGAGGTTCTCGAGGATTTCGATCGAGGAAGGTAAAGTGGGGATATACATGGAGCAAAGATATAGGACTCGGAGCTCTTTCATGTATGTGAAATTTAGTCTACAGCAATCTCCCTCACCATGTTGGTAAGCAGGTCTCCCTTTCCAATTTTTCGATTGAGACAACATGAGTATCTTCAATTCAGGAAATGCACACCGCGTTAGTTCAGCAAGCCTTTCGCTGCCAACATCAACTAAGCATATTGCCCAACATTTCTCAAGCTTTTCCTTTGTCCTTGGACGATAATTGTTGTTCATCATTAAGGAATTTTGACCCTCAAATGGAGTCGAGACGACCACCTCGCTGTAAAGATCATGTATTGTCACATTTTTCTAGTCATTGCCTCCATCCTGCAACAAACAAATGGAACGGAGGCTATCTAGAAGAGTATTTAGTCTATCTCTTGCACCTTGTATCTTCTCATCGAATTCCTCAAACAAACCCAAGCCCATGCCTAGTACTAGTAGAGTTTCGACTTGAATGGTCCCGCCAATGAGACCACACAACAAGAATAAGGACTTGGCGTCCTCACTCTTCAAATGGTCAAAACTCAACTTCACTATGGTTTCCGCATTTGGCTCATCTATTTTTATCAACGCATTATTCCATACATACACATCGCTATCTTTCAAGGTGCTCGCGACAGAGATGATCAGAAGAGGCAAACCTGCAAGCTTCTTGACCACTTGATGCGCTTTTGATTTCAAATCCTCGTCATCTTTGAGCCTATCGCCAACTGTCTTTTCAAATAGCCCGAAAGCTTCATCATTGTTTAAGCCTTCAAGAAAAAATTTTCGATCAGCAAGCATCTTCCCCAGCACATCCAGAAATCTCGATGTGAGCAACAATTTGCATTTTCCGCTCGTGTCTCCTGAAGGAATTCCGACGGCTTCCAAATTTAGTTTCTCCCATAGGTCGTCCAATATAATGAGAACCTTCTCATTCGGTTTACTCTGCAGTCTCTGTAACAGAAGATCTCTTCTTCCCTGTTGGCTTTCCTTGTCCTTCAGACTCAGACCCAAGGCGTCAGCGATCTGGCCTTGGATATTAATCAAGTCTGGAGTCTGCGAGACTTCCACTTTGACGATCATGTCGAGCGGGTTCCCCTTTTTCTTGAGTGTCTTCTCCACTTCCTTCAACAGCGTAGTCTTTCCCATGCCACCAGGCCCGTAGACCCCAATCACTTTTAGCTTCTCATCATCCAGAGCCTCCATTATGCCCTGAATGATTGAAGCTCGCGAATCGGCGATAGTGTTGCCCCCATCAGCGGCTGACGAATTCACAACGGAAGTGCCAGCAACACGCCCAGGCGGATCACTCTCATAGTAGACCTTCTCGAATTTACCTTGCGGGATGAGTGCTTGGATGGCCTGGATTGTCTTCCTCGCGTCCCTGCCAAGACAATAATGCTCCTTTGGGTTGTGAAGCCACCTGCAGAAGCAAGTTTTCTTGGCTCTTACATCCTTATCCAGCAAGCCGCGCGCCTTGTCGGCAACGGTCTCTGCATTATTCTTCCATCTGTTAACTTCACATTTTATGTCCCTCATGTTGTTTAGAGCATCATCCACGGAGCGCTGCAGCCCAACCCTCGCGTCATCCAGATTCTCGAGTTCTTTTCTAAGTTCGCCGACGTATCTGTTGGAGAATATCACATAGCCGCATTGACGACCCACCGGAGCCACCAGGTACTCTGCGACTTTGGCAGCAACTGACACAACAATATCCACCATTTTCCCACTTTTTGAATTCTTTCCGGCTTTCTCCCCTTCTTCTTTGTGGAGAAATGAAGGTTAAGAATCTATGTATGCTGAGGAAGGCGGAACTGATGGAATCCAGAAACAAAAATTGACCGAAGAAGGGGAAAGATTTGATACGATGAATACGTGGCGGTTCCACGTAGAAGAACAGCCAAAAAGAGATTAGACGAAAGAGAGGGCTTCTAGCAGTAGGCGCATATCGAAATACAAAGCGAGGCAAAAATCATTTAGAAGATACGATAATGGTGGTCAGAAAGAGGTGCACGAGGCATCATATCTTACACAATATCTACAAAATCCCCAAAAGAAGAAACGTCTCCATTTGATTATGCTTGACCTTAAGGAACCGTGATTAAAAACAAGTGGGCCCCACTCCATAATTTCTTTTCTACTACGATGACGTGAGGGCCATCGAACCGTCCACCATTGTCATCATCCATCAATCATTTCACACACGCTCAGCTCCAGCAATCACCAGCGATCCACCATTCTCCACTTGGGAACGACGTTTAAGGTTCAGTCTCAGCCCCTTTTTTTTTTCCTTCTTATCGTTTATTAGTTACTCTCTCCATTACTTCCAACGGTGATTTCAATCTTGTGTTTAGGTGCAATACGTACAAAATTCAGTTTGAGGAGTTGCATAAGAATTATCAAAGAATTTTTGTCTCATTTCTGAAAGAATCATGTTAATAAGTGCTTCAAAGATACTTATTAAATATATGTAATACTGAATATTTCATTTTTCAAAATATTGATTACACTTAACAAGGATAAAACGCTGGATTGGTAAACTATAATATTTCTTTGTTTTGTTACTTTGGAATATTCGTCCACAAAATACTTTCAAAAATTACTTCTTTCAAGCTCTACACATTTCAAAAGGAAAGATTTCGGCTGTACGTCACAAGATGGGTTTGACATTTCGACGTCGCCAAGCATGACTTTGGTTGTGCTTTTGAGCTGTTTCCGGGGCAACTACACATCATAAATGCACATCTACATGCAATGAAGAAGTCCGTGTCCTAACTGTCCTCGGCAAAATGAATGATCAGCTTTTGTCTCAAACCCTTATCTTTTCACGGGGTAAAACCGAATAAAAAAAATATTGTTGACAGGTTCTCTCAGATATTTGTTAAATACTTTGATAAAGAAAGAATGCGAAGAGGTGACTCCAATCCACTTGTTAAACTCCTAAAATTTGAATAAAAAGTCTTCATGAGAGCTGGTGAGCAGGCTTGGATCCTACTTCTCCAGCAGCTGAGCTTATGCAAAATTGAACCCAAATTCCACCTGGTGCCCGCATTCTCCATCTAGACTTTAGGTCAATTTGGCTCAAGGAGTTCAAATATAGTTTGAATCATGTCAAAGCTCACAATACTCGGCTCGCATCGCATGAGTGAGCTTTGTGTGTGAGATGCTTAAATTCACGGATGTAATTTGACTGGACTGAATGTTATTGAGGAGAACAATTTGAGTGACTTAATTGGAAGTAAATGGATACTTGTAATTTTTGCAGCCGACTCCTTCTGGGGTAAGTATTTGGAATAATTCAAACCCATCTAAGCACCAACCTACCACTGCATAAATAGTACCATGGAATTCACATTTTCCTTATATGGGTTTAGCTTAAGCTCGATTTTGCATGGACTTATCCGATGACCAAGTGGTCAGGGCAAGTAAACTGTTTTGTTAGGAAATCTCAGGCTCAATTGAGCTCGGGGTAGGAACGCAATTAGCATTTCGTCATGGATAATTCCATAAAGATGGCTACATTTCCACGCAGTCAACACAAGCAAAACCAGACAACTACTAGGGTTTGATAGATAGATAGATAGAGAGAGAGAGCAGTTGAGGGCTTTCAATGGAGTCTCGATAATGTGGCATCGCACATGTTTTAGGGCCTTTTTTCCCGAGCCTCCTATTACCAAGGGGTCATATCAAATTTGGTCCCTAAATTCCATGTGAGGCCCTTTACTGCAGTGTCGGTGAAAAAGCCATTAATTCTTAAACCCTAGCTTGCTCGAGCATATCATTATATAACAACAAGCCTGAGAGCGATATCATAAGTGCAGCGCTTGACTCCAAGCACTAAAAAGAGACTCTCTTAAGCTTGTGACAGTTCGTTCTTTCTTCTTTTATTTTTTTGGTGTTTAGGGTTTTGCCATAACTCACTGGGGGAACTGGGCATAGGTTTCGATGAGGATCCTTGACTATCAACTAGGCTGTCTCATTTTATTTGGTTCATTTCTCCCATCCATTAAGAAACAACCCCAGCCTCTGGTAAGGAAAGATTTGATGTAACAAAACATACGACATTTTATAATTTGTTTAAAACGGCATTGTAACATCCTGAATTTTGACGAAATTTTTCTAAGGAGGAAGAGTTGTAACATCCTGAATTTCGACTCCATTCGGGATAGATGAAATGGTTAATTTATCAATGCACCGTTAGTTACGTTTACTCGAGTTGGCCCCTCACGAGTTAACTAAGCTGTTCGGCAAGGCAATTAAGGATCGGTACGCATACGACTAGTGAATTTAATCGGGGATAGGCCGCTCGACCATAAGGATCAAAGAGGAATAATACTACATTGTTGCAGGCCAATTAGTGAACGGAAATAAATCAAGTCGGCAAAAATACGAGGTCGGATTGCGGGTGATTCCGCACGACTTCGATATTAATTACGGACGACATTAAACCGATTTCCTTTTGGCCATGTACTCAGTGTGAGCAATTAACCTCTCGTGATTACATGACAATCGAGATTGCCCTGATTTGAATATGCACGATCGTGGATTGAAAAACTATCAACCACGGGTCAAACGCGCGAGAACCCCTAAACGCCGCCCGAAAGTTAGGTCGTACTAAAGTCGCGATTGATTGATTTTAACCATGAATTTCAATCCGGTATCGGGTATCGAATTTTTAGGTATGTCGAGACAAAAATATTGGGCGTGTCTCATTGATTCTCGAACTTTTCAATAAACCCGGAAATTGGAAAGTGGATTAACGGGTCGAGATTTGAAGCCAAATTTTGGGAATTTGCGCTTCAAGGGTAAAAAGGACTAAAGTACCCCCTTTCTAGAAACTTTTTGATTTTTTTAAATTTTCTTTTTTTCCCCTTTTTCTCTCTTTTTCCTTTCTCCGCACGGTTCTCTCTCTCCCTCTCTTTTCTCCTCTTCCCCTCACGTTTCTTTCTCTCTCCCCTTTCTCCCTCTTTTCCCCCTTTTTCTTTCCCACTTGGCCTTATCCCACTTTTGCCCATCTTATCTTATCTTTCTCCCCTTTTGACCGACAGTCTTCGTCTCTCTCTCTCTCTCTCTCTCTCTCTCCTCCCCCCCCCATGCACGATCGACCCCCTCTCCCTCTGCAACTTCTCTTCCTTCTTCTCTTTCCGGTTTTCCCTCGGCTGGAGCTGCTGCTGCCTTGCTTCCCCCACCGGCGAGACTAGCAACCACCTCGTCGCCGCCGCAGTCCGCCGCCCCGTCCGCTCGCCTCGAGCCAAACCGGCCTTCGCCTAGCTATCCTCCTCCTCTCCTCTCTCCTCCCTCCGTTGTTGAGCTGGCAGCCTTGACCGCCGGACGTCGCTCCTCCGGAGCGGCTTGTTGCTGCCCGCCGTCACTCGCCACCACCATCCGTTGCCCGACCACCCTAGCTCGAGCCGCCGTTGCCTCCGCCTCTCTCTCTCTTTTCCTCGGTTCGGTTTGGGTTGGAGCCGAGATGGCTGCTCCCACCGTCCTAGCCCGCCCTTCGCCGCCTTCCGGCCGCCCGAGACCACCGTCGCCGGGAGCCCTCCCGGGAGCCGTCCAGAGAAGCGGCCGCCCGCCGCCGCCGCCGCCGCCGGTCACCGCCGTAGGCCGCCGGAGGATCGTCCCCGAGCCTCTCTCCGCCGCACCGAGCCACCCCCGACCTACTACCATCCCCGAGCCGCCTAGACCGCCTCTTCTTCTCTCCCTCTTCCGGTTCTGTCCAGCCATCGCCGGAGCCATTCGCCACCTCGCCGGAGTTGCTGGCCGCCGTCCGGAGTCACCGGACCGCCCGTCGCCAACCCCATGCCACCACGGCCGCCGGTTCCTCCATATCTCGGCTTTTGCCGCGTGGACAGCCGCCCTCGGCCGAGATCCGACCCCGGGCCGCCTCGCCCCGACGCGCCGGGAGTTCCCGGCGTTCCCCTCGCCGCCGCCGTCGCGCTCGTGTCGTCGGAATCGCTAAACCGTGAGTCGATTTCCTAATCCTTATTTAGGGGTTAATCTTGCTTAGGAGTAGTTTGATTAGTTTAATTATCGATTAGTGTTTTGGATGATGATTATTAGTGTTTTAATACTATTTGATGAAGCTTGCTTAGTGTTAATCATGGTTAGTATTAATAAATATTATTATTATTATTTTTGGAATAAATAATAATTAATTAATTTTAAATTATTTTCGGAATTATTAATTAAATTAATTTATAATTTCATTGCTGAAAATTATTAATAGTAATATTGTTATTACTATTGGAAATGGTTGAAAATTAATTATTTTGGAGAAAATAATTAATTGTGATTATTTATTGGAAATGGTTTTAATTGAGTAATTTTGGGGGAAAATTACTATGGTCTATTTTTCCAAAGTCAATAGTATTTATATACTATTTTATTAAATGACATTGGTTTATTGAAGAAGGGTTTTACTAAATGAAATTATTTGGGTTGGATAATTAATTATGGGATTGAAAAAATAATTATAAGTATTTTGTGGGACTTGAATTATTTTATCGGAAAAATCGACTATAGTATTATATGTTTCTTAAATGAGTATCTTTGAGTATAATTATATTTTATACTTATTTTTGGATAATTGAGTATTGTTGGAAATAGTTGATTGGCGTCATTTTGAGGACACGTATTTATTTATTATTAAATATACGTGATTATTTGGAAAAGTGTGCAAGTATCGTGAGGTTGATTGGTCGGAATTGATTGATGACTTGAATTGTTGGTTGTTCCCAAGAGTTAGGGAATGGGTGTGATTGAATGTTGATTGAAAATCGAATTTTGGAAATTGTCGAGTGAGATCGCATGACATATTGCGTGGGTTATCTGAAATGACATGTTGCATGAGCATGAGTGATATTTCATTCACGACAGAGCAAAGATATAAATGGATTGCTTGATGATGTGTTGCATGAACACGTTAAATGAGAGGGAACCCGGCGTTGCCGGAAGACCACCAATCCCTATGGGGTTGTGCCGTGGCCAGTGGGTCGCCTGACTTTGGTCGGATGCCTGACAGGGAGGGGTTCTACGTGGGACCGTGGTATGGGGGCGGGTCTCGGGCCTCTGTTAGTTGCGGGGCTGCGGTAGTGGGCGGGTCCTATGCTCCTTCGGGAATGCCGTCTTGGGAGTGAGCCCTTGACGTCGCCGTGCCTCGAGGTAAAGAGGACGAAGCTGGTTTAGCCGAACCGCCAACTAAAAGGTTTGTGCCGTTTGGCTTAGTAGGGGGCGTTAATAATCGGAGCATGTGTGAGTGTGAGACATGAGAAAGTTGTGTGAGATGCTGTGATTATTCGCATGCTCTTAATGTCGTGATGGTTGAATTGACAGTTTCTGCAGGTTGCGTGTGCCAAGGCCAGGTAGGGTCGCTTGTGTTTGCATCTACTTATTGAACTGTCGTCTGATAATGTTACTTGAGGGGTGGTATGTGTTGTTTGTCTGAACTAGGTTGCATGGTTAGATTGCTCCCAAGGCGAGCGAAGTTCCTAACCGGGGCTTAGGACTTTGACTTGCTGAGTTTATCTCAACCCGTCGTGGTTAACATTTTCAGGTCCATAGGATGGAGGATCGATGCGTGTTTCGGCTCGTGGCCGTTTATGAAGGAAGTAGATTAACCTTAGCTTGTTGGTTTCATTGGCTCAATAGGAAGATGCCCGTGGTAAGGGCTTGTACTTGTAAACTTCTTAGGGTTAATTAGTAGATAAATAAAGCGGCACTTTGGAATGTGTTCTCGTTGGGTTTTCCTGCTATCCCCTGTTTTTGTAATTGACTAGGGATTGTGTTTCGCTTCCGCATGTGTTTAATCAAAAATAAAAATAACGGTCGGCGACGGATCCTGGGGAGTCGCAAATCAAATGACCGCAAGAGAACAGGGGTTGCCGCGTGCTCGAGGGTCGGGGCGTGAAAGCCCCGTCGATTTTGGTATCGAGCCCGGTCAATACATGGAGTGATAAGGTGCGATGGGTTTTGGGATAGTTAGTTAGGAAAACACCTCGTGCTTGTGTTTGTTTATTTTATTTTCTGGCTTTAAGCGGGTCGTTCATAATTTCTAATTCCTTATGGAGTTGGAAATAAGGTTTCTGTGATAATTCTATTAGAGAAACGATCCTGATTCGAGAGTCCTTGAGGAAGGTTTTGAGATAGGGTAGTGAGCCCAGATTCAAGTTGTTGTTGTTGTTGCCACCGTTGTTGTTGCTGTCTCACCTTGTAAGTTCCATTGGTTGGAAAGAGGATTGACGATTGGTCGAAGTTTAAGTGGGTTGAACAGTTCCTGGAGTTTGAGTCGTCCCAGTCTGCTAGGATGAGTAATCTTGATGTCGCAACTTTCTGGATCAAGGAATTGGAGTAAGTGTTCGCATTGTTGGAATCTTGAAAATAAGATAGTCGCAGTACCAATTGCAAGGTAAAGTTAGCATGTGGTGGGAAGTAACCCAAGGAAGGGTTTTCAAGGTATTTGTAAGTGTTCGTATTGTTCAACGGAAAATGCTTTTCTAAGTGCACATGGGAGAAAAAGGTGATTGAATTCCTACAATTTCGTCAGAATCATTTGTCGATTGTGCGATAGGAGGTTAAGGTTGGAGAGTTCTCGAAGTATGCACATAGAATGATTGGGAATTTAGTAGACCAAGTCAGAAGGTCGGAGATGGTTTGAAATCGGAAATCAAGGAGGACCCTTGATCCTTTCAATTATGTCATTGGAGATAACTTGTTTATTGGATGAAGGTTGGTAAGGTTGTTGGACGATTGTGGTTTATTTGTTAGCTGAGGAATTAAGAATGGATTATTTCACCCATGCATTGATTATCGGCAGTGTAACCAAAGGACGGTCATAAGCAAGTATCCATTACCAAGGATGGATGACTTGTTTGACCCATTTCAAAGAGCTTTGATATGTTCCAAAATAGACCCAAGGACGGGCTATTAGTAATTGATGATTAAAAAGGGGAATATACTGAAGATGACACACTGGGTGTGATATGGTCACTAAGAGATTACCGTCCCGTTGTTTGGATTAACTAATACGCCAGTTGTTTTTATGGATTTGATGGATTGATTGATTAAGGCATATTTGGATTGATTCGGAATTATGTTCGTGAACGATATATTGGAAATATTCGAGGATTTAGAGGAACACGAACAACACTTGAGAATGATGCTATAGACCATTTGAGAGCATAAACCAGTGCGCCAAGTTTAATATGTGCGAGTTTAGATTTACTTGCATAGCTTTTGTGGGTCGAGTGATTTTGGACGAAAGAAATTCTATGGACCCACTAAGATCAAGGCATCAGGAATTGACCAAGACTTATGACAGTGACAGAAGTTCAAAGTTTTCTGAGTCGGACAGATTATTACAGGCAATTCGTAGAAAGGTTCTCTACGATAGTTACGCCTCTAATACGAAGGTTAACGAAGGACGTAAGAATTTGAATGGATGAATAAGTGCGAGCATAATGTTCAAGAGCTTAAGTATAAGCTGATCACTGCACTAGTTTTGAGGATTTAGTCTAGTATCGGAGATTATGAGATCTACAGTGAGGTGTCGTATAAGTGATTTGACTGCGTGGTAAAGCAACAAGGAAAATTGGTTGCTTACGCGTCACGACAATTGAGGTCATTGGATTTAATGGAAGTCAGATAAATTTTATCTTGATGATTTGAGGAGTTGTAGGTATGGGATCATAAGTGATGATTTATTAAATGGTAAGATGATTTATTGCTCGAAGGTCTTAGATTCAATTAAGATATGAATTTATTCAAGGTGGATTATTTTGGGAGATAATTGAAATAGGGATTTGAGGAATGGATTTTTGTCTTCGATGGATTAAGATTAATTATCCCTTGATATTCGGTGGATAAATGGTGAAGTAGCATTATTGATAATTTCTTCTCGAGGTATTAGTAAGGATTTCTTCAAATGATTGAGGTGATATTTTGGTTTGGTTATTAAATGGACGTGAAAGGAATGTTAAAAGAACAATCGATGGCTTATGGAATTCGGACAGCGATTTGATGAAAATTCGGTGAATCAGATTTCAAGTGTCGATAAGTGACCTTGTGGAAACGAGCTCATGGGTTGACGAGCTAGAGGAAGTTTTGTACTTTGATGTGCTCAGATGAGGTTAAAACCGTGAGGCTTGGTATGGGACAGGCCAAAGAGGATAATACCTCCTTGAGATAGTGCATGTTTAAAAGGGACTTTTGCTAGTAGTGGTGTGGTTCGTAGATGCCCATGACGACTGATCCGACGAGGGCGGGGAGTGGTCGCCGGGGCCGGAGTGCCTGAGCAAGGAGCGACTCCTGGCAGGCTTCTAGGATGTCGAAAGGGGCAGAAATGAACTGAACTACAAACTGTCAAAAAAGAGAATGCTTGTGGGATAAAAACTTATCCAAGTGGTATAACAGAATATGGTCAAGCTTGTGAGACTACAGTCTATTAGAACAAGATGGAAAGGACAAGGTCGAGATTGAAAGGAGTGGATGATGTTAAGTATCGGAGATGGACAAAGGACAATGCAAAGCTTAGTGAGACAAAAGATGCTGTTGGATTATTAGGTTCAGTGTTGCGTTTTTCTTAAGGTGTCGTTGATGAGAGGGACATATCAATTTGGGCACTACCAGTATCTTGGCTTAGTGATTTCCGAGATAAAGCTCAACAGGTCCAATTGAGAATTTGAATCAGGAAGTGTCAGCAAAATTGCTTTTGACAGAATCAGATAATGCATAGCCTATGGGAACCAAAAAGGACTTGGAAGTATTTGGTATATCAAGGTATAGAAGGAACGACCTGGAGAAGTGAGGATGCAATGAGACATTAATACCCTCATCTGTTTAAGGATATTGGAAGTTCGGCAAATTTTGAGGACGAAATTTTTCTAAGGAGGGAAGAGTTGTAACATCCTGAATTTCGACCCATTCCGGGATAGATGAAATGGTTAATTTATCAATGCACTGTTAGTTACGTTTACTCTGAGTTGGCCCCTCATGAGTTAACTAACTGTTCGGCAAGGCAATTAAGGATCGGTACGCGTACGACTAGTGAATTTAATCAGAGATAGGCCACTCGACCATAAGGATCAAAGAGAAATAATACTACACTGTTGCAGGCCAATTAGTGAACGGAAATAAATCGAGTCGGCAAAAATACGAGGTCGGATTGCGGGTGATTCCGCACGACTTCGATATTAATTGCGAACGATATTAAACCGATTTCCTTTTGGCCATGTACTCAGTGTGAGCAATTAACCTCTCGTGATTACATGACAATCGAGAATTGCCCTGATTTGAATATGCACGATCGTGATTGAAAAGCTATCAACCACGGGTCAAACGCACTAGAACCCCTAAACGCCGCCCGAAAGTTAGGTCGTACTAAAGTTGCGATTGATTGATTTTAACCACGAATTTCAATCCGGTATCGGGTATCGAATTTTTAGGTATGTCGAGACTAAAATATTGGACGTGTCTCATTGATTCTCGAACTTTTCGGTAAACCCGAAATTGGAAAGTGGATTTAACGGGTCGAGTTTTGAAGCCAAATTTTGGGAATTTGCGCTTTAGGGTAAAAAGGACTAAATACCCCCTTTCTAGAAGCCTTTTTGATTTTTTAAATTTTAGGGGTTTTCCCCTTTTTTTTTCTTTTTCTTCCTCTCTCCCGCACCTCCGCCGGTCCCCCTCTCTCTTCCACACGCTCCCTTTTCTCTCTCCCCCCCTTTTCTCTCTCTTTCCCCACGTTTTCTTTCGACACCCTCACCCACTTGGCCTTATCCTCTCTTAGTCCCCACTTGCCCATCTTATCTTATCTTTTCTCCCCCCTTTGACCGGTCATCTCTCTCTCTCTCTCTCTCTCTCTCCCTCCCCTCCCCCATGCACGTCGACATCCCTTCTCCCCTCTCGCGCAACTTCTCTTCCTTCTTTTTCTTTTCTTTTTTCTCCCGGTTTTCCCTCGGCCGGAGCCGCTGCTGCCTTGCTTCCCCGCCGGCGAGACAGTAACCACCTCGTCGCCGCCGCAGTCCGCCGTCCGCCGCTCGCCGTCGGTCCGCGCGGCCTCGAGCCAAACCGGCTCCGCCTAGCTGTCCTCCTCTCTCTCCCTCCTCCGAGCGTGCCGCGCCGTTGTTGAGCTAGCCAGCCCGCGCTCCCCGGACGCCGGAGCAGCGCCGCCGCCTCGCCGTCACTCGGCCACCACCATCCGTCGCCCGACCACCCCAGCTCGAGCCGCCGTTGCCTCCGCCTGTCTCTCTTTTCACCCTCGGTTCGGGTTGAACCGAGCCGAGATGGCTGCCCAAGCTCCGCCACCCTTCGCCGCCATCCGCCGCCCGAGACCGCCCGCCGCCCGGGAGCCGTCCGGGTTGTCCCAGCCCGGCCTCGCCGCCGTCGCCATGCTCTCTCTTCCCTCCCGGCTCCTCGGCCGTGACCGGAGAAGCGGCCAGCAGCTTCGCCGCTGCCCGCCGCCGCCGGTCGCCGCCGTAGGCCGCCGGAGGATTGTCCCCGAGCCTCCTCCGCCACACTAGAGCCACCCCCGACCTGCTGCCATCCTTCGAGCCAGCTGGACCACCTCTTCTCTCCTTCTTCCGGTTCTGTCCAGCCATCGCCGGAGCTATCGCCGCCTCGCCGGAGCTGTTGGCCGCCGTCCGGAGTCATCGGACCGCCCACCGCCCAACCCCATGGACCACCACGGCCCGCCGGTTCCTCCATTTCTCGGCTTTTGCCACGCGTGGACAGCCGCCCTCGGCCGAGACCCGGCCCGGGCCGCCTCGTCCCGACGCGCCGGGAGTTCCCGGCGTTCCCCTCGCCGCCGCCGTCGCGCTCGTGTCGTCGGAATCGCTAAACCGTGAGTCGATTTTCTAATCCTTATTTAGGGGTTAATTTTGCTTAGGAGTAGTTTGATTAGTTTAATTATCGATTAGTGTTTTGATGATGATTATTAGTGTTTTAATACTATTTGATGAAGCTTGCTTAGTGTTAATCATGGTTAGTATTAATAAATATTATTATTATTATTTTTGGAATAAATAATAATTATTTATTATTTTCGGAATTATTAATTAAATTAATTTATAATTTCGAATTATTAATAGTAATATTGTTATTACTATTCATTGCTGAAAATTAATTATTTTTGGAGAAAATAATTAATTGTGATTATTTATTTGAAATGGTTTTAATTGAGTAATGGTTTTTTTGGGGAAAATTACTATTTTGATCTATTTTTCCAAAGTCAATAGTATTTATATACTATTTTATTAAATGACATTGGTTTATTGAAGAAGGGTTTTACTAAATGGAAATTATTTGGGTTGGATAATTAATTATGGGATTGAAAAATAATTATAAGTATTTTGTGGGACTTGAATTATTTTATCGGAAAATCGACTATAGTATTATATGTTTCTTAAATGAGTATCTTTAAGTATAATTATATTTTATACTTATTTTTGAATAATTGAATATTGTCGGAAATAGTTGATTGGCGTTGTTTTGAGGACACATATTTATTTATTATTAAATATACGTGATTATTTGGAAAAATGTGCAAGTATCGTGAGGTTGATTGGTTGAATTGATTGATAGACTTGAATTGTTGGTTATTCCCAAGAGTTAGGGAATGGTGTGATTGAATGTTGATTGAAAATCGAATTTTGGAAATTGTCGAGTGAGATCGCATGACATATTGCGTGGGTTATACGAAATGACATGTTGCATGAGCATAAGTGATATTTCATTCACGACAGAGCAAAGATATAAATGGATTGCTTGATGATGTGTTGCATGAACACATTAAATGAGGGAACCCGGCGTTGCCGGAAGACCGCCAATCCCTATGGGGTTGTGCCGTGGCGGTGAGTCGCCCGACTTCGGTCGGATGCCCGACGGGGAGGGGGTTCTACGTGGGACCACGGTAGGGGGCGGGTCCTATGGCCTCCGTCGTTGCGGGGCTGCGGTAGTGGGCGGGTCCTGTGCTCCTTCGAGAATGCCGTCTTGGGAGTGAGCCCTTGACGTCGCTGTGCCTCGAGGTAAAGAGGACGAAGCTGGTTTAGCCAAGAACCACCAACTAAAAGGTTGTGCCGTTTGCCCAGGAGGGGGCATTAATAATCGGAGCATGTGTGAGTGTGAGACATGAGAAAGTTGTGTGAGATGCTATGATTATTCGCATGTTCTTAATGTCGTGATGATTGAATTGACAGTTTCTGCAGGTTGCGTGTGCCAAGGCCAGGTAGGGTCGCTTGTGTTTGCAACTGCTTATTGAACTGTCGTGTGATAATGTTGCTTGAGGTGTGGTATGTGTTGTTTGCCGGAACTAGGTTGCATGGTTAGATTGCTCCCAAGGCGAGCGAAGTTCCTAACCGGGGCTTAGGATTTTGACTTGCTGAGATTTATCTCACTAGTTATTGAATAACCATTGTCAGGTCCTTAGGATGGAGGATCGACGCGTGTTTCGGTTCGTGGCTATTTGTGAAGGAAGTAGATTAACCTTGGCTTATTGGTTTCATTGGCTCAATAGGAAGATGCCCGTGGTAAGGGCTTGTGCTTGTAAACTTCCTAGAGTTAATCAGTAGATAAATAAAGCGGCACTTTGGAATGTGTTCTTGTTGGTTTTCCTACTATCCCTGTTTTTGTAATTGACCGGGATTGTGTTTCGCTTCCGCATGTGCATAATTCAAAAATAAAAATAACGGTCGGCGACGGATCCCGGGAGTCGCAAATCAAATGACCGCAAGAGAACAGGGGTTGCCGCGTGCTCGAGGGTCGGGGCGTGCATCGATGTATGGATTCTATTGCCGGGGCGTGACAGCATGACAGAGACCATTAGGGCTCGGGGTTGGTCTCCACTCACAGATGCTAAAACTAAGATAATCCCGTTTCGATCTAAATCCAATGTCCCTCGCCCCTCCCCCGATACTTTGGAAGTGGGGTTTAAGATGCAGATCCTTGCCACCATCGCTCGTTTCCATGAATTCAAGCTCAAGGTGATGTCGTTGTTGCTTCTTATTCAGTCGTTTGCCATCTAAGTAAAATCACTTCTAGACGATCTTGCTTGTATCAAATTGGCGCATCGATGATTATCGTTATGTGCGATGCATTGATGATTACCGTTCTGGATTATGCCACTTTTGTTTTTAGTGGAAGGTTTTAGTTGACTTGATCCCTCTAATGTAATGAGCTATGCAAGCGAATTGACTCCAGAGTTCCTTCTTCCCTCAGATTCAAACTTTGAAATTTTGAAGTTAGTAGTTTAGGTTTAATTGTTATTAAGAGAAAGTCAGGCTTGATCATTGAGATTTTCTATATTCGATTTCTCTTTTTTGTTAAATTACATGATTTTTATTCCAAAAAAATTAGAAACTCAAATCAAAGTGCGGGGGACTGAAATCGCAAGCAAGTTGAAAGTATCAGTGAAAAATTGAATAGAGAAACTTGACTTGAGTTGAAATTGACAACATACTTAGAGAAAACTAAGAGCAAACAATGAAATTTACAGATGTCGAATAGAAGTTACTTCATTTATCTAAAGTCATCATTCTATTTAAGATTTTACTAACTACATGAAAAAAATTACCAACCGCAACAAATTTGCTAAAGAAAATCCTTCACGTCTAACAAATCAGATGCCCTCGAAGGTCAAAGCTTAAAAGAAACAGATTTATTATATTAATTTGGTCAATTAAAAATTCCTAATTACATTATAAGGATGAAAACCATCTTTTTAATATTATCTTCATATGGTCAATTAAAAAATTCCTAAATTTTGCCGAGATGATAACGCGCCTTTAGGTCATTTTCCAACACGTCGCGCGCCTCATCGGCGGGGATCTCCATGCCTGTCTACCCATTTCTGGACATCAGCTTTCAATTGGCTTCGTGTTCTTCTCTCATCAAATGACGAAAGTGCCTTGCTTTAAAACGACGAAAAGGTCCTTCTGGTTATTGCTATTTTAAGAAAAAACTTGTTTTGATCTTTTTTATGAGACAAGAAACTAAATGATATATTAAAAGTGTAGTTTTAGTCAGTAAACCTGTCGAAATCTATTTTGTCAATTTTCGAAAGAGCCTAAAAATCTAATATATATTATAGTGAAATTGACTTTAAGCACGTTAAATTCATTCATACTTAAATAAAAAAAATTATTCCTTTTCAAATAATATTTGAAGAGCTTTTTCAAGAGTAAAGTAAATGCAGAGGAAAATCTCTTGGGTACCATATGGTGATAAAAGTGCTCTTTTTGCTCACTAAGAGCATTCGGTTTTGATGACCTTAAAGCAAATGTAATCTTTTAAGTTTCATGCGCACAAAATGTGTAGATCTTACTCTTTTCATCTTAAAAATTTTTGTGTTCCAAAATCATCATATGGAAATTAATCTTTAAGCTTAATGCGCATCACACTTTCTTATAATGCTATTAGTTACTATAATAATGTTTCACTTAACGTAAAAAAAAAAGGGAAGAATTAAAGCATAAGCCTTAAAACTTGTCAAGGTATTGCACTTGATTCCTAAAATAAAATTTTCATGGTTCATTGACCAATGACAGGTCCTCGCCAATATCATTGTCCAGTACAGTAGGAGAACGTTGGAGAGGCAAATTAAGAGCTCTTAAAAGATCTGAAGGTTCGGAATGCAAATTCCTCAGGGAAGCGCTCAATGATCATGAGTGACCTTACGTATGCCCAGCAGGGCCCACGGTTGCCCGGACCGGGGTAAGCCCAATCTGCAAGAAACCCCTGTGGGACGAGCGGTTCTGTATTCCCAAGGCACATCCGGTCGTGAATGTGGAGTTCCATGTGATGGAAAACAACGTGTTTGGGGCCGAGCTTATCAGGGTCATGGAGATACCGGTGGCCAAGATTATGTCCAGAAACATGATCAATGACTGGTTCTGATAATCGACAACTTCTGGAGCCCCCTCAAGTACATTCGCACCAAAATGCCGATAATGGCGCTTGTACATCTTCCATTCGTTCATTTGCACCAAAATGCCGATAACGACGACCCCCTATCACTTCGAACGTTTCTCCATCTGTTCTCACATCTGCACACGACGAATTTCTTGGTCCTTTTGTATATTTTCATTTTAGGCAGGGACAATAATGCAATTTGAGAATAGACTTCCATGACCTAAAGGACATAAAATAGCGACGGGGACTAGGAGAATACGAGAGGAAGGGGGTGAGCCCGTGCCGCATGACAAAGAGAGGTTAAACGGATAAACTCTTTGTCATACATCTTTAATCATTAATGTATGTTGACCTGGTTAGGTACGTGATTCAGCCGTTAGACAATGGCTGGATCATGCATGAATTACGTGTGTTCGAATGACGAAATATTTAGATTATTTGGCTAATTGGTAGTTTTTTCTTCTTGTCGGAAACCAACTGCTTTCATTACTTGAAGTGATACCAGAATTACATGACAAATTAGCCTCGAAGCAAACAAGCTCCGATAAAATTTGCCAGGGATTAGGAACCCAATTGCAAAGAAGGATTTTTCAAAAATGAACCTTGACAATCCAATCCGCCATTTGATTTGCTATCTAAGTGTACTTATAATGTGCCTTTAGGAGCTTGCGCTTGGTTAAGTGGTTGCACTTCCCAGGATGGCAAATTACAATCTATGATTGTGCTTTTGACTCGCCTCCTTCGTAAATCTATCAATTAACCTCTTAATCTCGTCATGACAAAATATTTACTCCTAACTAGTGCCCAGACGATCCCACACACGAGTCTAAAACAATAATTGTTGTATTGTTTTTATATGCAACGGTTATAATAAAATTCATTGATCAAATATTTTGAAGCTTGTAAATGAGCAAAAACTATAAAGAAAATTAAATATTACAGCTGTGAATTCATTAATTATCTCTATTTTGAAAAGTAAAACTTTCCTTGCAATCCAGGTCTGTAGAAGATTGTGGTCAACAAAGAAAGAGACAGTTTCTAAGAGAAGACGATGGAATGACTACCGTGATACAAAAAAAAAAACAATGGGTTTTGGGAGCTTCAAAGCCGAAATTGGGGTGAAGTCCCGCGGCCCAAAATAATAATATAGAAGAGAACAAAATTCGGCCCAATCGCCCAAGCGTTTCGGTCCGATCCAACCCATTAAACCATGCCCATCTCACACTCGGCCCAGATCCACAAGCTTCAGCCTCACCCGTATGCTCAACATGATTCTGACTTAGTGCTCATCGGGTGTTTGATAATATGCCATTTTGAGATATAGGCTCATGCAATGCGATGGTTCCTAGGTATTTGTTACAATCAGCTTGTCGCCAGAGCACTGGATATTTACTCACTATGAAGTTGCAAGGAATAGAGATGGATTATTCTGTAATTTTATATAGTCCGCTCACCATTTTTCTTTAGTTTGATGATGCAATTAAAGCATATTGGAAGAGTGAGAAGGGATTTCTCCAAATAAAGGGAGTAAGGAGATGAGATTTCTAATTCGATTTTTATATAAATTCATCAATAATAATTGGGGAAAATTAACATGATAAAGATCTCCGCCGTGTAATCGATTTTTCTTTCTAGAATTACATGAAATTTTTCACCAACAGCACAGGTGAAAAATCAAATAGAGAAACAAGACTTTTAATAGAAATCAAACTTTTTCTTTATATATATAAACTAATCGCGAACACTCAAACTTACGGATGCCAAGTAGAAGTTACTTACTTATTCTATTTAAAATTTTACTGAGTACATGAAAAAATTTATCAACAGCTTCGCCACCTCCCTCTCACTCTTCTTTTTTTTTTTTTGTTTGGGTTTCGTCACTTGCCGAAGCCCCCAATTTTCCTCCTCATCAGCATCAATAGATTTTCCCGAGAAAATGCTCGAGGTCTAACAGATCGGACGCTCTATGTCGTCTTGCGTGTGGCAACTCCAATTCAACTTTTATTGAATTCTAGCAAATCTACATGAATCTTCTGGCAACACCTCGATAAAAGTTCGGCAAATTCCAACACATTCCTGCAAACGATCAAAGGTCCAATTCGTGGAATTCTATGATCCAATCCAACTTGCAATGCGAAGGACAATTGATCGCACCACGACCACCACTTTAGGACGAAATATCAACAGAACCTTTCAATAAATGGAATCCTAGGAAAAAGGTCCGATGAAGGCAACCGGCATCATCGAAAGCAAATTGACGCCAATAACAAAGTTTAATTGGAGAAGAGACGACCTGATTAATTGGCGAAGAGGATGGCACAAGCTCGAGATGATGACTCAGCGACTTCCAGACAGCAAGCACAGCCTCACTATAGCATTGATTCTAATGGCCACCAACAGGACAAAATAACGGACATAGTCTTTCGGCCATTTCATCGAACACCTCCTGAGCAGTATCCGTACATTCATTTGACGCAAGAGCAGCTTTGGTTCTGATTCCCAGAGCTTGGAGAGTTCAGTCGGCGGAGAGAAAATTCGAAAATGTCAGGAACCAGGGGCGAGACGTCCTTTCCCATGTGATTCGAACTTACTGCAAGCTTATTGTGATCACTGAAGTGAAAGAACGAATCGAAGGAGCGCCTCGCGGTCGGAACAGCGCAAGATCGGAACTATATCCAGACGACACTGGAACCGCAATCGAGGTCATGAACGGAGTTGCGGCCGATGAAGATGAACTGATGCAAGATGGTGGAGACGTCACAACACTCGAATCTGACATGGTGATTCATCTCTGGCGAACCTCGGATCAACAAAACTGAAGTTGGGATTCCAGGATCGAGCTTTGTTTCTTCTGGCCGTGTATTTCGTGCCTTCCTTCGCGCATCGCCGTGGTTGGAGATGGAAGGCCAGCGGTGGCTTCCGGAGGACCTGGCGGCCGGCGGTGAAGCCGGGAGGACCGGAAATACTACGGACGCGAAGCAGAATCAAGAACTTCCTCGTCAAATGACGAAAGTGCCCTACTTTAAAACGACGAAAATGTCCTTCTGGTTTTTGCTATTTTAACCGAATTCAAGAGAGAAGGGAAAAACTTGTTTTTATCTTCTTTGTGAGCGGAAAAATCCAATGATATTATTAAAAGCATAGTTTTAGTTTGTAAACCCATCGAAATATATTTTGTGAATTTTTGAAAGAGCCTGAAAATCTAATACATATTATATAAAATTTGACTTTAAGCATGTTAAATTCATTCATATTTAAATAAAAAATTCTTCTTCTTTTTTCAAATGATATTTAAAGAGCTTTATCAAAAGTTAAGTAAACTCATAGGAGAATCTCTTGGTAATATACGGTGATAAAAGTGCTCTTTTGCTCATTAAGTGCATTCAATTTTGATGACCTTAAAGCAAATTTAAATCCGTTCTAAAAATTTTAAAAAATCGGCAATTAATCAGGAAAGGATAACTTGGTCTAATGAAATTTCGATGGATTGAACGATTTCTCGGGGGAATGTTAGTGAGTTGAATTGTCACTTGCTTTAATCATCTTGTCACGTTCAAAACACGAGGGTCACTCTCGAAATTACACCCTACTCGAGGGGCAATTCTGAGACCTGAAAAATAGACGGCCACAATCCATCTTGGTGTAATCCGCACAGCAAAAAGTAGTTTGACTTCATGGTCCCCCTGAAGCTCACACTCTCTCACTTCATTCTCCTTTTTCGTGAAAATTGAAGTACATTAAATCGTTCCTTGCAATTTTATTTGCGTTATCTTTTTTATTGGTATAATAGTCAATATACGTCGATGTACTAAAAAATTACTTTTTTTGAAAAAGAAAAAGGTCAAAATACATAGGATATGGTCAAATTTTTCGTGTTGTCATTCTAGCTCAATTTCCAAAATCACCAATTTTGAGTTATTTCGCATAACTCATGATTCATGTTTTAACTATTTTGTGAATTTGAAATTGACAACTTACGTCAAATTTAAGTTAATCATATTCATATCATCATAATAGTATGTTTTCTTTCATTGACAGAATGATTTAAGAGAAAAATGAAATCGTTGAAAAAGGATTTGTAATGATTAATAAAATAATAAAATAATAGCATGAGTATGCCAAAATGAATCAACATGGACGTCCAAATTTTTTAAGGTAACCATTTTTTTTAGAGTACATGGACGAGTGATTTGGTTGACAATAACAAATTCAAGGATGATTGCGCAAAATGAATCAACAGGGGACCTTCTACTGAATGAGCATCCAGATACAAAGAGAATATCAATGCCTTTTCTCTTAATTAACGGATGATGGTATATCAGCATCCTACTGACGGAAGAGAATGGTAGAGAGAGATTTTCCTATGAGGCCCACACAAATATTTCCTCTTGAAAGTTGGAGAAAACGGAGGGAAATAAGAGGACCCTGGTCGGACCAGCTTTGCATTGATGAGACCCATATTCTTCCTAAGGCATGATTCGAAAATTATACATTCTTCCTATTATAATTTTGTTAGGTTAATGTCCTATCGTTATTACTCTTCTCCATGATAAAATATATTTGTGTCCTTCCACTACAAATTATTATTTTAATTTCTTGAAGCATTCTTTTCCATTACGTGGTATTAGTTTTTGACATCCATTACGTGGTATTAGTTTTTGACATCAAGTAAGCCTGAATTGTATATGGGTTGAAGGATTCAAACTTGACATCCAAAGGGGGAATCAAAGATAGACATGCCTCAATTTGTGGGACAAGACACAGAATGAGAGATTTGAACTCCTCACCTCTCAGATCTCAAGGTAAGATCCAAGCCTACTAGGCTAAGAGGTTACTTATAATTTAATTTGATATAAGTAAGTTAATTTCACTATTAATGACTTACGAACCACACTTCTAATTTTTTTTTTAAAGTATGTAACTTGCTAGTTTATATAGACATTGCTAAATCTAATCTATTTGGATATTACCAAATCCCTTACAATGTTGAGATATATCAGTGAAATTTAGAAGTTGTTAATTTACTAATCCTTTTTATGTTGGTAAAATCCTTAAGTACTTTGGTAGTTTATGAACCACGCTTGTAAAATTTGAAGAAGTTGGTAACCAAATTCGACAGCAAGCTTTGAATTTTTTTTATAGAATTGCAATTTCCGAAGTAGCCGTCGGAGAGTCTTCAATGTAGCCGAAGTGTCGTTGCACGCAAGAGCACAACGTCGGCCTGCAAGCTGACCATACAATTGACAAAATCTTGTCCTCCGCTAATTAAAAATAAGTGGGCCCGCTCCACCATTTCTTTGTACTAAAATCGCCTTCAGACCCCACTGCCTCCGAAATGCTATAATTGTTACAGCCGTTGGCTATAAAGCCCGCTCCTCCTCCTATGCCAGCGATCCAGCTTCCGGGCGAGGGACCACGGTACGTGCCACGTGGCATAAATGTCCCCGACTTGGTCGGTGAATGGTAAGGCCCGCCGGATATGAAAGCCACCCGCCGGATATGAAAGCCACAGCTTTTGCAAGAGACCATGGAGGAAGCGCTGCGTCCCAGGTGCTACTGAGGTAAGTGAGTTCACGCATAGTCTTATATCGCAAAAAGATTTTTCAAGAATAGAAATTGGTTCGTGAAAAAACAAGTGTGCGAAATTCCTCGAGAAGACATTCTTCATTAATAACAATATAAAAACCCTCCCTCTGTCTTCAATGCTCTCATTTAATCTTCACATTCAACCCCTATTATGATCTGCCCTTGGAATTTGTTTTATTTAATATGTGGGTTCTTTAGGCCATGAGAACAACTACTAGGATCCAAGCTGACGACAAGAAAGTTGTCATTGCTATTAGTATGGAAAATTGTTATTAAGTTATAAACTAAGACTCGTAATCTGGGATGCTATAACCGAGCATGTAGGTCATGAAAGTTAAAACCAGATAACAACATCAGCAACTAAAAGTAACATAGTTTCATGTGCAAATCTTACTTCAAGTATAGACACATGAATTCATCTCAATTTATTATCGTTTATGCAGCAAGGACAATCTGGAGAGAGTGATTAGATGAGACTATGAAAGGTCTTGGTGGAACAATCGAGAAGTTAATCATGAGAGCAAAAGTGACATTTTTTGCCTTATCAAAGCCACAAATATAACATATTGACAATCATTTTACTGCAGAATTTTGGATGTGTGACATCTTATCAATGACTCAGAGTCCTCGAATCCAATATGCATAGTCACTTCTCATCTTCACAGAGCTGGAAGTACAAAATGAATAGATCAAATGAATGAAGAAGGATCTGATCATTCTAATGGTCATTCATTCAGATCATGTATGTTGAACACATAGCTATAGCAGCAACGCTTAATTATGCATAACAAACATTGCAATGCTGAAGAATCAACATTCAATTAAGTTTTTGGATAGGCAAAACGTGAATACAGTATGTCGATGTCATTCTCCTGGACACAATCACCAACCCCAACAGGACATCAAGCTCGCATCTCTCGGCAAGAGTAATGCACGAAGTGCAAAGCGCTAAATGGAGATGAGCTTTGACATTGAAGAAGATAGCTATCCATCCTCGGTTCGGAAGAACCAGAATCAAAATAAATCAAAGACCTTGAATGCAGGTGGCTCACTGAGAATGATCCTGCAGAAGATGCTTTCTTTGATGAACCCCTGGTCCCTAAGACCACGAGACCAACAGAGTGCATAGTTGGTTTATGGAAAGCTCAACAAACCAACTATCTTGAGCAGGACTCTGTTTCACGAATTGAAGATTCCCAAGCGCAGAATTTGAAGACTCTCGACTCTAGAATTGAAGAATCAAGCTCTAATTGCTTCGATTTTTCCCAAATTCTAGGACCAACAAAGCATCATTTTGGAGAGTAGCTAGCTGACATGGAATTATTGTTGACTGCAATGACAGACCTCTAACGACGATTTTGGATGGCAATTTAATGGCGGTCTAAGTCGGGACTCAAGTGAAAGTTGGTGATTTTTTTAGACAAAAGAAAAAGTTAGGTGAGTATTAGGAGTTGACCTAAAATTTGTGCTTTTTTTAAGAATTAGGCTGACATGAATATTCACAAGTGAGTGTTTGACCCCTAGGAGTTGAGACCCTTTGTTAATAACTATCTATTTTGATATGCAGCCCCCAATTTCATTGTAGTGGGACTTACGTCTAAATAGCGCTATATGAGCATGTGAAATTGGCAAGGAACTTGAACATGTCATATCACTTATCCACGGTCAATAAAAAGACAACTAAACTAAGACAAAGTCCATCTAATTCACGCTTGTTCCACAAATTCCAGCAGACATTCAGAATTGTAACAGAGCATACAAGACCGTAAAATCGTGATTGTTTGATGACTAATTGACATGAAAGTAGAGCCATATCTTCCGACAAGCGCATATGAGTGTACTCGATCAAAATGGAATCAATCCAAGACTAAATTAATACCGAATTCAAACAAAGCAATCAAGGTCAGCATGCCATACTTCGATTCTAGCATATTCAAGTTCAGTTATGAGTATGTGATCTCTAAGGGCAAAATTGGCATGAGATTCACCATATTACTTTCCTAGCATGAACATATATGATTCCATAACCAAACTAGCTTCAAGTTGGAATGAAAAGGACACCAAATTTGAGATCTCTAGACGGAGTCAGCTTACACAGATCAATTTCCAACAGAATTTAATTCATTCATGACCTAATTTTTTTTCAAGGGAACATGAAATTCATCATAATACAATCTTATATCACTACATATGCTTTCTTGAGTGGAATAGCATAAAAACAAGGACCAATCGACATCAGCTCTGGGCCGCAACAGTCACAAATCAACAAATATCAACAAGGTTCCAGCAAATTCAAAACAAGTTTGAAATTGAATACCTATGATTTTTTTATGAAGAAAAAAAAAACTCAAATATGCTTATATGACCAGAATAGATCAACAATATAGCAACGAAGGGAATTCTCGGTCAAGAACTGAATCAAAATACACACCGACTTAGTTCAGGAATTTTATCAAATAGGTAGTATACATTACAGCCGAGGAGCACAGGCTCAAATCATAAATACAGCCTTAATCACAGTCGATTTGCACACAAACACAAGCAATAGCAACGGAAAACAGAGCACATGGGGAACTTAGTGGAATTTAGAACGATTAGCTATGCAGCGATTGACATTGGACATAAGTAAGGAGATAACCGAACCAACTTCGAGGAATGGAATCGGCGAAGCAGGCAGCCATGACCGAAGTTCGAGCACACCGGCATCACAGACCTTCTTTGCGGCGGTGGAAGTAAACTGTTGGCGATTGGGAAGCGGTGACGATCAGCAACGGAGCGAGCGGAAGGGATTCGATTGAAATCACCGAGAGAGTTGACTCACGGATGCTCAAAAATCATGAACTTTATGGTCACGCCACCACGGCCCATACTGAGCATAAAGGGGAATCAACAAATCATTAGTAGAGGAGAGTTAAGGAAGAGTGGCTACAGAGAGAGAGAGAGGGGCCACGTGATGCAGAGTGGGTGTGGGTCCCACTGAGGATTGTGCATTGTTAACTAATACCAACTGATTTTCCGATTCAAAGGGACGGGAGAGCCAAACCAAAAAGCAACCAAATATTTAAGGGAATACCTCAGTTCCTCCAAGCCAGCGAAATTTTCGTTTATAATGGAGGGCTCGCCAGTCACCATCGACTTGGTGCGGCTCTTCTCCACAGCTTTCTATACTCCAGTCTTGCAAGCATGGGAAGTCCTCAGGGCGCCGGAATTTCAGAGAGCATTCCTCAGGTAAGAAGTTTCTAAATTTGGGCAACTCGAAAAGTCTAAGAAGAGTTAACTTGGAGGAGAAGGTAATTCCTGTGCCGCTCCCTTCTTCCCCTTTTTCATTGCCAGCAATTAGTTTCATATCTTCGCATGACTCCACCACCAGACCTTCGATTTGCCCGAGAAATTTCGCCGTGAACGTAGTGAAAAGCATTTCCAAACGGGAGCACCTCAAAACCTCTACGTCTCTCAAGTTTGGGAACAGCATGTTTGGGAGACTGTCAAACTGCCAAATGCACCTCAAGTTTTTGAGATCACGCAAAACCAGCCACCTCAATTTACCACTCTCTGTGTCCGTCCCGTCACCTTCGTATATGATCTTGATCGAACGGCATGAAATCACTTTTAGGTTCTCAAGACAGCACTGCAGCCTCTTCCACATATGGGACGGGGCTACGCATTGGAGGTTGTCACAACATTCCAATCCAAGAGATTCCAATTTGCTAAAGGAATTGGCAGGAATTTGATTGTTCCATAACTCTTTGCACCGAGGGCCAAAAATAAGTAGACTTTTTATATTGGGAAACGTGACCTGCACGAGGATAATGTGAGAAAGCAGGATAAGTAGGACAAATTTATTACATTGTTCGTTCTAAAACACGATAATTCGAGAAGATAATCTGAGTAAGGGATAGAACAAACCATCTCATTAAACAACGATTGTGGTGATTCATTATTTTCTTCGACCATCTCGCCTGATTGCCCCTTGATTCTTGTAGGACTTCGGATGAACGCTTCCAAATTAGGGCAGTTCAATTGTTAGATCTACTAAGGAGCAGAAATTCATCACATCCGCTCTCGATTGACCACCACCTTTCTCGAGAACCACTTCCTTCATCTGTTCGCAATCTTTAATGTATATTTCTTTGAGTTGCGTTAGCGTTGTGGCTGTGAAATTGGGGAAGAGATATCTCATGTCCGAGCATTTGTAAACAACAACTTCTTTTAGGCTAGGAAAACACAAAATCATTTGGGAGTCACTCTCCACCATGCATCTCAGCTTTCTTGCTTTGTACACCGCAACTCTTTCCAATTTGGGGAGCAATACAGTTTTTTGCTCGGTATTTTCATTAGGGGACCCACAATCAAACAATGATTTCAGGGAGGGACAATCACCAATATCGACACGTATCAGGTTGTGCAATCTCCTTATGATTGTGGAAGGGAAGACGTTGAGCAGCTTAGAGCAATTTCCAATGCGGAGAGTGGCTAATTCGCAGAAGGAACTTCCAGGAAGTTCATCGTGCCATATCTTTTGGAGGATCCCTTCGGCGGGTTCTTCAATGCAAAAGTCTAACGTCTTCAAGCGTGGTAAACTTGCTGCTCATAAGATCTATGCATCAAATCGTTGCTACGAAAAATTTGACAATTTGACCAAATCCTAATCGATCTATTTGATGAAATAGAAGAATGAAATTTTACTTGTGCCCTTACTCTGACAAGTCTATGTATAAATTATTAACACACTTTAACTAATAAGCCAAACAAAAATCTTCAGAAAGATTTTATTACTTGTCCCTCAAAGTGCATGCCTATGGTTATTATAGGTATAATCTCAAGAGAAGGGATTCGTACCTTTTGATCAAAGAAGGAATCGGAGTTAGCATATTGTGAATCTGAATTAGTAGTTACTGACTTTTTATTTCCCTGAGAATATGAGAAGAATTTCTTCATGGGACATTTATATATAAATAGTCCCTCCAGTAGTGGGAACTCTATAACATCATATGTTCCTTCATCACTTCCTTCTTCATCCACAATCACGGCCTTCATAAATGGACAATTCCTCACTTGAATGTTTCTAATGGCTCTAAGACATTTAGCCACATACACCGGAAAGAGAAATGGCAGCCCTGTATTGTTGACATTGAGCTTCCCTAGATTCTGAAATATTGATAATCTCTGTAATTGTACATCTTGTTTCCACATGCACTGTAGGTTCTGCAAGTCACCTAGCCTCAATATCGTTAGCCGAGGGAGAATCTCAGCATCTCCAGTGAGTTTTAGCTCCTCCATGTCGAAAAGCACTTCTGTTGATGGAGAGTAGTCAATTTCCATAGACTCCAAATTTGACAGCTTCAGTATCCAGTCTGATTTTAGAATACACTTCGACCTGGATTCAGAATTTGTTATCTTTAGCGACTTTAGATTGCTGTATTTCATTGAAGGGTCATTGTAGAGTATCTCTTCCAGGCCAAGAAGTCCATTTGTTCTTAGGGATTCCAAGCGAGGCAATGAAACCTAACAAAGCACCATAGTAAAACTCATTAAAGGTGAGTTTGTTAGAAGTAAAGCTATTTTCACGAGAAAATAACTAATACTCTAAGGCTAAAATACAAAAAAAGAAAAAGAAAAGAATTTGTCTTCCATGAAAAGCGAAATCATTTTCACGAGGATATCCTCAGCACTATCATGCTGCTAACGCAGCACAATTGCACAACTGCACAAGTCTCTCTCTCTCTCTCTCTCTCTCTCTCTCTCTCTCTCTCCAAAACAACTACCGTAATTTTGTTTTCTTTTGTTTTCTATTTTGACCTTCAAAATTGAAAACAAATTCATATTGGAGTTAAACTTTTAATAATTTTCTTGTTAACTTTTTGGTTTTCATTACGAACAAGTAAATATAACCTATTCGGACTTCTTTCTATTAAGGTTCCATGACAATGTTTGTCTTTACTTTGTAAAGTTTTGCACTTCATTAATAAACATCATAAAACACTTTCTCGATTTGCATTTTCGGCACAACCAAATACAAGAAAACAATTCATTTTCTAGCAAAACAATTTACTAAGAAAACATTTTCCAGCAACAATGAATATTCAATGAAACAAACAAATCCTAAATACATAAATGGGCTTGACTTCTCTTAAGAATGTCAAAAACTCAATTGATTGAAATCAAATATTTAAAAGTCATTTTATTAGAGGGCGAAATGTGTAGATCTTTCATCGTGCTTGAAAGAACGGCAAAGGAAATATCCCTGGAGTAGCTCACGAAAGAAATGTTACAAGTAAAACGGTGGTAACACAGTCACACTGGGGAATCAATTACCACTCTCATGTAGGTGAAACAAGAATTATGTGATGTTACGTGGCTCATTGTTCGCCTTCCATTTATTTGATCTCTCAGTTCCTTCATTTTAAAATTGTTGAATTCCATTCATTTGTTCAAGATTCATTCTCGTTCGCTTTACAAGTGTTTTTTTTTCTTCTCATTAAAAAATGTTAAATGAGTAAAAAATTAGTTACAGTAACAAACCCAAGTTAGAGCCAAGTAATCAATGCAGTTGGCTAACATTGAAAATAAAATGGAAAAAAAAAGTCGTAGAAAAAGGGGGTCAATTCCAAAAAAAACCCTAAACTTTAGGTTAAGTCCCAAAAATACCCGAACTTTTTTTTTTTTTGTCTCAAGAAAAAACCCCAAACTTTAGGTTTAGTCCCAAATCTACCCCAAACTTTTCTTTTGTCTCAACAAAAACCCTAAACTTTAATTTTAGTCCCAAATCTACCCCGAATTTTGTTTTGTCTAAAAAAATCTCAAATTGGTTCACATATGACAAATTTGCCTAAAATTATTTTTTTTGACCACCAAAAAAAATTACCATATATTATTTTCCGTTAAATTTTACTGTTAAATTTCTAAATTAAATAACACGCCGCAATTAACGGATATACTAATTTAGGGTTTTACTCTCCGTTTGTACTAAAAAAATCACCAATTTTTGATCTGTTCTCAAATATACCCCATGGTCTAGTCTCAACTTAATATGGCATTTCCACATAGATAATAAATACACATAAACAAGATGTTATAGAAAATTATTTTCAAAATAAAATCATTTTAGGATTTAAAAAATTAGGGATTACTAATACGGCTTTTGAACGAGAGGCTAATGAGGGCAAATTTAGGATTATAGTAAAATTTGATGATTTTCTTTTTGACAAAAAAAAAAAATTGGGGTAGATTTGGGAATAGGTTAAGAGTTTGGGGTTTTTTCGAGATTAAAGAAAAGTTTGGGGCAGATTTGGAACTAAACCTAAAGTTTGAGGTTTTTTCGAGAAAAAAAAAGTTCGGGGCAGATTTGGGACTGAACCTAAAGTTTAGGGTTTTTCTTGAGACAAAAAAAAGTTTGGGGTATATTTGGGACTAAACCTAAAGTTTGGGGTTTTTTTTGGAATTGACCCTAGAAAAGGCTTCCCTCTGGCTATAGTTGAATGTGAATAAAAATTTATGGTTTGTGTTTTCTTTAAATGGATTGTTTATTTGTGAATCAAAATGTGCAAATAATCCAATTTAAAGCATTATGCACTAATGTTCGGTGGACGCCGATATCATCTTATCGTAAATCCCTCATAATAGTATGATCTAGGCATCATTTGTGAGATTAAGAATTAAGGAAATTTATATCCTTTCAATAACATAGACTGACATAGGGAGAAAAGGAAAAAGTTACCTGGATTGGAGCACCCTCAGCTCTAGTACAAAAGCTCGTCATTTTTGGTAATGCATCCAAATGCAAAATACGTAAATTAGGCAACTCAACTGTGTCATCAACAACTTCTTCTATATTTCCAGCATCATTTGTGATAATGGCTTGCATTGAGTCACAGTTGCTTACCATAAGCTCTTCCAAATGTACAAGTCTTTGCATCTCTGACAAGAACCACAGGTTTTTCAATCGGGGGCACTTTGCAATACTCACGTCTTTCAATATGCTGAAGCACTCTGGTGCGACAAGACTATTACATATCTTCTCTAGATTAATTAGATTAAAGAGGTGCAAAGACTCTAAACTTGTAAAAGTGGTGAGAGGGAGACCATCGGATGAATTGACAATGTAATTAATTGAGGGGCTATTGTAAATATCAAGATGCTTCAATTCCCCAAATCCTTGGGTGCACAACTCGTGAGTGTTCTTCTTGAACTCTTTCAATCCGTCCAAATGTAAGTATTGAGTTTCTTGCAGCAATTTTTGAACCCAATCTTTCGAAAGAATACTATCCCATTCTTCCAATTTGAGCTTCATGGTTCTCAAACCTCCAATTCTCCTCCCTCTTGCATTTCCTATGTTGATCCAAAATCTGATCAGATTCCCAAATGGAAAGTTATCATCCCCCAAAAGTATAGTGGGATCAGGGATCGATATTTCCAGAGAGGCTATCTTTGTCAAGTTGTTCAATTCAACAAGCCTTGCATTACACGATTCCAACGGTATTTCACCCTTGCCCATCCATCTATCAAAGCTTCTCTGCAAATATAACTCTTCCAAGTTGATCAAGCCTTTCAGGACACCAGGCTCGATTGTTCGAAGCTTGTCACAATTGCCTAGATTCAACAATCTCAAAATTTTCAAGTCCCCGATTTCTTTAGGCAGCCTAGAAAGCACACACCCTACGAGGCTCAGAATCTGCAAAGCTTTGAGCTTGCCAAGAATTGCCACATCCTCCACATTGCAATAGTCTAATTGTAACGAGTGGAGGTTCTCGAGAATTCCAATCGAGGAAGGTAAATTAGCGATATGGATGGAGTGAATATAAAGGGCTTGAAGCCCCTTCGTGGACTTGAAATCTAGCAGTCCCGAGCAATCTCCCACACCATACTGGCGTGGAAGCCGCCTATGCCAATAATTTTGTTGAAACAACATAAGTATCTTCAAGTTGGGAAACTGATTCATCATTAGTTCAGCAAGCCTATCTCTTTTAACATCAGGTAGGCATATTGCCCAATATTTCTCAAACTTCTCCTTTCGCCAGGGGCCATAATTGCTATTCATGATTAAGGAATTCTGATCTCTAAATGGAGTTGAGACAACCACCTCGCTGTAAAGATCATGTATGGTCACATTTTTCTTGTAATCACCTCCATCCTGCAACAGACAAATGGAACGGAGGCTATGTAGAAGAGTATTCAATCTAGCCCTTGCACCTTGTATCTTCTCATCGAATCTCTCAAACAAACCCAAGCCCATGCCTAGAATAAACAGAGTTTCGACTTCAATGGTCCCACCGATAAGACCACAAAGTAAGAACAAGGACTTGGCCTCCTCACTCTTCAAATGGTCATAACTCAACTTCACTATGGTTTCCACTTTTGGCTCATCTATTTTTATCAACATGCTATCCCATACATACACTTCGCTATCTTTCAAGGTGCTCGCGACGGAGATAATCAGAAGAGGCAAACCTGCAAGCTTCTTGACCACTCGATGTGCTTTTGCTTTCAAATCCTCGTTGTCTTTGAGCCGGTCGCCAACCGTCTTTTCAAATAACCTGAAAGCTTCGTCATTGTTTAAGCTTTCAAGAACAAATTTTCGATCGGCAAGCATCTTCTCCAGCACATCCAGAAATCTCGATGTAAACAACAATTTGCATTTTCCGCTCGTGTCTCCTGAAGGAAGTCCGACCGCTTCCAAATTAAGTTCCTCCCATAGGTCGTCCAATATAATGAGAACCTTCTCATTCGGATTACTCTGCAGTTTCTGTAACAGAAGATCTCTTCTTCCCTGTTGGGTTTCCTTGTCCTTCAGACTCAGATTCAAGGCGTCAGCTATCTGGCCTTGGATATTAATCAAGTCTGAGTCCGCGAGACTTCCACTTTGACGATCATTTCGAACGGTCTCCCTTTTTCTTCAGTGTCTTCTCGACTTTCTTCAACAGCGTAGTCTTTCCCACGCCGCCAGGCCCATAGACCCCAATGACTTTGTGCTTCTCATCATGCAGAGCTTTCATTATGTCCTCTAAGATAGAAGCTCGAGACTCAAAATCAGTGTCGCCTTGATCATCGGCCGAGGGAATCATGCTGGAAGCGCCACCGACCTGCGCTGGAGGAATATCGTTGTAGACCTTCCCGGATGGTTTCCGATCGATGAGTTTCTGGATGTGGTTGGCTTTCCTCCTCGCCTCCCTGCCGAGACGATATCGCACCTTCGGGTTGGGAAGACACCCGTAGAAGCAAGTCTTCTCAGCTCTTCCGTCGTTTAGGACACGGCGCGCCTCCTCGGCTTCTTTCTCCCCTTCTTCCACCCATTCATTGACATGGTCTTTGATAGGTTTCATGTTATTTTGAGCTTCATTGATGGAATCCAGCACACTTTCCCTCTTGCTGTCCAACTCCTTAACTTTGCCCTCGAGGTCGAGAACGTGGCTGTCGTAGGATATCACGTAGCCGCAAAGACGACTGACCGGAGCCACCAGGCACCCTGTCACTATAGAAGCTGCAGACAGACCAACATCCGCCATTTTCCCTCTTTTTGAATTCTTTCTGTTTTTCTTCCCTTCTTTGTAGAGAAACGAGAGTTAAGAACGTACATACGCCGAGGGAGGCGGAACTGATGGAACCCAGAAACGAAATGACGGAAGAAGAGGAAACGTTCAATCCGATGAACGCACAGCGGTTCCAACTAAAGGAACAGCCACAAAAGAGAGGGCTTGTAGCAGTAGGCACATATCGAAATCTAGAGCGAGGAAGAAATCGTTCAGAGGATAAAATGGTGGTCAGAAAGAGGGGCACAAGGCGTTAACACGTGGCGTTACTATATCATTGCTTACCAAAGATGCCCCTCCCGTCCTCCAATTCCTTGGGCCGTACAGGGGTGTTATCACATCTTACACAACTACAGAATCTCCAAAAGAAAAAATACCTCCATTTGATTATGCTTAATCGTTTAACCCATCTGACCTCAGCTCCAGCAATCAGCAGCAGCGATCCACCAATCTCAACGATAGTTAAGAGTGATCACAATTCGGTCTGATTTCACCTAGAAATCAGGAATCGGATCAAGAGAACTGATTTTTATTTTTTGAGACCGAAGATTAAATCGATCTAATCCAATAAAACAGATCACTTAACAAAAGAATTTAAAAATTAAAAAAATATTATAATTATTACTATTTTCAGGTTTATTGTTATTTTTAAGAAATTAAGAAAATTTAAGAAAAGAGTCAGTGCGGTCCGATTCTATCCAGAATTGGAAAATTACTAATTCTATTTTTATGGAATCGAAAATTAAACCAATGTTTCTAAAAATTAAATCCAACTAGCCAATTCAATCCAATTTAAACAATTTTCGATCCAGTCGATTCGATTTGATACGCTCGCCCTCAGCTATAATCCAGATTCCAATTCAGATAATGCACTATGATATCAGTCACTTCACAAGCTCTTTTAAGTCTCAGCTTTAATAAAGTTTGCACAAACGACAGAGCCCCACTAAGTGCAATAGTACTTTCCCTTGTTGTACCATGTGGAGACGAAGAGTTTTGGCCAACATGCCTTTCTCATGCTTCCCTCTACCGTGAAAAGTCACTGACTTCCATGCAAAAACATCTTGCGGTGCTTGAGTGATCGTATCATGTCACCGTAATTTTGGTACGATATTCATTTAAATATCATAATTTTTTACAATCACTTAAATTTTATAATTTTTTATTATTGAACTGTCATCACTTCTAAAAAATATTCATTTAAATACCTTAATATTTTTGAAAACATTTACTACATAAGCTAGAAATTTAATATATCATGGCACTTGTGACTACGGGTGTCCATGGTCCGGGTGGGCGATTCTCACCCTAGAACTGGGAATCGTCCGCTAAGGACCGATTCCAAAAATTTGAATCTGGGAACCACCCGTTGGTTCCATGGATCCACCCGAGAACTGGGCCACCGATCCAGTCCGGTTCTTGGATTGATCCATAGAACCGGTCTCATAAGCGATCACACCTACTCAATATGCATTAATGAATCGGTTTCTTGACTTTTGTTGTGCTCTTCAAGATTTTGACAATAAGAATTGCAAGGGCTATTCGGCAAATAAGAAATTAGGGCTCCAAATAGAACAATAAAAATTCTAAACATGGGGTTTCAAAATTTTAATTTTTTCTCAACCCAAAATAAAATTATTTTTTATAATAAATATTAATAAATATTATTATTATTATAATACCGGTCGATTCGGGTGGGCGAGCAGGCAAGCGGATTCGTCCATGCAACCGGGAACGAGATAGGTACCCACCAATTCCAATTTATTGGAACCGGGAATTGGACCGGTCCTTTTAGGAATCACCGGTTCTAGACCGGTCCTCTCCGGGTCCGGGTCCGGGCGGTCTGGGCGAATTCCGATTCTTTTGCACACCCCTACTTGCGACGAGATAAGTATAGGAAAGTGTTTTAAGCCTTGATACACTCTTCAATGGCCAACCCTACTCTTCAAGTTGCATTAGAGTTAAAGCTAGCCTATAACTGACTTAAGATAACATTGACAAGAGTCCATGTTGTCATTGCCACCGATCAAATGTCTTCTAACAAGACGTGTTCCTTCTGGTTCGGCATCTAATGGTTTCATTTGCCTTCTTGATTTCAATACAGCCACATGCTCGGTAATAAAATTAATGATGCGTTTATTTTACAAAAATATTTTTCACAAAAATATTTTTCTCATTTTTGGGTGTTTGATTTGCTTGGAAAAATTAGTCAACGAAATGGTTTTCTCATTAAAACTTAAATTCAGAAAATGATTTTCCCTTGAAACAACTAGAAAACATTTTTCCAAATATTTTTCTACTCTTTGGGTCCTTGGTTAATGAAACTTGTATTCTTATAAAACTAATTTTAAAAATTGATTATTTAATTATTTATCAAAAATTTCGATCATCATCATCATCATCATCATTTTCTTTTCTTTTTGTCTTTCTTTTTCTTTTTTTTTTTTTCTTTTTTCTCTTTTCTTTCTTTCCTTTCTCCTTCTTCCTCCGTTGACTGCATGCCTCAATGATCAGCCATGATGTAGGCCAACGAGTTCAAGGCTCACCAATCCAGGTGAGCTTGGGCTCAAGCGAGGCTGGTTAGGCTAAGCTCCACTAAGGCTAGCAAGCTTGTAGCTCACTCGATCCTAATGAGCTCAAGCTTGCTTGGGCATCGTCAGCCAATGTCGGTGGAGGAAGTCAAAAAAAGAAAATGAAAGAAAAAAGAAAAAGACAAAAAAAATAATTAAAATTTCCAATTTTTAAAAAAGAAAAGAAAAATAAGAAAGAGAAAAAGTAAAAAATAATTAAAAATTATAATTTTTCAAAAAGAATTTTTCTTAGATTAAAATCAATTTTCCAATTGAGGTCCAAATATCAAAAGGCGTTTTCGATCATGCATGACCAAATAAAGAAAAATTAACCATATTTTTAGAAAATATTTTTTCCATTTATCATCGAGTTTTCCGTAGAACAAACATGCCTTATATTTGACCTTCGGCTTACTTGAAGCTTGCAAATGATCAATTTGATGAGTTCCTCATGTCAGCCAAGAGAATTACCAAAACAAGTCAAAAGAAGAACTTAAAAAAAACATTTCATACAGCTTTCAAGAAAATACAGTGTTTGAACCTGACTTGAATTGTTCGACCAAGAAAAAAAATTGACTTGAATTGTAGAAGACCAATGTGTAATAATCTCTCCTGTACAGGCAGCATAGTGCAATTTTCATAAGTTGTATGTTCCAGGTGGCAGCTTCAAGAGACATCCAATTCGTCTCCGAGTACTTTAAAGAGTCTAAGGCTATTGCAGCCTTCGATGGCTGTTGGCTTAGGACAAACTTTCATTTCAACAAACTAAGCTTCTTCGACTTGCATAGATTAGGTGATCATTCAATTGAATCACAAACCTTAAATCTCAAAAAATCTTTTTAATTGAGATGGCTCCAAGGAATGCAGTACGACAGAGCAGACGTCCTCACGAGGCATTCGCACCTAGTAATTTGCAATTCCCTCCACTTCATCAAGCCTTTCAAAACAGGAAATTGCCGAGCATTCATTGATAATGAGAGTTGACAGGTTTTTCAAGTCTGTTTGAAATTTGTGGCAGTGTTGCGACAACATGAAGTTTCAATATCGACAAATTAGAATGGCGATGCCGGGGTGAGTAATGTTCCTCCAACTTGCACCTCTCTGGAAAAGGTAAAATCCACAAGAGTTGCACTCAATCTCTTTATAAATCTTAACATTTAAGCTGATTATACCGTGACCATCAACTCCAAGTTCTTCCAAGCCTGTGACCCATAAATTTTACCATTAGACTTTAATTGATCATGCCTCATCATTTGAATCTAAATTTTAATGAAATATTTCTAGTGTAGAAGAAATATTCTCCAAACCTTCCCATGAGTTAAAAGAAAAGAAAAGAAGTGGGGCTCAGCTCCCAATTTTAAAACATTAAGCTGCCAAAATCAACTTCGAATAGAAATTGAGATTAAAAAAATCAAGAGCGGCAACTAACTATTTTCAAAAGAAAGTAATAAAAAACCACGATCACAATGACAAATATCATTTACAAAATCAAGAATTTATCTATAAGGGAAAATAAAAAGTTTTCATTTTAAATTAGGTCAGTTTCCTTCCAAGAAAACTAAGAGGCACCTATCTTTTAATCAAAGAGGTTGCTCAAATGGTATTTCTATCTATTCTCCCTACTTGAGGCATGTGATTGAATCACCATATTTACGTATTTTCTTAAGACCGCCTCTGGAAGCGGAGGGTTCTGTCTGCAGTAGTTACTAATGTGTGTAGGACTGAAGGACCATCATACTTGATGGAGTTACTCAAGTGTTCAACAAATTTCAGACACTCCACTGATATCTAAGAGACACTTAGGGCCTGCATGACAATGATTTTATTCCCGGGAGCAGATTTTGATCAGAAATTATTTTTCTTTTATTTTACTCCAGAGAACAAATTTTGAGTATTTCAAGTGTTTGATAACCTGTTTAAATTTTTTTCTCTAGGAACAGAAATGCGTTTGGTAAAAATTTCCAATCTTTTGATTCTTTCAATTTTCTTTTTCTTTTTATTTTTTCTCCCCTTCTTCCTCTTGGCTGCCGTCAACGAGCGGCTAGGCGAGGCAAGCCTCACCCAGTTGCCACCAGCAAGGCTCGAGCTCGCCTAAGAGGGGCAAGGCCGACCCTTGGCGTCGCCGGGGCCTCATGCCGCCTGGGCGAGCTCGAGCCTTGCCCGCGGTGGCCGAGCGAGGCTCGCCTAGATCCGGGCAAGCTCAAGCCTCGCCCGCAACGGCCAAGGCGAGGCCCGGCCTTATGCCACCTAGGCGAGCTCGAGCCTCGCCGGTGGCGGCCGAGTGAGGCTCAGCTCGGCCTCACCCAGATCTGCGAGGCTGAGCCTTACTGGTGGCCGGGTGAGGCTCCGGTGAGCTCGCCGGTGGCGGCCCAGGGGCGATGATGGGGCGGTGATGGGGTGGTGATGGGGTGGGAGGAGGAAGAGGAAGAAGAAGAAGAAGAAATGGAAGAAAAAAAAAAAAAAAAAAGATTCTCAAAATTGTTTATGGGAGCAAAAATCAACTCTTCTTTTATTTTGGATTCTACTCCAAACCTGTTCCGGGAACAAATTTGTTCCCGAGAATAAAAATTTACGAAACGCATTTATGCTCCCGAAAACAAAAAATCCGCTTCCAAGAACAAAAAAACAAATCAGTTGTTCCCGGAAGCATTATCATGCAAGCCCTCACTTATTAATCTTGTGAATATGCATGTGTCTTGAGCTATATGCACGACTCCTTTAGAAAAACCGAAGGTTCATGAAAGATGTCTTTTCATTTTATAAAATAAGCATAATCATTGGTTATTTCTAAGAACCTCACTTTGATAGTTCTAAAAAAAATCCCGATTTCATGGATTAATTACACCTCATTAACTGTACCAATGATTATAAAGTGTATTTGCATGTAAATATGCATGTTAACTAGATCATCGACTCCATGTTAGCGTAGCATGGACTTGATAATGTGAGGCTATTTCAAGGGTTACATGGATCTCATGCTCTTCAATGGTTGAACCTGACCACCTCCCTCTTTGACCTCTCTCTGCTGTTAACCAACACATAATGACCATCTTTCTGATTCCCTGCAAAAATATTGAAATAATTCATGCTTCTCATTGCAAACTCCAAATCCTCACGGGCCTCTCCCTCCCTAACACGTGCCAACAGGCACCTCCACCATTGTTGCTCTGATGCAGCTCTCTCTCTCTCTGTGTCTCTAAAACGCAGAGGGGAGGAGGAAGACAGAACAAAGTGATGTTAAGGGTTAACTAGGGTTGAGTTAAAGTTACCATTCGGCCATCGTGGGTTACTTGCTAATTATTAAAGCTTTGTGTTATGTCAACCTCATCGTGCATATGGGCAATACGACTTCACACAAGTGAAGGCTACTCAGTCAATCACCGAGGGACCCAACTCCACCGAATTGTCCCGTCTGTTGTTCTTTTACTTAGATGCTCTGTACAACAATTGACATGTGAACAGTTGGGAAAATGTTCAGCTCCCTACATCAATTGCACAGAAGATGGATAAATTACAAAATCAAAAGAGAAGAGCACAGAATTATCTTTTATTTAAGAATACGTATTTACCTATATAGCTAGAAAATTAGAAATTAAAAAAGGACTTGCTGAAAAAGCCTCAAAGCATCATGGCAATATATGCACAGCCACATATATTTAGCCCCAAAATATTCTAAAAGAAAACTACCCTCTTAATTCAATTTATCACTCCAACCAAAGAGTAAAAGCCATCAAAAATTATAAACTAAATTTACCGCAACACATTTATCTTAAATCATTATAAATTTCTATATATATATTTGATACATTTATCTCAAACTTATACAACATGACACATATATTCTAGAATCAACTTTGAATAAGGTCTGAGATGGAAAAAATCAAGTGTGCCAACTAACAACTTTTCAAAAGAATATAATATAAAAATGGTATCTCTAATTATCTGGTGTGTGTAGAGTGGAGGGACCACCTCACCTAATAGAGATTGGTCGACTAGTTCTAGACACTCCATTGACACCTAAGAAATACCTATCTATTAATTTTGTGCGTATTCATGGGTCTAGAGATACATTCACAGCTCCATTGAGACAAACTGTAGGCTCGTGGAAGATGTCTTTTCATTTCTAGTATAGAAATTCTTAATTATAATCATCATTTATTTTTCAAAAGCTCACTTCAATAGTTCTAAAACAACCCAATTTCATTGATGATTACATCCTGTTAACAGATCTAATGAATATGAAGTGTATTTGTATGTAATTATCTCTCACCTCTCTTTACAGATAATCTCTACATAACGATCCTCTTTCCAATTCTCTGCAAAAATAATGTAACAATGTGAGCTTACTTAAGGGATTATATGGACCTCACGCTCTTCTATGGCCGAACCTAACCACCCCCCTCTATGACATCTCCCTGCTGTCAAGTGTCAACCAACACGTGATGATCATCTTTCCGATTCTCTGCAAAAATAATGAAATAATTCACGCTTCTCATTGCAAACTCCAAATCCTCACGTGCCTCTACCTCCCTAACACGTGCCAACAGCACGTCCACCATCATTGCCCTGATGCTGCTCTCTCTCTCTCTCTAAGACGCAGAGTAGGGGGAAGATAAAATGAAGGGACGTTAAGAGTTAAACAGGGTGGAGTCAAAGTTGCTGTTTGGCCACCGTCGGTTACTTGGTAATTGTTAAAGCCTCCTGTTATGTCAACCTGATGGTGCAGATGAGCAGCACGACTTGATGCACTTGAAGTATACTTAGTCAATTACCAAGGGACCCAACCCCGCCGGACCCCATCTGTCTTTCTTTCACTTAGATGCTCTGTCCGACAATTGACTATATACATCGTGGATCATGCTGCAATTATTAAAGCTTCTTGTTTTTTCAGCCTTCCACCAAGGGACCCAACCCCCCTACTTCTCCCCCTGCCCTTTCTCTCTATCTAAATGTTGTCCAATCTAGCTTCGACTAAGTATGTGCTTAGCCACGTGTGATAAAATATTTGGTCCCAAATTTGTACGAATTTTTTTACGAATAATAGTAAGAAATATTCTAAAAAGAAGCAACCTCTTAATACGGTTGATCATCCAAAGCCAAAAAAGAAAACAAATTCAATCGATCATCCAAAACAAAAACTGCTTTGAACGATGGGAAAACATACTTATAAATATAATTCAAAAGTTTTAATAACCCGATATAATCAAATAATCATCACGTACAAATAATTGTTTTAGTGTCGCAATAGGAATTGTTATTTTATCAACTATGAACCTCACAAATATTTCTAGTTAAAAAAGTATTTATTCCATATGTAGCTGTGATATTCAATTTTTATATTGAAAAACAGATAATAATATATTAATCAATGAAATAGATTAAAAGAACCTCTTGCTCCCATGTAAAACTCTCCATGCACCATTGCTAGGGATGAAGACGTGGTCTTGTTCATCCACTTTTTTTCTTTGTGAAAACCATCTACATCTTGTCTTTACTTCTTCATTCTTAGTATAGCTTGATGGGCCTAAGAAAAATGACATGTTATAATTGCTGAGTGTAAAACATAATTTGAGTTGAGAAATTTATCATTTTTTAAATAACATGGATAAGTGCAACTATAGTCAAGTCAATACTTCTTATTATTTTTAACGGGGGATCCGACAATAGTGGAAGTTCGTACATTGCTCCGAATCAAACGAAAGTTGACGGACACGGAGCCACCCCAAATGTTTGCTCCCTTGATTCAAGGAATAAGAAGAGGAGGGTAGAGGAAGATAATCCTGTGGGGGCCCACGGGACACTTTCCTTCGGAACGTGGGGAGGAAAGATTCTTCCCTTAAATAACACGCTCAGCGGGGCCCATAACACGATGCATTTTCTGGATTCTTGGTCATTTCGAGATGGGACACGTGACAGATGTCTGAATTACGGTGAAGGATAGAAGACGGTGAGGACGCCGATTGAACGGGGAAATGGAAAATGCGGTAGATGCCTGAACAAATTTAATTGAGGCTCCTAAAACGTCAACCAAGCTGTCACCAATAATTTTCGGTGGAGGAGGACACGGAGTAACTGGGAGATGGAAAATTTTACAGATGTAGGGATTTTTTAAAGAAAATAAAAATCCTAAAATTCCTATATTGAAACTTAACATTTATTAATTAAATCTTTGTCTCGTCTCACTTTTATCTTGTATGAATCTTACTATCTCTCACTCATAACCTCGACTCTCAAACTTAATGCTCAACGGTTCACAATCTTAATTCTTAACTTTTAATATGAGTTTAAATTTATTACTAATCTTGCAATAATAAATAAGGAACTTCTTTATTTTTTTGCTTTACTTTGACTTGCTTAAAAAATTTTGCATTGAGCTCATGAAGCTTGGTGGGACCGTTTTCACAAACCCATCTAGTGGACTAGACCGGACCATTGGTTCGGTTATCTAGTGGATCTATGAAATTAACATACGATGCCAATTTTAATTTTTTTGAATTAATTTTTAGTGAATGATTTTCAATTTAAAATGAAAATTGCTTATTTAAATCATGCTCACCCTTAATTTAATGGTCAAGCATGATCGCCTCCCTCTGTCACCTCTCTCTGCTATTAACCTACACGTAATGACATTATTTCCAACTCTCTGCCAAATATAACGTAACAATTCACACTTAAACTCCAAAAAAAAAAAAAAAATCCAAGTCCTTACGTTCCCCTCCCTCTCAAACACGTGTCAATTGCACGTCCTTTGTCGTTACTCTGATGCTTCTCTCTCTCTCTCTCTATGAAACACATAGGAGGGGGAAAGATAGAACGAAGTGATGTCAACATTTAATTGAGTCAAAGTTTGCTGTTCAGTCATCGGTCACTTGCCAATTATTAAAGCTTCGTGTTACGTCAACCTGATGCAGACGGGCGGTGCGGCTTCATGCACGTGAAGGCTACTCGGTCGACCAACGAGGGACCCAACTCCACCAAGCCATGCCATCTGTCTTTGCTCATGCTCTGTACGACAATTGGATAATATTTAGCCCCCTACAACAATCGTACAAAAGAGAGGTCTTGCGTCCTGATTACACCCAATTTATTTGACAAAACGTGATGAATATTAACATTAAGTAAATCGAACCGAATTTACTCGAAAATCGAATTGAATCACCTGAGAAATAAAATCGGAAATCAGTTTCCGATTGAAACTATCCGGAAGCTAGTTCTAAATGTTGAGAATCGGTTAGAACCGATGCGGGAATCGGGTTCGAGTGAAGGCCCACTCGAAACTGGATCAATTTTGGAATCGATTTTTACCTTACTAAAAAATAAAACCATCTCTCTCTGTGGTGTTTCTAAGTCTCTATCTTTGAAACATTGTTAAAAAAAAAAAAGAAAGCCCCTCTCTCAATCGAAGAACGCTAATCTCTCTATCACAATCGCCTCTCAATTGCAGCAACCATAGTTTTTTTGTTAGTCAAAAACTTGTAATGTTTCAATACAAATTAAGAGCGTTGTTATTTTCTTGCGAGTTAATGTAAAATTTGAAGTCATGGTTGCAAAATAGATTTCAATATAAATAGGATAAACCATATTTCCGAATTGAAAAAATAGAGTTAGGTCCAAAATAAGATCTAGTACAAATCGGGTAGAGTACAAGACCTAGAAAAGGGAAACCGGTTATAACATGATTAGGTACAAGATATAAGTCTCGACTCTACCCATCCTAGACTTGATCACCCTCAATGAAGATAAGATTGACATGAGTCCTGCACAATTTCCCTACCAATCTTTAATATTTAACCTAATTATTCTACGACCATCAGCCACAAGTTCTTCCAAGCCGATGACCCAAAATTTTTATCGTTAGATTTTTAATTGATCATGCCTCATCATTTTAATATGTAAACTTTAATGGAAGTAGTTTCTCATTCCCAACATCTAAATTCTATTTCCACATGAAAAAACATGTATAATGTGAGATTAAAATTAGAATTTAAAAAACTAATGGTTTCTAGTATAGAAGAAATACTCACCAAAATTTCCCAGGAATTAAAGTAAAAAAGAAGAAGGAAGGGAGGCTTAGCTCCCAAGTTTAGGCAGTTAGGATGCCAAAGCCAACTTCCAATAGAAATTGAGATGAAAAAGTCAAGTTGGTCTACTTGATCATTTTCAAAAGAATGTAATAAGACAGGTTAATACTATCAAAAATCCCAAATCAGTATATTTATTATAACCAAAAATCAGAAACTAATACATCTATAAAAAAAAAATATCGAAACTAATTTTTTCACTATTATAAGTCACAAATTGATACATTTTTGATAAATTTACATCTTATTTGTATCTTTTATATTTAATTAATATCACAAAAATCATAAATTAACAAAGGGTAGAACTCATCAACTGCCATATGTCATTGAAATTAGCAATTTGAAGCTAAAATTTAGCGTAAATTTATAGAAGGTAAATTTGTCACAGATATACTAATTTAAAATTTTTTATGGTTAAAAAATAATTTGAGGCAATTTTACTACAGATGTATTGATATAAAAATTGTTTGTCTTCGGTAATTATTCATGGAGGGACTATGGCATTAGATAGAGATTTGTCGGATGCCCAAAGAGTCATCGACAATTTATTGATATTTAAGAGACACCAATCTATTAATCTTGCGAACATGTATAGGCTTTTAGCTACCTACACAACTTTATTGAGAGAAACTGAAGGTCCATGAATGAGGCCTTTTTATTTTTTCATTTTTTGTATAGAAATTATAATTATAGTCATCATTTATTTCTCAAAACCTAACTTTAATAGTCTTAAAGAAAACCCGATGATTGCATTCATTGATAACACCTCGTTAACAATTTAATGACTCTCTTTCCGATTCTCTTCAAACACCAAATCTTTGCGTCTCTCTCCTTCCCTAACAACTACCGACCACACACGACCTCAATCGTAGCTCTGATGCTGCTGCTGCTGCTGCTGCTCTCTCTCTCTCTCTAAAACGCAGAGGAGGAGGAGCAGGAAGAATAAAGTAAGATCAAGAGTTTTACCGGGGTAGAGTTAAGGTGCTTTTTGGCCATCGTGGATCACATTGCAAAGATTGAAGGTTTGTACTATATCAACATCATGATGCATCCGGACAGTATGCTTTATACATTGTTGATCGTGTTGCAATTATTGAAGCTTCTGAAAAAAGCAAATCAGCGGCAGCCGGAGTCCACTTTTTGATGATAATGCACTCCAATTCCAGTCACTTCACGAGTTCTTTACGTATCAGCTTTACTAAAGTTGGACAATAATAGAGTCCACTTAGTGCGGGTGCAATAATGCTTTCTTGTGTCATGCGTACTACGTGGTCACAGTCTGTTTTAGCCAAAATGCTTTTCTCGTCAAGAGTTTGTATTATTTTCCTTGTAAAAAGCATCTCTCAAGTAATAAGTCCCTGAATGGCACCAGCAATACAAGGTTAACTTCGGAAAAATGTCATCACAAGTTCCTTTTTCTATTTTTTAGTCTAATTTAATTAACAAAATATTTATAGGTTTTGGGTTACATGTACAAACTAAAGGTTCAGGGAAGATGCCTTTATTATTTTTTGTGTCGAAGTTACTAATTATAATCATCATTGATTTCTCAAAACCACACTTCAATAGTTTTTAAAAAGCCCAATTTTATTTGATTGATTACACTTCATTAATAGATCTAGTGAATATGAATTGTACTTATAAAAAATTATGTATATGTTAAGGGGATCATTAATTCAATCTCAGTGTTGCATTCACTCAATAATGTCAGCTTATAGCTTATTTCATGGATTATACAGATCTTTCTATCTCTCTGTCTAATCTCTCTTTCCCGATACCCTCCACGTAATTCCCTGCAAAAATAAATAACGTTACAATTTACAGAGCCGACGCTTCTCATTGCCAAACTCCAAGTCCTTACGTCTCCCCTTCCCTGACACATCCACCATCGTTGCTTTGACGTTGCTCTCTCTCTCTAAAACGCAGAGGAGGAGGAGCACAAAGACGGAACAAAATGAGGTTAAGAGTTAACCAGGTAGAGTTAAGTTTTGCTTTTTGACCATCGTCGGTCAATCGACAATTATTAGAGCTTCGCCAATCTCATTTATGCCGTAGATGGGCAGTTGGAATTTGATGCACCGTGGGACACGTTGCAAAGATATTTTCCTCCAAAAGGTGGGAGGGATGAGAGGGGAAATGCAAAATGAGTTCCTTCTTCCATAAACGATGAATTCAATAGGCTCATAATATAGTGCATTTCCTTGACTCTTGTCATTTCGAGATCAGATGGGGCAGATATTTGAATGAGATAGGTTGAAGCTCCAAAACTATCAACATGGTGTCTGCAACACAACACTTCTAGGAAAGGACTCTCAACTCTCAGAAAATGGTTTAAATTTTTTTTTTGCGTTTTGGCCATCATCGTTCACTTAACAATTATTAAAGCTTTGCATAACGTCAATCTCATTGATGCTGCGAATGGGCAATACGACTTTGATGGATCGTGGATCACGTTGCAAAGATATTTCCCTCCAATAAGTGGAAGGAAATAGAGGGGAGATGCTGAATTCTTCCTTCCCTCAAACGACGAGCTCAGTGGGCCCATGATATATTTCATTTTTTGGATTCTTAGTCATTTCGAGATGGGAAATGTCACAGACGTCTGAGTTACGATGATGGATAGAAGACACTGAGGACACGGATTGAATGGGGAGATGGGAAATGTGGATAGATGTCTGAATGAGATTGGTCGACTCCTAAAATGTCAACAAAGCTGTCGCCAATAACTTTCGGTGAAGGATAGAAAGGACACAGAGTGACTGCGAGATGGGAAATTTTACAGATGTCCGAATTGATGGGTTGAGGTTCCGGAATTATCTGCGAAGGTGTCGGCAACACTTTCGGTGAAAGACAGGAGACAGTGGAAGGACGGACATAAAGTGAATGCGAGATGGGGAATGTGCGGAATGTTTGAACGAGATAGGTTCAAGGTCCAAAAAAATCTATGAAGCCGTCGGCAGTACTTTTTTGGGAAGCATCCTCGACTATTTGAAACTGTTCCAACGTTTGTACATGAACCCGAATAGATTTTAGTTAGGATGGTCAATGGGCCGTGCCAGTTCGGACCGGTGCTCTTGGGCCACATGTGCCCCAAGAAAAAAAGGGGACAGGCCTCGAGCACTTCGGTATCAATTGCTGGTGAGATGAATGCATACCTCTACAAGGATGATGAAAACTACTTGAAAAATTCGAGGAAGATAATGTCCACGGTCTTGGAAGGCCAAACCGTTGTGTTTTCCTATTCTTTCCATGGTGAAACGTGACATGCTCACTCCATCAGCGTGGATTGTACTGTCAAAATCCACCTTTATTACTATCAAATGGATGATTAGAGAATATGGAAAATGTCTATCGCCTGCATCTCTTGGTTTGTTCTCAATGGGCATAGGTTGTTTATGCCTACATTTGATTATGCATGAACTTAAAGAACCCAAACTTATTTTTTTGAAAAAAAAAAGAAAACGTCTACAAAATCTTGTGCTATGCTGATTTAAAACAAGTCAGGCCACTATGCATTCCTTTGTAAATACGAGATCTATCTAGTTGTCTTGCATTATCATTCTCTATGGAAGCTTATCATCAACCTTTAATTTGCCGTTATGACTTGACTCCTATAATTTCGCATCGATTGCAACTTCGCGTCCTAGAATACCAAAGAAAGTATATACAAGAGAAGGATTTTGTTTTCTCTAATTAGTTGCAACATCATTATACACTCAGCGAAAGCCAAACAACATAATTGAGAAATATATGTTTTTCCCCTTAATCTAACTTCTCCGAACTTATCATCAACATTTCATGGACTTCCTTGGGAGAACTACCCATAATTTCTTCAACGTGTCTATGCACTTTGTTTTATCTTGACAAGAAAGAAATAGACTAATAACCTCAAAAGCCACAGAAATCATTTCTAAAGTTGAAATGGCATGTTTCGACAGGTTGTCATGACCGTTTGTAAGTGAGTCTCCTTTTAGGGCTTGTCTTCTCAAAAGTTGAGGGGCTTGATCAAAGCCGAATAATAGCTCCTCGCTAATTTCTTGAACCTCTCATTTTATGCCATGTGACAAACACAACAACAGTAATGCAATACTGTGTCTTAAGTCTTGTCGTTCAAATATTATTTTTCAGCAGTTGAGCTCACACCCAAACAAGAAAAATGTAATAAAAGAAAAGAACATTAGATTCTCCTAAACAAACAAACGGAGCAAATGAAACTTGAAGGGTCAGATCAGATGCTCAGTGTGGACTACTCTGCCACATATTTGCCTTTTCCCCGTATGGAGACAAAATAGTCCATTATTATCATTATTGTCGCAAAAGATTATGGTTATGCATGTGAAGGAAATTTTCTCGAAGTCATCATGGAAGAGCCACAGCCCGTTATCGAGGGGCATCAACAAAGACTCAAATGCTTTTGCTGGACATTCTATTTGGAGTTTCTCCAACCCACAACAATCTTTGGCCACAAATAGGTGAATGCGTTCACCACCAGATTCTCTTCAAATTAATTGCACCAAGTTATTTGCATAATTATCCCGAAATTGAGAATAGACTAGGAAATAAACCCGTGACTTTTGACTTGCAAATTAAGTTTAGGATCACTCGACTAACCCCCTGATTGGTTTTTAGGTGAAACTTTATAAAAATTGTTTTTTTCATAAACATATGTTATTTTCAACATGTTTATTCATTTTTTATCTTTTTCCTCGACTCTTTGCCTTGTTTAATCATTTCTTCACTTTGAAAATTTTAAATAAATTGGAAAAGAATCCTCAAACAAGAAAAGTAAAACACAAAGGAATCATCTATCACTAAAGAAAGCCATCTCTCTCTCGCCTTGTAACGATCTTTGTGTAATCTTCCATTGTGATTTATGGGATTTCGACCCACCAAATGGGCGAGATTAGACCTAGGGTCTCTATGAATCCGAGTCATAAATCTAGTCGTTTTAAATGATTCAATATTTCAGCAGCACATACCGTATTCTATTTGACTGGATTGTCCCATTTTTGTGGCCCATTTCTTCCACTGTTCAATAAAAAACTACTCCAGCCTTTGGTAAGTAATGATTTTACGCAACAAAGCATACAACGTCTTGTACTTTGTCCGCGATGGCATGATATTCTTCTTCAAATTTTAGGGTAAATATATTTGAAACTATTGACATCGAATGATAAAAGAATTATAAATTAACAAAAGGCTAATTTGGTCCGACTCATGCGGCCCACAAGAGCAACCCCTGATTTAATCCGCAGCCTGCACCCATCAACCCATCACCGCAACATTTCAGCTATTTTCCTCTCTCTCTCTCTTCATGTTCCTTTTCTCTCGCCTAGCAACGTCTCGCGTAAGACTTTCAAGCGCACCGATGCAGATCATTATTGCCACCGCCGCTCCTTCCATGAACTCAAGTGCAGCTGATGATGTCCCGCCGTTGCTTCCTCCTTATTCGGCCATTTTGCTATTCAGCGAATAAGCCGCAACTCGATCCTCCGATGCAAAGTGAGCTATGCAAGGCAGAATTGACTCCGGAGTTCCTTCTTCTTTTGGATTCGGACTTAAAAGCAGTTCGAGTTTAATCTTTACTGAGAGAGACAGGCTCGATCATTGAGATTTTGTGCACTCGGTTTCTTTTCCAAAACAATTAGCAACTCGAATCGAAATGTGGGAAACTGATATGGCAAGCAAATTGAAAGTACGGGTGAAAAATTGAATAGGAATATCTAGACTTGTATTGAAATCGACAATGTATTTAGAGAAAACTAGACGGGGACAATGAAATTTACAGATGCTGACATCGGCTTCAATCAGCTTCATGTTGTTTTGAGCTTCACCGATGGAATGCTGCACCCTTTGTCTCACGCCAATAAACTTCACAGCTTCCTCCTTAAGGTTGCGAACATAGCCATCGGAGAATATCATGTCGTCGCATACAATCAAAGGTCCAATTCGTGGAATTTCATGATCCAACTTGCAATGTGAAAGACAATTGATCGCACCACCACTTTAGGACCAAAAATATCGAACAGAACCTTTCAATGAATGGAATCCTAGAATAAGCTTCCGTCCACATAACCTTTCAATAAATGGTGAAATACCATTCCGGACATCGCGAAGGTGTACACACAGAGGAAGGTCCGAAGAGGGCAACCGGTATTATTGAAAGCAATCGTGACCCCACCTCCTTGGCTTATACCGTCACAGTCCTGCATTTGGCTTTTGGTGATGAGGAGTGTCTAGGCGCGACGACTCAACAGAGGTCTGACGAAGCAGTCAAGTGAAACGCAAGAGAAAAAAAACAGAACAGAGATCAAGAGACGAGTCTAGAAACAAATCGACACTGATAACAAAGTTTAATTGGAGAAGAGAAGACCTGATGATTTGGTGGGGAGGACGGCGCGAGCTCGAGATGATGACTCAGCAACTTTCCAGACAGCGAGCACAACCTCACTATAGCTTAATTCTAATGGCCGGAAGCGGGACAGAATGACGGATAGTCTTTCGGTCATTTCATCGAACATTTCCTGAGCAGTATCCGTACCTTCATTAGACGCTAGAGCAGCTTTGGTTCTGATTCACAGAGCTTGGAGAGTTCAATCGGCGGAGAGAAAATTCGAAAATTTCGGGAACCGGGGGCGAGACGCCCTTTCCCATGTGATTCGAACTTACTACAAGCTTCCACTGATCACTGAAGTGAAAGAACGAATCGAAGGAGCGTCTCGCAACAAAGACACAATCGGAACCGCCACAAGACGACGCCGGGAACCGCAATCGACGTCATGAATGGAGTCGTGGCTAATGAAGAGGAACCGATGCGAGATGGTGGAGACGTCACAACACTCGACCCGACGGTGATTCACCTCCGGCGAACCTTGAATCAACGAAAATGAAGTTTGGATTCCGTGATCGAGCTTCGTTTCTTTCGTGCGTGTATTGTGTGCCTTCCTTCGTGCGCCTCACGTCGTCGGAGATGGAAGACCGGCGGTGGCTTCCGGTGGAACCGGCGACCGCCGGTCAAGATAGAGAGGCCATGAGAGGCTACGGACGCGGCAGAATCGAGAACTTCCTTTGCAAATGACGAAAGTACCCGCTTTAAAACGACGAAAATATCCTTCTCGGTTATTGCTATTTTTTAACCGAATTCATGAGAGAAGGAAAATACTTGTTTTGATCTTTTTACGAGACGAACAACTATGGTTTTTTTAATGAAGAAACAGAACTTAAGGTGCCTTTGTTTCGTGAAAATCTATCATTTTTTGAAAGTATTTTCTAGGAAATCATTTTCATGAAAAATGATTAATTTTCTTGTGTTTGATGATATATGATTGAAAATGTTTTCAGGTGTTTGGATCGCATTTGGAAAATGATTGAATAACATTTAAAATGTGAATGATCTAAAAGCTTGATAAAGAGATAATGTGTTTTTCCTTTTCCATGCATAGGAATTCATTTTTCTAAAATGATACATAGTATTTATGTTAACTGGAAAGTATTTTCCATTGACCAAATTGTTTTTGAAAAAACAAACAGCGGAAAGTCCGGAAAACACTTTTCAAGAAAATACTTTTATTGAAACAAACACACCCTTAAATATGCTTATATGACCAGAATATATCAAGAATCTAGTAATCAAGGCAATTCTCGGTCAAGAACTGAATCAAATTACACACCAATCTAGTTCAGAAATTTCATCAAACAGGTGGTATACATTTCAACCAAGCGTCACCAATTCAAATCATTAATACAACCTCAATCACAGTCGATTTGCAGATAAACGGTAGCAATAGCTCTCAGCCTCTACTTTGTATACAAAGCAACGGAAAATGGAGCACATGCAGTTTTGTTGAATGAAGAATGATTAGATATGGCGATTGACATCGGGTATGAGTAAGGTAATAATAGAAGCAACTTCAAGGAATGGAACTGTCGAAGTAGGTAGTCATGACCGAAGTTCGAGCAATTCGGCATCACAGACCTTCTTTGCAATGAAGTGAGAGCAAAGGATTCAATTGAAATCACCGAGAGAGCGGCTTATGGATGCTCAAAAACCACCCGAGTCCCTTCGACCGACGCTCTCTGTTCCTAACACTTCTCAAGAGTGTATGCCGTGTGGTGGCTGGCGATCGAAGTTCAGCGGCAGCTGTTGGTGGATCCAGGGCAACGGAGAGGACAAAGAAGAGGGAGAATGAAGATCAAAGGAATCGCCGAGGGCTAGAGATGCTGGGCTCCTTTTGCGTGCTGGAAGGTGGTGCTGTTTCTGTTCTGTCCCCCCACTGCAGCCTGAACTTTAGAAGGGAATCGAAAGATCGTTAGATGCACAGATAGAAAGGAAGAGAGCCAGAGAATTCTGTTAAGGGCCGCGGGAATGTGGAGCGCATGTGGGTGCCATGTGATCGCTACAACTGATTTCCTATTCAGGGGCCGTTTGGTTCTGCTAAAGGGGTTTTTCGAAATGCAAATATCGTTTGGTAAATTTTGCATTGTAAAACAATTTTGATCTAAATGCCGTTTGGTGAATATTACATTTTGCTAAGGGACTTTTACGAAATTTTTTATTAAAAATTAAAAAAAAAATTTTAAATTCATTTTCCGCGGCCAATTTGGCTGCCGGCCACCCTCCGACGGCCGATCCGGGCGCCAAAGCCGACCGGCGGCCGACTTGGCCGCCGAAAGGCCCGCCCGAGGTCGGGCAACCTCAGCGGCGCCGCCCGGGTCCGGCGGTAGCCGCTCGGGGTCCGGCGACCAGCGATGGCCCGACCTCGGCCGCCCGCCCGAGGCCATGCGACCCAAGTGACGATCGTCGCCCGGGTTCGCAACCGCCGTTGCCCGGGTTTGCGACCCAGCGACCGCTGAGGCGGCGACCTCAGGCTTGCTTGGTCGCGCGATCGCCCGAGGCGCGACTCAGGTGACGGCGACGCCCGGGTCAAGTGGTGGCCGCCTGGGTCACCGGACCCAGCGACCACGCCTCGAGGTCGCACGACCTCGGCCGGCCCTCCGATGGCCGATCGGTCGGCGGCTTGACCCCGGCCGATCCGGCCGCTGGGAGGTGGGGCCGGCGGTCGCCGGCGATGGCTGGAGGGTGAGCCGGCGGCCGCGGAGGGTGGCCAAACAATGGCCTAGCCGCTAGAGTGTGGTTGTCGGTAGATGAACAAGAGTGCAAGTTGCATTCTCGAAAATACAAATTGCAAATGCACCTTTGGACCTGCATTGGGCTAAGGGACTTTGAGGACACTTGGAGATGCAATTGCATCTCCCCAAAGTCCTCCCCAAAGCTTAGCCAAACAGGTTTGCATTTTCCTAAGGGGCTTTCGGGGCTGAAAGCCCCTTGGGAATGCTGAACCAAACGGGCCCTCAAAATGGTTACAATTTTGGAATGATGATGTCTTGCTCTAATTGTCCATCCAGAGGGAAAAAAAACTACTAAATAAACATCAAATCTCAAACTATCTAACTCTTAAGTGGTAAATAGTTAACGGGAATGAGAAGATATTAATGTTTCTATATATGAATAAAAAAGGATTACTTCATTCTTGATAGTCATTTTCGATGAATTATTATTTGAATTTTTTATTTTCTATTCTGAGAATCTCTATGTACAACACGTGATGTCATGTAGATGCACATATAATGTCCAAAGAAAAATTGATTTCATTTATTTGTAATTTTAATTTGGTTCCATCAAATAAAACATGTAGTGAGATACAATATTAGAGGTAATGTTGCTTAAAGAATAACGGTTTCTTAAAAGAAATGAAAAATTGAGTTGACCTGAAAAAATAGTCCATAAAAAGTCTAATTTTTGTTCATTTAAACTGTTAAGATGTTTGATAAGCATAGAGTGATTTGATACACGATGCAAATATACGCACTTGTAAAATTTCAAAAGAGTTGGTAAATCACTAACAATGATGACAACTAACTAACGGGTGAGCTTACAAGCAAATTAGCGGTCATATCTCTTTACAAACGAGACTGGAAAATTACCTTCAAATTTTATTAACATGGATATTCAATCTCTTTATAAACGAGACTGGAAAGTTACCTTCAAATTTTATTAACATGGACATTCGTCCTTGAAAATTGTGAAGCGATTATCCCATAAATTTGCTTGTTAATGTAAATCCTTAATATTATAACTTGAGACAAATTGCATGCAATGCATACTTAATTTTCCATAAAAGACTCATCAGAAATTTAGAGGAAGTGGCTGGGACTCGCTAGTGGCTCTCACATTCTTGTGGGTTGTCATGCTTGTGAGTTAAGAGACAATTTCTTGATGGACAGTCATTTATTGGAATCGTGCATTGATAGCAACTCCACATTCTCAATCAGAATGAACAAGTGACCTCACTCAGCACGGCCTTAGATCCTAGGGACAGGAGGCAGACCAAAGCAATGAACATCGAAGGAAATAGTCACTAATGGTTCAAATTGAAGGAGGTTATTATTGAGTTCTTTTTGTCAAGACAAAATAAATTGCCTCATTATTATTACCGTGTCTTAAGTCTCGTCATTTAAATTTTCTTTTCCAGCATTTGAGCTCAAACCCAAAAAACCAAAAAAGAATTAAAAGAAAAAGAACATTAGATTCTCCTAAACAAACGAAAGGAGCAATGAAACTTGAAGGGTCAAAATAGTCAGTGCGGGCTACACCACCATACATTTGCTTTTTTTTTTTCTCGTATGCGGATAGAATTGTCTACTATTATCATTATTGTCAAAAAAATATTACTTAAATTATGCTTCACGTGTGAAGGAAAGTCTCTCGAAGTTATCGTGGAAGTGGAAACTCGTCAGGCCGTCATCGTGGGCCATCGACAAAGACTCAAATGTTTTAGCTGGACATTTTATTTGGAGTTTCTCCAACCCACAAGAATCTTTGACCTGTTCGCCATCAGATTTTGTTTAAATGAATTTCGCCAAGTTATTCACACAATTATCCTGAAATCGAGAATAGATTGGGAGATCAAACTTATGACTTTTGACTTGCAAATTAAGTTTTAGACCATTCGACCAATCACCGATTTATTTTTAGGTGAAACTTCATAAAAATTGATTTTATTTAAATGAATGTTATTTTCAACATATTTATTCATTTCTTTTGCTTTTTTCTCGACTCTTTACCTTGTTTAATCATTTCCTCACTGTGAAAAATTTACATAAATTGAAAAGGAATCCTAAAACAAGAAAAGTAAAACACGAAGGAATCATCTATCACTAAAGAAAGCCATCTCTCTCTCCTTGTAACGATCTTTATGTAATTTTCCGTTGTGATTTTTGGGATTTCAACCCACCAAATGGGCGAGATCGGATCTAGGGTCTATTTGAAAAAATCAGGGTATGTAATGGGAACCCTCGAACCGAGACCGGACCAGATTAGACCAGATCGGTTCGGGGGCGATCCCGTAACATCCCGAATTTTGGTAAGCCCGAGAATTTTCGGAAAAAGGGTTCAATGGGCCGAAAAATGGGAACCAAGAGGAATTGGACCGATTGAGGCCCAATGGGCCTTGCGCCTTTGAGGAGTCGGCCACATGGGCCAAGCTAGCCAAGTGGGCCCAAGGAAGCCCAACTTGCCTTTGAGCCCGTTTGATTTTTCAAGCCCATTTCCCTTTGATTTGAGCCCGAACCGATTTTCTTCTAGCCCGTATAAATTCTTGGCCGTGCACGCGTATAGTAAGGTATACTATACTTTGAGGAATTACCAAATTGCCCTTTCTAGAAGATGTATTTATTGTTGGAGGACAAAGAGAAGAAAAGTCAATGAATGAGATATTTTGGGGCAAGTTGATGAAGGGAGATGGGGTTTTGGAGGAGAAGTTTGATTTGGCCTCTTACTTGGCCTCTTGCTTGGCTTGTTGCTTTCTTCTCCCCTCTTCTTCTGCACGTTGCTTTCTTTCTCCCTCCCCTTTATTGACTTTTCTTCCCCCTCATCTCTTCCTCACGTCCACCACCAGACACCCCACTTTTCCATTTTGTCTTTCTCCTCTCCCTCTTGAGTTCTTTTCTGGTTTTCCTTCAAAAACAGCAGCTGTGCTGCTGTGTTTCCCCCAAACCAGCCACCATTAGCTGCTGTCCTTGCTGCCTTGCCGTCGTTGAGAAGCCACTAAACCATCACCGGACCGCCACCCCCTTTCCTCTCTCTTTTCTCTTCCTTTTTCTTCCTTTTCTTGCTGTGTTTTCTGTTTTCCCGCCGGAATCCAGCCTTGCCGGCGATGTCGGAGCCGCCACCACCGCCCAAAGTGTAGCCACGGAAGTCGTGAGCCAGCCGCACATCGCCGGCCCCCCGGTTGCCGTTAGCCACCCGTTTCGGCCATTTTCGCCCGTAAAACTCCATTCCGTGTGAACAGTAATCCGAGGGCTGTTTTGGCTCATTTCGGCCACCGTTTGTCGTTCGTTGTCGTCCCCGAGCTTATCTCTCGTAGCCCTCGTCCCCCTCTACGCGCTGGTGTTGCCGGATTTCCTATCCAAGTAAGTTAATTTCCTAATCCTTATTTAGGGGTTAATCTTGCTTAGGGGTTAATTAGTGTATTTGTGTATTTGTGATTAATTAAGGTTGATTGGTTGATTATGTTGGTTAATTAAGACCGATGAGGATTAGTTAATTGACCATGGTTAGTGTTAAAGTAACCTAGGTTAATTAATTAAAGTAACTAGGTTAGTTTCTAAAGTAACTATGGTTAATTATTAATCATGGTTGAGTTAGTTAACCCTAGTTAGGTTAAATTTAGTAACCATGGTTAAGTTTAATATTATTTTATTAATTTCAGATTAGTTACTGTTCATAATTACTGTTCACTAATCACTTTTTTACTTGACATCGTTCATGGATTTGTTCATGCAAAAGCTAATTTTTAGCTTATTTTGATGTGTTCTTGGTTGTTATGATTTATTGAAGTGCTGATTGTTAATTATACTTGTGAATATTGATGAAATGCGTGATCGAATGCTGATTGGAAATTGGATTTTGGAGTTGTCGAGTGAGATCGTATGACATATTGCGTGGGTTATCAGAAATGGCATGTCGCATGAGCATGGGCGATGTTGCATTCACGACAGAGCAAAGAAAAAAATGGATTGTTTGGTGATGTGTTGCATGGTCACATTAAGAGAAGAGCCCGGCGCTGCCGGTAGACCGCCAACCCTTGGGGTTGTGCCATGGCCTTTTGGTCGTCTTGATTTCGATCGGTTGCCTGACAGTGGTCAGTTGCGGGGCTACGGTAGTGAGCGGGCCCCGTGCTCCATAGGAAATGCCGTCGATCGGAGAGAGCCCATGACGTCGCCGTGCCTCATGGGGGAGGACGATGCCTGGTCTTTGACTGGTAGACCGCCAACCATAAGGTTGTGCCGTGGCCCTAGTGGTCGTAATAATCGGAGCATATGTGTGGATGTGAGGCACGAGAAAGTTGTGTGAGATGCTCTCATTATTCGCATGCTCTTAATGTCGTGATGGATTAAATGACAGTTTCTGCAGGTCGCGTGTGCCAAGGCCAGGTAGGGTCGCTTGTGATTGCACTTGTGTATTAAACTGTCTTTTGTGGTTATTTCTCTGAGATGGTATTGCATTGATTGCTATATTAGGTTGTATGTTAAACTCCCGAGGCGAGCGAAGTTCCTAACCGGGGCTTAGGACTTTAACTTGCTGAGGTTATCTCAACCCGTTGTGGTTAACACTTTTCAGGGCCGTAGGATGGAGAATCGACGCTTGTTTCAGTTCGTGGCCGTCTTTGGAGGGAGTAGATTAACCCCGGCCTCGTTAGTTTCATTGGCTCGATAGGAAGATGCCCGTGGTAAGGGCTTGTACTTGTAAACTTCCTAGGGTTAATCAGTTAGTTAATAAAGCGATACTTTTGATGTGTTCTTGTTGGGTTTTCTTGCTATCCTTGTTTTTGTAATTGACTGGGGTATTAAGTTTCGCTTATGCATGCGTTTAATTAAAAGATAAAAATAACGGTCGGCGACGGATCCTGGGGAGTCGCAAATCAAATGACCGCAAGAGAACAGGGGTTGCCACGTGCTCGAGGGTCGGGGCGTGACAGATCCTCAGGGAGTGTAGGTCTAGTTCTCAATTTCCATTTTTGGAGCTGGTGGCCAGTTGCTTTGGTTCCCAATTCTAAGGTGAAAATCGACCAATCGAATCGATAGGAATGAACTAATCATTTTTATCTATTTTTAAAATTTTGAACAACTCTCTAAATTTATTAGACCAAAAATAAAAACAACCCTCTAAATTCTACCATTACTTCAGTTTTCCAATTCTCTTTCCCTTCCTTTTGCTCACCCTACCCTAAGTGAAACCAAGATAAAAATGTAAATTGAACTTTTGTTGATTTGGGGTTCTACTTTTTTCTTATTTTGCCTCTCTAATAACACGTATTTGAACTCAAAGATGTATATTTTTGAAAGCCCACATGGACGTATATGTTTTTTTTTTCAACGTAATGATAACAAATGATTTGGTTTATTGGGACCAGACTAGATCGGTATGATCTATTCTCAGTTCCAGGACTAGTCGATTCGGTCCACAATCCCAAAAATTGGGAACTAGTCGTGCTGGTCTGGTTCCCATTCTTGATTAGAATCGAACCAGCTTGGGAATCGATTACCAAAAAAAAATTACCAACCCCAACAGATTCACTAGAGAAAATCCTTGAGGTCCAACAAATCAATGTCCTTGAAAGTCAAAGCTTAAAAGAGACAGATTATTATTTTAATACGGTCAATTCAAAATTACTAATCACATTATATTATAAGGATGAAAATTATAACGATGAAAACTATATTATTCTATTATGATCAATCAAAAAATTCCTAATTTATGGCGAGACGATAATGCGCCTTTAGGTCGTTTTCCAGCATGTAACGTGCCTCATCGGCGAGGATCTCCGCCATTGTCTACTCATTTCTGGACATCGGCTCCGATCGGCTTCGTGTTGTTTTGAGCTTCATCGACAGAACGCTGCAACCCTTCGTCTCGCGGTGATTAACATCACAGCTTCCTCCTTAAAGTTGCCCAACAAATGCATGGTGAGGATGGCGCAAATTGCGGTCTTCCATTACATTACACTTCCGAAAGAAACTTGACCCGAGAGTAATTAATCTTCTCTACCGTGAGGCAAAATCGTTATACATACCCTCCTGAGCTAATGCCGTTCCGGCCATCTCGAATGTGTACACAGAGGAAGGTCCGATGAAGGCGACCGCTATTATCGAAAGCAATCGCGACCGCACCTCCTTGGCTTCTACTGTCACTGTCCCGCTTATGGCTTTTGGTGATGACGAGTGTCTCGGCCGGATGACTCAACAGAGGTCCGAGGAAGCTGTCAAATGAAAGGCGAGAGAAAAAAACAGAACAGAGATCAAGAGACAAGTCTAGAACAAATCGACACCGATAACAAAGTTTAGTTGGAGAAGAGAGGACCTGATGATTTGGTGGCAATGACGGCGCGAGGTCGAGATGATGACTCAGCGACTTTCCAGACAGCTAGCATAGCCTCACTATAGCATTGATTCTAATGGCCAGCTACAGGACACAATAACGGATAGAGTCTTTCGGTCATTTCATCGAACACTTCCTGAGCAGCATCCTTATATTCACTAGACGCGAGAGCAGCTTTGGTTCTGATTCCCACAGCTTGAAGAGTTCTATCGGTGGAGAGAAAATTCGAAAGTGTCAGGAACCAGGGGCAAGAGACGTCCTTTACCATGTGATTCGAACTTACTGCAAGCTTCCACCGATCATTGAAGTGAAAGAAGGAATCGAAGGAGCGCCTCGCGGTCAAAACAGCGCACGATCGGAACACTTGTATCTGACGGTGATTCACCTGCGGCAAACCTCAGGATCAACGAAAATGAAGTTGGGATTCCGGGATCGAGCTTTGTTTCTTCTGGGCGTGTATGGTGTGCCTTCCCTCGTGCTGCCTCCCGGGGTCGGAGACGGAAGGCTGGCGGTGGCTTCCGGCGGAGCTGGCCTCCGGCGGTGAAGCTAGAGAGGACAGTTAAGGCTACGGACGCGAAGCAGAATCCAGAACCTTCCTCGTCAAATTACGAAGTCCAAAAATTCATTTTGTTCTTCTCTGATCAAATGACGAAAGTGACCCGCTTTAAAATGACAAAAATGTCCATCTGGTTATTGCTATTCTGACCAAATTCAAGGGAGAAGGAAAAAACTTGTTTTGATCTCTCTTATGAGACAAGCAACTAAATAATATTATTAAAAACGTAGTTTTAGTTAGTAAACCCGTGGAAGTCTATTTTGTGAATTTTTGAAAGAGTCTAAGACTCTAATATATTATACTAAAATTGACTTTAAGCACATTAAATTCATTCATATTTAAATAAAAAATTCTTCTTTTTCAAATAATATTTGAAGAGCTTTGCCAATAACAAAGTAAATGCATGGAAAAATCTCTTGAATAATATATGGCTATAAAAGCGCACTTTGCTCATTAAGTGCATTCGGTTTTGATGACCTTAGAGCAAATTTAAATCCACTCTAAAAAAAATCAGCAATTAATCAGGAAAAAATAATCTAGTCTTTGAAATTTCGATGGATTGAATGACTCCTAGGGAGATGTTAGTGAGTTGAACAAAAGTTGGCTGCTATCATCTTGGGAGATTTTCACTCACAATAATCTGAAAGCTAGAACTTGAGAAAGAGAAAGCGGAGAGCAAGAGAGTTCGTTAAAAAGAAGAGTCCAACAGAAGAGAGTGAATAACACACAATCTCAATAGCTCGAGAAAATATTACATGAGTTCAAGAGAATATTAAGTGAGTTTAATATGCCACATGAGATATACAAGAAACCGTCCAATGGCAATCAACATGTGGTGATTTGAGCCCACACAGAAAATTATTCAAAATTTATGGTGGACTCTCTCCTCATAAAAATTGCTCCATTATGGAGATAGAAAAAAAAGAAATCGTGCCTGGTACCTCTCCAATCATGCTAGGGTTTTTCCTAGAATTCTTTTTTTGTGAATAGTGTGTCATGAGTTTCTTGATTCAAAATATTTTCCTCTCAAAAGTGGGAGGAATAAAGGGAAATGCAAAACGATTTCCCTTTTTTCCCGTGAGATGACGACTTCTTCAGTTGTTGTGATTATAGCTTTTGTCCATTCCCCTAATTCAATTTCTTCGGTGTTTTCGTCCTCTGCATCATATTGCAGTCAAATTAACTTTCATTTCAGGTCATGTTCAATTTCAGTCTAGATTTTGATCTCGATTTTGATCTAATACATATCTTGTAGCATTCTTTTCCGTTTCATGATATTGGTTTGGATTAAAATTTTGTAATCTGAATGAGTTATCGCCCTTCTTTTGTTTAAATTAGGAAAAAGAAAAATCTCACCCAACAAAATCTACCCCTTAAAACAAACCGAAACAAATAGCAACGCCGGCACCGCCGCCTCCTAAGCCCTATCGCCCCTGATCCTCCTAGCGAGGTGAATGTCCTGGGGCATGATGGTGACCCTCTTCGTGTGGATGGCTCGGAGGTTCGTTTCCTCAAGGAAACCGACCACTTACGCCTCCGCCGCCTCCTGGAGGACCGCGACGGCTCTGCTCTGGAACCGGAGGTTGGTCTTGAAGTCCTGGGCGGTCTCCCGCGATCTCCCAGACCAGCCCCTGGAACGGGAGCTTCCTGATCAGCAACTCCGTGCTCTTCCGGTACTTCATCATCTCCCTCAGCGCCACCATCCGGGCCTGAATCTGTGCAGCTTCTTAACACCGCTGGTCGCCGGGATCGACTTGCAGGCAGCCTTCATCGCCAGCTGCTTCCTCGGGGCCTTACCGCTGATGGACTCCCGTGCCGTCTGCTTCACGCGAGCCATTTCCAGTCACGAAATTGGGGTTTCGTTGCGTTACTGGATTTCGCGAGGAGATGAGGAAGAAATGAATGGCGATGGTGAGAAAGGAGAGGACGCGACCGCTGTATTTAAATTGGAGGTTTTACTTACTTTCTTTTTTTCCCAAAAAAAGAAGAAGAGAGCAAATGTGGTTTACAGGCCTTCTCTTTGCGACGGTGGAGCTGTTGGCGATCGGGAAGCGGTGACGACCAGCAACGAAGCAAGAGGAAAGGGATCAATTGAAATCACCGAGAGGGTTGACTTGCGGATGCTTAACAATCACCTGAGTTCTTTCGATCGATTTTTCAAAGGGGCAGAGAGCCAAACCAAAGCAATGAAATATTGAAGGAATACCTTACGTCTTAAGAGCTCGCGCATTCGCCGCCGCCGCTGTTGGCGGCTTTCCCAGTCACCAAGGACTTGGTCCGGCTCTGCTCCACAGCTTGCTATACTCAAGTCTCACAAGGATGGGAAGTCCTCGGAGCACGGAAGTTTCAGAGAGTCTTTCTCAGGCAAGAAGCTCCTGAATTTTGGCAACATGGAAAGTTTAAGAGCAGTTAATTCAGAGAAGGCGATTGTCGTCCGGGTCCCTTCTTCCGATATTTCATGGCCAGCAATTTGTTCCATTTCTTTACACCACTCCACCACCAGCTCTTCGATTTGCCTGAGAAATTTCGCCGTTAAGGTAGGGAAAAGCATTTCTAAACGGAAGCACCACGCAACCTCTACGTTTCTCAAGTTTGGGAACGGGACGTTTGGAAGACCATCGGATTGCTACATGCGCCTCAAGTTTATGAGACTATGCAAAATCAACGTCGTCAATTTACCACCCACTATATCCATCCCAACACCTTCATTTATGATCTTGATCAAATGGCATGATTCCACTTTTAGGATCTCGAGACAACGTTGTAGCCTCTTCCACATATGGGATGGGGTAATGCGTCAAAGGTTGTCACAGTCCTCTAATTCAAGAGATTCCAATTTCCACAAAGAATTGGTGGGAATTCGATCGTTCCATAACTCTTTGCACCAAAGGCCTTCAAGAGCTAGCCTTGTTATATTAGGAAACGTGACCTGCATGAGGATAATATGAGAAAGGAGGATAAGTAGGACAAATTTATTACACTGTTCGTTCTAATACATGATAATACGAAAGGACCTACAGTCAAACAACGATTCCAAGGGGAGAGATTTTGAAACTTTGACTTCTTTTAGATTGTGCAATCTTCCTATGATTGTCAAAGGGAAGACGTTGAGTAGCTCAAAGCAAATTTCAAGGGTGAGGGGGGGCTAATTCACGGAAAGAAGTTCTGGGAAGTTCATCTTACCATATCTTTTTGAAGGATCCGACTCAATGAAGCCATAAAAATTCCAAGCTTGGTAAACTAGTCTACTCATGAGACTTAGATCAGAGATATGAAACATTTGAGAATTTGACCTAATCCTAATGATCTATTTGATGCGATGGAAGAATGAAAATTCACTAGTGGCCATACTATGACAAATATAATTATAAATAATGAACACATTCTAACTAATAAAACCAGATAAAATTCTTCAAAGAGATTTTATTACTTGGCCCCACCAAGCATGTGCCTATGACTATTATGGGTATGATCTCAAGAGAAGGGATTTGTACCTTTTGATCAAAGAAGGAGTTGGAGCAAGCATCTTGTGAATTTGAAGTAGTAGTTTCTAGCTCATTCGAGAAGAATTTCTTTGAGGGACATCGCCTTATAGTTAGATACTTCAGTAGTGGGAAATCTATAGTAGCATTTGTCCCTTCATCTCATCCTTCTTCATCCCTAATTATGGCCTTCGTATTTGGACAGTCCTTCACTGTAATGTCTTTAATCTCTCAAAGACATTTAGCCACAAACATCGGAAAGAGAAATGACAGTCCTGCATTGTAGACATAGAGCTTCTCTAGGTTCTAAAATCTCGATATTCCTTGTAACTGCACATCTTGTACATGTGCTTTAGCTTTGGCAACTCAGATAACTCAATGTCCTTAGCCGAGAGAGAATCTTGGCATCTCCGATGACATTTAGCTCCCCAGGTTGACAACTACTTCTGCTGATGACCAACTCTCAATTTTCATTGACTCCAAATTTGGTAGCTTCAATATCCAATCTAATTTCAGAATACTCTTCGACGAGGACTTAGATGCTTTGATCTCTACCAATTTCAGATTGTTGTATTTAAATGAAGGTTCACAAAGTAGAGCATCTTTTCTAGGCCAAGGAGTCCAACAATTATCACGGATTCCAAGTGAGGCAATGAAACCTGACAAAGCACCACAATGAAACTCATTAAAGGTAAGTTTGTTACAAGTAAAGTTATTTTCACGAGAAAACAAGCGAAACTATTGGGCTAAAATGAACAAAAAAATGAATTTCTCTTTCATGAAAAGTGAACAGGTTTATAACAACAATTACAATCAGCAATAGAGAGACCTATTGCAAGGAGATAGATGGAGCTCTGCACCTCCAGTGCAAAATAATTATAGGAGAGACAATCGGAACTAGCACCTACTCTTGGTGGTACATATGGGTAGGGTTTTGATGGATTTCAAGGGTAGGGTACTGGTTTTGCACATGGCCAAGGAATGAATCCTAGTTAAGGACAGAATTATATGGGACACAGTGAAGGACAAAGGTTCACATCACCGAGGCAAAAGAGCATGCAGGAAGACCAATGGAGCACGCAGAAAGACCAAAGGAGCTACAAACCAGAAGGACAAGGGGGAATTGAGCAAGTATTCAAGTTTAGTCTATTGATATAGATCTTTAAGTGGAGTGAAATATATAGACTACAGTAGTCATTAATCGTTAGCCATGTGTAAAATTCATTTATGAGATTTCAACTACGCCAAGGTTGGGTGATGCCAAGGTTGTGTGACGCATTCACGCAAATGAGTACTTTGTTTTGCATCTGCCATAAGATTATGAAAAATTGGATTTGATTGTTGCCATTTTACACTTGAGAGAGGTGTTAAGTGGGATGCTTAGCTATTTCTCTGCTCAACTTGGATAAGGTGGCAGTTGATCTATGTCGTGTGTAAACTCAAGAAGTTTATAGTTGGTAGTTACTTTGGTGAGCTAGGGCTGCAAAGTTAATCCCGCTGCTTATTCCAAGTAACACACAATTTTCATATTCAAATGGACATATATGCTTGCACTCCATCTGTCATAACTTTGGCTTTTATGTTGGTTGTGGGCTGGACCTTAAAATGAGCCATTTTTTTCTTTTTGCAATTAAAATACAGATGAATTTGTCCTCTCACATGATTTTGTGTGCACACTCTGTCACGCCCCGACTCTTGAGCTTGCGACAACCCCATTTCACCTGAAGTTTATCCGTACGACGTCTTAGGTACTGTCGTTGACCAATTCATTTTATCTTACAATTAAGCACATGCGAAAACGAACAACTCCCAAACCAAACAATAAGGATAGCAACAACAGCAGTAGAGGAAAGACAAACGGTATTTTATATATCTGAAGGTTAGCCAGCACACCAACAAATACATACACACCTTATTACAGGCGACAAGCTAAGGCCTACTAAAAAAGGGACTGGTTTAGCTAACTTAACCCTATACAAGTGGGGGAAGGCTCATAAAAAAGGAAATAGGTTACATCTGCTTACTCACAGGCCTCAGAGGGATCACTCTCTTCGATCCTCGGGTATTGCATCATCTAGGGCTTGAAAAGGTTAACCACGACGGGTTGAGATAAACTCAGCAAATTAAAGTTCTAAGCCTCGATTAAGAACTTCGCTCGCCTCAGGAGTTTAATATACAACCTAATTCATCAAATCATCCAATACCACCTTAAAGAATAACCACAGAAGACAGTTTAAATAAACAGGTGTAATCACACGCGACCTACAGAAACTGTCAATCGTCTCACAACAACAAGAAGAGACATGCAAAAATAAGAGCATTACACAAAAATTTCTCATATCACACCGCCCACACATGCTCCGATTATTACGACCCTCTAGGCCACGGCACAATCTTATGGTTGGTGGTCAACTGGTCGTAGACTAGGCATCGTCCTCCCCCGTGAGACACGGCGACGTCATGGGCTCTCTCCCACCGAAGGCATTCCATAAAGAGCATGGGCCCAGCCTCAACTGCGACTCCACATCTGACCACTATCAGGCGACCCAATGGTCACGGCACAACCCCGAAGGATTGGCAATTATCCGGCTCAATCGAGCTATCAATTTTAATCTGACCATGCAACACATCAGCAAACAGTTCATTCTTGTCTTTGCTTTTGCTTGATTGTGAATGTAACATAATTCATGCTCATACAACATGCTGTTGCAGTTGACAAACGTATAATGTCATGCAGTACAATCTAATCACTAGTGAAAATTACGACAAACCGAAATTCAATTCCAACCAATCAACAATCACGTACATTCCCTAATTCTTGGGAATAATAACCAATTTGCACTTCAACAAGCCTTAATAATCAATAACACAACAATTTGAAACCAAAATTTGTTTCAGAATGAATAGTGTCGTGAACAGTAATTATGAACAAGTGATCATGAACAGTAATTTGTGAACAAGTAAATTGTCCGAAATTAAATAAATAAATAAAAATTAAATAAAATTAAATAAAATTAACCATGGTTAACAAATTAACATAACCATAGTCAAATTAACCTAACCATAGTTAAAATCTAACCTTGGTTACTTTAATTAATTAACCTTAGTTACTTTAATACTAATTATGGTCAATTAACTAACCCTAGTCAGCCTTAATTAATCAGCCTAATTAACCAATCAACCTTAATTAATCACAAATACACTAATTAACCCCTAAGTAAGATTAACTCCTAAACAAGGAATAGGAAGTTAATTTACTTGGATCGAAAATCCGGCGACACTGGCACATAGAGGGGAACGAGGGCTACGAGAGAAAAGCTCGGGGACGATAACGGATGACAAACGGTGGCCAAAACAGGCCAAAAATAGTGTTGGTTACTGTTCATGCGGAATCGGTGCAGCTGAGTGGAAAAGGTTGAAACGGGCGGCTAACGGCGACCAAGGGTGACTGGGGGTGCACGGCTAGCTTCCTAACTTTCAAGACTACACTTTGGGCGATGGTGGTGGCTCTACTGACGGCGGCAAGGCTGTTTTTGGGCTGGAAAATGACAAGGACAGCAAGAAACAGCAGAAATGGAGGAGAAAATGAAGGGAAAAAGGGAGAGAGAGAGGGGGGGCCGCTGCACGAATTTGGGGGAGAAAGAGGAGAGAGAAGAGGCTGCTGAAAACTTGGATAAAGCCAAGGCAAGTGGCTAAGCCACTTGTTGAAGAACTAATCAAAACAAAGCAAAAACAAGCATAAACAAAGCCCACTTGGGCACAAAACAAAGGCCAAAAGAGAGAAGCCCATGGGCTGGAAAGGAGGGGAACTCGGGCTAGCTTGGGCCCTCTCGGGTTGGGCCTGGATGGGTGCAAGGCCCATTGGGCCGCCGGGTCTTGGGTCGGCCCACCCGCGGGCCCAAAACCTAGTCTAATTTTTCTTTTTTTTTGACGCTTCCATGTCCAAAGTGGAAAATCCCAAAATAAATGAGGCGATGTCCAAGTATTTAGTCCTGATATCACCGAGAAGTTAGTTCCCAAAATCAGATTAAAATCGGGCTAAATTGAGTTGATTTTCAAGATGGTACACACTCATCCGAAGCTTATTATACATGTGTATTGTCTTTTCCACTCGGGCCAAAGCATACTTCGCATTGCGATCTCTTACATGAGAATTTTGTTATCCGATGTGTTATTTTGTTTTCCATTGGATAAACTTTTCCAAGTTTATGGGCAAGCTATGCTCATAGGGATTCTTCACTTGTGACATTGCCTTGTAAATATAATAGAAAATAAGAAAAAGGAATTGTAATATCCCGAATTTCGATAAGCCCGAGAATTTTCGGAAAAAGGGTTCAACGGGCCGAAAAATTATAACCAAGAGGAATTGGACCGCTTAGAGGCCCAATGGGCCTTGCGCCTATGAGGAGTCGGCCACGTGGGCCCAAGCTAGCCAAGTGGGCTCAAGGAAGCCCAACTTCAAGTCTTTCAGCCCGTTAGCTTTTTTTAGCCCGTTTCCCTTCAATTTGAGCTCGAACCGCTTTTCTTATAGCCCGATTTTAATCCGATTTTGGAAACCGACTTCTTAGTGATTTTAGGACTAAATACTTGGATGTCGCTTTATTTATTTTGGAATTTTCCATTGGACACGGGAGCGTCGGAAAAAGGAAAAATTGGACCGGGTTTCGGGCCCGTGGGTGGGCCGGCCCAAGACCGGCGGCCCAATGGGCCTTGCACCCATTCAGCCCAAGAGGGGCGCAAGCTGGCCCAAGTTCCCATCCCTTTCCTGCTCATGGACTTCTCTCTTTGGCCTTTTGCCTTTGTGCCCAAGTGGGCTTTGTTTATGCTTTGTTTTTGGTTGGTCCTTCAAACAAGTGGCAAGCCCACTTGCCTTGGCCTTATCCAAGTCTTCAGTAGCCCATTCTCTCTCCTCTTTCTCCCCCAAATTCATGCAGCAGCCAGCCCTCTCTCTCTCTCTCTCTCTCTCTCTCTCCCATTTTCTCTTCCATTTCTACTGTTTCTTGCTGTCTTTACAGTTTTCCAGCCGGAAAACAGCCTTGCCGCCGTCACCGGAGCCGCCACCATTGCCCAAAGTGTAGTCCTGGAAGTTAGAAAGCCAGCCGCGCACCCCTGGTCACCCCTAGTCACCCCAGACTGCTTGTTTTGGCCTTTTCTACACTGCTGGTCAGTTCCACGTGAACAGTAACCAACAGTGTTTTTAGCCCGTTTCGGCCATCGTTTGTCATCCGTTGCCGTCCAGCTTACCCCTCATAGCCCTCATTCCCCTCTACGCGCCGGTGTCACCGGATTTCCGATCCAAGTAAGTTAACTTCCTAATCCTTGTTTAGGAGTTAATTAGTGTATTTGTATGTTTGTGATTAATTAAAGTTGATTAGTTGATTATGTTGGTTAATTAAGACTGATGAGGATTAGTTAATTCACCATGGTTAGTGTTAAAGTAACCTAGGCTAATTAATTAAAGTAACTAAGGTTAGTTTATAAAGTAACTATGGTTAATTATTAGTCATGGTTGAGTTAATTAATCCTAGTTAGGTTAAATTTAGTAACCATGGTTAAGTTTATTTATTTTTATTTATTTATTTAATTTTGAATGAATTTATTGTTCACAAATTACTGTTCATAATTACTATTCACAATCACTGTTCACGGCACTGTTCATACAAAAGCAAATTTTGGTTTCAAATTGTGGTGTTCTTGGTTGTTATGCTTTTTTTTTTGAAGTGCCGATTGTTAATTATATGCATGAATAATGATGAAATGCATGATTGATGACCGAGTGGAAGTGAAAGTATTTGATTTATTGAGTTATTCCCGAGAATTAGGGAATGTACGTGATTGTTGATTGGTTGGAATTGAATTTCGGTTTGTTGTGATTTTCACGAGTGATTGGATTGTATTACATGACATTATACATGTGTCAACTGCAATAGCATGTTGCGTGAGCATGAATTGTATGTGCATTCACGACAGAGTAAAAAAAAGAACGGATTGTTTGATGATGTGTTGCATGGTTATATTAAGAGGAGAGCCCGACGTTGCCGGTAGATTGCCAACCCTTGGGGTTGTGCTGTGGCCTTTTGGTCTTCCTGACTTTGGTTGGTTGCCTGACAGTGGTCAGTTGCGGGGCTGCGGCAGTGAGCGGGCCCCATGCTCCATAAGGAATGCCATCAATGGGAGAGAGCCCGTGACGTCGCCGTGCCTCATGGGGGAGGATGATGCCTGGTCTTCGATCAGTAAACTACCAACCATAAGATTGTGCTATGTCCTTAGTGGTCGTAATAATCGGAGCATATGTGTGGATGTGAGGCATGAGAAAATTGTGTGAGATGCTCTGATTATTCGCATGCTCTTAATGTCGTGATGAATTAAATGACAGTTTTGTAGGTTGCGTGTGCCAAGGCCAGGTAGGTTCGCATGTTATTGCACCTGTTTATTAAACTGTCTTCTGCTGTCTTTTTCTCTGAGGTGGTGTTGCTTGATTTGATGGATTAGGTTATATGTTAAACTCCCGAAACGAGCGAAGTTCCTAACTGGGGCTTAGGACTTTAACTTACTGAGTTTATCTCAACCCATCATGGTTAACCATTTTCAAGTCTATAGGATGGAGAATCGATGCGTGTTACGGTTCGTGGCTGTCTTTGAAGGGAGTAGATTAACCCTAACTTGTTGGTCTCATTGGCTCATTAGGAAGATGCCCCTGGTAAGGGCTTGTATTTGTAAACTTCCTAGGGTTAATTAGTAGATAAATAAAGCAGTATTTTTGAATGTGTTCTTGTTAGGTTTTCCTGCTATCCCTGCTTTTGTAATTGACTGGAGGTTTGTGATTCGCTTCCGCATGTGCATAATTACATGATAAAAATAATAGTCGACGACATGTCCTGGGACATCGCATCAAATGACGGCGAGAAAACAGGGGTTGCTACGTGCTCGAGGGTCGGGATGTGAAAGGAATAATTTTCTAATGTGCAGTGTTGTATTTGCTCTTCTACTAGTCAATCTTGCCACGACCATGACCCATTGCTTTGTTTGGGGAATCTTAACTTGGCACATTCTACCAGTTGAGTGTGAGCTTTTCTTGTCATGCTGCCTCTGACATACCTCAACACCGTTGTCTTCTACAGAGGAGATATTAGAGAACTCAACAGGGGTCCTTGGGATGGCAAGGCTTGCATAGATGGCGATTTACATGACTTCTCTCAAGAGGATCTAATGTGGTTCCTGCAGGGGTGACGATATTTCACATGGTCAGGATAGTAGGTTGAGAACTATGTCCTCTTTCTAGATGATGTCATTTTTCAAATACGCTGGCGGTTCTCTCTATAACATAGTAGGTTGAGAACTATGGCAAGCCTTGTAACGATCTTTGTGTAATCTTCCATTGTGATTTCTGGGATTTCAATCCACCAAATGGGCGAGATCAAACCTAGGGTCTCTATGAATCCGATGCATAAATCAAGTCGTTTTAAATGATTCAATATTTCGGCAGCACATACCGTATTCTATTTGACTGGATTGTCCCATTTTTGTGGCCCATTTCTTCCATCGTTCAATAAAAAACTACTCCTGCCTTTGGTAAGTAACGATTTTACGCAACAAAGCATACAACGTCTTGTACTTTGTCTGCGATGGCATGATATTCTTCTTCAAATTTTAGGGTAAATATATTTGAAACTATTGACATCGAATGATAAAAGAATTATAAATTAACAAAAGGCTAATGTGGTCCGACTCATGTGGCCCACAAGAGCAACCCAATGATTTAATCCCGGCCCTGCACCCATCAACCCATCACCGCAACATTTCAGCTATTTTTCTCTCTCTCTCTCTCTCTCTCTCTCTCTCTCTCTCTCTCTCTCTTCATGTTCCTTTTCCCTGCCTAGCAACGTCTGCGCGTAAGAATTTCAAGCGCACCGAGATGCAGATCATTATTGCCATCACCGCTCCTTTCCATGAACTCAAGCTGCAGCTGATGATGTCCTGCCGTTGCTTCCTTCTTATGCAGCCATTTTGCTGTTCAGCGAAGCCGCAACTCGATCCCTCTGATGCAGTGAGCTATGCAAGGCGGAATTGACTCCAGAGTTCCTTCTTCCGTTGGACTCGGACTTAAAAGCAGTTCGAGTTTAATCTTTACCGAGAGAGACAGGCTTGATCATTGAGTTTTGTGCCCTCAATTGCTCTTTTTTGTTAAATTACATGAATTTCTTTTCCAAAACAATTAGCAACTCGAATCAAAATGCGAGACACTGAAATGGCGAGCAAATTGAAAGTACGGGTGAAAAATTGAATAGGAATATGTAGTATTGAAATTGACAATGTACTTAGAGAAAACTAGAAGCGGACAATTAAATTTACAGATGCCGACGTTGGCTTCAATCAGCTTCGTGTTGTTTTGAGCTTCACCGATGGAACGCTGCACCCTTTGTCTCACGCCAATCAACGTCACAGCTTCCTCCTTAAGGTTGCGAACATAGCCATCGGAGAATATCATGTCGTTGCATACAATCAAAGGTCCAATTCGTGGGATTTCATGATCCACTTCAGGACCAAATATATCAAACAGAACCTTTCAATAAATGGAATCCTAGAACAAGCTTCCGTCCACAGAACCTTTCAATAAATGGTAAAATACCATTCCGGACATCTCGAATGTGTACACACAGAGGAAGGTCCGAAGAAGGCAACCGGTATTATCGAAAGCAATCGTGACCCCATCTCCTTGGCTTATACCGTCGCGATCCCGCATCGGCTTTTGGTGATGAGGAGTGTCTGGGCGCGACGACTCAACAGGGGTCCGACGAAACAGTCAAGTGAAAGGCGAGAGAAAAAAAACAGAACAGAGATCAAGAGACGAGTCTAGAAACAAATCCACACTGATAACAAAGTTTAATTGGAGAAGAGATGGCCTGATGATTTGGTGGCGATGACGGCACGAACTCGAGATGATGACTCAGCGACTTTCGAGACAGCGAGCACAACCTCAGTATAGCATTAATTCCATTGGCCAGCAGCGGACAGAATAATGGATAGAGTCTTTCGGTCATTTCATCGAACATTTCGAGCAGTATTCGTGACTTCATTAGACGCGAGAGCAGCTTTGGTTCGATTCACGAGCTTGGAGAGTTCAATCGGCGGAGAGAAAATTCGAAAGTTTCAGGAACCGGGGCGAGACGTCATTTCCCATGTGATTTGAACTTACCGCAAGCTTCCGCGATCACGGAAGTGAAAGAACGAATCGAAGGAACGTCTCGCGTCAACAAAGCACACGATCGGCACTGCCACAAGACGACGCGGAACCGCAATCGAAGTCATGAACCGAGTCGTGGCTAATGAAGAGGAACGATGCGAGATGGTGGAGACGTCACAACACTCGAATCGACGGTGATTAACCTCCGGCGAACCTCGAAATCAACGAAAATGAAGTTTCAATTCCAGGATCGAGCTTCGTTTCTTCGTGCGCGTATTGTGTGCCTTCCTTCGTGCTGCCTCACGTGGTCGGAGATGGAAGACCGGCGGTGGCTTCCGGTGGAACTGGCGACCGCCGGTCAAGATAGAGAGGATGTGAGAGGCTACGGACACGAAGCAGAATCGAGAACTTCCTTGTCAAATGACGAAAGTACCCTGCTTTAAAACGACGAAAATATCCTTCTTGTTATTGCTATTTTTTAACCGAATTCATGAGAGAAGGAAAAATACTTGTTTTGATCTTTTTTATGAGACCAACAACTATGGTTTTTTTAATGAAGAAACAGAACTTAGGATGTGTTTATTTCGCAAAAATCATATCATTTTTTGAAAATGTTTTCTAATTTTCTTGTGTTTAATAATATATGGTTGAAAATGTTTTCAGGCGTTTAGATCGCATTTGAAAAATGATTGAATAACATTTAAAATAGGAAGGATCTAAAGGCTTGATACAGAAAGAATGTGTTTTCCCCTTCCCATGTATAGGAATTCATTTTTCTAAAATGATACATAATATTTATGTTAACTGGAAAGTATTTTCCATTAACCAAATCATTTTTGGAAAAACAAATAGCGGAAAGTCCAGAAAATACTTTCCAGGAAATTACTTTTATTGAAACAAATGCACCCTTAAATATGCTTATATGACCATAATATATCAAGAATCTAGTAATGGATGGAATTCTCGGTCAAGAACCGAATCAAAATACCCACCGATCTAGTTCAGAAATTTCATTAAGCAGGTGGTATACATTTCGACCGAGGGTCACCAGTTCAAATCATTAATACAGCCTCAATCACAGTCGATTTGCAGATAAACAGTAGCAATAGCTCTCAGCCTCTACTTTGTATACAAAGCAACGGAAAATGGAGCACATGCGGCTTAGTTGAATGAAGAATGATTAGATATGGCGATTGACATCGGGTATGAGCAAGGTAACAACGGAAGCAACTTCAAGGAATGGAACTGTCGAAGTAGGTAGTCATGACCGAAGTTCGAGCAATTCGGCATCACAGACCTTCTTCGCAATGAAGTGAGAGCAAAGGATTCAACTGAAATCACCGAGAGACTGGCTTATGGATGCTCAAAAACCACCCGAGTCCCTTCGACCGACGCTCTCTGTTCCTAACACTTCTCAAGAGTGTATGCCGTGGGGTGGCCAGCGATCGAAGTTCGGCGGCAGCTGTTGGTGGATCCAGGGCGAAGGAGAGGACAAAGATGAGGGAGAATGAAGATCAAAGGAATCGTCGAGGGCTAGAGAGAATTTGCTGAGCTCCTTTTGCGCGCCGGAAGGTGGCTCTGTTTCTGCTCTGTCCCCCCACTGCAGCCTGAGCTTTAAAAGGGAATCGAAAGATCGTCAGATGCAGAGAGAGAAAGGAAGAGCCAGAGGATTCTGTTAAGGGCCGCGGGAATGTGGAGTGCACGTGGGTGCCACGTGATCGTTACAACTGATTTCCGTTTCAAAATGGTTACAATTTTGGAATGATGATGTCTTGCTCTAATTGTCCATCTAGGGGGATAAAAAAAAAACCTACTAAATAAACATCAAATCTCAAACTATCTAACTCTTAAGTGGTAAATAGTTAACGGGGAATGAGAAGATATTAATGTTTCTACATATGAATAAAAAAGGATTGCTTCCCTCTTGATAGTCATTTTCAATGAATTATTATTTGAATTTTTCATTTTCTATTCCGAGAATCTCTATGTACAACATGTGATGTCATGTAGATGCACATATAATGTTCAAAGAGAAAATTGATTTCGCTTATTTGTAATTTTAATTTGGTTCCATCAAATAAAATACGTAGTGAGATACAATATTAGAGGTAATGTTGCTTAAAGAATAACAATTTCTTAAAAGAAATGAACAATTGAGTTGACCTGAAAAAATAGTCCATAAAAAGTCCAACTTTTGTTCATTTAAACCGTTAAGATGTTTGATAAGCACAGTGATTTGATACACGATGCAAATATACGCACTTGTAAAATTTCAAAAGAGTTGGTAAATCACTAACAATGATGATAACTTACTAATGGGTGAGCTGACAAGCAAGTTCGTTGTCATATCTCTTTACAAACGTGACTGGAGAGTTATTTTCAAATTTTATTACCATTGATATTCGTCCTCGAAAATTGTGAAGCGGTTATCCCATATATTTGCTTGTTAATGTAAATCCTTAATATTATAACTTGAGACAAATTGGATGCAATGCATACTTAATTTTCCATAAAAGACTCATTAGAAATTTAGAGGAAGTGGCTGGGACTCGCTAGTGGCTCTCACATTCTTGTGGGTTGTCATGCTTCTAAGTTAAGAGACAATTTCTTGATGGACAATCATTTACAAGAATCGTGCATTGATAGCAACTCCACATTCTCAATCAGAATGAACAAGTGACCTCGCTCAGCACGGCCTTAGATCCAAGGGTCAAGAGGCAGACCAAAGCAATGAACATCAAAGGAAATAGTCACTAATGGTTCAAATTGAAGGAGGTTATTATAGAGTGCTTTTTGTCAAGACAAAATAAATTGCCTCATTATTATTGCCGTGTCTTAAGTCTCGTCGTTTAAATTTTCTTTTCCAGCATTTGAGCTCAAACCCAAAAAAACAAAAAAGAAATAAAAGAAAAAGAACGTTAGATTCTCCTAAACAAACAAAAGAAGCAATGAAACTTGAAGGGTCAAAATAGTCAGTGCGGGCTACACCACCATACATTTGCTTTTTCCTCGTATGCGGATAGAATTGTCTACTATTCTCATTATTGTCAAAAAAGATTATTTAAACTATGCTTTACGTGTGAAGGAAAGTCTCTCGAAGTCATCGTGGAAATGGAAACTCGTCAAAGTAGAGTCATAGGCCGTCATAGTGGGGCATCAACAAAAGACTCAAATGTTTTAGCCGGACATTTTATTTGAGTTTCTCCAACCCACAAGAATCTTTGACCCGTTCGCCATCAGATTTTGTTTAAATGAATTTCGCCAAGTTCTTCACATAATTATCCTGAAATCGAGAATAGATTCGGAAATCAAACCTATGACTTTTGACTTGCAAATTAGGTTTTGGATCACTCGACCAATCGTTGATTTGATTTTTAGGTGAAACTTCATAAAAATTGGTTTTATTTAATCATATGTTATTTTCAACATATTTATTCATTTCTTTTGCTTTTTCCTCAACTCTTTGTCTTGTTTAATCATTTCCTCACTTTGAAAACTTTACATAAATTGAAAAAGAATCCTCAAACAAGAAAAGTAAAACATGAAGGAATCATCTATCACTAAAGAAAGCCATCTCTCTCTCTCTCTCTCCTTGTAACGATCTTTGTGTAATCTTCCGTTGTGATTTCTGGATTTCGACCCTCTAAATGGGTGAGATTAGACCTAGGGTCTATTTGACAAAAATTAGGGATATGCAACGAGAACCGTTTGAACCGAGTTTGGACCAAATCAGACCAGACCAATCGGTCTTGGGCAGTCCTAAGGGAGTGTCGGTCCAGTCCTTAGTTCTCATTTTTGGAACCGGTGGCCGATTGCTCTGGTTCCCGATTCTAAGGTGGGAACCAGACCAATCGGACCAATAGGAACGGATTAATCATTTTTATTTATTTTTAAAATTTTTGAACAACTCCATAAATTTATCAGACCAAAAAAAGAAACAACTCTTTGAATTCTACCATTACTTCACTTTTCCAATTCTCTTTCCCTCCCTCTTGCTAACCCTAACCTAAGTGAAACCAAGATAAAAATGTAAATTGAACTTTTGTTGATTTGAGGTTCTACTTTTTTCTTTTTTTTTCCTCTCTAATAACTTGTGTTTGAACTAGAAGATGTATATTTTTTTTCAACGTAATGATAACAAGTAATTTGGTTTATTGGAACTGGATCGAACTGATCCGATCTGTCCCTGGTTTCAGGACCAATCAGTCTGGTCCACGGTTCCAAAAATTGGGAATTGATTGTGCCAGTCCAATTTCCAGTTCTTGACTGGAATCAAACTGGATCAAGAATCGATCACAAAAAAAAAAAATTACCAACCGCAATGGATTCACTAGAGAAAATCCTTGAGGTCCAACAAATCACACACCTTTGAAAGTCAAAGCTTCAAAAAGACAGATTATTATTTTAATATGGTCAATTTAAAATTCCTAATCACATTATATTATAAGGATGAAAATTATAAGGATGAAAACTATATTATTTTATTATGATCAATTAAAAAATTCCTAATTTATGCCGAGATGACAATGCACCTTCAGGTCGTTTTCCAGCATGTCACGTGCCTCATCGGCGAGGATCTCCGCCACTGTCTACTCATTTCTGGACGTCGGCTTCGATCGGCTTCGTGTTGTTTTGAGCTTCATCGACAGAACGCTGCAACCCTTCGTCTCGCGGTAATTAACATCACAGCTTCCTCCTTAAAGTTGCCCAACAAATGCATGGTGAGGATGGCGCAAATTGCAGTCTTCCAGTACATTACACTTCCGAAAGAAACTTGACCCGAGAGTAATTGATCTTCTCTACCGTGAGGCAAAATCGTTATACATACCCTCCTAAGTTAATGCCGTTCCAGCCATCTCGAATGTGTACACAGAGGAAGGTCCGATGAAGGCGACCGGTATTATCGAAAGCAATCGCGACCGCACCTCCTTGGCTTCTACCGTCACTGTCCCGCTTGTGGCTTTTGGTGATGACGAGTGTCTCCGCCGGATGACTCAACAGAGGTCCGAAGAAGCTGTCAAATGAAAGGCGAGAGAAAAAAACAGAACAGAGATCAAGAGACGAGTCTAGAACAAATTGACACCGACAACAAAGTTTAGTTGGAGAAGAGAGGACCTGATGATTTGGTGGCAATAACGGCCCGAGGTCAAGATGATGACTCAGCGACTTTCCAGACAGCTAGCATAGCCTCACTATAGCATTGATTCTAATGGCCAGCTACAGGACAGAATAACGGATAGAGACTTTCGGTCATTTCATCGAACTCTTCCTGAGCAGCATCCTTATATTCATTAGACGCGAGAGCAGCTTTGGTTCTGATTCCCATAGCTTGAAGAGTACAATCGGTGGAGAGAAAATTCGAAAGTGTCAGGAACCAGGGGCAAGAGACGTCCTTTACCATGTGATTCGAACTTACTGCAAGCTTCCACCGATCATTGAAGTGAAAGAAGGAATCGAAGGAGCGCCTCGCGGTCACAACAGCTCACGATCGGAACACTCGTATCTGACGGTGATTCACCTGCGGCGAACCTCAGGATCAACGAAAATGAAGTTGGGATTCCGGGATCAAGCTTTGTTTCTTCTGGGCGTGTATTGTGTGCCTTCCCTCGTGCTGCCTCCTGGGGTCGGAGACGGAAGGCTGGTGGTGGCTTCCGGCGGAGCTGGCCGCCGGCGGTGAAGCTAGAGAGGACAGTTAAGGCTACGGACGCGAAGCAGAATCGAGAACCTTCCTCGTGAAATTACAAAGCCCAAAAATTCATTTTGTTCTTCTCTGATCAAATGATGAAAGTGCCCTGCTTTAAAATGAAAAAAATGTCCTTCTGGTTATTGCTATTTTGACCGAATTCAAGGGAGAAGGGAAAAACCTGTTTTGATCTTTCTTATGAGACAAGCAACTAAATAATATTATTAACAACGTAGTTTTAGTTAGTAAACCCGTGGAAGTCTATTTTGTGAATTTTTGAAAGAGTCTAAGCCCCTAAGATATTATACTAAAATTGACTTTAAGCACATTAAATTCATTCGTATTTAAATAAAAGACTCTTCTTTTTCAAATAATATTTGAAGAGCTTTGTCAATAATAAGTAAATGGAAGGGAAAAATCTCTTGAATAATATATGGCTATAAAAGCGCACTTTGCTCATTAAGTGCATTTGGTTTTGATGACCTTAGAGCAAATTTAAATCCACTCTAAAAAAATCAGTAATTAATTAGGAAAAAATAATCTGTTCTTTGAAATTCCGATGATTGAATGACTCCTAGGGAGATGTTAGTGAGTTGAACAAAAGTTGACTGCTGTCATCTTCGGAGATTTTCACTCACAATAACTTGAAGGCTAGAGCTTTTCCGAAGAAAGAGAAAGCGGAGAGCAAAAGAATTCGTTAAAAAAGAAGAGTCCAACAGAAGAAAGTGAATAACACACAATCTCAGTAACTCGAGAAAATATTAGGTGAGTTCGATAGAATATTAAGTGAGTTTAATATGCCACATGAGATATACAAGAAACCGTCCAATGGCTATCAACATGTGGCAATCTGAGCCCACATGGAAGATTATTCAAAATTTATGGTAGACTCTCTCCATCCTCTCTCTCTATCTCCTCATTAAAATTGCTTCGTTATGGAGATGGAAAAAAAGAAATCGTGCTTGGTACCTCTCCAATCATGCTAGAGTTTTTCCTAGGATTCTTTTTTAGTGAATAGTGTCAGGAGTTTCTAGATTCAAAATATTTTCCCCTCAAAAGTAGGAGGAATAAAGGAAAATGCAAAACAATTTCCCGTTTTTCCCGTGAGATGACAACTTCTTCGGTTGTTTTGATTATAGCTTTTGTCCATTCCCCTAATTCAATTTCTTCGGTGTTTTCATCCTCTCCATCATATTGCAGTCAAATGTAACTTTCGTTTCAAGCCACTTTCAATTTCAGTCTAGAATTCAATCTCGATTTTCATCTAATATATATCTTGTAGCATTCTTTCCGGTTTCATGATATTGATTTTGACTCACACTTTGTAATCCGAATGAGTCACCGCCCTTCTTTTGTTTAAATTAGAAAATAATAATAATCTCACCCAACAAAATCTACCCCTTAAAACAAACCGAAGCAAACAGCAATGCCGGCACCACCGCCTCCTAAGCCCTATCGCCCCTATCCTCCTAGCGAGGTGAATGTCCTTGGGCATGATGGTGGCCCTCTTCGTGTGGATGGCGCAGAGGTTTGTTTCCTCGAGGAAACCGACCACGTACGCCTCCGCCGCCTCCTGGAGGACTGCGATGGCTCTGCTCTGGAACCGGAGGTTGGTCTTGAAGTCCTGGGTGGTCTCCCGCGATCTCCCAGACCAGCCTCTGGAACGGGAGCTTCCTGATCAGCAACTCCGTGCTCTTCCGGTACTTCATGATCTCCCTCAGCGCCACCGTCCGGGCCTGAACCTGTGCAGCTTCTTCACACTGCTGGTCGCTGGGGTCGACTTGCGTGCGGCCTTCGTAGCCAGCTGCTTCCTCGGGGCCTTGCCACCGATGGACTTCCACGCCGTCTGCTTCACCCGAGCCATTTCCAGTCACGAAATTGGGGTTTCGTTGCGCGACCGGATTTCACGAGGAGATGAGGAAGAAATGAATGGCGATGGTGAGAGCGGAGAGGACGCGACCGCTGTATTTAAATTGGAGGTTTTGCTTTTTTTTTTTTCCCAAAAAAAAAGAGAGCAAATGTGGTTTACAGGCCTTCTCTTTGCGACGGTGGAGCTGTTGGCGATCGGGAAGCGGTGACGACTAGCAACGAAGCAAGAGGGAAGGGATCGATTGAAATCACCGAGAGGGTTGACTTGCGGATGCTTAACAATCACCTGAGTTCTTTCGATCGATTTTTCAAAGGGGCAGAGAGCCAAACCAAAGCAATGAAATATTGAAGGAATACCTTACGTCTTAAGAGCTCGCGCATTCGCCGTCGTCGTTGGCCGCTTTCCCAGTCACCAAGGACTTGGTCCGGCTCTGCTCCACAGCTTACTATACTCAAGTCTCGCAAGGATGGAAAGTCCTCGGAGCACGGAAGTTTCAGAGTCTTTCTCAGGCAAGAAGCTCCTGAATTTCGGCAACATGGAAAGTTTAAGAGCAGTTAATGTGGAGAAGGCGATTGTCGTCCGGGTCCCTTCTTCCCATATTTCATGGCCAGCAATTTGTGCCATATCTTTACACCACTCCACCACCAGCTCTTCAATTTGCCCGAGAAATTTCTCCGTGAAGTAGGGAAAAGCATTTCTAAACGGAAGCACCATGCCACCTCTACGTTTCTCAAGTTTGGGAACGGGATGTTTGGAAGACCATTGGACTGCCAGATGCCCCTCAAGTTTATGAGACTATGCAAAATCAACGTCGTCAATTTACCACCCATTGTATCCATCCCAACACCTTCGTATATGATCACCATCGAACGGCATGATTCCACTTTTAGGATCTCGAGACAGCAATGTAGCCTCTTCCACATATGGGACGGGGCAATATGTTGAAGGTTGTCACGGTCATCTAATTCAAGAGATTCCAATTTCCACAAAGAATTGGTGGGAATTCGATCGTTCCATAACTCTCTGTACTAAAGGCCTTCAAGAGCTAGCCTTGTTTATTAGGAAATGTGACCTGCACGAGGATAATATGAGAAAGGAGGATAAGTAGGACAAATTTATTACATCGTTCGTTCTAATACATGATAATGCGAAAGGACCTACAGTCAAACAACGATTCCAAGGAGAGAGATTTTGAAACTTCGACTTCTTTTAGGTTGTGCAACCTCCCTATAATTGTCAAAGGGAAGACGTTGAGTAGCTCAAAGCAAATTTCAAGGGTGAGGAGGGCTAATTCACAGAAAGAAGTTTTGGGAAGTTCATCTTACCATATCCTTTTTGTCATGCCCTGACTCTCGAGCTCGCGGCAATCCCATTTCGCTTGTGGTCTAGTTGTATGACGTCCCAGGTACTGTCGTCGACCAATTCATTTTATCTTGTAATTAAGTGCATGCGAAAACAAACAACTCCCAAACTAAACAACAGGGATAGCAACAACAGCAACAGAGAAAAGACAACACCATTTTTTATATATCTAAAGGTTAGCTAGCACACCAGCAAATACATACACGCCTTACTACAGGCGACAAGCTAAGGCCCACTCAAAAAGGGACTGGCCTAGCTAACCTATCACTGTACAAGTGGCTACTCGCTGGTCTCGGAAGGATCGCTCTCTTCGATCCTCGGGTACTGCATCATCTAGGTCCTGAAAAGGTTAATCACAATGGGTTGAGATAAACTCAGCAAGTTAAAGTCCTAAACCTCGGTTAGGAACTTCGCTTGCCTCGGGAGTTTAACATACAACCTAATCCAGTAGTCAGCACAATGCAGAGAGAAGCAAAAGCACAGGACAGTTCAATAACCAGACACAACCACAGGCGATTCTACCTGGCCTTGGCACACATGACCTGCAGAAACTGTCATTTAACTCATCACGACATTAAGAGCATGCGAATAATCAAAGCATCTCACACAGCTTTCTCATGTCTCACACTCACACATGCTCCAATTATTACGCCCCCTCCTAAGCCAACGGCACAACCTTATGGTTGGCGGTTCCTGGCTAAACCAGCTTCGTCCTCTTTACCTCGAGGCACGACGACGTCAAGGGCTCACTCCCAAGACGGCATTCCCGAAGGAGCATAGGACTCGCTCACTACCGCAGCCCCGCAACTGACAGAGGCCCGGGACCCGCCCCCATACCGCAATCCCACATAGAACCCCTCCCTGTCAGGCATCCGACCGAAGTCAGGTGACCCACTGGCCACGGCACATCCCCATAGGGATTGGCGGTCTTCCGGCAACGCCAGGTTCTCTCATTTAATGTGATCATGCAACACATCATCAAGCAATCCATTTATATTTTTGCTCTGTCGTGAATACAACATCGCTCATGCTTATGCGATATGCCATTTCAGATAACCCACGCAATATGTCATGCAGTATCATTCAACAATTCCAAAATTCCAAATTCAATCAATTAATAATCACGTACATTCCCTAATTCTCGGGAATAACTCAATAAATCAAACACTTTCACTTCCACTCGGTCTTCGATCATGCATTTCATCATTATTCAAGCATATAATTAACAATCGGCACTTCAAAAAAGCATAACAACCAAGAACACGTCAATTTGAAACCAAAATTGGCTTCTGTATGAACAGTGCCGTGAACAGTAATCGTGAACAGTAATTTATGAACAATAAATTCGTCCAAAATTAAATAAATAAATAAAAATAAATAAAATTAACCATGGTTAATAAATTAACTTAACCCTAGTTAATCTAACAGAACCATGATTAATTTCTAACCTTGGTTACTTTTAAAACTATCCATGGTTACTTTAATTAATTAACCTTAGTTACTTTATTACTAACTATGGTTAATTAATCTAACCCTAGTCAGCTTAATTAACCATCCTAATTAATCAATCAACCTTAATTAATCACAAACATACAAGTACACTAATTAACCCCTAAACAAGGATTAGGAAGTTAACTTACTTGGATCGGAAATCCGGCGACACCGACGCGTAGAGGGGAACGAGGGCTACGAGGGGTAAGCTCGGAGATGGCAAAGGATGATGAACGGTGGCCGAAACAGGCCAAAACATCCCCTAGAACACTATTCATGCGGAATGACCAGCAGAGGGAAAAAGGCCGAAACGGGAGGTCCAGGGCGACCAGGGGTGACCGGGGGTGCACGGCTGGCTTCCTAACTTCTAGGACTACACTTTGGGCGGTGGTGGCGGCTCCGGTGATGGAGGTAAGGCTGTTTTTGGGCTGGAAAACAGCATGGACAGCAAGAAACAATAGAAATGGAAGAGAAAAGGAAGAGAAAAAGGGAGAGAGAGTGAGGGCTGGTTGTTGCACGAATTTGGGGGAGAAAGAGGAGAGAGAAGGGGCTGCTGAAGACTTGGATAAGGCCAAGGCAAGTGGGCTTGCCACTTGTTGAAGAGCCAATCAAAAACAACAAAAAACAAAGCATAAACAAAGCCCACTTGGGCACAAAAGCAAAAGGCCAAAAGAGAGAAGCCCATGGGCTGAGGAGAGAGAGGAACTTGGGCCAGCTTAGGCCCCCTTTGGGCTGAGCTGAATGGGTGCAAGGCCCATTGGGCCGCCGGTCTTGGGCTGGCCCACCCGCAAGCCCGAAATTTGGTCCAATTTTTCCTTTTTCCGGCACTTCCGTGTCCAACGGAAAATTCCAAAATAAATGAGGCGACGTCCAAATATTTAGTCCCGATATCACTGAGAAGTCGGTTCCCAAAATTGGATTAAAAATCCGGGCCAAATTGAGTCGATTGCGACGTAGTACAATTTAGATTATCAGGCGCCCCTTTAGACTTTTCTTCACATTTGACCTGTGGTCAACCATTCTTTGATCCACGTTTACGCCAGTTCTCGAGTCAAGGACGTCCCTCGATTGTCATGTGGTCCCGAGGGCTCAATTGATAATCTCGAGTACTAGATGAAAAGGATTCGGTTTACCATCGTTCGTAGTTCATATCGAAGTCATGCGGAAATCACCCACAAATCAACTTCGTACTTTTGCCGAATCAATTTATTTCCATTTCTTTAATATTCTAGTACTTAGAGGATATCGTTCCCACCCAGGTCCTCATGGTCGAAGGGCTCGTTCCTGATCGAAATTGCAAGTCGTACGCGTATCGTTTCCTATCGGCGCCCCTCTGTAATTCGTTATCTCACGAACACACAGTTCGGAAAATTTGTACTAACCAAGCCTTCGACTACATTGCCCTTTTATAAAATCCTAAAATGGGGTCAATTTTCAGGATGTTACACTTTTGAAGGATCCGACTCAATGAAGCCATAAAAATTCCAAGCTTGGTAAACTAACCTACTCATGAGACTTAGATCAGAGATATGAAACATTTGAGAATTTGGCCTAATCCTAATGATCTATTTGATGCGATGGAAGAATGAAAATTCACTAGTGGCCTTACTATGACTAATATAATTATAAATAATGAACACATTCTAACTAATAAAACCAGAAAAAATTCTTCAAAGAGATTTTATTACTTGCCCCCACCAAGCGTGTGCCCATGACTATTATGTATAATCTCAAGAGAAGAGATTTGTACCTTTTGATCAAAGGAGTTGGAGTAGGCATATTGTGAATCTGAAGTAGCAGTTTCTAGCTCATCTGAGAAGAATTTCTTTGTGGGACATCGGTTAGATACTTTAGTAGTGGAAATCTATAGTAGCATTTGTCCCTTTATCTCTTCCTTCTTCATCCCTAATCATGGCCTTCATATTTGGACAGTCCTTCACTGTAATGTCTTTAATCTCTCTAAGACATTTAGCCACAGATATCAGAAAGAGAAATGACAGTCCCGTATTGTAGACATAGAGCTTCTCCAGGTTCTGAAATCTCATTATTCCTTGTAACTGCACATCTTGTACATGCACTTTAGGTTTGGCAACTCAGATAACTCCAATGTCCTTAGCCGAGAGAGAATCTTGGCATCGCCGGTGACATTTAGCTCCTCCAGGTTGACAACTACTTCTGCTGATGACCAACTCTCAATTTTCATTGACTCCAAATTTGGTAGCTTCAATATCCAATCAAATTTCAGAATACTCTTCGATGAGGACTTAGATGCTTTGATCTCTACCAATTTCAGATTGTTGTATTTAAATGAAGGTTCACAGTAGAGCATCTTTTCTAGGCCAAGGAGTCCAACAATTATCACGGATTCCAAGTGAGGCAATGAAACCTAACAAAGCACCACAATGAAACTCATTAAAGGTAAGTTTGTTACAAGTAAAGTTATTTTCACGAGAAACAAGCGAAACTTTTGGGCTAAAATGAACAAAAAAATGAATTTCTCTTTCATGAAAAGTGAACAGGTTTATAACAACAATTACAATCAGCAATAGAGAGACCTGCTATAAGGAGATAGATGGAGCTCTGCACCTCCAGTGCAAAACGATTATCGAAGAGACAATCGGAACTATGCACCTACTCTTGGTGGTACATATGGGCAAGGTTCTGATGGATTTCAAGGGTAGGGTATTGGTTTTGCACATGACCAAGGAATGAATCCCAGTTATGGACAGAATTATATAGGACACGGTGAAGGACAAAGGCTCACACCACCGAGGCAAAAAAGCATGTAGGAAGACCAATGGAGCACGCAGAAAGACCAAAGGAGCTACAAACCAGAAGGACAAGGGGGAATTGAGCAAGTATTCAAGTTTAGTCTATTGATATAGATCTTTAAGTGGAGTGAAATATATAGATTACAGTAGTCATTAATCGTTAGCCATGTGTAAAATTCATTTATGAGATTTCAACTACACCAAGGTTGGGTGATGCCAAGGCTGTGTGACGCGTTCACGCAAATGAGTACTTTGTTTTGCATTTGCCATAAGATTATGAAAAATTGGATTTGATTGTTGCCATTTTACACTTGAGAGAGGTGTTAAGTGGGATGCTTAGCTATTTCTCTACTCAACTTGGATAAGGTGGCAGTTGATCTATGTTGTGTGTAAACTCAAGAAGTTTATAGTTGGCAGTTACTTTGGTGAACTAGGGCTGCAGAGTTAATCCTGCTGCTTATTCCAAGTAACACACAATTTTCATATTCAAATGGACATTTATGCTTGCACTCCATCTATCATAACTTTGGCTTTTATGTTGGTTGCGGGCTGGACCTTAAAATGAGCCATTTTTTTCTTTTTGCAATTAAAATACAGATGAATTTGTCCTCTCACATGATTTTGTGTGCACACTCTGTCACGCCCAGACTCTCGAGCTTGCGGCAACCCCATTTCACTTGAGGTCTATCTGTACGATGTCCCAGGTACTATCGTTGACCAATTCATTTTATCTTGTAATTAAGCACATGCGGAAACGAACAATTCCCAAACCAAACAACATGGATAGCAACAACAGCAGCAGAGGAAAGACAAACGGTATTTTATATATTTGAAGGTTAGCCAGCACACCAGCAAATACATACACGCCTTCTTATAGGCGACAAGCTAAGGCCTACTCAAAAAGGGATCGGCCTAGTTAACCTAACCCTGTACAAGTGGGGGAAGGCTCGTCAAAAAGGAAATAGGCTACATCTGCCTACTCACGGGCCTTAGAGGGATCGCTCTCTTCGATCCTCGGGTACTGTATCATCTAGGGCCTGAAAAGATTAACCACGACGTGTTGAGATAAACTCAGCAAGTTAAAGTCCTAAACTCTGATTAGGAACTTCGCTCGCCCAAGGTGGGACAGCCATCGTAGTAGACCTGAGGTAAGCAAGTGAGCCCGTTGGGCCAAACCAACCATTTACCCTTCCAAGCCTGTTGTCTAACCTTGAGCTGTTTCGAGCCCAACAAATTCTCGAACCCGTTGCTATTCATTTTCAAGCCTGTTTCTTAGGCCCGCCTTTCATTTTCAGCCCAAGAACAGATTGGGAAATGTGCAAGGTGGAAATGACCAAAATGCCCTTGGATATTTTGAAAAAAAGTCAAAAGAAGAGAGAGAAGATGATGTCATCTTTCTTGGAAGTTGGGCAAACCATTTAATGGCCTTAATTGAGGCCTATCTGCAGCTCTCATCTCCCTCTCTCTCCTCCTCTTCAGCCCCTCCCAATTCGCACACATTTCTCCCTTGTTTTCCCTTAGTTCCTACAATTACAGCTTCTGACCTTCTTTTGAAAATCGAGTTTTTCATGGCCTTCTCGTGTGAATGAAGGCCCGTGCCACCCACCGTTGTGTTCAGGAGAAAGAATTCGTACGGATGGCATCGGCTATTTGTCGAACGGAATCGCCAGCTGATCGGTACGGCCGCCGGAAGTCACTGCTCGCCGGACCGCTTACTGTAGTGGTAGCTTTGCACAATTCCACCTTTTCCTCCATTTCTCTCCCATTTCAACCAAACCACCACTCATACTAGCCACCAATAGTTTCCCCTCGACCCCTAGGTGTCGCCAGTCACCGGCCCGCCGCTCGTCGGAGCTCTGATGAGCTCCGTTCAGCCGCTTTCCTCTCCAAGCAGTCAGTTTTTCAGTGTTGCAGAGGGGATCCAAGTTTGTTGTTGATGTTTTGACCGCAGGACCACCTTGAATAGTTGTGGTAGAGATCCCCGGGTGTTGGGTTCATTACCACCGCCACGTTCGTGTCGCCGGCCCGCTTAACGGGTGAGTTTAGCCCTAATCCCTATTTAGTGCCTAAACTTACTTAGGGTGAGTTAGTTAGTGTTAATGTTGGCTTATATGGTTTAATTAAGTTGTATTAGCCCTAAGATAGGTGGTTAGATAGATGATTAAGATTAGATTAGCTTAATTTTTCTTATTAAGATTAATTATGCTTAATTATTGCTTTATTGTGGATTATGTGATTTTTGTGGATTAATTAAGCATGTTTAGTTTAAATTTCTTGATTAATTGTTTTAATTAATGTTTTGTTTAATTTCTGAATTTAATGTATTAATTAATTAAATTAATTTATAATTTCGAATTATTAATATTTCTGAAAATTAATTATTTTGGGGAAAATAATTAATTGAGTATTTATGGAAAATGGCTTTAATTGAGTAATCTTGTGGGAAAATTACTATGGTCTAATTTTCTAAAGTCCATAGTATTTATATACTACATTATTAAATGGCATTGATTTATTAAAGACTGATTTTTATTAAATGAAATTATTTGGGTTGGATATTAATTATGGGATTGGAAAATAATTATTAGTATTCCGTGAGACTTAAATTATTTTATCGAGACAATCGACTATAGTATTACATGTTTGTTAAATGAGAATGGTTGATTGTCGTAATCATGAGAACACGTGATTATTTATTATTGAATATTGAGACACGTGATTGGCTACCGGTAATTATTGAGGTACGTGATTATTTGGAAAAGTGTGCAAGTATCGTCATGTTGATTAGTCAGAATTGATTGACAGACTATGAATTGAATTGCTGATTGTTTCAACTTTTGTGAATGATTGAACTGTTGCTATTGTACGTGACTGCTGGATACTACCGCGTGACATAATACTTGTGTTAACTACAATGGCATATCGCATGAGCATGAGTGATGTGCATTCACGACCAAGCAAAAACAAAGACAAGAATACTGTTTGTTGATGTGTTGCATGGTCAGATTAAAGTTGATAGCCCGGTTGAGCCGGTCCCGTAACCATTGGGTCGCCTGACAGTGGTCAGATACAGGGCTACAGTAGTGGGATGGGCCTTATGCTCTTTAGGGAATGCCATCGGTGGGGGAGAGCCCATGACGTCGCCGTGCCTAGAGGTAGAGGACGACGCCTGGTCTACGACCAGTTGACTGCCAACCATAAGGTTGTGCCGTGGCCTAGAGGGTCGTAATAATCGGAGCATATGTGTGGATGTGAGGCATGAGAAATGTGACATCCCAAGCAACGGTGCATGAGGAGGAGAGATGGCGGTGCATCCGTGCCACGGTCCTCGGGCGTACGCAAGGAAGGGGGCACATGTCTCTTGTCCCACATCGCTTAGGGGGGAGTCCTAGGCTAGTATATAAGACTGGGATCCCTCTTCCCTGAGTAATACGTTTCATGTACACTTACGCTACACTGAAAACAAAACCTTGAGGGGAAATGCCTGTTTAGCGCCCCAAAGAGGACAATATTAGACTGGGATGAGGAAGGGCCCATTGAGTGCCTCTACCCCAAACAATGCGTTTTAAAGCTGTGCGAGCCTCGGCTCAAAACGGACAATATTACTCAGCGAGCTCCAGGTCCTTATAAAAAATGTGACAGCTTGAGCAGCGATGTGCGAGGAGGAGAGATGGCAGTGCGTCTGCGCCTCGATCCTCAAACGTGCATAAGGGAGGGGGGCACATGTCTCTTGTCCCACATCGCTTAGGGGGGGAGTTATGGGCTAGTATATAAGATTGGGATCTCTCTTCCCTAAGTAACGCATTTCACATACGCTTTTGTTGCGTTGAAAACAAAGCCTTGAGGGGAAGGGCCCGTTGAGCGCCCCAAAGAGGACAATATTGGACTGGGATGAGGAAGGGCCCGCTGAGCGCCTCTACCCCAGACAACGCGTTTTAAAGCCGTGCGGGCCTCGGCTCAGAACGGACAATATTACTCAGCGAGCCCCAAGTCCTTACAAAATGGTATCAGAGCCGACTCTCGATTGCGTGTGGGGCCATAGCGAGAATGCTGTGCCCGAAAGGGGGGAGAATGTGACAGCCCGAGCGATAGTGTGTGAGGAGGAGAGATGGTGGTGTGTCCGCACCTCAGTCCTCGGATGTGCGCAAGGGAGGGTAGCACATGTCTCTTGTCCCACATCGCTTAGGGGGGAGTCCTGCTAGTATATAAGGTTGGGATCCCTCTTCTTTGAGTAACGCATTTCACGTATGCTTCCGCTGCACTAAAAACTAAGCCTTGAGGGAAAGGGCCCGTTGAGCGCCTCTACCCCAGACAACACGTTTTAAAGCCGTGCAAACCTTAGCCCAAAACGGACAATATTACTCAACGAGCCCTAGGTCCTTACAAGAACATTGTGTGAGATGCTCTGATTATTCGCATGCTCTTAATGTCGTGATTATTTATGGCACGCATGCATGAGTTGACAGTCGTGCAGGGTGTAGCAATGGCCAGGTGAGATCGCTTGTGACGTGACTCGCGCGTGATTAATAAACTGCATCGTCTAACGGCTACGTGCCTTGCTTGCATCGTATGAGATTTGACGTGCAGGGTATGGCAGACCGGATAAGGTTGTAGAGATGCTCTGATTATTCGCATGCTTTTAATATTGTGATTATTTATGGCACGCATGCATGAATTGACAGTTGTGTAGGGTGTGGCAATGACCAGGTGAAATCACTTGTGACGCGACTCGCATGTGATTGATAAACTGCATCGTCTAATGGCCACGTGCCTTGCTTGCATAGTGTGAGATTTGACGTGCAGGGTATGGCAGATCAGGTAAGGTTGCAGAGATGCTCTGATTATTCGCATGCTCTTAATGTCATGATTATTTATGACACGCACGCATGAGTTGACAGTCATGCAAGGTGTGGCAATAGCCAGGTGAGATCGCTTGTGACGCGACTCGCATGTAACTGAAAAACTGAATCGTCTAATGGCCACGTGCCTTGCTTACATCATATGAGATTTGACGTGCAGCGTATGGCAGACTGGATAAGGTTACATGTGAACCAAATATTGATTGTTGGTTTGCCTTGTCTATTGTTTGGTCTGCTGTTTGTTGGCTGTTTGTTGTTGGGTTGAATGATAGGTGGTTCTGGAGAGATACCCCAACTTGAGTTGGTGTACTAACCGAGGCTTAGGGGAAGAACTCACTGAAATTTTATCTCAACCGGTCTGGTTAACCATTTTCAGGCCCTTAGAATGGCGTGCCTGCTGTGGAGCATCCTACCCTCGCTTCTCCAAAGATCGACCCAACGGAGCTTGAGTCCGATGGGTTCGAGTGACCGTGGTGTTGAACCCGAGGGTTCTTTGTGTACTGTTGGATTAGCCTAGTTTCTTTTTGGTTTGACTTAGAGGATAGATTGGCCCTTTTTGTCGGGCTTGTAATTCGAAAAACGATCCTCTGTTGATTAATCTAGTAAATTGGATAATTGAGTAGTTGTTGTTGTTTTTGCTGTTCATCCCTCTATCCCTATTTGATTTTTTGTTTGTCTAGGGATGGTTCGTCTTTCGCTTGCGCTTAACAAAAGATTAAAATGAATGGTCGTCGACAGGTCCTGAGACGTCGCTTTCAATTGACCATGAAAACGGGGTTGCTGCGAGCTCGAGAGTCGGAGTGTGACAGAGGTGGGGGATTTAATACGCCGTCTTGCACTGTAAAATGATTTTTCGAGTATTCAAATTGACGTGACCGCCGATGGTTCCCACCCTTTGTAAATGTGCATCTGTTTTGGTTCGGACAGTCCACAATTTCATTCTATTTTCGGTAGCCGAATTACCATGAAACAAGATGAGCATCATCCCTACAGACTAGCATTTTCTTGAGATCATAATTTGCCGATTCAGCATTCCATGCTTGAGCAGTTTTAGTCTTAAGTCCAAGTTGGTTGAGTTATTGAAGAGCCGATTGAGTTTTTAGATGCGTACATCTATTTGTGTGCAATGGTACCTAAAGATTAGTACTACAAGCATATTATTTATCACAGTATTCTGTTACCGGAGTAGCTAATGTACTTGTTACGAAGCTGTAATAGATATCACATGACCCCCAAAACTTTTGAAAGAAAGTAACTTCATATTAGGAATCAAATGGAGCCTTTGATTAGTATTCTATTGGAATTTAGAAGAAGGCTTTATCAGCGGTTAGTCCTTAGCATCCTATGGGATCTCTTCTTCCTCACTATAGCTGAACGATGTTCCATCTGTCAGATATCTTTTGATAGACCCAACATGGATCACCATAGGCTTTAGTATTATGATTCTTACCTTTCTATCACTAATTTTGATTAAAGGACAAGCATATTATGAAATAATAATCTCAAGAGCACAAAGACATGGCAATAGCTGAATTTGTTCCACTGAGCTACATACTAACCATAGGATACTTGTGCATTTGATGATTTCTGTTCATACCAAGACTAAGGATTTCTTTTTGATTACTTAAATATCGTGACTTTAAAAAAAGGTGCATTTAAAGAGAGGTAAATAAAGGCCTGGAAGATTTGAAATTAGGACCTTTAACTCTTGTACCATATGAGATTAGATGAAATCACCACCAATTATTCTTAAAGTTTAAGCTATTAGATGATATATTATGTGAGATTTTGTGAAACCACTACTAACTATTTTAAAAACTTAAGCCGTCAATTGAAATACCATGTGAGATTTTGTAGAACGGTTGCCAATTAATATAACAGCTTAAATCTATTAAATGAGAGAGTAGACTGAAGAGACCACCAATTTAGCAAACTAAAATAATGGCCAGCCGGCAATTATCATATATAAAACTTCCAACTCCCCTCTCCCATTTGAGAAAATGTGCACTTGTATTGAGGATTCCATGATCTTTTATCAATATGATGTGTTTTTCCTCGTCAAAAGCATGGTGACTCTCAACGCATCTTTTTTTTTTTTTTCTTTTTGCAAGGACTCTGCAAACCTTGGCTCCATTTCGTACATTTCTTGATGCATGCAAGGTGCCCGCGTCTACATGTATAGCGTAAGGCTTCATTTGATCATCTTTACACGACATCTACGGAATCTCCAAAAGAGCAAATGCCTCCCTTGATTGAAAACAAAAGGGCCCGCTCCACCAATTCTTTTGTACTGAAATCGACTTCAGGCCCTGCCAGCTAAAAATTACGAAAGTTGCGCTTGGCTCTAGCAATCAGCAGCGGCCGGAGTCCAAATTCTGATGCAGATAAGGGCACTTCAATCCCAGAAACTTCACGATCTCTTTAAGCATCAGCTTTAATAAAGTTGGACAATAATAGAGTCCACTTAACGCAATAATGCTTTCTCCTGTCGTACGATGTTTGGCCAAAATGCTTTCTCATCGAAAATTTGTATTCTTTTCCTTGTAAAAGCATCTTTGGAATTTTGCCATATTATTTGACCGCAAGTCGAAAAGGTAGTCCACTAGGAAGTAGCGATGAGCACATTGACAACACCGTGAACGTATTTTCTCAAAAGTGAAGAATGCAACATCCACTGTCGGAAAAAAAAAAAAAACTCTTCGTTTTGAGGCTTTTCTCATGCATCAGTAGTTTGTGTGGCTTTTCATAGATTTATATGACGGTTGCTGAAATAAGATATAACTCAAAATATTCAGGATCAAGAATTACAAAATTATATAAAAGAGAAAATCTCCCTCATTAATGGAGATCGAGTCAAGCCAAATGATTAATAATAGACTCCAAACTCAACTCACTTTGGTTAATCAAGGAATTTTATTGGAGATTTTTACCATTCAAATATTGTGGAAAAAATTGAGTTCACATGTATGACCTATTGGAAAATTATGTGAATTTTATCTTTTGGAATTGTAAATTTTACGGGACCTTCAAGTAAGATTATCCTCCGTCTCCATGCAACTAATTCACTTTAATGGACAGAAGTTCGTTCTTCACCTTAGTGAGCACGATGATATACCAATGCATCTTCTCTTGATGTACTCGAGGAATTTGCTCTGATTCTTTGACATGTACGAGATTTTTATCGCATGAAACAAAAAATATTATGATTTCACTTTTTGGCTCGAGGAAAACCAATCATATTCTCCCTCTTTTGTTCTTACTACCTTTTCCTGGACTCTTTGTCGTGTCTTAATCCTATGTTTCTGTATCTCATCTTTCTTTGTTCCTTTTTAATATCATTTTCTTTGTTTAATATTCCATCATCATTAGTTGTAATAAAATAAAAGATTTGTCTTCCACTATAAGTTGTCGTTTAATCAATGATTCATCTATTAGCCACAATTTAACGATCATGTCCTTGAATTGACTCGCTTGAGCTAATGTCTATTTAGATAATTGAATTTAATCTTCGATTGACCTAAAAAAGCTATAACAAGTTGATTCTATGCACAAATGTAGCAGTTGTCTTTTGATTTTCTAACGAAATAAGTTTCTTCTCCTCACTTCATGCTAATACACATAATATGAAAAAAATTAATAAGTCCTAAACATATTATATCGATGCCAATTCAGTTATAAATTTTTCAATTTCGATAATTTAGCCTAAACCTTTGCATAAAGTTCAATGTAATCCATTTCGTCAATTTTCATTGAAAATTGATGATATAGTGATCCAGTTATTGCCAATTGTCTTATACGTGCAATGTCAGCGATTTCAGATGGAAATTAACCAAATTTACTATATTGGAATTTCGTACAAAGATTTAGAACTAAGTTGAGAAAATTGAAAATTTTGAAATTATATTGTCATCCGTACAATTAAATTTAGAATTGATTGGACAATTTCTCCATGTACCATCATCATAAGACACTAAAATGCGTGAGTAAGGGCCTTCATGATGCTATAAATCGGACTAGACATTAAAGCTGAGCATCCATCTTTTAAAAAGAGACTAAGCGCTATCACAATCAAAATTTCATTAGTGCAGAAAAAATATTAAATTAGTTAGTGGAGAGTATGATTAACAACAAAGGAGCATTGTTATTGTTCAATGGTTCTTTTTTCTAATTCTTTGCTTTGATTAATAGAAAAGGCAAGTCAAGTCAAGAAGCACTTCGACATAAAGCTATGGAAATTATGATTGCAATAATTGCCCCTTTCTGTGCATTCGTGCATCATGCTTTGTAGCAATTCGATTAGCAATAGAGACTATTGTGTGTTGGTAACAAAAAGTCAAAGTCTTTAGAACTAGTGCAAATCGGTAGTGATCAACACTATTTGATATTATTACTTGTCAGATATAAGTCATATATGAAATATCACATCATCACAAGAATTACTCATTTGCTAAACTCTTTCAAGTCTGCGAGAAATCATTTAGAAGATACAATATAATAGTAGTCAGAAAGAGGGGCACGAGGCATTGATATGTGTGGCGTTACTACACTGTAGTTCCCACGTCATATCTTACACGTCACAAAATCTCCAAAAGAAGAAATGCCTCCATTTGACTAGGCTTGACCTCAAAGACGCTGGTTAAAAACAAGTGGGCCCCCCTCCACCATTTCTTTTCTTCTACAACTGTGCAAGAGCTACCGAGATGTCCACCACTATCATCATCCATCAATCGTTTCATACACGCTCAGCTCCAGCAATTAGCAGGGATCCGCCAATCTCCCCTGGGGACCGAGGTATGGTCCGGATTCCGATTCAAATAATGCACTCCAATCCCAATCACCTCTCGAGTTCTTAAAGCATCGGCTTTAATAAAGTCGGACGATAATAGAGTCCGCTAAGTGCCATAATGCTTTGTTCTGTGTGGGGACTATCAGTGTTGACCAAAATGCCTTATCTTAGAAAGTTTGTATTACTTTCCTTATAAAAGCATCTTGGAAGTAATAAGTCTACAATGCCATTGGCTATATAAGGCTAACTTAGGAGAGAATGCCATCACAAATACTATGAGTTTTCGTATGATGTTCACTAGAATATTATAACTTTTTTTTATCACTTAAATACTATATTTGTTTTTTTATCACATGTCATAACTTAAAAAAGAACATTCACTTAAGTGTCATAATTTTTTCAAAGATGTTCACAACGAGTGCTAGACATTTGACTTATCATGACATTTGTGGTGAGAAGAGTTATAGCATTTAAATGATTGATTGAATACTATGACACTTTAGTAAATAATTTTAGAATTTAAGGCTTTCAAGTAAACAATTTTATTTTTTTATAAAAGTTATGGAATTCAAGTGATCGAAAAAAATTATTACATTCGAGTAACCACGATATAAAAGTTATGTTACTTATGAGGTTCTTATCCTAGCTATCTTCTATCATAAGTAGCATAAGAATTGGAAAGTGTTTAAATCACAGTACACTCTTCGATGGCCAATTACACTCTTCAAGTTACAAAAGAGACGAAGCAAGCATAGATAACTGGTTAAAGATAACACCGCCAAAGTCCTTTTACCACTACCACCGATCCCGCATACTACAACAAAACGTGCTCCTTCAGATTCGGCATATAATAGCTTCACTATGCCTTCTTCTTGATCATTCAATACGACCCAATGCTTCGTAATAAACCTGTGTTTGACCTTCAGCTTAAGCCAAAGCTCTCCAACGATCAATTTGATGAGCTCCCCATGTCGGTCGAGAAAATTTACCAAAAAAAGCCAAATGAAGAACTAAAAAATAGCATTTTAATACAACTTGACTTGAATTGCGGAAAGTCAATGTGCAATTTTCCACAATGCTAGGAGTATTGGGGTCGGGCATATTAATCTCTACCCATCCTTAGAGGAATTTGATTTTCTTCATTGTCTGAAAATTTTCATTGCGAGTGTTTTCCGTTATTCAACACAAATTTCTCGTAACTCCTACATAAATTGTCATACCGTACGAACTATCATTATTGAAAATTTTTAATAGTTTGTGTGGTACGACACTTGTGCAGAAATTACAACTCGGAATTTGGGCTCGACCTTGGGTGACCTTTGGAGGGTGGATAGAACTGTGTAATAAGTTGTTTGCCAAAATCAACTTCCAATAGAAATTGAGATAAAAACAAATTTCAAGTGTGGCAACTAACAAATTTTCAAAAGATTATAGTATAAAAACTATATGTCGATGGTAATTATTCAGTATGTGTGAATGAGGGACCATCGCATCTAATGGAGATTAGTCGAATTTTCAAAAGGCTCTAAACACTTCATTGAGATTAAATGAAGATTCATGGAAAGTGCATTTCCATTTTCTTTTTATAGAAATTCTAATTATCATCATAATTTATTTCTCAAAAACCTCAATTTGATAGTTCTAAGAAAATCCAGTTTCATTGATTGATTATACATTGTTGACGGATCCGATGAATATGAAGTGTATTTGTATGTAATTGTATGTATGTTTAAGGGGATCATGAACTCCATATCAGTATTGTTTGCACTGATAATGCCAGCCTTTTTCATGGATTACACGGGATTACCCCTCTCTCTCTCCCTCTCTCTCTCTCTCTCTCTCTCTCTCTCTCTGATCTGTCCTTGCTATTAACCTCCACGGAATGATCCTCCTTCCGATTCATTCTATGCAAAAGCAACGTAACAGTTCACAAAGCCGACGCTTCTCATTGCGGACTCCCAGATCCTCAGCGTGTCTCTCCTTTCATAACACGGACCAACCACACGTTCTCTCTCTCTCTCTCCGTCTCTCAAACGTAGACGAAGAGGAGAAGGCGGAGGAAGCAGACAGCGTAAAGTGTGGTTAAGAGTTAACCAGGGTGCGGTTAAGTTGCTTTTCGACCGTCGTCGGTCCCTTGGGAATTATTAAAGTTTCGTGTTATGTTAATCTCATGCTGCAGATGAGGGGTATGACCTGACACATCGTGTGTCACGTGGCAATTATTAAAGCTCCTCGCCATGTCAACCTCACGCCCAGGGACCCGACTCTGTCCTACCTCTCTTTCTGCGAGACTCCTGCTTCTGCACGTCGTCACGTGGCAATTATTAAGGTTGGATTTTCTCGTCCCATGGAAACGCATAATAAAAATGCACTGATCGACAAAAGTGACATGTAAGCGCGTTTGAAGAAAGGGGACAAGCTCTTTGTTTTACCCGAAGCGAGTTCGCCATCAACTGTAGCGGCACCATCCGCTAAAATTTATCCTTTTTTAATGCATTGTGCTCGTCTTTTCCTTGTCAACCTTGCATAATTGGCTTCTGTTATTCTTTGTTTACTTATTTATAAAATATACATCTTCCAAGCATATGGCATATGGGTAATCATTGTCCTTTTCTGGCTCCAATTTGGTGCACCTTAAACCAAGGGCTGCACATAATCACAAAATCTCATTGGTTCGAGATTTGAATATATGGAAATTATTCAGACCATTTTCACCTCATCTCGTCTCTCCATTAGAAGAAATTATTCATTTCTTTCCTAATTTAAGTATGGTATTAGAGAAAAATCATTCATCAATTACATTGCCCATGCTGATTATCCAGCAAAGAGAACCAAAGAAATTTTCCCGTGGGCCCACAAAGTATTCTTATTAAGGAATGATTTGAAAATTTTATTTTCTTCCTAATATCACGTTGTGAGGTTCATATTCTATCATTATCACTCTGCATCGTAATCAAATATATAGGTCTTTCCATTGTAAATTGTTGTTTTAATCATCGCTTCATCCATAATGTAATTAAGTCTATTCATTGTTCTTAATTATTGTTTTGCCTATTCCTTCGATTCAACAACTTCATTATTTTTAACCTCTATGTGATATTGCCACCAATTGCACCTCTCATTTCAAGCTACGTTCAATTTTAGTTTAGCGTTTCGATCACGATTTCAATTTAATAGATGGAAAGTTGGTGCTGAACCTAAATGAAGACAAAAAGAAAGTGATGTTAATAGCTAATTGCGGTAAAATTAAAGTTGCTTTTTTGCCTTTGTCATTTACGTAGCAATTATTAAGCTTCGTGTTGTATCAACCTCACACTCCATATGGTAGTTCAACCTTATACATGTACTATCCTATATGTCGTTCAGACTTCATATATGTGAATGCTAATATTAACTTCATCATGTTAATGTGGGCACAACCATATAATGATTACATATCTAGTCCCAAATTCATATCAATTATTTTACAAATAACAACAACAAATATTCTGAAAGAAAGAAGCTACCTCTTCACCCAAAACAAAAAATGGTTTTAATTGATGGTAAAATGAACTTCCCCATGCAATTCAAAATATAAATATCCTGATATAATCAAATAGTCATCATGAAGTATAAAAAGTATAGTGCCGCAATAGAAGTTGTTCTATTGACCACGCACATAATAGAAGTTTAATTACAAAGGTATCATATATTTAATGTGTAGCTGTGATATTCAATTATTATACCAAAAACAGGTGATGTAGGATTAAATTAGAAATATATTAATCCATCTCCATGCACCATTGCAGAGAACAAATCCGTTGTATTGTTCGTTCACTTTGTTTCTCAATGCCAACCATCCACATCTCATCTCTTCTTTTTTCTTATTATTGATGGATGGCCTGAGCAAATGACAAGCTATAATGTTAGTGCAAAACATAATTTGAGTTGAGATACTTAACCCATACTTTGACAGTGCACAAGTGGACGTTGACCTCTAAATAGTCGAGACCCCTTATCAATATGTTTCTGCTTTAATGTCCATAATCCGTGATTTAATTCACTTTTGAATATTTGAACTTTGATGAAACAAGACCAAACTCCCGATTATTACTCACAAATCCGAATAGGTCAAGTTATTGATAAACCGAGTTTTTAATGCATACATATGTTGTACAAGATGATACCTAAAACAAAAACTTAAGTCCATGACACCTTTAGATTAGTTAAAATGTTGCAATTCTACAATGATTGCATCACATATCATGGTGTTTTCTTACCACAATAGCTGCTACAGTTGTTACACTTCCATCTCTAACTCGGTTGATCTCGACACATTGGGCAACACATTTCAAGAGATCCGCAACCTTTGCTCTCCAAGTACTTTAAAGACTCTAAGCTATTACGGCCTACCATGGGTCGGAGATCAGCACAACCCTCCAGTTCACCATGTCTTAGATTCTTCAACTTGCATAAGTTAGGTAATCTTTCAACCGAATCACATGCGACAAAGATCCTGGTTCCATCAAACCTTGAACCTGAACCACTCTTTCTAGAATGGATAGTTCCAAAGATTGTACGTTCCTCAAGCACGGCAAATCAGGCATCCTCGTAAGGCATTTGTGCCGAATAATTCGTAATTTCTTCAACTTCACCAAGCCTTTCGAGGTAGGAAAGTAAACCGCTGAGGATTCATCAAAACTTCAGTTCATTAGTTCTAAAAGAACTCAATTTCATTTGATTAGTTACACCTCATCAACAGGTCCAGTGAATATGAAGTATTCACATATGTACATAATTATACGTATGTTAAGGGGGTCATTAACCCAATATCAATGTTGCATGCACTCGATAATGTCAGCCTATTTCATGGATCTCTCTCTCTCTGACCACTTTCAGTGTTAGAAACCAAAATGGAAAAGCCACAAAACTAGGATGATGCTAGGACCAGGCCATCATCCTAGTTTTGTGGCTTTTCCACTTCCTTCTCATATTCAGTGTCATGGCTATACTTTCTTGAGGTGGGCAACTTAGCTCGCAGTCAACCATATATTCTTTATCTGATTATGTTATTGCCCATGATCCTATGCAAGTGTTTTTAAATGCATGGTCTCTCATGGAGTTCTTGCCTTCTTCTTTACTTTCACTGGTTTTGGAAGCATACTGTGATCTCTTACCAATGGCCTCTCCTCCTCCTCTTCTTCTTCTTCGATCCCTCCTTTTCCTTTCTCTTCTCTGGTTCTTCATCTCTTCCACATCTTCAAACCCAATTCCACAAGTAAGTGCAAGTGCTTGCTATTTACAATTTGCTCTGTATAATTAAAAGAATTTGTCTAAATGAATCCTTATTGCTGGAACTTACTCCTCCTTGTTGCATACTAAAATGAAAGTTCTGACTTCTTATATTTTTCTTTTTTCCATTTGGGAAACTTGAAGCCTTATGTTGTGTACATGGGAAGTTCATCAAACGGAGACAGAGAAGATGTTGAAGCTGCAGAATTATCTCACCTGCAACTTCTATCCTCCATTAGCTCAAGGTTTATATATTCTGATCATCTTTGTCTCAACTTATTACTCCTCATTTGATATTTTTTCTAATTGTTGTTTAATTTATCCCCTTTTTTCTTTAATTTGGTCAGGCAAAAGAGCCAGAAAGTGTCTCTACTCCACCATTATTTCCATGCATTTAGAGGGTTCTCAGCCATGCTCACGGAAAGTGAAGCTTCTGAATTATCTGGTAATGAGTGTTAGGTTCATGAATACTTGGTCATACTACTGTGACCAGTTAATGCATAACATAGTCTATCGTTAAATCATGTTTTTCTACGGATGCTGCGTGTGGAGTGTCTGTGGACCCATCTCTGTAAGCATATCATAGTCTATCGTTAAATCATGTTTTTCTGCTAACATTTGTTGTCCAAGTCTATCAATATCTATTTGTTCTCATCACCAAAGCCATGAAGAGGTGAAGAGCACATATGGCATCACAGATCACCAGCTAATTTTAGCCATGTTTGCAGCTTTATAAGTCAAGATTATAAATATGGAGAAGCTGTTATAGTTTTTTTTTTCTTGCTTTTTGGAAAAATTTGTCCACTTGTTAAGGTGTTTTGATAATGCAAACATGTTAAACGTTGAAAAAAAAAAAAAAAAAAACTAGCACGCTACAATTTCTAATGTAAATGTCGGACTGTGTAAAACCAGGCCACGAGAAGGTGCTATCAGTGTTTCCTGATCCTGTGCTTCAACTTCATACAACACGTTCTTGGGATTTTTTGGAAGTGGGGTCAAGTGACCAAACAAGGAGCCACTATCATCATCCATCCAATGATGTCATAATTGGAGTTATTGACACAGGTATTTAATCTTTCGTAGATATCCTATCCTAAATTAATGTCATGGATTCCATTATTTGCTTTTATAGCAGAGCATAAGTAATAAAACCTTCGAGCAATAAAATTTTGGATGAGACTTTAGTTTAGGGATCAATCAAGGTAATGCGTGTAATGCCTGTGAAAAATTCAACTTTCTATAGAGATATCTCATCTCTGAACTTTCTACGATGAAAATCCAATGACAAATAACTCCCAGTGCTTCTTGGAGAACACATTGACACTTCCTATCATGTTTTCAGAAGAAAACGAGAGTTACTTAAGATAAATTGACCCATAGGAGGAAAAATTTGGAGTTGCATTCATATCAAGACAGGCCCCCATAGAGAAAACTCTATCTATTTACAAGCTGACGATTGGTCGGATAACTGTCATGTTGCAAAACCTTATCTTTCATTCCCATGCCTACGTATAGATGCAACGAACCCAACGTATCATATGTTGCTGCAGGAATATGGCCGGAGTCTCTGAGCTTCAGCGATGAGGGAGTTGACGAAGTCCCTGCAAGATGGAAAGGAACGTGCATGGAAGCATCAGATTTCAAGAAATCTAATTGCAACAGGTAATTAATCATCCTTGTCCCAACTTTTCTTCATAGGAATATACCAAAAGAAAAGTTTGTAAATTTAGCAGGTGAGACAGGACTTTTATATTCCACAAAGGCTTCAACCCCCCTAATGTTCTGTCATTGCTGCATTTGGGTTTGTTTTGATTGATCGAAGTTTGTCACTGTTGTGAGCACAAGTGCAGTGAAAGAAACGGATTCTGGAAAAAACGAATATCGAATTAATCGAATAACAATTAACAAAATATGCAGAAACGGCCCAATGACACATATAATAACGATCGGAAGGCATATCACTTAGATGGATATACTTTATTTGCCACGGATTAGGTGTTTCCTTTGTAGTGATGAGAGTTCTTAATTTGGGGCGAAATTCTGTACTTGAGAGAGTTTTTTCCCTTTTGTTTTTGTGTGGGAGATTTCTAAAACGTGAGAGTGAAAAGTGTTAACTTCCCAAAACTTTTCTAGCCGTTTTACAGTTTTTCTCCCACAAAAATAACTACCTTACTAGTTTACCTCTCTCATGGGCCCTTTCAAATGGGCTGGGTTTACTTCAACATGAGCGGCCCATTATTAATGAAAAACCCATCATGCAGAAAACTAATAGGTGCAAGATACTACGGCATCCAATCAAGCAGCTCTAGCGGCACCGGCACCGAATCAACTAAAGTCTCTGGGTCACCAAGGGACTCGGTTGGCCACGGAACACACACAGCCTCCACAGCAGGCGGTGCACTTGTGGCCAATGCAAGTTATTATGGTTTAGCCGAAGGAACGGCAAGGGGCGGTTTGCAATCCGCCAGGATTGCGAGCTACAAGGCCTGCACCGAAGAGGGTTGCTCTGGCTCGGTCATCCTCAAGGCCATCGATGATGCAATAAGAGACGGAGTCGATATCATCTCCATTTCAATTGGGTCGAGCTCAAAATTTCAGGCTGATTATCTGTACGATCCTATTGCTATCGGTGCATTTCATGCGGAACAGATGGGAGTTTTGGTGGTTGCCTCTGGTGGGAATGATGGGCCTCACCCCTACACTGTTGAGAATACAGCTCCTTGGATTTTCACCGTCGCTGCTTCTAGCATTGATAGGGATTTTCAATCTGCAGTGGTTCTTGGCAATGGGAGAACATTTACGGTAATTTGCCTGAACGAAATCTCTCACGTTTTTAAGCAATGTGGGATTTTCTTTTTTGAACTTTTGAGCTCGTTGTTATGACACAGGTTAGTCATTTTCCGAAAATTTGTCTTGTAGGGATCTGCTATCAATTTTTCGAACCTCACTCGCTCAAAGAAGTATCCACTTGTGTATGCTAAGACTACTGCGGCTAATTTTACCCCTGCAGATGAAGCAAGGTAGTGATACTTCATACTTGCGACTTTAGCGTGTAGACATGTGGTGGCAGCTTATGTGAGAGTCCACTCCAAAGATTTTAATGAATGTCTACCTTACAGACATGTTTCTCTTTAGCTTTATACAAGCTGGGAATTCCCCTTTTTTTCTCTTTTCTTGTTGGTAAGCTCCCTCCAGTCATATGACAGTATCTTGTTCTTTAAGTAAGCATCCATATCAACTATATCTGAGTGCCAAATATTGTACCTGTTGTCTAGCACCTCAAAACAAAGAAAACATGACATTATGTTGAATCGACCATGACCAAAGAGAGTTCCCAATGTTTATGTATTGATGTTCTGCTGATTGCTTCACATACGAAATGGCATTGTTTGTTAAGATATCTGTGGTAGAGGTGCATAAATATTCCTTACTTTGCAATACAAAAGGAAAAACCAACCTGGTACTTTTATGAAATGCAAAATTTTATGGGGGTGTTTTCCAGGGATGATGTCATTTCACTTTTACCACTGCAGGAACTGCTTACCAGGATCAATAGATCGGACGAAAGTTGCTGGAAAAATTGTCGTTTGCGTTGACACCTATCCCAAGGGGTCTAAAAGAATCAAAAAGCTTGTTGTGGAAGATGCCAAAGCCAAGGGGATGATTCTGATTGGTGAGAATCAAAAAGGCAAACCTTTTGATTCAGGTGTTTTTCCATTCACACAGGTTGACAATGTTGCTGGGTACAAGATTCTAAAGTACATCAGTTCTGCCAAGTGAGCATATCTTACAATTTCCTTGTGATAATATGGCGTGTATAATGCAAAAAAATTCGATCCAATTAGCTTCGATTAGCTTACTCTCTATGCAAAGCCTATGACAAAATGAACAGGCAATAGTCCAGATGATCTAAATGTCACTGTCCATAGCAGGGATTTATTCATCTGATGAAGTTTTCGTTCTTTTTGTCATGGGGTAACATAATTGAAATGAGTATTGACGATGCTGTTCTGGCTGCCTGCACCATTTCGTGATTGACTTCCTGAAATGAATCTTTAGTTTAATTTATGTACCTCTTATTAGTGTTTGACATTATGTAGTCACTCATCCTTATTTTACACTAAACACAGATCAACCTGTTACACTGGATGGGTTCTCCATCCTTATCGAAAGCAAAAATTAGAATGATTGAATAATTCCGATCAATTGAAGAGTTCCCGTTCTTTTTTTTTTTTTTTTCCTCAGCAACTGATTAAAGAGCTCATCAGTTGGTTGTTTTTGTCCCCATACTTGAGCGAGTATGTTATAACTGACATGAGAATTGTGGTCCTCTGCTTTTGTTCCTTTACTACAGATATCCTACTGCAACCGTTCTTAAGACAACCACAGTTTCTGACCAAAGACCAGCACCAACAGTTGCAAGTTTCTCATCGAGAGGTCCTGGAAAGTTAACAGAAAACATTCTTAAGGTCATTTCCTTTTCTGATATGTACATCAAATATGCGGAATAATAAGTACAGGGGTATCCACACATATTCCTGAAGTTGCATGACATTTTCTTTCGACCCGTCACATTTGCAGCCTGATATAATGGCACCGGGAGTAGCCATTTTAGCAGCAGTCATTCCGAAGAATGAACCCGGGACTGTTCCAGTTGGCAAGGAACCATCTAAATTTAGCATTAAATCCGGTACTTCAATGTCTTGTCCTCACGTCTCAGGAGCCGCTGCAATAATCAAGTCAATTCACAAGGCATGGAGTTCTTCAATGATCAGATCCGCACTTATGACGACAGGTATGCTATTGATAAATAGTTCAAAGATCCTTGTAATCGAAATATATCATGATTACTTGATTAATTTGATGGTCCATATGATGAAAAGTATGATTATGCAATTGTCATTGACGTGTCGCCATTGCTTGATGTCTTCAGCGACCTTTGTCAACAACGAGGGCAAGCCATTGATGAACAGTTCGAAGAGCCTCGCGAACCCACATGAAATCGGAGTCGGAGAAATTAGTCCTTACCGAGCTCTTCACCCGGGATTATTATTCGAGACCACCCCAAAAGACTACCTCAAGTTGCTCTGCTACTTAGGCTACTCACAGAAGAACATCAGCTCTATGGCCGGTTCTGAATTCCACTGCCCCAAAAACTCCGGTGACGAGCGCATATCCGACGTCAATTATCCGTCCATCTCCATAGGCAAACTCAGCCGGCATGGATCGGCAAGAGAAGTCACAAGAACAGTCACGAACGTGGGACCCGCGAATTCGACATACATTGCCAGTGTGGACAGTCCCATGGGACTGACCGTAAAAGTCTACCCAAGTAAGATTGATTTCAGGCCAAACGCGAGAAGGGTCTCTTACAACGTCTCATTCCAAGGGAAAGAGGCTCCTGGCGGCTACAACTTCGGGTCTTTGACTTGGTCCGACGGTAGACACTCCGTCCGGACAGTTTTTGCCGTCAATGTCGAGTGACGTCGTGATGTAATATAATTTTCTTGATGATAAGGCATTTTTTTATGTTTGTTCATCAAGAAAATTAACTAGTAAAAGTTATCGCTATTTGTATCCCCAACGTCCCTTAGAAATAAATTAGAAATTCTGATATTCATTATTCGTAACGAGAACTCCACAGACTTCAATCCCATTTATGATATCTGCCGATTATACATCCCATGATTAGATATCATTAATCAATACTAATTAATGCCAAAAAGCTAACACATTTGGGCATTAATCGATCGCCACTATAGATGGCCCAAATTCCCAAAAATTAAACATTTTTCTAATAGGAATATAGGAAGGTAATTTGAGTGGGTTAATTTTACGAATAAGTACCCATCAAAAGTGAGCATAATCAAGATATAATCATGGATAATTATTTAATATTCTTTGAACCATCAAATGTATTGAGAAGAACAATCTTTATAGCAATGGGATTCCAATACGTAAGAGAAAGAAATGCGACTTTCTGGTATGAAATGTAATTTCGTCAATTTATTACCGAAAAAGATGAGGGAAAATAAGACCGTTTGTTTATATCCTAAAAACAGTCCCACTTTTTGGACCAGCAAAACAAAACAGGGGGAGAGAGAGAAAGAAAGAGAGCGTATGCGCATAGATGGCAGCTATAAAAGCGGCTTATGATCTTCGTTTCGCAAGCAAGAACTAAACCCAGAGAGACAGTCCCACAGAGAAAATGACATGAGGGTTTGAATTTTTGGAAGTAGCTCGTTGTGGAGATAACTGGGTTCAGGAGGTTTTGCCGGTTTAGGCCGTCGATCCCTGGCTGTTCCAGCCTTTAAAGCCCTAACATGATGTCAACCGACCATAAAAGTGAGACTTTTATCTTTATCGCTCTCGTCTCTCTTCTTTTCCCCCCTTGAAATGCGTAATTCTGTTGCCCAGCGACAGAAAAAATGAGGTTTTTTTTTGGGGTGTAGATCTGGAAATTCTTTCTGGCTTTCAAGTTTGAAGCTTTGGGATTTTAGAACCCTCATTTCCTTTAAAGATCGTTGCTTGATCTGAAACTCGGGCTTGAGCTTATGCTGCATGTCTTTCACGCGATTAAAGAATTCGTGTGAACGAACTTTTTTAAGCTTTTTTTTTTTTTTTTTATATGTTATCTTTTTTTCAGGTATGGTCTCTGGGTGACTCTTTGACTTTGCCCTGGTTAACAAGGTTGTATATGTCAGATATACAAGATTCTCCTGTAAGCTGCAGTATTCTTGAGTTTCAGTGGAGGAGAATGTATTATATCATGAATAAAGGTCATCGAGGAGGATTCCAGGAGTTGTTATGAAAGAAGCTACTTGTTCCCAATAGCTCTTCAGGCGGCGTGTTGTTGTTGTTGTTGTACTGGTAATACATCAGATTTCTTTACAGTGTATATCTCCCCAGAGTTTGTAAATGCAAGGAGGTTCAGGTTTCAATGCTGTTCCCCGGCAACAGGCGGCATGTAGTTTTATTATTACTATCCCGTAATAAAACTAGCCTCCAGCTGGTATCAAAAGCACACCAAATCAGGGACATCAAGACACGATCAGTATCCATGGATCCATTTCCAGTAGAATTTAATTTATTCAGGACATAATTTTTTTAAAGTGAACATGAAATTCACCATAACACAATCTTACCTGAGTGGAATAGCATAAAATCAAGGACCAATTGACATCAGCTCTGGGCCACAGCTGTTGCGAATCAGCATGTATTGACAAGGTTCCAGCAGATTTAAAACAAGTTGAAATTAAATACCTATGTTTTTTTTTTTATGAAGAAACAGAACTTAAATACACGTATATGACCGGAATAGATCAAGAATCTAGTCATGGAGGGAATTCTAGGTCAAGAACCGAATCAAAATACACACCGATCTAGTTCAAAAATTTCATCAAACAGGTGGCATACATTTCGACCGAGCGTCACCAGTTCAAATCATTAATACAGCCTCAATCACAGTCGATTTGCAGATAAACAGGAGCAATAGCTCTCGGCCTCTACTTTGTATACAAGGCAATGGAAAATGGAGCACATGCAGTTTAGTTGAATGAAGAATGATTAGACATGGCGATTGACATCGGGTATGAATAAGGTAATAACGGAAGCAACTTCAAGGAATGGAATTGTGGAAGTAGGCAGTCATGACCGAAGTTCGAGCAATTCGGCATCACAGACCTTTTTCGCAATAAAGTGAGAGCAAAGGATTCAATTGAAATCACCGAGAGATTGGCTTATGGATGCTCAAAAGCCACCCGAGTCCCTTCGACCAACGCTCTCTGTTCCTAACACTTCTCTCGAGAGTGTATGCCGTGTGGTGGCCAGCGATCGAAGTTCGGCGGCAGCTGTTGGTGGATCCAGGGCGACGGAGAGGACGAAGAAGAGGGAGAATGAAGATCAAAGGAATCGCCGAGGGCTAGAGAGAATTTGCTGGGCTCCTTTTGCGTGCCGGAAGGTGGCTCTGTTTCTGTTCTGTCCCTCCACTGCAGCATGAGCTTTAAAAGGGAATCGAGAGATCGTCAGATGCACAGAGAGAAAGGAAGAGAGCCAGAGGATTATGTTGAGGGCCGCGGGATGTGGAGTGCACGTGGGTGCCACGTGATCGTTACAACTGATTTCCGATTCAAAATGGTTACAATTTTGGAATGATAATGTCTTGCTCTAATTGTCCATCTAGAGGGAAAAAAAAAAAAACCTACTAAATAAACATCAAATCTCAAACTATCTAACTCTTAAGTGGTAAATAGTTAACGGGAATGAGAAGATATTAATGTTTCTATATATGAATAAAAAAGGATTACTTCATTCTTGATAGTCATTTTCGATGAATTATTACTTTAATTTTTCATTTTCTATTTCAAGAATCACTATGTGCAACACGTGATGTTAGTAGATGCACATATAATGTTCAAAGAGAAAATTGATTCCACTTATTTGTAATTTTAATTTGGTTCCATCAAATAAAATATGTAGTGAGATACAATATTAGAGGTAATGTTGCTTAAAGAATAACGATTTCTTAAAAGAAATGAACAATTGAGTTGACCTGAAAAAATAATCTATAAAAAGTCCAACTTTTGTTCATTTAAACTATTAAGATGATTGATAAGCATAGAGTGATTTGATACACGGTGCAAATATACGCACTTGTAAATTTTCAAAAAAGTTGGTAAATCACTAACAATGATGACAACTTACTAGCGGGTGAGCTCACAAGCAAGTGAGCGGTCATATCTCTTTACAAACGAGACTGGAAAGTTACCTTCAAATTTTATTAACATGGATATTCGTCCTCGAAAATTGTGAAGCGTTTATCCCATATATTTGCCTGTTAATGTAAATCCTTAATATTATAACTTGAGACAAACTGGATGCAATGCATACTTAATTGTCCATAAAAGACTCATTAGAAATTTAGAGGAACTGGCTGGGACTCGCTAGTAGCTCTCACATTCTTGTGAGTTGTCATGCTTCTGAGTTAAGAGACAATTTCTTGATGGGCAATCATTTATTAGAATCGTGCATCGATAGCAACTCCACATTCTCAATTAGAATGAACAAGTGACCTCGCTCAGCACGGCCTTAGATCCAAGGGTCAGGAGGCAGGGCAAAGCAATGAACATTGAAGGAAATAGTCACTAATGGTTCAAATTGAAGGAGGTTATTATTGAGTTCTTTTTGTCAAGACAAATAAATTGCCTCATTATTATTAGCGTGTCTTAAGTCTCGTCGTTTAAATTTTCTTTTTCAGCATTTAAGCTCAACCCAAAAAAACAAAAAACAAATAAAAGAAAAAGAACGTTACATTCTCCTAAACAAACGAAAGGAGCAATGAAACTTGAAGGGTCAAAATAGACGGTGCGGGCTACACCACCATATATTTGCTTTTTTCTCGTATGTGGATAGAATTGTCTATTATTATCATTATTGTCAACAAAAATTATTTAAATTATGCTTTTATGTGCGAAGGAAAGTCTCTCGAAGCCATCGTGGAAGTGGAAACTCGTCAAAGTAGAGTCACAGCCCGTCACTGTGGGGCATCGACAAAGACTTAAATGTTTTTGCTGGACATTTTATTTGGAGTTTCTCCAACCCACAATAATCTTTGACCACAAATGGGTGAATCCGTTCGCCATCAGACTTTGTTCAAATGAATTTCACCAAGTTATTTGCATAATTATCCCGAAATCGAGAATAGATTGAGAAATCAAACCAGTGACTTTGACTTGCAAATTAAGTCTTGGACCACTCGACAATCACCTTATTTGTTTTTAGATTAAACTTCATAAAAATTGATTTTATTTAAATGAATGTTATTTTCAGCATATTTATTCATTTCTTTTGCTTTTTCCTTGACTCTTTGCCTTGTTTAATCATTTCTTCACTTTCAAAAACTTTACATAAATTGAAAAGGAATCCTGAAACAAGAAAAGTAAAACACGAAGGAATCATCTATCACTGAAGAAAGCCATCTCTCTCTCCTTGTACCGATCTTTGTGTAATCTTCTGTTGTGATTTTTGGGATTTCGACCCACCAAATGGGAGAGATCGGATCTAGGGTCTATTTGACAAAAATTAGGGGTATGTAACGAGAACCGTCTGAACCGAGATCGAACCAGATCAAACCAGATTGGTCGGTTTTGGGCGGTCCCTAAGGAGTGTCGGTCCAATTCTCAATTCCCATTTTTGGAACCGGTGGCCGGTTGCTCTAGTTCCTAATTCTAAGGTGGGAACCAGACCAATTGGACTGATAGGAATGGGCTAATTATTTTTATCTATTTTAAAAAATTTTGAACAACTCTCTAAATTTATTAGACCCCCCCAAAAAAAAACCCTCTAAATTCTACCATTACTTTACTTTTCCAATTCTTTTTCCCTTCCTCTTGCTAACCCTAAATTAAGTGAAACCAAGATAAAAATGTAAATTGAACTTATGTTGATTTGGGGTTCTATTTTTTTCTTTGTTTGCCTCCCTAATAACACGTGTTTGAACTAGAAGACGTATATTTTTGGAAGCGCACATGGACGTATATTTTTTTTTCAACATAGTGATAACAAGTGATTTACCATATTGGTCCAGTTTGTCCTTGATTCTAAGATCGGTTGATCCAGTCCACGGTCCCAAAAATTGAGAACCAGTCGTGCTAGTCCAATTTCCAGTTCAAACTGGATCAGGAACCGATCACAAAAAACAAGTTACCAACCGCAACAGATTCACTAGAGAAAACCCTTGAGGTCCAACAAATCGGATGCCCTTGAAAGTCAAAGCTTAAAAGAGGCAGATTATTGTTTGAATATGTTCAATTCAAAATTCCTAATCACATTATATTATAAGGATGAAAATTACAACGATGAAAACTATATTATTTTATTACGATCAATTAAAAAATTACTAATTTATGCCGAGACGAAAATGCGAATTTAGGTCATTTTCCAGCACGTCACGTGCCTCATCGACGAGGATCTCCACCACTGTCTACTCAGTTCTGGACGCCGGCTTCGATCGGCTTCGTGTTGTTTGGAGCTTCATCGACAGAACGCTGCACCCATTTGTCTCGTGGTAATTAACTTCACAGCTTCCTCCTTAAAGTTGCCCAACAAATGCATGGTGAGGATGGCGCAAATTGCAGTCTTCCAGTACATTACACTTCCGAAAGAAACTTGACCCGAGAGTAATTAATCTTCTCTACCGTGAGGCAAAATCGTTATACATAACATACCCTCCTGAGCTAATGCCGTTCCGGCCATCTCGAATGTGTACACAGAGGAAGGTCCGATGAAGGCGACCGGTATTATCGAAAGCAATCGCGACCGCACCTCCTTGGCTTCTACTGTCACTGTCCCGCTTGTGGCTTTTGGTGATGACGAGTGTCTCGGCTGGATGACTCAACAGAGGCCCAACGAAGCTGTCAAATGAAAGGCGAGAGAAAGAAACAGAACAGAGATCAAGAGACGAGTCAAGAACAAATCGACACCGATAACAAAGTTTAGTTGGAGAATAGAGGACCTGATGATTTGGTGGCAATGACGGCGCGAGGTCGAGATGATGACTCAGCGACTTTCCAGACAGCTAGCATAGCCTCACTATAGCATTGATTCTAATGGCCAGCTACAGGACAGAATGACAGATTGAGTCTTTCGGTCATTTCATCGAACACTTCCTGAGCAGCATCCGTATATTCATTAGACGCGAAAGCAGCTTTGGTTCTGATTCCCAGAGCTTGAAGAGTTCAATCGGTGGGGAGAAAATTCGAAAGTGTCAGGAACCAGGGGCAAGCGACGTCCTTTACCATGTGATTCGAACTTACTGCAACCTTCCACTGATCACGGAAGTGAAAGAACGAATCCAAGGAGTGCCTCGCGGTCAGAACAGCACACGATCGGAACACTCGTATCTGACGGTGATTCACCTGCGGCGAACCTCAGGATCAACGAAAATGAAGTTGGGATTCCGGGATTGAGCTTCGTTTCTTCTGGGCGTGTATTGTGTGCCTTCCCTCGTGCTGCCTCCCGGGGTCGAAGACGGAAGGCTGGCGGTGGCTCCCGGCGGAGCTGGCCACCGGCGGTGAAGCTAGAGAGGACAGTTAAGGCTACGGACGCGAAGCAGAATCGAGAACCTTCCTCGTCAAATTACGAAGTAATAGAACGCATTGCAGAGGATATAGGGCATGTAATTGAGGTTAAAATTGAGGCCAAAGGCTACATGCCCTATAAAATAGGAAAGGCAAGAGTAGACATGAATATGGACACACCTCTAAAAACAGGAGCACTGTTCAGCAATAAGGGCAAGAAAATTTGGCTGGATTTCCGATACGAACGGCTCCCGCACTATTGTTATTCCTGTGGCAGGTTAGGGCATTATGCTCAAAGTTGTGGGGAAATCCCATATCAAGAAGATCGCTTCCTTGCCAAAAAAGATATGATGTTCGGTTCATGGCTGAAAGTGGAAGCAAATGAGTATAGTCCGTATTGGGATGTATACTACGGGAAATCAATGGAGGAACTAATAGAGGAAATGGGCTCTCCTGAGACATCAACAAATCTGGGAGAGATGGTCGTATATGAAACGCAACAGGAAGCACGCCCAGCTCAAACTCAAAAAGTAGATAAAGGCAAAAGAAAGGAAGTTGCCCAAGAAGATATGATTTGGCACAACACAGCAGGGGTAACACTAGAGTTACAAACTGACCAAGAAGGGGACCCACACCCGAGGAGTACAATTTCCATGAAAGGGACTGCTGTTGAAAAAAGGGGTAAGGGACCCAAACATGTAGCTCAGAAAAGAATGAAGAGATACTCCCCATATGTTCCACAAGTGATGTGTAAGCAGGCTTTTGATGACACCACATTAATGGAAACCCCCGTGCTCACGGAGGAAGAAACAAGAGAATGGGCTTTGGTGACTAGCCCTAATAAGCCACCATCTCACAAATGAAGCTATTAAGCTGGAATTGTCAGGGGCTGGGCACCCCCCTGACATTCCAGGCTATTAGAGCCCTAGTGGCTCAAGAGAGGCCCGCTGTTTTGTTTCTCATGGAAACAAAGAATAAGGAGGAGGTTACCAAGAGATTGCAACGAAGACTAAAATTTCAGAATAGCTTCATAGTAAACCCAAGAGGCATTGCTGGGGGATTAGCTGTCTTTTGGACTGATCAGGTAGCACTTGCGATTAAATCAAGTTCTATGCATTGCATACATTTAACTTGCACAGATAGGGAGACAAGCAATATCATGAGAGTGTCTTGCGTCCATGCACCTACTGATTTCCAGGAACGACTAAAATTGTGGGCTGATATATCAACAACTCAAAACTCCTGCCATGGCCCCTGGGTGTGTTTGGGGGATTTCAATGAGGTGCTGTATGTGTGGGAAAAAGTGGGTAAAAGAGGGGCTGAAAACTATAGGATGAAAGCTTTCCAAGACTTTTTAGACATATGTGGACTAATGAACATTGACAGCAAGGGGTGCGCTTTTACCTGGGCCAATAATAGAGAGGGGCAAGAACATGTGAAGGAAAAATTAGATAGAGTGCTAAGTAACATAGAGTGGAGAGTGGAGTTCCCCGAGGCGGAGGTGTTCGCCTTACCAGCGGTGGGGTCAGACCACAGCCCTCTCTTGCTGGATTTAAAACCTCAAGTAGAAAAAAGGAGGAAAGAGTTCAAATTCGAAGCATACTGGATAGAGGATGAAGAATATGAGCATGTGATGAAAGAATACTGGCTGGGAAAACATGCAGAGGAGGGAGACCTTAGTCACATACTAAAAAGAGTTACCACAAAGCTCCATGCATGGAGTAAAAAGAAATTTTCCAATGCCCGCCACACCATTCGTCTTTAAAGGAAGAATTGCAGCAGATCGTCAACAATACAGCAGTGAATCATGATGGTAGGAGGGTTCAAAAACTGAAAAAAGAAATTGAAAAACTCTGGTGCCAGGAGGAAATCTATTGGGGGATGCGATCCCGTATCCAATGGCTAAAATGGGGAGATAGAAACACAAAATTTTTCCATGCAACTACGGTGCAAAGAAGAAGCGGAATCGTATCAACATGCTAAAAATCCAAATGGTGAATGGACACGAGACCGAATCGATTCAACGAATGGTTGCCGCTTCTTCAAAGAACTATATACCTCAGTGGGGGATAGAAACATCCAGCCAGTAGTAGACCAGCTGCCAGGCCTAGTAACTGAAGAAATGAATCAAACACTGACCAAAGAAGTCACCTTAGAGGAAATTCAGCTGGCTACTTTTCAATTGGGAGCACTAAAAGCCCCTGGACCAGACGGACTGAATGGACTCTTTTTTCAGCATCACTGGAACGAAATCAAACATGACATTTATGCTGAAATGGCTAAGTGTTGGAGGTCCGGTACCTTAAACCCAGAACTAAATAAAACCACCATCACCCTTGTACCAAAAGTCCATAGCCCAGAACAGGTGGATCAGTTTCGCCCCATCAGTCTATGCAATTTCACTTATAAAATCATCTCGAAGGTGCTGGCTAATAGACTCAAACCACTTCTCCCAAAACTGATCACTATGGAACAAAGCGCATTTATAGAAGGGAGAGCGATACAGGATAACATCTTGCTGGTACAAGAGGTACTACACCAGCTTAGAACAAGAAAGAGAAAGAGGAAATTCCAGGCAATCTGCAAGATGGATATGAAAAAGGCTTATGACCGAGTTGAGTGGGATTTCTTAGAGGCTTGTCTGACTAAGATGGGCTTCAGTGGCACCTGGGTAGCGCTGGTTATGCAGTGTGTATCTACTGTTTCCTATAGTGTTAAAATCAACGGGCAGCTACTACCGTACTTCAAGCCATCTAGAGGACTTCGTCAAGGTGACCCACTATCCCCCTACCTCTTTATTCTAGTAGCAAATGCTCTATCCCATCTCCTACACAAAGAAGTAGAACAAGGCAGCATTAAGGGTATTAGATTAAATAGAGAATGTCCCACCCTGTCCCATCTTATGTTTGCGGATGATCTGATCCTATTTATGGATGGAAGAATTTCAGAATGCCAAAACTTTGCTGCTGTTCTGAACCAGTATTGCTATGCTTCGGGGCAAACTATTAACCTAAATAAATCAGGTATGTTTTTCAGTAAAGACTGCCCACTAACCCTGAAGCACAGTTTGACAAATGAGATGAGAGTAGCTGAAATGGAAAAAACAGGAAAATACCTTGGTATTCCCTCGGACTGGGGTAGGTCCAAAAAGGAGATGTTTGCGTGGATCATAGCTAGAGTGAACAAAAAACTAGAGGGATGGAAAGAAAATCTGATGTCGAGAGCAGGGAAAGAAGTATTGATAAAAGCAGTCGTACAAGCGATACCCCAGTATGCCATGTCAGTCTTTAAAATCCCACTATCCATATGTCGGGCAATCGAGAGGAAAATTGCAAATTTTTGGTGGAAAACGAATGACCAGCACAAAGGAGTCCATTGGAGAAGATGGGAATATTTAAAAGAAAGGAAAGCCCAGGGGGGACTTGGGTTCCGAGACCTCATCACTTTCAATGAAGCCATGTTGGGTAAGCAAGCGTGGAGGTTGCTCAATCAGCCGAATACCCTATGGAGCAAGGTTTATAAAGGCTTGTACTATCCACATAGGAACCTATTACAGGCGGGCAAAGGTAGTAACCCCTCTTGGGGATGGCTCAGCATACTAATAGGGAGAAACACCATCCTCCCTTCATTGAGGTGGACTATAGGAAATGGCGATCAGGTGCATATTCGCGAGGATGTGTGGCTGCCTAGGGGACACCTACACGGACCAGCAAATCGACAGGACCCAATGATGGTGTCAGAATTAATAGACCAAGAGCATAAGACATGGCGGGAAGGCAAAATACGAAGTCTCTTTGACCAGGAAATAGCGACGAAATACTCTCAATACCACTAAGCAAAGAACAGAGAGAAGATCACATAGTATGGACACCCAATAAGACCGGAATGTACACAGTAAAAAGTGCATATCAGTGCCTACAATCCATACAGAGCAATCCCAAACAGCAAGAAGCTTCCTCCTCCTTTCAGACACCTCAATCGTTATGGCGTCGCATTTGGCAATCACAAGCACAACCAAAGTTAAAACATTTCCTATGGCAATTATGCAACAACGCACTACCGACAAGGGAGAACCTTCGGAAAAGGAAAATACTACCTCATGATGTATGCGAAATGTGTCATAGCCAACCAGAAACCAGCGAGCATTTGTTTCTCCTATGTCCATGGTCCAAACAAGTCTGGAAACACCCTACACTCAAGATCGACATAAATCAGAGGCACGTGACTCGAATTGAAGAGTGTATTGACAAATTCCAGCATAATACCGTCTCCTTCGAGCTACTCACTCAGATTTTGTGGCAGATCTGGCGAGGAAGGAATGCCCTCATCTTCCGTGGGCAGAGATTTCAACAAGAGTTCCTGATCGAGTCAGCCATCGTGCAGCAACAAAACATCAGCACTTGGATGACCCGAAAAACCAAAAACCCAGCTCATAAACCGGACTCACCTGCTAAATGGACACCCCCAGCCCTGCGGTTCCCTTAAGTGGAATGTTGACGGGTCTTTTTGCCGAGAAACGAACATTTGCAGCTTCTTTGGGATCCGCCGAGACAGCAAAGGGAGATTGCTTGCTGGTTTTGCACGCCCGTCATGGTTGAAGAGAGCCGGTCAAGCGAGGGCGAAGCCGTCCCTCGAAGCCCTCAGATGGTTAGCGACAGAAGAAGGAGCAGAAGTGGAAACCCTAAGTTGGGAGCTGGAAACTGACCAGCTCGAGCTGGTCAAGGCGCTAAGTACAATTGCAGAACAGAAGACTTTACCTGCTGACTTGGTGAAGCTGAAGACCGTCGCCCACTTTGACTGGGAAATTCAGACCCAGCTTCAAGAAGCCCATCGTCTCCTACAAAACTTGCGGCCCATCAAATTCAGTCACTGCAGAAGAGATGCCAATAGAGCAGCTGATTGGGCCGTGAAGGCCCAACGTCGTCGAGCGTTACCGAGCAACTGGGTCCAATACCCCCCTTTGAACTTTTTCGAAATTTTGTGTTCGGATGTATCTCACCTTCCTCTTTAGTAATGAAAATCCATATTTCCGACCAAAAAAAAAAAAAATTACGAAGCCCAAAAATTCATTTTGTTCTTCTCTGATCAAATGACGAAAGTGCCCCGCTTTAAAATGACAAAAATGTCCTTCGGTTATTGCTATTTTGACCGAATTCAAGGGAGAAGGAAAAACTTGTTTTGATCTTTCTTATGAGACAAGCAACTAAATGATGTTATTAAAAACGTAGTTTTAATTAGTAAATCCGTCAAATCTATTTTGTGAATATTTTAAAGAGCCTAAGACTCTAATATATTATACTAAAATTGACTTTGCGCACATTAAATTCATTCATATTTAAATAAAAAATTCTTCTTTTTCAAATAATATTTGAAGAGCTTTGTCAATAATAAAATAAATGCATGGGAAAAATCTCTTGAATAATATATGGCTATAAAAGCGCACTTTGCTCATTGAGTGCATTCGGTTTTGATGACCTTAGAGCAAATTTAAATCCACTCTTAAAAAAAAATCAGCAATTAATTAGGGAAAAATAATATGGTGTTTGAAATTCCGATGGATTAAATGACTCCTAGGGAGATGTTAGTGAGTTGAACAAAAGTTGGCTGCTATCATCTTCGAAGATTTTCATTCACAATAACTTGAAGGCTAGAGCTTTTCCGAAGAAAGCGAAAGTGGAGAGCGAGAGAATTCGTTAAAAAAAAAGAGTCCATCAGAAGAGAGTGAATAACACACAATCTCAATAGCTCGAGAAAATATTAGGTGAGTTCGATAGAATATTAAGTGAGTTTAATATGCCACGTGAGATATACAAGAAACCGTCCAATGTGAATAGTGTGGGAGAAATCCGAGTGTCACGAGTTTCTTGATTCAAAATATTTTCCTCTCAAAAGTGGGAGGAATAAAGGGAAATGCAAAACGATTTCCCTTTTTTCCCGTGAGACGACAACTTCTTCGGTTGTTGTGATTATAGCTTTTGTCCACTCCCCCAATTCAATTTCTTCGGTGTTTTTGTCCTTCCCATCATATTGCAGTCAAATGAAACTTTCATATCAGGTCACGTTCAATTTCAGTCTAGAATTCGATCTCGATTTTCATCTAATATATATCTCGTGGCATTCTTTTCCGTTTCATGATATTGGTTTGGATTAAAATTTTGTAGTCCGAATGAGTTATCGCCCTTCTTTTGTTTAAATTAGAAAAAAATAATAATCTCACCCAGCTAAATCTACCCCTTAAAACAAACCGAAACAAACAGCGACGCCGGCAGCGCCGCCTCCTAAGCCCTATCGCCTCTGATCCACATGATGGTGACCCTCTTCACGTGGATGGCGCAGAGGTTCGTGTCCTCGAGGAGACCGCCCACGTACGCCTCCGCCGCCTCCTGGAGGACCGCGACGGCTCTGCTCTGGAACCGGAGGTCGGTCATGAAGTCCTGGGCGGTCTCCCGCGATCTCCCAGACCAGCCTCTGGAACGGGAGCTTCCTGATCAGCAGCTCCGTGCTCTTCCGGTACTTCATGATCTCCCTCAGCGCCACCGTCCGGGCCTGAACCTGTGCAGCTTCTTCACACCGCCGGTTGCCGGGGCCGACTTGCGTGCGGCCTTCGTCGCCAGCTGCTTCCTTGGGGCCTCGCCGCCGATGGACTTCCGCGCCGTCTGCTTCACGCGAGCCATTTCCAGTCACGAAATTGGGGTTTCATTGCGCGACTGGATTTCGCGAGGAGATGAGGAAGAAATGAATGGCGATGGTGAGAATGGAGGGGACGCGACCGCTGTATTTAAATTGGAGATTTTGCTTACTTTCTTTTTTTCCCGAAAAAGAGAGAGAGCAAATGTGGTTTACAGGCCTTCTCTTTGCGACGGTGGAGCTGTTGGCGATCGGGAAGCGGTGACGACCAGCAACGAAGCAAGAGGAGAGGGATTAATTGAAATCACCGAGAGGGTTGACTTGCGGATGCTTAACAATCACCTGAGTTCTTTCGATTGATTTTTCAAAGGGGCAGAGAGCCAAACCAAGGCAATGAAATATTGAAGGAATACCTTACGTCTTAAGAGCTCGCGCATTCGCCGTCGTCGTTGGTGGCTTTCCCAGTCACCAAGGACTTGGTCCGGCTCTGCTCCACAGCTTACTATACTCAAGTCTCGCAAGGATGGGAAGTCCTCGGAGCACGGAAGTTTCAGAGAGTCTTTCTGAGGCAAGAAGCTCCTGAATTTCGGCAACATGGAAAGTGTAAGAGCAGTTAATTTGGAGAAGGCAATTGTCGTCTGGGTCCCTTCTTCCCATATTTCATGGCCAGCAATTTGTTCCATTTCTTTACACCACTCCACCACCAGCTCTTCAATTTGCCCGAAAAATTTCGCCGTGAAGGTAGGGAAAAGCATTTCTAAATGGAAGCACCACACCACCTCTACGTTTCTTAAGTTTGGGAATGGACGTTTGGAAGACCATTAGACTGCCAGATGCGCCTCATGTTTATGAGACTACGCAAAATCAACGCCGTCAATTTACCACCCATTGTATTCATCCCATTACCTTCATATATGATCTCGATCGAACGGCATGATTCCACTTTTAGGATCTCGAGATAGCGCCCTCTTTCATATATGGGACGGGGCAATACATTGAAGGTTGTCACAATCCTCTAATTCAAGATATTCCATTTTCCATATCGTTCCATAACTCTTCGCACCGAAGGCCTTCAAGAGCTAGCCTTGTTATATTAGGAAATGTGACCTGCACGAGGATAATATGAGAAAGGAGGATATGTAGGACAAATTTATTAAATTGTTCATTCTAATACATGATAATACGAAAGGACCTACAATCAAACAACGATTCCAAGGGGAGAGATTTTGAAACTTCGACTTCTTTAAGGTTGTGCAATCTCCCTATGATTGTCAAAGGGAGGACGTTGAATAGCTCAAAGCAAATTTCAAGGGTTACAGAAAGAAGTTCTAGGAAGTTCATCTAACCATATCCTTTTGAAGGATCCTACTCAATGAAGCCATAAAAATTCCAAGCCTGGTAAACTAACCTACTCATGAGAGTTATATGTTAGATCATAGCCATGAAACATTTGAAAATTTGGCCTAATCCTAATGATCTATTTGATGTGATGGAAGAATGAATTTTCACTAGTGGCCTTAGTATGACAAATATAATTATAAGTAATGAACACGTTCTAACTAATAAAACCAAATAAAATTCTTCAAAAAGATTTTATTACTTGCCCCCACCAAGTGTGTGCCTACAACTATTATGGGTATAATCTCAAGAGAAGGGATTTGTACCTTTTGATCAAAGAAGGAATTGGAGTAAGCATCTTGTGAATCTGTAGTAGTTTCTGGCTCATTCGGGAAGAATTTCTTTGTGGGACATCACCTTATAGTTAGATACTTCAATAGTGGGAACTCTATAGTAGCATTTGTCCCTTCATCTCTTCCTTCTTCATCCATAATCACGGTCTTGATATTTGGACAGTCCTTCATTGTAATGTCTTTAATCTGTCTTAAGACATTTAGCCACAGACGTCAGAAAGAGAAATGACAGTCCCGTATTGTAGACATAGAGCTTCTCCAAGTTTTGAAATCTCGATATTCCTTGTAACTGCACATCTTGTTTCCATATGCGCTTCAGGTTTGACAACTCAGATAACTACAATGTCCTTAGCCGAGAGAGAATCTTGGCATCTCCGGTGACATTTAGCTCCTCCAGGTTGACAACTACTTCTGCTGATGACCAACTCTCAATTTTCATTGACTCCAAATTTGGCAGCTCCAATATCCAATATAATTTCAGAATATTCTTTCATGAGGACTTTGACGCTTTGATCTCTAGCGATTTCAGATTGTTGTATTTAAATGAAGGTTCACAACAGAGCATCTTTTCTAGGCCAAGGAGTCCAACCATTATCACGGATTCCAAGAGAGGCGATGAAACTTGACAAAGCACCACAATGAAACTCATTAAAGGTAAGTTTGTTAAAAGTAAGGTTATTTTCACGAGAAAACAAGCGAAACTTTTGGGCTAAAATGAAATAAAAAATGAATTTCTCTTTCGTGAAAAGTGAACAGGTTTATAACAACAATTACAATCAGCAACAGAGAGACCTGTTGCAAGGAGATAGATGGAGCTCTGCACCTCCAATGCAGAATAATTATAGGAGAGACAATTGGAACTATGCAACTACTCCTGATGGTACATATGGGCAGGGTTCTGTTGGATTTCAAGGGCAGGGTACTGGTTCTGCACATGGCCAAGGAATGAATCCCAGTTATGGACAGAATTATATGGGAGACGGCAAAGGACAAGGGTTCACACCACCGGGGCTAAAGAGCATGCAGGAAGACCAATGGAGCACGCAGCAAGACCAAAGGAGCTACAGACCAAAAGGACAACGGGGAATTGAGCAAGTAAGTATTCAAGTTTAGTCTATTGATATAGATCTTTAAGTGGAGTGAAAATATAGATTACAGTAGTCATTACTCGTTAGCCATGTGTAAAATATTTATCATTTATGAGATTTCAACTATGCCAAGGTTGGGTGATGCGTTCATGCAAATGAGTACTTTGTTATGCATCTGCCATAAGATTATGAAAAATTGGATTTGAATGTTGGCATTTTACACTTGAGAGAGGTGTTAAGTGGGATGCTCAGCTATTTCTCTGCTCAACTTGGATAAGGTGGCAGTTGATCTATGTTGTGTGTAAACTCAAGAAGTTTACAGTTGGCAGTTACTTTTGTGAACTAGGGCTGCAGAGTTAATCCTGCTTCTTATTCCAAGTAACACACAACTTTCATATTCAGATGGACATACATGCTTGCCCTCCATCTGTCACAACTTTGGCTTTTATGTTGGTTGCGGGCTGGACTTTGAAATGAGCCATTTTTTTCTTTTTGCAATTAAAATACAGATGAATTTGTCCCGTCACGTGATTTTGTGGGCATACTCATCTGAAGCTTATTATATATGTGTATTGTCTTTTCCACTCGGGCCAAAGCATACTTCTGCATTGCAGTCTCTTACATGAGAATTTTGTTATCTGATGTGTTATTTTGTTTTCCATTGGATAAGCTTTTCCAAGTTTATGGGCAAGCTATGCTCACAGGGATTCTTCACCTGTGGCACTGCCTTGTAAATATAATAGAAAATAAGAAAAAAGAATAATTTTCTAATGTGCAGAATTGTATTTGCTCTTCTACTAGTCAATCTTACCATGACCATGCCCCATTGCTTTGTTTGGGGAATCATAACTTGGCACATTCTAGCCGTTAAGTGTGAGCTTTTCTTGTCATACTGCCTCTGACATACCTCAATACCGCTATCTTCTGCAGAGGAGATATTAGAGAGCTCAAAAGGGGTCCTTGGGATGGCAAGGCTTGCCTAGATGGCAATTTACATGACTTCTCTCAAGAGGATCTAATGTGGTTCCTGCAGGGGTGACGATATTTCACATGGTTAGGATAGTAGGTTGAGAACTATGTCGTCTTTCTAGATCATGTCATTTTTCATTTACGCTGGCGGTTCTCTCTATAACATAGTCGTGAGGTATGAGATGGATTCCTGGGTGTGTGGGTATGTGTGAATGCATGCAAGTCCAAGATCAGCAAACACGCATGGAAACAATAATAATCGCTACAAAATGGATGCCCCCTCTCCCTCACCAATTTAACATGATCGCGGGCAGGATTATGCACTTGCTTTCTTCCAGAAAATTTGGATTTCTTGCGGATTTCTTGTATCAGACTTAACTTTCGTCAACTAGTTTTGTCACGCCCCGACCCTCGAGCACGCGACAATCCCCTTTTTCCACTTACGGTCATTTGAATGCGACGTCTCAAGACGCGTCCCCGACCATTATTTTTATCTTTCCATTAAACACATGCGGAAGCAATAAATAATCCCCATACCACAATATAATTGGGATAGCCAAGAAAATCAAACAGAAAACACCATCAACAGTGTAGCTTTATTTATCTAATGATTAATCCTAAGAAGTTTACAAGTGCAAGCCCTTACCACGGGCATCTCCCTATCGAGCCAATGACACCAATAATGTCAGGGTTAATCTACTTCCTTCAACCAAAGCCACGAATCGCAACACATGCCGATTCTTCATCCAATGGACCTAAAATGGTTATACAATAACCGGTGAGATAAAATCTCAGTAAGTTCAGGCGCTAAGCCTCGGCTAGGGCACCAATCCACCTCAAGGGTACCTAACAGGCATGGCTCTCTTAATGACATTCAATAATTAATCATCCAATCGCGAACTAATCACAAACAGCCTTACCTCGCGGCTGCACCTACCCTGCACGATAATAACCACACGTGCCAAATATAGGGCAAACACATAATCACGGGATCAAACATATAATCACATAATCAGAACACAATAGATGCATTCCATGCATACAACAATTGAACAGGTTCTAATTATTACGACCCCTTGGGCCACGGCACAACTCAAAGGTTGGCGGTCTACCGAATATAATCGGGTATTGTGTACCTAACAAACACGTTCCTCACGAGAACAAATGACAATCAAATTGTTTCGCGTACCATGCACGATACAAACACACGTGTACGGGTTACCAAATAATCAGAACACAACACATGCATTTCATGCACTCAACAGTCAGGCGTGTTCCAATTATGCACCTATCCACGTAAACACGCATCAAGGCACAATCACTATTGTTTCCCCGTGTAAACACACCTTAGGGCTCTACCGTTTCCCTGTGTAAATACACCTCAGGGCACAACCTCCTCTGCCTTCCCGTGTAAACACACCTCAGGGCTCTACCCTTTTCCCTATGTAAACACACCTCAGGGCACAATCTCCTTTGCCTTCCCATCTAAACACACCTTAGGGCTCTACCTTTTCCCCGTGTAAACATACCTCAAGGCACAATCTCCGTCTCTCCGTGTAAACACACCTTAGGGCTCTAGTGGACTCATAAGCACACGTCATAAACCGCACAAGACATGCATGAAGTCCACATACGAAGCAATAAGTATTCAACATATTATCTATGAATCACCACATTGCAGTAATCTAATAACCAACCAGTTTTATAAGGGAATACCACGTAATTCCCGGAACAAACGTGCTTCGATCAATAAGGCATAAGCAACCAATCAACAAATCAGTTAATTATCGCCTCATACAATAATCGTCTCGCAATAATACGACGACCGATAATTCCCGTAAATCACCATTTACCACAATTACTTATCAGAAAGTAATTAATTCAAATACGGAGAATTATCCTAATTAATAATTATTAAACACAATAATTATCAACAATATAATTTATTATTAATAAAAATAATAATATATTAATTTCGGAATAAATAAATATAAATAATTAAATAAACACATAATTAACTAAAATTACCATTAGTCTCTAATTAACCCCCACTAATCATGTTTAATTAGAATAACCACAACTAACCACCTAATCCCGATTAGTCCTAACTAAACTAACCCTAAACGAGATTAACACACTAAACAAAGGTTTAAAGCCGAAACTTACCGTTTAACAACGGCAAAGGCGCAGTTGCGACAGGGACGATGAGGCGGTCGCATGGGTGCCTCCGGGGTGTCGGGACGGACGACACGGCGGCCGAAGGCCCGCTATCCGCGTGGCCGGGGGGAACCGGGGAAGAAGGAGGTGTCCGGCGGCTCGGGGCCGGGCGGGGGCGGCTCTCGGCGACGCCCTTCGGATGGCCCAAGCAACTCCGGCGACCGGCGAGGAGCTCCGGCGACTTGAAAACAGATTCGAGAGGGCAAGTGGCTGGTTGAACGAAGAGGAGGACGGCTGGTTCGGGCTGCTAAGGGGCAGCTCTTCGGCGGCGAAGGCGGCAGCTAGCGGTGGCCGGAGACCGAGACAATAGAAACAAGAGGCCGCTTCGGCCGGCGTAACCAAGAGAGGGAGAGAGAAAGACGAGCGGTCAGCTAGGGAGGGGACGGATGGCCAAGTGGCGATCGACGACGGAGGGGCGATGGCGTTTGAACAGAGGGCAACTGGGGGCGGCGGTCGCTAGTTCGGTTGCACCAAAGACCGAGAGAGAGAGAGAGGGAGAGACAAGCTCGGTGAGAAGGGTGGGTGGCTAGCTCGGGTCAGGACGGGCGGTCGAGCGGTTGCTCCGGGCTCCAACCGATGCGACTGGGCGGCGAGGAGGGAAAGAGGCGACTGGCTGGTGGCGGTGGTGCAGCTTGATGCGGAAGTCAGGGAAACGAAGGAAACCGGAGAGGAGGGTTGACGTCGGGTGGCTCGGCCGTGGCTCATGACGGCGCCAAGCAAGCGGCCGACGGTGGAGGGGCCGGCCTAGTTGAAACCGACGCGGCGGAGGAGGAGAGAGAAGCTGGACAAGGCCGGTCGGCTTTCGAAACCGGCAGACGGTGGCCGACTAGCGGTCCAGCGGTGGTGAGCGTGGGCGATGGCGGAAGCTGCGGTGGTGAAACGGCAAAGATAGCAACGGCAGCGGCAATCATCGGAGGATGAAGAAGCGAAAGAAGAAAAAGAAGAATAAGCAAAGGAGGATGAGAGAAACAAAGCAGCGTCGACGTAGTAGCATGGGGGGGAGAGAGAGAGAGAGAGAGGGAAATAGCCCTTTGAAAAGTCAAAACAAAAGAAGAAAAAGGGGGAAAGGACAAGGGCAGTGGCAGAGAGCAGAGGAGAAAGAGCAGGGGGAGGGGACGTGAGAGAGGGAGTCAGGCGGCAGCAGAACGGGAAGAAAGGAGGGAGGGAAGAGAGAGAAAAAGGAGAGAGAGAGAGACACGCACGTGGAAGAGAGAAAGAGGGAAAAGAGAGGGAAAAACAGCGGGGTCTCAGGTCCGAAATTCGGCTCGGCGGTCCTACGCCCAATGTTTTCGAGAACCCGAAAAATTGAGAAAATAATGAAGCCAAAGTCTAATAATTAATCCTGATGTCCGGAAAGTCCGATATCCGAATTTGGATAAAAAAAATCCGTCACGACTCGGAAAAATCCAAGACGTCACAACTCTTCCCTCCTTACAGAAATTTCGTCATCGAAATTTGCATTACTATCCAACTCTTCAAATAGGTGGGGTGTATTGATGCCTCATTACTTCCTCACCTTCCCACGTGGCTCCTTCCATTCTGTGGTGTTGCCATAAAACCTTGACTAGGGCAATCGTCTTGCTCTGCAGCACGCGCTCCTTACGATCCATGATTCGCATCGGTCTCTCCACATACAACACCTTGTCGTCCACGTCTATTCCTCAAAATTTAGCATGTGGGTCGAATCTGGTTCGCACTCTCAACATTGACACGTGAAAGACTTTGCACGCTTGCAGCAGTCTCGGAGGCAATGCCAAGTGATAAGCCGAAATTCCAATTCTTTCCAGAATTTCAAAGGGTCCCATGTACCTCAAACTCAACTTTCTCTTTTTGCCGAACTGTGAATTACCTCGCACCGGCGACACCTTCAAGAACACGTAGTCACCAACTTGAAACTCCAACGACCTACGTCGCTTATCCACATAGCTCTTTTGACTACTTTGCCATGTCCTTAACTTGTCTCTAACAATCTTGTTAGCATCCACTAACTGTCAAATAATCCTTGGACCAGTGATCCCACTATCTTGGACCTCGTTCCAATAAATTGGAGCTTCACAAGCTCGTTCATTCTGTTATGCCACTTCGATAAAAATCTTATTCTCTTAATCGATGCATAGTTCCTCTCATCTTTGCCCCATTCGACATCCTAAAAGCCTGCCGGGAGTTGCTCCTTGCTTAGGCTCTCTAGTCCCGGTGACCACTCCCCGCCCTCGTCGGATCAGTCGATATAGGTGTCCTTGAACTATATGCCATTCCAAAAAATTCTTCCTCGAGATGGACTAGCTCATAAAGGTATCATCCGCTTTGGCCCGTCCCATACCGAGCCTCACGATTTCAACCTCGTCTAAGCACTCCAACTTGCAAAAGTTTCTCAAGTTCGCTAAACCATGAGGTCATTTTCTCAAGATCACTCATCAACACTCAAATCATGATCCACTGAATTTCCATTAAACCACAATTTGAATTCTCAAAATCCTCACTTTACCTTTGACAACCCATCCATTTCAATTATGCACCTATCCCAAAGGTGTTATCGAAACCACTCAAAGACTAGTGCAGACTAATCCTCGTATGGCACAAAAATCTTTCGGTACTCCTCTAAGTCCACTAACATCCTGAAAGTAAATCATCAATAATGATGTCTCACAACGAATCCATCCAATATTCCCACAGGATAATTAATCCTCAATCCACCAAAGACAAAATCAACTTTTTTCGATCCCAATCTTAATCGTCTCCCAAAATAATCCACCAAGAACAAATTCCTTTCTAATGGCCATTCAAGCTTACCACTTATGGCCAAATCCAGAATCCACTAGTAATGCTTTCCTTGAAATCTATCGAATAACCAAAATCCATTAGTTGCGTCTTCCGAAATCCATCGGGTATCCAAAATCCATTGGTAGCGCTTTCCTCGAAATCCATCGAGTAACCGAAATCCACCAGTCGCGTTTTCCGAAATCCATCGGGTATCCAAAATCCATTGGTGACGCTTTCCTCGAAATCCATCGAGTAACCGAAATCCATCAGTCGCGTCTTCCGAAATCCATCGGGTATCCAAAATCCATTGGTGACGCTTTCCTTGAAATCCATCAAGTAACCAAAATCCATCAATCGCTTCTTCCGAAATCTATCGGGTATCCAAAATCCATTGGTGACGCTTTCCTTGAAATCCATCGAGTAACCGAAATCCATCATTCACGTCTCTCGAAATCCACCGGGTATCCAAAATCCATTGGTGACGCTTTCCTCAAAATCCATTGGTGACGCTTTCCTCAAAATCCATCGAGTAATCGAAATCCATTAGTCGCGTTTTCCGAAATCCATCGGGTATCCAAAATCCATTGGTGACGCTTTCCTCGAAATCCATCGAGTAACCGAAATCCATCAGTCGCGTCTTCCGAAATCCATCGGGTATCCAAAATCCATTGGTAACGCTTTCCTCGAAATCCATCGAGTAACCGAAATCCATCAATCGCATCCCCTTTACGTGATCATACTAGCACATCTACCCCTCATGCCGGTTTCCTCTTTTCTCAACAATCAATACCAGCGTGGTTATGTACACATATCAAAATACTGCAATTTCGCACGTAAAGAAAATACAGTTAAGTAATCACGAGTGATTACTTCAGCATGTAATCACCCGAGTCAACATAATTCTCAGAAATACATATTTCACTAAACAATTACATACCTCCATTATTTAATCGTAGCCAAGTAATCCCATAAATAATTGACTATAACTAAATAATTACAAACTCCCATAATTCTCATAATCCATCTCGATACCCAGGAAAATACTTCAGCTAATTATACCAATAATTAACTGGCTCTCACACAAAATAGTCATGACTATTTATCAATTCCATAAGTAATTACTTAACAAAAGTAATTCATTTCCATAGAACATTCCATTAATATTTAAAGTCCAAGTAATACCATTATAAATAACTACCAACATTTCCTCAATAAGCAATAACCAAATAAATATTGCTCAATTTAATCCATTCTCAACAATGATACTTGCCTATAACCAAGCCCTTGGCTAAGTTCTAGCACTTGACGCAAGGTACAATATTTCAGCCACTCTCTCTTACAATCAAAACTGGCACTCCCCATGGAGACGTGCTAAAACAATCAGACCTTTCGTCCATCAACCCGTGCATCCGCGTATTGAACTCCTTCATTTCCAACAACGTAACTCGGTAAAATACTTTGAACCTCGACTCCCATCTAGGGTCAACTAGTTAACTTGGCAATCCTCATCCAATAATTCAATCACTTGAGGTGGTGAAATCCAATACATCGAGGACCCTCCTCGATTTCCAATAGACTTGCAATCAACCTCTTTCCATCTGGTTAAACTGAATTGCTTTCTAATGGCGATCCATTACAGTTCATTACTTGGTGAGCTATTCACTCTCAATGACGATGTCCAAGTCATACACCGCTAAGATGGTCAAAATCATCAATCCCTCTTGATCCACACGAGCTAACTTAGAACCTGAGCATCTTACCATAGACAGCACTTCATCCCTTATCAAGGTAGAATTACCAACAACCGTTTCAACCGATTTCGATTTTAACCCTATTGACTTAACAAGCAACTTAGCCACGATCGCCTTTCCTTACTCTGCGCTCTCCAACAATGTGTATACTTTCTCTAGTCCCTTGACTTAAAGAGTTGTTATCTCAGGATTTCTCATCCCAACACACTCGGATGGTTCTAACTCTAGGAACTGTTCAACCAACTTAAACATCAATCGATCACCATTCTTCGTTCCAATCAAATGAACTTTACCAGGCAATACGGCAATAGCAACGATGGCAATAGCAACTACAACAACAGCAGCTCAAGTCCAAGCTAGCTACGCCCTAACAAAACTCGAGGCTTATAATGCCTACAGGACCATATCCAATCTAGGATCCCCGGGTGCATTACTTCTAGCACCAGACTGACCTCGACCTGCCCTACCTCTAGGGCTCTCGAATAGGGATTGTTCATCTATCAAGATTCTCACAGAACCTGCGTTCCAATTCCCTTAAGGAATTAAGAACCATGAACAACCCGCAAAACAAGAGAATCAATTAAACAAGCACAAGGATGGGGTGTTTTCTTAACTAACTATCCCAAAACCTATCGCACCTTATCACACCAGGTATTGACTAGGCTTTGATACCAAAATCGACGGGGATGTCACGCCCCGACCCTCGAGCACGTGACGATCCCCTTTTTCCACTTACGGTCATTTGAATGCGACGTCCCAAGACGCGTTGCCGACCATTATTTTTATCTTTCCATTAAACACATGCGGAAGTAATAAATAATCCCTGTACCACAATATAATTGGGATAGCCAAGAAAATCAATCAGAAAATACCATCAACAATGCAGCTTTATTTATCTAATGATTAATCCTAAGAGGTTTATAAGTGCAAGCCCTTACCACGGGCATCTCCCTATCGAGCCAATGACACCAACAATGTCAGAGTTAATCTACTTCCTTCAACCAAAACCACGAATCGCAACACATGCCGATTCTTCATCCAATGGACCTGAAATGGTTATACAATAACTAGTGAGATAAAATCTCAGTAAGTTCAGGCGCTAAGCCTTGGTTAAAGCACCAATCCACCTTAGGGGCACCTAATAGGCATGGCTCTCATAATGACATTCAATAATTAATCATCCAATCGCGAACCAATCACAAACAGCTTTACCTCGCAATGGCACCTACCCTACACGATAATAACCACACGTGCCAAATATAGGGCAAACACACAATCACAGGATCAAACATATAATCACATAATCAAAGCACAATAGATGCATTCTATGCATACAACAATTGAACAGGTTCTAATTACTACAACCCCTTGGGCCATAACACAACCTGAAGGTTGGCAGTCTACCGGATATAATCGGATATTGTGTACCTAACAGACACGTTCCTCACGAGAACAAATGACAATCAAATTGTTTCACGTACCATGCACGATACAAACACACATGTACGGGTTACCAAATAATCAGAACACAACACATGCATTTCATGCACTCAACAGTCAAGCGTGTTCCAATTATGCACATACCCAAGTAAACACGAATCAAGGCACAATCACTGCTGTTTCCCCATGTAAACACACCTCAGGGCTCTACCGTTTCCCCGTGTAAATACACCTCGGGGCACAATCTCTTCTGCCTCCCCATGTAAACACACCTCAGAGCTCTACCCTTTTCCCCGTGTAAACACACCTCATGGCACAATCTCCTCTGCCTCCCCGTGTAAACACACCTTAGGGTTCTATCTTTTCCCCGTGTAAACACACCTCAGGGCACAATCTCCGTCTCACCGTGTAAACACACCTCAAGGCTCTAGTGAACTCATAAGCATACGTCATAAACCACACAAGACATGCATGAAGTCCACATATGAAGCAATAAGTATTTCACATATTATCCATGAATTACCACATTGCGGTAATCTAATAATCAACCAGTTTTATAAGGGAATATCATGTAATTCCCGGAACAAACGTGCTTCAATCAATAAGGCATAAGCAACCAATCAACAAATCAGTCAATTATCGCCTCATACAATAATCGTCTCGCAATAATGCGACGACCGATAATTCTCGTAAATCACCATTTACCACAATTACTTATCAGAAAGTAATTAATTCAAATACGGAGAATTATCCTAATTAATAATTATTAAACACAATAATTATCAACAATATAATTTATTATTAATAAAAATAATAATATATTAATTTCGAAATAAATAAATATAAATAATTAAATAAACACATAATTAACTAAAATTACCATTAGTCTCTAATTAATCCCCACTAATCCCGTTTAATTAGAATAACCACAACTAACCACATAATCCTGATTAGTCCTAACTAAACTAACCCTAAACGAGATTAATGCACTAAACAATGGTTTAGAGCCGAAACTTACCGTTTAACGACGGCGAAGGCGCGGTTGCGACGGGGATGACTAGGTGATCGCACGGGTGCCTCCGGGGTGTCGGGACGGACAACACGGCAGCCGGATCTTGGCCGGAGGCCCGCTGTCCGCGCGGCCAAGGGGGAACCGGGGAAGAAGGAGGCGTCCGACAGCTCGAGGTCAGGTAGGGGTGGCTCTCCGGCGATGCCTGGATGGCGGCCAGCAGCTCCGGCGACGGGCGAGGAGCTCCGGCGACTTGAAAACAGATTCGAGAGGGCAAGTGGCCGGCTGAACGAAGAGGAGGACGGCTGGTTCGGGCTGCTAAGGGGCGGCTCTCCAGCGGCGAAGGCGGCAGCCAGCGGTGGCCGGAGACCGGGACAACAGAACAGCAGCTGCTTCGGCCGGCCAGAACCGAGAGAGGGAGAGAGAAGGACGAGCGGTCGGCTAGGGTGGGGACGGACGGCCAAGCGGCGACCGGCAGACGGAGGGGCGACGGCAGCTGAACAGAGGGCGGCCAGCGGCGACGGTCGCTGGTTCGGTTGCACCAGCACCGAGAGAGAGGGGGAGAGACAAGCTCGGCGAGAAGGGTGGGTGGCCAGCTCGGGTTAGGACGGGCGGTCGAGCGGCTGCTTCGGGCGCCAACCGACGCGATTGGGCGGCGAGGAGGGAAAGAGGCGACTGGCGGGCGGCGGTGGTGCAGCTTGATGCAGAAGTCAGGGAAACGAAGGAAACCGGAGAGGAGGGTCGACGTCGGGTGGCTCGGTCGTGGCTCACGGCGGTGCCAGGCAGGCGGCCGACGAGTGGAGGGGCCGGCCCGGTCGAAACCAGACGCGGCGGAGGAGGAGAGAGAAGCTGGACAAGGCCGGTCGGCTTCGAAACCGGCAGACGGTGGCTAACTGGCGGTCCGGCGGCGAGCAGGGGCGGTGGCTGATGAGGTGGCGACGGCGGTGGTGAAACAGCAGCACGGCGGCGGCGGTGGCAGTCGCCGGAGGATGAAGAAGCAGAACCCAAGAAGAAGAAGAAGAAGAAGCAAAGGAGGAGGAGGGAAGCAGCAACGTCGACGCAGCAGCAAGGGAGAGAGAGAGAGAGAGAGAGGGAGAGAGAGAGTGAGGGAAACAGCCCTTTGAAAAGTCAAAACAAAAGAAGAAAAAGGGCGGGGGGGGAAGGCCAGGGGCAGTGGCAGAGAGCAGAGGAGAAAGAGCAGGGGGAGGGGACGTGAGAGAGGGAGTCAGGCGGCAGCAGAACGGGAAGAAAGGAGGGAGGGAAGAGAGAGAAAAAGGAGAGAGAGAGACGCACGTGGGAGAGAGAAAGAGGGAAAAGAGAGAGAAAAACAGCAGAATCTCGAGTCCGAAATTCGGCTCGGCGGTCCTACGCCCAACGTTCTCAAGAACCCGAAAAATTGAGAAAATAATGAGGTCAAAGTCTAATAATTAATCTCAACGTCCGGAAAGTCCGTTATCTGAATTTGAATAAAAAAAATCCATCATGACTCGAAAAAATCCAGGACGTCACAAGTCTTGCTCTTTATTCAAAATATACCTAGTCGGATCATCGCTCCCTTGTACAACTGGTGAATAAGCTGCTTTGCTAAATGCTTAGAATGGTTCGATGAAACTTGCCGTTTTCCTCTAGATCCCACACATACATGTGTGATACATGTGTGATTTTTCTTGGTGTGTTATACTGAAAAAGCACTTTTTTGTCTCCTTTTCACTGGACTATGTCAAAGTCAATTTTGCTAATGTCTAGTGAGGATGAATCGAATGACATTCGGTCGACCCTGTAATTGCCCGCAATTTTTTTCCCATCAACCATCTAAAATTAAAGTGTGCCTCGTCGGGTTACATGAGAAAAAGGGAGTCACTAACGAGTCATTGAAATAAAGATAATTACACATCATCATCTGAGGCTTCCCACCATCTTCGCTTTCGATTTTTTCCTGTATTTTCTCTGTGTGGTGTTGTCTTTTGACCTTTTCTCTGTGTTTTTTTTTTTTTCGGTCTCTTCAACGAGCAAAAACCTTGTAAAGGTCTTTTTCCGTTGTCTTCCATCTTTCTGTCTCCCCAATTCTGGGTCGTCCTCTTGCTTTTTCACCACAAGGTAACTTTCCTTTCCAGTCTTTTCCCCTTTCGTCAAGCTCTTAGTTTGAATGTGATTAGTTCTTTGATTTTCCCATGGCTTCAGATTTCCCGGCATACTGTTTTCACCTTTCGATCAATTGGGATTCAAGGATTGTCATTTCCTTGACGTGATTTGTTAATCCTTTCATCTTTTTGGAAGATTTTCTTGTACTTCGTTAAATGAACTTCCAAATGGGATTGTCTCCTCTCATGCGTGAGAAAAATGTTGAACCCTAATTCTGTAAAATTTTCAGCAAGGAGCACCTGCGGATCTTAGTTCTGCAGAGATCGAATTCGCTGAGGATTTCCAGACATTACCTGAACAAATCTATACTTTCCTTTAGAACAACCGAATTTCAATTTAGCGGACTGCATCAACTTTTATTAGGTCCGAAAGTCTCTGCACAAATTTGGGTTAAATTGAGGTGATCAAGAAGTGCTTGAGAACATGGAAGATTGGCACCCGGCGAAAAGAAGCATGGGCAACTCGGATGAAATACCAGGGAACGCAGACGCTGAACCGGAAAAACTCAATGGGCTTAACGTCACGACAGGGCCAATCTTCTTGCACGGCGAATTGGACATGTACATAGTAGAGGCCAAATCCCTCCCAAACATGGACCTAGCCTCGGAGAGAATAAGGCAGTGCTGCTCCATGCTCGGGCCACCCTGCGTGCCCGCATTACGTAGGCAGCAACCCGTCCCTGCCTGCTCCTCGGGAAAGCACTCAATGATCACGAGCGACCCCTATGTGTCTGTCTACCTGGCATGGGCCACAGTTGCCCGGACCCGGGTGATCCCGAACTGCGAGAACCCCTTGTGGGACGAGCGGTTTTGCGTTCCCATGGCACACCTAGTAGTGAAGGTGGAGTTCCACGTGAAGGACAACGGCGTGTTTGGAGCCGAGCTCATCCGGGTTGTGGAGATCCCAGTGGCCAAGATTGTGTCTGGTGACATGATCAATGATTGGTTCTCGATAATTGGCAACTTTGGGAGCCCCCTTAAGCCCTACCTAGAACTTCACATATCGATCCAATTCAGGCTGGTCAGCAACAACCCCTTGTACAAGGATGGTGTTGGGGTTAGGCCAAACTATGTGGGTGTCCCAAACACATATTTTCCACTAAGGAAAGGTGGGGATGTGACACTGTACCAAGATGCTCATGTCCCTAAGGGTAAGCTCCCCCAGATTTTGCTTGATGATGGGGAGATTTATGAGCAAGGCAAGTGCTGGGAGGACATATGCCATGCCATTTTGGAGGCCCACCACTTGATCTACATCATTGGTTGGTCCATCTATCATCCCGTGAGGCTTGTGAGAGAGCCCTCAAGGGAATTGCCTAGTGGAGGAGAGCTCTCTCTAGGGGAGCTCCTCAAGTACAAGTCCGAGGAGCGTGTCCGAGTGGTCGTGCTCGTTTGGGATGACAAGACTTCTCACGACAAGTTCCTTTTGAAGATGGTAATACTTAACCATTCTCACATGTAATTAAGCATTGCTAAAACATGGAAATGTCTATATGATTTTCGGGATGATCGGAGTACTGCCAGGTCAAGGAAAATTTGTTCGCCTACGGCTTCCATCACTGTTGATTTGTTGGGCTAGTGTAGTAGAGCATTTCGAAGTTACAACCAATGCATAAATAGTGATGAGAGCCGCATGTGAACAAATGTCTAGACCAAATTTCTTTCAATCGGCAATGCATCTAAGGATAACTCTTTTATCAATGGTGCATAGTCAGTGAATGATTTTCTTACTTTTACTGTCGGCCTAATGAATGTTTACAGGATAAGAAGTTTTCTGTTTTTTGACACAAAGGATGGACCAATCAAAGTCTTAACCTCTAATAGTTCTTTCTTTTGGCTAGCCTTTACAAAATGCAATGGGAGAATATGTTATGTAGTGACTCTTTTCTTGAATGAGTATCCTTATTTATGACACAATCCAATATTTGGCCAAATTTCAAATACACAGTCTCTGTGATAGAAAATCCGCACATTAATTAACTTTGGAAAAGATAGTTCTTTATTGAGATCTCATCATTGAGACTCGGAATGTGCCACGTTGTCGTGCAAAATGGCATGATGCAAACTCATGATGAAGAGACAAAGACGTTTTTCCAACACTTTGGCATCCGTTGTGTGCTTGCTCCTCGCTATGCAAGCACCAAATTTAGCATCTTCAAGCAATGGGTATGTATCCTTAGACATTTAGGTCAATTCTTATTCAAAATCTCATCGTTAGATTGCATCGAAAGCAATGCTTTTGCTGTTTATTACTTGATTATTCCAATCAGGTGTAATTTCATAAGGAGGGTTGTCCTTTTATTAGACAATCTGCGGAAGTTTATTGATCTGTCTCATGCTGTCCTAGATCATATCAAGTGTTTTTTGACCTAATGACATGCATTTAGGACAGTTCTATTAGGGAATTTTACAGTATTGCAGAGGCTACCCGTATTCAATTGAAGTCCAGCATCAATCTACGAAAATGTTTGGTTTAATTCGTTTGTGTATGGATCTTTTGTAGTCCAGGTGGTGGGGACCCTGTATACGCACCACCAAAAGTGTGTGGTTCTTGACACTCAAGCCTTGGGAAACAACTGCAAAATAACAGCTTTCATTGGCAGGCTGGACCTATGTGATGGCCGATACGACACTCCTGAGCACAGACTCTACAGTGATCTTGACACCATCTTTAAGAATGACATTCACAACCCAACACTCATGGTATTGAGCTAATGTTTACCTTCAGCATTTTAATAACACGTATGTGTTATTTTTTGATCATGTGATTGTTGCTTTTCTTGTGACGACTATAGTCTGCTGTCAATGTTCCAAGGCAACCGTGGCATGATTTACATTGCAAAGTTGAGGGACAAGCTGCGTATGACATATTGAAGAATTTCGAATAAAGATGGAAAAAGGTGGCAAAGTGGCGCGAGTTCAAGCTGAAAAACGTCGGGCATTGGCATGAGAATGCTCTCTTAAGGCTTGATAGGATTTTATGGATACTTTGTCCCTCGACAAGCCCCGATGGTGACAAAAAAGTACGAGTTAGGGACGAAGACGACCCAAAAAATTGGCACGTGCAGGTCGGGAAACATTCTGTAAAATTAATGATCATTTTCAAGGACTTCATTCATATACAAAATGAAGTGTAATGATCATCTTTCATTTCTATTTTACGTTGGCATAGGTCTTCAGATCGATTGATTCGGGATCTGTAAAAGGATTCCCAAAGAGCATTGAAGAAGCTGCAAAGCAAGTAAGTTTTAGCTGCTAATACCATGCCAGTAGATTTGCAAGTGGTTGTTATATATGTATAGCTTGGAAAGTTTTCCTTTCATTAGAAAATCACTCCTTTCTTATGCGCAATCATTAGTGTTTTTGAATAGAGATTGAAGCCCATAATGACAATGTTGCTTCTTTCAATCTCTTCATGGTTGCAGAATCTTATATGCGGAAAGAACTTGAAACTAGATAAGAGCACTCACACAGCATACGTGAAAGTGATTAGATTAGCGCAACACTTCATTTATTTTGAAAACCAGTATTTTCTTGGCTCTTCCTATCATTGGCCATCATACAAAAATGCAGGTATAAGATGCACGTTTCTATTCATTTTGACTGAGTTAAAGAGTATTCAGACTTTTCTCTCTCTGGGGATTATTAGCTAATAATAGCTAGAACTCACTTGAAACTGAATTCTGATTCAATATGTAACATTTTCTAGTTTTGTTTCGGCCTATCTAATTTGTTGAGTTTAAGTTTTGATGTCAACCGATGCTTGATTTGGTTTTGACAAGCAGGTGCAAACAATTTAGTGCCAATGGAGTTGGCATTGAAGATCACAAGCAAGATCAATGCAAACGAGCACTTTTGTGTGTATATAGTGATACCGATGTGGCCAGAGGGTGTCCCTACTAGAGCTGCCGTGCAAGAAATTCTCTTTTGGCAGGTCATATCAAGTATAAGCTCTTTGATCTTGCAAAGAAATAGTGATGATACATGCAAATCAATAACGTTATTTCAATATAGATGATGTCCTAGCCAGTTGCAACTAAATAACACAACAAATGGAATTAAGCAGAAAACAAAGTGATCCAAGCAGACCAAGCCTAGAAAATTTGAGATCCAACCTCGTTTCTGTCATTTTAGTATTTCTCTCCAAGAGATATGATGATATGAAAAGATCTAACATTCACTATTCTCACATGTGTGTATTGATAATGTGGACAGGGACAAACCATGACGATGATGTACAAAATTATCGCCCAGGCTCTTGAAAAAGTTGGATTGTCACACAAGTACCATCCACTAGATTACTTGAACTTCTATTGCCTTGGCAAGCGGGAGCCCTTGTCCTCTTCACAGTCTTCATCCCAAGCAATGAACCAACAATCCGAAAATAATGCCTTGGTCTGTCTATACACTTTTCATGATTATTCCTTTGACTCATCTGTTAAAAAAGTACGACGAAAGAAGTCATTAAGAGCTATGGTTTTTGCATGAGTGGTAACAAGACTTTTGGTTTGAAGCATGCCGTTGTTTTTCTATCCATGCAGGCATCGGTTCAAAAGTTTCGCAGATTCATGATATATGTGCATGCCAAGGGGATGATAGTAGATGATGAGTATGTGATCATGGGATCGGCAAATATCAACCAAAGATCTTTGGATGGCTCAAGAGACACTGAAATCGCAATGGGGGCTTATCAGCCGCATCACACTTGGGCCGGAAAAAAGAGGCATCCGCGTGGCCAGGTTAGTTACATCGGGTTAACGTCTCATCTGAATATATACAAGGCGTACACCAGAGCGAGTGTGGTGAAAAATTCATTCATAAACTTAATCTTGTATATAATTATGTCATGTTATGCCATGTAGGTTTACGGTTATAGGATGTCGCTTTGGGCAGAGCACTTGGGAGATTTAGAGGACAGCTTTAGGGAACCTCAAAGCACTGAATGTGTGAAGAGGGTGAACAAAATAGCCGAACAAAATTGGAAAGCTTATGTGGATGAGGACCAACATAATCCTAAGGAAATGAGAGGGCACCTAATGCAGTATCCAATTCATGTGGGCAGAGACGGTAAAGTTGGTCCTTTGGCCGGTTTTGAAATGTTTCCTGATGTGGGCGGCAAAATCCTTGGATCACCCACCACTCTTCCCGATGCTCTCACGACATGATCAAATATGTAAATTAGTTTTTGATTATGAGAATGTTCAAATGCAATATAAAATTTTCAAATGATTTTGGATCAGATCACAGTAATTTAAACTGAAATTGAGAAATATGAGTAGAATGAGCATTTATGGGCATGACAAAGCAAGTTGTGATTTAGATAGATACTCTCTACCAATTAAAGTAAGTTGTAGGCAAGACATGCAATGTCATTGTTGTATAAAATGCTTCGAATGATTTGATGTTATGGTGTGAACGTTGAAGATAAATTCATATAGTTCATCAAGTTCTAGGCTAAGTGTTTTCCATTCAAGATTTATAGCATAAACTTCTCAGAGGGAAAAAGATACAACTTTTTTTGGATCATAAAAAATGATCTTGCTGGCCTTGTCGATCATAGGGTCTTTCTCCACCGGCTTATGGAGAAGGAAGAAACGTGTCTTGATCTTTTTTACGAGACATAAAAATAAATAATATTATTAAAAGTGCATTTTAGTTAGAAAACTCATTGAAATCTATTTTGTGAATTTTTGAGAGAGCCTAAAAATCTAATATAATATACTAAAATTGAATTCGAGCATGTTAAATTCATTCACATTTCAATAAAGGAATTATTTTTTTAAATAATATTTGAAGAGCTTTGTCAAGAATAAAGTAAAAAAGTAGTACTTGATTATACTTTCGTAATAAATTTTAGGACTTGATTGTATTTTTTGAAAATTTTAGAACACGATTGCACTTTCATGACAAGTTTTAAAATTTGATTGTACTTTTTAAAAGTTTTCGAACTTAATTATACTTTTATGACAAATTTTAGTTCTTCTAGTGCACTTATCCTGTTAATTTAGCACAAGTACTCCAAAATGAATCAACATGGACATCCAAATTTCTAAAAGCAAATTATTCTCGCTAATAAGTGTAGTAGCCAGGCAATGTGTATACCTCTATCGAAAAATAATTCAAAAGGATAATGTAAGCTTAAAAAATCATTCAATAAAATGGGGGGTTTCAAATGTGTACTTTTCTTGGCACAAATAAATTGCTTTGGGAAAAACCAGAAAATAATGCCTTTCACTGGCGGATTGGACCCATGTGATTGCTGATATGGAGCACATGCTCCATAAAAATCTTGACACCATCTTTAAGAATGACACTCACAACCCTACATTCATGGTAATTAAAGCTTATGTTTACATTTAGCATGTAATAACATGGAAATGTAATTTCTGGTCATAAGAATTAATTGATTTTTGTGATGAGTGTAGTCCACCGTCAATGTCGCAAGGCAACCGTGGCATGATCTACATTGCAAAGTTGAGATGACATTTGATACTCATGTTTCAGTCGGGAGGAAGCAAAAAAGAGAATTTGTGCATGTAGCACGACTACTTATCAGGTTGTGATGGACTAAAGCAAAGTCAAAGCAATTCAGTAGCGTCTTTTGATAAGTTTCCTATCTACTTGGAGTTGTTTTCAAATTACCCGATTCCTACATTGATCCCCAAAACAAGGAGTATGGAGGTATGACTTGACTCCACAGGAAATTTCATCTATGATGCATTTCTGCCACATTTTTCAGTCATTTAGTCCATTCATCCTCTAATCCTATAACCTCAACTTTCCAATGTGTCTATGATTTGTGACCCTGCAACGCTTGTAGTTTTGTTAAGATTACTAAATCATTAGATCATATGTATGAAACTGGAGTAATTACTCAAAGACCACCTCCAGTTCAGTATGGCAAGCCTAGTGGTTGGAATGTGTGATTGCAATAGAAACTAACGGGCAAGGAGGTCAAGTGGCAAATAGACAACAGAGCCCTCAATGTGGTTTATCAAGGACCTTTGCAGCAGGAGGCTCCACAAAATTAACCTCCTCGGCAAAGTTATGATCCCTAGGAGCAAGGTGAAAGAAGAAATCCCATGCCAATGAGCAATATGAATCGTGCCCCCGGTGGAAGGGATCCATATCAAGGACAGAGGAGAGATCTGGTGCATTCATACCAGGTAAACTACAGTCAATAGAGTCATAACAACAAGTGCTATCAGCAACAGAGAGACCTGCCGCAAGGAGATAGATGGAGCTCTGCACCTCCAGTGCATAATGGTTTATAGGAGAGACAATTGGAACTATCCACTTAATCCTAATAAAACATATAGGCAGGGTCCTGATGGATTTCAGGGGCAAGGTACTGGTAGTGCTGGTGACTAATCTTCCCTCCCCTGTAGAATTCATAAAAGGTACTCTCAAGTGAATTCTATGAGGGAGGGAGGAAAACAAAAATATGGAACATCATTCTGAACAGCAGTGGCCAAGACTCTCATGGCAATATTAAGTATCTATCTCATCAATTTAATCATGCAATTACCATCTGATCATGTGAAATTGACCAGGAACCAAACTATAGACAAAATCCATCTAATTCATGCCTATTCCATAATTTCCAGCACACGTTCAGCATTTTAAAGAGCATTCAAGACCACAAATCGTGATCGTTTGATGACTAATTGATATGAAATTGAAGCCATATCTTCCTACAAGCGCATATGAGTCTACTTGATCAAATGGCATTAATCTGAGATGAAATTAATACTGAATTGAAACAAAGTAATTACAATCAGCATGCAATACTTCAATTCTAGCATATTCAAGTTCGATTATGACTATAATTCTCACTAGTATCAACATGATATTCACAATATTACTTTCTAGGCATGAACATATATTATCCCATAACCAAAATAGCCTCAGGCTGGAATCAAAAGCACCCGATCAGCACCATGGATTGATTTCTAGTAGAGATTGATTCAATCATGACATAACTTCTTTCCAAGCAAACATGAAATTCACCGCAACACAATCTTACATCGCTACACATGCTTGCCCGAGTGGAATAGCATAAAATCAAGGACTAATGGACATCGGCTCAAGGCCGCAACCATTGCGAATCAACATGCACTGACAAGGTTCCAGCAGATTCAAAACAAGTTCGAAATTGAACAGCTACGCTATTTTGATGAAGAAACAGAACTCAAATAAGCTTATATGACCATAATAGATCGATGATCTAGTAATGAAGAGAACTCTCGATCAAGAACTGAATCAAAATATACACTGACTTAGTTCCGGAATTACATCAAACAGGTGGTATACATTATGGTTGAGGAGCGACAATTCAAATCACTAATGCAGCCTCAACCACAGTCGATTTGCACACAGAGGGTAGCAAAAGCAACGGAAAATAGAGCAAATGTGGTTTAGTTGAATGAAGAATGTTTAGCTATAAAGCGATTGACTTCAGATATGAGGAGATAACAGAACCAACGTCGTGGAACGGAATCCGGCGGTCATGACCGAAGTTCGAGCACTGTTGGTGGATGGAGGTGCGGCGGTGGGTACGTCATGTGGTGGCCAGCGATGGAGGTGTGGCGGCTGGTACGTCATGTGGTGGCCAGCGATGGAGGTGTGGCGGCGGCTCTTGGTGGATGGAGGGCGACGGAGAAGCAGAATGAACAAGGAATGAACATCAAACGAGTTCCATATGATACCGAAGCTGAGCAAAGAAAGGAATTGACAGATGGTTAGTCGAAGAGAGTTAAGGAAGAGAGCTAGAGAGAGAGACAAAAAAAAGAAGAAGGAAGAAAAGGGTCACGTGATGTAGAGTGCATGTGGGTCCCACTGAGAATTTGTGTGATGATTAACTATGATACAAAACTGATCTTTCGATTCAAAAGGGACAGAGGGCCAAAACAAAGCAACGAAATATCGAAAGGAATACCTGAATCCTGCTGATCACTCGTGATTGTCGTAATTGTCGGCGGCGGCGTTCCCAGTCACCAAGGACTTGGTCCGGCTCTACTCCACAGCTTACTATACTCACATCTCGCAAGGATGGGAAGTCCTCAGTGCACGGGAATTTCAGAGAGTATCCCTCGGGCAAGAAGCTCCTGAATTTCGGCAACTCGAAAAGTCTAAGAACAATTAACTTGGAGAAGGTGATTGTCGTGCCGACTACTTCTTCCGGTTTTTCATGGCCAGCAATTTGTTTCATATCTTCACATGACTCCACCATCAACTGTTCAATTTGCCCGAGAAATTTTGCCGTGAAGGTAGGGAAAAGCATTTCCAAATGGGAGCACCTCACAACCTCCACGTCTCTCAAGTTTGGAAATGGGACATTTGGGAGATCATCGCATTGCCAAATGTGCCCCAAGTTTTTGAGATCACGCAAAACCAGCTTTGTCAATTTGCCACCCTCTATATCCGTCCCATCACTTTCGTATATGATCTCGATTGAACGGCATGAAATCACTACTAGGTTCTCCAGGCAGCATTGTAGCCTCTTCCACATATGGGATGGGGCAATACGTTGGAGATTGTCACATCGATTCAATTTAAGAGATTCCAATTTGGAAAAGGAATCATTGGGAATTTGATTGTTCCATAGTTCTTTGCACTGAAGGCCTTCAATTTTTAGTTCTCTTATATTGGGAAATGAGACCTGCATGAGGATAATGTGAGCATGGAGGATTGTAGGGCAAATTTATTACATTGTTTATTCTAAAACATGATAATATGAAAATACGAACAATCACAATAAGAGATAGAGCAAACCATCTCATTGAACAACAGTTATGGTGATTCATAATTTCCTTTCTCGCCTAACTATCTCATGACTCTTATAAAACGCCGAATGAACGTTCCAAAAATAGGGCACTGCATAATATATAGATATCCTAAGGAGGGGAAACTCATCACACTACCTCTAATCCACCACGTTCTTTTTTGGGAACCACTTCCTTCATTTGTTTGCAACCTACAATGTACAGCCACTCATGTTTCCTCAGAGTAGGCCGTACAACAGGGAAAGAGATTTCTTATGTCGGAGAAACTTTCAACGGAGAATTCTTTTAGACTAGAAAAACACAAAACCGTTTGGGAGTCGCTCTTCACCACGCGTATCTCAGCCTTCCATCTCCACTCACCCTCACTTTATCCAACTTGGGGAGCAATACAAATTTTTGCTCCGGATATTCTTTTGGGGAGGGGGTGCCGTCGATGCCTTCATGGCTCCAGTTGGCCCCATCTCGTTCCCTTTAGATTTTGGATCATGTGGGGCCCATCTCCACCCAAAGACTATGAATGCGTTCTTAGTGGTTGTCATGCGGTGCATTCTCTTCTTTCCCTTCTCGCCCCTCTTTTCTTTGAGGCATTTTTTTTTTCTAAATATTATACACATATATAATATGACAAGATTAATACCATAAAAAAACCCTCAAAACTGATGTATCGGTGTCATATTTAATGCAAACCAATTTTGGCGTCACATAAGATTTCAAACCAGTGCATTTGTGCCATACGTACCTTGAATTGATTTTTTGTATCACAAAAAAATCTCATGCCACATTAGCTTAGGAGAAATGTGATGCATATGTACTAATTAGAGGAATTAAGTGTGGAATTGGTGCATGGATTTGGTATTTTTCCGGTGGTATTAACCTAGTATAATATTACATATACTTTAGAATCATGATGGAAAGTAAAAGCAATCACCAAAAAAATGGAAAAGATATGGAAAGATGATTTTCTACTAACAGACAAATATAAGGGTATGTGGCGGAAAAGCCACTAACATATTACCGATATTATGAAGTGTTGGTATTATTGTCGACCCATCTAGAAAGATGAACATAGTTTTCCCTTCCTTTTTTTTTCTTTAAAATAATGGTGTGAACATGGAGGGTGGGGAGCCGTGGTCAAAAGGTCTCTTTTGGTGAACATGATGAGCGATTGGAGGGAAGCGCTTATCTAGGGCGATCTTCAACTAACCGCGTGTCCGGATGTCCCCTCTCCCTGGCTTCCCTTCTTTTGTCTCGTTTATCCATTTGTTCATTCTATCTCCACAGAAGAGCATCGAGAAGTGACCAGCGCCATACTGCCTTAAGTAACAACCTCGTGTCCACTCTAAGATGCTTAGTTTGAGCCACATACATCTAGCCCATGCGCTGCTTTTAAGTTATGAGATCGACGGTCACATTAAGGCTCTAGGGATCAGAGCGTCCCTTCAAGGTCGCAAGTGTCCAAGAAGCAGAGGCCGCTAGAAGTTCAATCACGATAATGATCGAACTTTGCAGTCTCGTGAAAGGGAAATGACTCGTATTTTAATCAATTTTTTGCCTGACTTGAACCTTTGCTTATTTATTTATCTAGTTATTTGTCCACTATAAGTCTGAAAGGTGGTTTATGAGTCCCTTGAGAGACAAAATATATCCTTCAATCCCAATCTCTCCTATTCAAGTTCATTTTGTCCTAATTTCTACATGAAGTGTCCATATTATGCAAACGGCTAGTTACCGAAATTGAACGACGATTTTGGGGAGGGATCCTTTAAAACCTTGACACTTTTCAAGTTGTGCAATCTCTCTACGATTGGGGAAGGGAACACGTTGACTAGCTTAGAGCAATTTTTATTTTTAAGGGTGGGGGTGACTAATTCGCAGAAGGAACTTATGGGAAGTTCACCGTGCACCTTGCCATACTCTTTTGAAGGATTTTACAGAGCAAAGCGTTAATTCCTCCAAACATGGCAAACCAATCTGCTTATAAGAGTTATGCGTCACATCATAGCTATTGAAAACTTGACAATTTGGCCTAATCCTATACCAATCTATCTGATGAGGTGGAAGAATGAATTTTCATTGAACGCCTTACTCTAACAAATGTAGTTATAAATTGTGAACACATATTAACTAATAAAATCAAGTAAAAATCTTCAAAGAGATATTATTACTCGCGGGTGACTATGGCTATTATAGTTATTATCAAAAGAGAAAGGATGCATACCTTTCGATTGAAGAAGGAATCAGCACAAGCATCATCTTGTGAATTTGAAGTAATGATTACTGACTCTTTCTTTCCACGAGGACATGAGAAGAATTTCTTCATGGGACAATCATTTATATGCAGTGTCTGCAGTAGTGGGAACTCTATAATATCATCTGTGCCTCCATCTCTTCCTCCTTCATCCACAATCACCATCTCCATATTCCGACAATGCTCCGCATCAATGTATTCGATTTCTCCTCCTGTCACAATAAGACGCATTATAATGGCTAATTTTCGAATGCTTTGTCTCATCTATATCAATATACATATTATGAGTCATGCAATGTGCATCATTTTGCGTGACTTATTTTCACTAAACTAATTACATTAAAAAATCTCCCCCAATAAATAATTCAAAAGGATGATGTAACCTTAAGAAATCATTCAATAATATGGGAGATTCCATCGTGTACTTTTTGCTTATACAAATAGAATCTCAACTCAGGGCTTGATAAGAGGGTCATGGGTTCATAGGGAAACGAAATTGATGTCAACTTTACCAGCTTATCCTCCTCTAGAAGTGTTTCTACCTACGAGAGCCGCTAACTATAGTCCCTCTAGTGAGGATGCCTAGCTTGGCTGTGTTCTTATTTTAATGTGTCGGTGTCCACACGTCTCACATCTTTTGTTCCAAGTTGTATATTTTTTTTCCCAACAATGTGGGAAACTCCCGTGCTTTACATCCCCGGTTCAGACAAAGCAAGTTAAGAACTTACTCTAGTCCCAAATTGCCTCATTGTTAGGAGCTCTAAGTTTAAAAGTTCTTACCCAAATGAAAAAAAGTATATCGTCGATAAAAATTTCAATATCTGACTAAATTAAATAACACAATAGTCCAATGGAAAAGATATTCTTAAAAAGAAGTTATAGTCCTATATAAGGATAAATATCCAACTATAATCTAAGTTGTGGCACATAATGATTGTTTCAATAGTTTTGACATAAAATTGGTCCGACTCTATTCCACAACTTAATCTACTCAAGACTTGCAAGGATGGGCATCGCACAATGTATTTATGTGGCAAGATGCTCCTAAATTTCGACAAATCAAAAAGTGTAGAAGTAGTAAATATGGAGAAGGTGATTGTTGAACTAATTAAGAGGCCATTGTATTGCCAAATGTGCCTCAAGTTGTTCAGATGAGACAAAACGAGTGTCTTCAATTTACCAATCACCGTATCCATACCATCACCTTCAAATATGATCTCGGTCGAATGGCATGAAGTCACTCGTACTTCCTTGAGACTGTGGTGTAGCCTCTTCCACATATGGGATGGGACAATATGTTGGAGATTGTCACAGCGATTCAATTTAAGGGATTCCAATTTGCCAAATGAGTCATTGGGAATTTGATTGTTCCATAGCTCTTTGCACTGAGCGCCTTCAATTTCTAGTTCTCTTATATTGGGAAATGAGACCTGCATGAGGATAATGTGAGAAAGGAGGATAAGTAGGACAAATTTATTACATTGTTCATTCTAAAACATGATAATGCGAGAATACGAATGATCACGATAAGAGATAGAACAAACCATCTCCTTGAACAACAGTTGTGGTAATTCATCATTTTCTTTGGCCATGTCGCCTAACTACATCATGACACTTATAGGACGCCGGATGAACGTTCCAAAAATAGGGCACTACAGAATAGATAGATATCTTAAGGAAGGGAAACTCATCACACTACCTTTGATCCACCACCTTCTTTTTTGGGAACCACTTCCTTCATTTGTTTGCAACCCGTAATGTATACCCACTCATGTTTACTTATAGTTGCGGCCGTACAACGGGGGAAGAGATTTCTTACATTGAAGAAACTTTCAACGAAGACGTTTTTTAAACTAGGAAAGCACGAAACAATTTGGGAGTCGGTCTTCACCACGTGTATCTTAGCCTTCCAACTCCACTCACCCTCACTTTATCCAACTTGGGGAGCAATACAAATTTTTGCTTCGGATATTCCTTGGGGGAGGGGGTACAGTCGATGCCTTCGTGGCTCTAGCTGGCCCCAATCTCACTCCCTTCAGATTTAGGACCGCGTGGGGCCCATCCCCACCCAAAGGCTACGAACGCATTTCAAACGGTCGTCATGCGGTGCATTCTCTTCTTACCCTTCTCTCCCCTCTTTTCTTTGAGGAAATTCCTTTTCTAAATATTATATATATACACAATTATAATATAATAAGATTAATAACATCAAAAAAACCCCTCAAAACTGCTATATCGGTATCATATTTAATGTAGACTGATTTTGGCGTCGCATAAAATTCCAAACCAAAGCGTTCTTGCCATACTAAACTTGAATCAATTTTTCGTATAATAAAAAAATCTTGTGCAACGTTAGTTTGGGAGAAATGTGATGCATATGTACTAATGAGAGATTTATTACGTTATAAAAATTAGTTCGAATTAAATGTGAAATTGGTGTACTGATTTGTTTTTTTTTTTCCGTGGTATTAACTCAATATAATATTACATGTACTTAAGAATCACGATGGAATGTAAAAGCAATCACCAAAAAATGGAAAAAAATTTGAAAACATTATTCTCTGCTAACAAACAAATATATGGGGGTGTCGAGAGCACTTTTGTGGAGGAAGAGCCACTAATATATTTGCCGGTATTATGAAGTGTTTTTATTATAGTCGGCCCATCTAGAAAGTCGAATATAATTTCCCCCTTTTTTCTTTTTTTCCTTAAAATGATGGTGTGAACATGGATGGTGGGGAGCCGTGGTAAAAGGGTCTCTTTTGGTGTACGCTGTTCGGAGATGCACCCCCATAAACATCTCTAAAGAGATATCATTACTTGCCCCACAAATTGCAGGCCTATGAATATTATGGACATTATATAAAGGGAAGGGATGCGTACCTTTTGATCGAAGAAAGAATCGGAATAAGCATCTTGTGAATATGAAGTAGTGGTTGTCAAGTCTTTCTTTCCACTAGGACATGAGAAGAATTTCTCCATGGCACAGCCACTTATACAGAGTCGTTTCAGCAGCGGGAACTCTATAATATCATCCGTCCCTTCATCTCTTCCTTCTTCATCCACAATCATGGCCTTCATATTTGGACAAGCCAATACGGAAATGTCTCTAATTTCTCTAAGACATTTAGCCACAGATACCAGAAAGAGAAATGCCAGCCTTGTATCATAGACCTTGAGTTCCTTCAAGTTTTGAAATGCTAATATTCCTTGTAATTGCACATCCTGTTTCCATATGTGCTGCAAGTTCCGTAAGCTTGTTAATCTCAATTCCTCTAGCCGAGAGAGAATCTCGACATGTCCTGCGACTTTTAGGTCCCTCAGCTCGAAAATTGCTTTTGTTGAATCACAATGATAAATGACCAACGACTCCAAATTTGGCAGCATTGGTATCCAATCGATTTCAGAATACTCGACGTGGATTTAGAGTTCCCAATGCTTATCGATTTCAGATTGATGTATTCTAATGGAGGTTGACTATAGAGTATCTTCTCCAGTCGAGGGGTCCACCGATCGTTAATTCTTTCAAGCGAGGGAATGAAACCTAACAAAGTGCCACAATGAAGCTCAGTAAGGGCTCTACGGTTTCTATTAAGCATGCATAAAAGCAATTTTGTTTGCTTCGTAAATTTTTTTGCTAGCTATTCTGATCGTTAATAAATATTATATATCATTTTGTCAACTTGTGTTTTCAGCATAACCAAATATAAAAAATCAATTCATTTTCTAGGAAAAGTGACTTACCGGGAAAACATTCTTTAGCAAAAATGATTTCTCAGTACAACGAATGGACCCGAAGTATATGAATGGGCCCGGTTTCTTTTAGAAACGTCGAAAACTTGATTGATCGGAGAATTATGTGGAGGAGGAAATATCCTCAAAATAGCTGACATTGACGCATGACGTGTAGGAATCAGATGCAACTTGCATGTAGGTTGGACATGAATTATGTGGACATTGTTTGTTACATTCGTTCACCTTCCATTTATTTAATCTCCGGACATCACTTTCTTTCATTTTGAAATGGTTGAATTTCGTTAATTCATTCAAGATTCCTTCTCACATTAACTCGTTCAACAAACTCTCTTCTCTTCTCCATAAAATTGTTAAATAAGTAATAAATTAGTCATTGTAGAAATCCATGTTAGAACCCAAGTAATTAGTGCAGTTATTGAAAATTAAAAAAATAAAATAAAAAATAAAAATCAGTAGGCTTCCCTCTAGCCGTAGCTGAATGTGAATCAAAATCTGTGGCTTGTGGTTTATCCGAGAGGATTTTTTATTTTTATTTATGATTCAAATATTAAAATGTACAAATAATCATAAGATCAATGCAATAAGCTATATGTTCGGTGGACACCAATAAATATCACCTTATCCTAAATCCCCCAATAATAGCATATTTTGGAATCCTTTGCATAATTAAGAATTAATGAAACTTATACCCTTTCGAAAGTACATATTGACACAAGGAGAAAATGAAGAAGTCACCTGGAGTGGAGCACCCTCTGATGTGATACCAGCTGCTGTGCAAAAGCTCGTCATATTTGGTAAGTCAACCAATCTTAGAAGACGTACATTGGGCAACTCAACCATATTATCGATAGAACCAAAATCTTTTCCAGCATCGTCGGTGCTAATGGCTTGCATTGAGTGACATCCATCTACAGAAATCTCTTCTAGCTGTCCCAGTCTTTGCATTTGTGAAAGACACCACAAGTATTTCAATTGATCGCAATTTGAGACTTTGACAATTTTCAATTTGCTGAAGCACACTGAGTCGACACAGTCATGGCATATCTTTTCCAGATTAATTAGTCTTGTAAGGGACAAGGACTCTAAATTCGGGAAAGCACCATCGGATGAACTGGCAATGTACTTGATTGAGGGGCTGTTCTCAAGTTCGAGATGCTTTAGTGTTGGAAATCCCCCAATGCACAACTCGTGAGCACTTTTCTTAGACTTTCTCATTCTGTACAAATGCAAGCGTTGAGTGTTATGTAAAGTTTTCTTAATCCATTCTTTTGAAAGAATATGATCGCACCCTTCCAAGTTGAGAATCATAGTTCTCAATTCTTCAAATTCCCTCCAAGTCGATGGATCTCCTATCTGGATCCAAAAGTTGATCAAGTTCCCACATAGCAAGTCATCATCCTCCATGAGTACGGTGGGACCACGGATTAATATTTTCAAAGACGTTAGCTTTGTCAAGCTCTTCAACTCGGCAAGTTGAGCATTACACGATTTTGATTGTATTTCATCCACACCCATCCATCGAACAAAGCTGTCCCTCATATGTAATTCTTCCAAGTTGATTAAGCCTTTTAGGGCACCAGGCTCGATTATCCTAAGGTCCCTGCAATTGCTTAGATTCAACAATCTCAAATTTGTCAGGTCCCCAATTTCTTTAGGCAGCCTAGAAATCGTAGACCCTGCGAAGCTGAGAATCTGCAATGTTTTGAGCTTGCCAAGAATTACCACATCCCCCACATTGCATTGGTCTAAATATAACGACCCGAGATTCCTGAGGATTTCGATTGAGGAAAGTGAAGTGGTGATATCCATGGAGCAAAGATACAGGACTCGGAGCTCCTTCATGTATGTAAAATCTAGTCTATAGCAATCTCCCTCACCAGGGCAATCTCCCTCACCAGGTTGACGCGTAGGTCTCCACCCCCAATTTTTCAGTGAAGACAACATGAGTATCTTCAATTCAGAAAACGCACACTGCGTTAGTTCAGCAAGCCTATCACTACCAACATCAACTAGGCATATTGCCCAACATTTCTCGAGCTTTTCAGTCTTTGGACGATAATTGTTGTTCATCATTAAGGAATTTTGACCTTCAAATGGAGTTGAGACGACCACCTCACTGTAAAGATCATGTATGGTTACATTTTTCTTGTTGTTGCCTCCATCTTGTAATAAACAAATGGAACGGAGGCTATCCAAAAGAGTGTTCAATCTTTTCCTTGAATCCTGTATCGTCCCATTGTATCCATCAAACAAGTCCAATCCTATACCTAGTCCCAGCAGAGTTTCCACTCGAATGGTCCCACCCATAAGACCGCAGAGCAAGAATAAGGACTTGGCGTCCTCACTCTTCAAATGGTCATAACTCAACTTCACTATGGTTTCCACTTTTGGCTCATCTATTTTTATCAACATGCTATCCCATACATACACTTCGCTATCTTTCAAGGTGCTCGCGATGGAGATAATCAGAAGAGGCAAACCTGCAAGCTTGTTGACCACTCGACGCGCTTTTGCTTTCAAATCGTCGTCGTCTTTGAGCCTGTTGCCAATCGTCTTTTCAAATAACCCGAAAGCTTCGTCGTTGTTTAAGCCTTCAAGAACAAATTTTCGATCTGCAAGCATCTTCCCCAGTACATCCAGAAATCTCGATGTAAGCAACAATTTGCATTTTCCACTCGTGTCTCCTGAAGGAATTCCGACCGCTTCCAAATTAAGTTCCTCCCATAGGTCGTCCAATATAATGAGAACCTTCTCATTCGGATTACTCTGCAGTTTCTGTAACAGAAGATCTCTTCTTCCCTGTTGGGTTTCCTTGTCCTTCAGACTCAGATTCAAGGCGTCAGCTATCTGGCCTTGGATATTAATCAAGTCTGGAGTCCGCGAGACTTCCACTTTGACGATCATTTCGAACGGTCTCCCCTTTTTCTTCAGTGTCTTCTCGACTTTCTTCAACAGCGTAGTCTTTCCCACGCCGCCAGGCCCATAGACCCCAATGACTTTGTGCTTCTCATCATCCAGAGCTTTCATTATGTCCTCTAAGATAGAAGCTCGAGACTCAAAATCAGTGTCGCCTTGATCATCGGCCGAGGGAATCATGCCGGAAGCGCCACCGACCTGCGCTGGGGGAATATCGTTGTAGACCTTCCCGGAAGGTTTCCGATCGATGAGTTTCTGGATGTGGTCGGCTTTCCTCCTCGCCTCCCTGCCGAGACGATATCGCACCTTCGGGTTGGGAAGACACCCGTAGAAGCGAGTCTTCTCAGCTCTTCCGTCGTTTAGGACACGGCGCGCCTCCTCGGCTTCTTTCTCCCCTTCTTCCACCCATTCATTGACATGGTCTTTGATAGGCTTCATGTTATTTTGAGCTTCATTGATGGAATCCTGCACGCTTTGCCTGTTGCTGTCCAACTCCTTAACTTTGCCCTCGAGTTCGAGAACGTGGCTGTCGTAGGATATCACGTAGCCGCAAAGACGACCGACCGGAGCCACCAGGCACCCTGCCACAGTGGAAGCTACACACAGAAAAAACTCCCCCATTTTCCCCCTTTTTGAATTCTTTCAATTTTTCTTCCCTTCTTTGTGGAGCAACGAGAGTTAAGAATGTATGTATGCCGAGGGAGGCGGGACTGATGGAACCCGGAAACGAAATGATGGAAGAAGAGGAAACGTTCAATCCGATGAACGCACAGCGGTTCCAACTAAAAGAACTGCCACAAAAGAGAGGGCTTGTAGCAGTAGGCGTATATCAAAATCTAGAGCGAGGAAGAAATCATTCAAGAGGATACCATGGTGGTCATAAAGAGGGGCACGAGGTGTTGATATCTGTGGCGTTACTATATTATTAGTTCCCCAAGATGCCCCTCCCGTCCTCCAATACCCTGGGCCGTACGGGGGTGTTATCGTATCTTACACAGCAACTACAAAATCTCCGAACAAAAAAAATACCTCCATTTGATTATGCTCAATCGTTTAACACATCTGACCTCAGCTCCACCAATCAGCAGCAGCGATACACCAATCTCACCGATAGTTAAGAGTTATCAATTCTCGGTTCAGTCTGATTTTATATAGAAATCAAGAATCAAACCGAGAGGATTGATTTTTATTTTTTGGGACCGAATATCAAACTTGTCCTGTCCAATAAAACAGATAACTTAGCAAAAGAAATTAAAAAAAATTAAAAATGTTATAATTATTACTATTTTAAGGTTTATTGTCATTTTCAATAAATTTAAAAAAATTTAAAAAAAGAGTCAATCTTGTCCAGTTTTATCCGAAATTGGAAAATCACTAATCCTTTTTTTATGATATCGAAAATCAAACCAACGCTTTTGAAAAGCAAATCCAACTAGCCGATTCAGTCTAATGTAAGTGGTTTTCAATTCGGTCGATTCGATATGCTCAACCTTAGCTGTAGTCCATATTCTAATTCAGATAATGCACTCTAATATCAGTCACTTCACGAGCTCTTTTAACTCTCAGCTTTAATAAAGTTTGCACAAATAATAGAGCCCTGCTAGGTGCAATGGTACTTTCTCTTGTTGTACTACGTGGAGTTGAACAGTTTTGGCCCACATGCTTTTCTCGTGCTTTCCTCTACCATAAAAATCTATCACTCCCATGCATAAACGTCCTGCGGTGATTGCGAGATCATATCATATCACCGTAATTTTTGTATGACATTCATTTCAATATCTTAATTTTTTAAATTACTTAAACTTTATAATTTTTTATTATTCAAATGTCACGACTTCTAAAAAATGTTAATTTAAATGTCATAATATTTTTGAAAACATTTACTAGAAATGCTAGAAATTCAATATATCATGACACTTGTGATGACATAAGTGTAGGAAAGTGTTCCGAGTCTTGATACACTCTTCAATGGCCAACCCTACTCTTCAAGTTGCATTAGTGTTAAAGTTAGCCTATAACTGACTTAAGATAACATTGACAAGAGTCCATGTTATCATTGCCACCGATCAAATGTCTTATAACAAGACGTACTCCTTCAGATTCGGCATCTAATGGTTTCATTTGCCTTCTTGATCTCAATATAGCCACATGCTCGGTAATAAAATTAATGATGCGTTTATTTTGTGGGTGTTTGATTTGCTTGGAAAAATTAGTTAATGGAAATGGTTTTTCCATCAAAACTTAAATTTAAGAAAACGATTTTCCCTTGAAACAACTAAAAAATGTTTTTCCAAATATTTTTCTACTCTTTGAGTCCTTGGTTAATGAAACTTGTATTCTTATAAAACTAATTTTAAAAAATTGATTATTTTATTATTTATTTAAAAAATTTCGATCATCATCATTTTCTTTTCTTTTTGTCTTTCTTTTTTCTTCTTTTCTCTTTTCTTTCTTTTCCTTTCTCCTTCTTTCTCAGTTGACTACGTGCCTCAATGATTGGCCATGATGTGGGCCAATGAGTTCGAGGCTCGGCCAATCTAGGTGACCTCATGTTTAGGTGAGGCTAGTGAGCTTAAGCTCCACTTAGGCTACCAAGCTTGTAGCTCACTCAATCCCGATGAACTCAAGCTTGCTTGGGCATCTTCGGCCAGTGTTGGCAAAAAAAGTCAAAAAAAAAAAAGAAAAATAATTAAAATTCTTAATTTTTTAAAAAGAAAATAAAAAATAAGAAAGAGAAAAAGTAAAAAATAATTAAGAATTATAATTTTTCAAAAATAAAAAATATTTTTTTCTTAGATTAAAATCAATTTTCTAATGAGGTCCAAACATCAAAAAGCATTTTCAATCATATATTACCAAATAAAGAAAAACTAACCGTATTTTTAGAAAATGTTTTTTCCATTTATCATCTAGTTTTCTGTAAAACAAACGTGTCCTATTTTTGACCTACAACTTACCCGAAGCTCACAAATGATCAATTTGATGAGTTCCTAATACAGCTTCAAAGAAAATACAGTGTTTGAAATTGACTTGAATTAGTGATGGAGAAACGAATTGCGGCGTTTTGGTGGAAAAATAGTGAAACACAAAGAGGGCTCTACTGGAAAAGATGGGAAGTTCTTAAAACCAGAAAGGACAAGGGGGGTTATGGGTTTCAAGGACCTAATATCTCTGAATAAGGCAATGCTCGGAAAGCAAGCATAGAGGTTATCCCACAATCCAGCATCACTATGGAGTCAAATCCTGAAAGGACTATATTTTCCTATAAGATCTTTCTGGTTAGCAGGGAGAGGCTCTTGCCCTTCTTGGGGATGGCAAAGTTTATTGATGGGAAGAGAGGCAATCTCAAATTCGGTTATATGGTCAGTAGGTACAGGAGAAACCATTAATATTCAGGAAGATAGATGGCTGAAGAGAGGAGTCATAGGGGGTCCAGCAAACCTAAATGATCCTATCAAAGTATCGGATTTAATTATTCCAGAGGAGAGAAGATGGGATGAACAGAAACTCAGAACACACCTCGATGAACAAATAGTGGCTGAGGTTTTAGCTATTCCACTAAACAATAGGGGAACACAGGATAAGTTAATGTGGATGGGAACAAAAGAGGGAGAGTACTCTGTCAAAAACGCGTACAATTTACTTCGAGCCACAGATCATCTACAACAGAATCTACAAGCAACATCATCTTTCCAGCCATCCCGCAGACTTTGGCATCAAATATGGAATATGAAAACGCCCCCAAAAGTTAAAATTTTTCTATGGAGTATATGCCAGAATGCGATTCCTACTATGGAAAACCTTTATAAGCGAAAAATCTTACCTTCCCCTGCATGCCCAAGATGCAACCAGGAAATGGAATCTGTTGAACACCTGTTCTTGCTTTGCGAGTGGACTAACGCAATATGGACAGCCCCTACAGTAAATATCCCAGTTTCGCGTCAAAATCTGAAGAGAATCGAGATATGGCTTCAAGATCAAATTGAAAAATCAGGTAACTCCCTTACCTTTGAAGAACTTGGAACCCTCTTGTGGTTCATGTGGAAAGCAAGAAACAATTTTGTATTCCGTGGACAAAATTCAGATCCACAAACCCTAATCGAATCAGCGAAAGTGATGACCAGAAATTACAGCAAATGGAACCACCAAAGCTCAAAACTTTATGCAGAAAAAACTGAATCAATAAAGGAATGGCTCCCACCGAAGACTCATACTTGCAAAATCAACGTCGACGGGGCTTTCTCAGAGGGCGAAATAGAGGGCGCAATTGTGGGGGTTCTTTGGAATGAAGCGAGAGTTCTGCTGGATGGCTTCGCGATGAAAATCCCCACTGCATCAGCGTTTCAAATAGAAGCCATGGCAGTGCTCGAAGCCTTGAAACGATTTCTGGAACAGAAAGAAGAGAAGCTTGAACTGGAGTCAGACTGCGTGAGGTTGATCGAAGTACTTCTGCAGGAGACGCACGTGGGATGGGAGTTGCAAGGAGCAATAGAAGAAATGCAGAAGTATCTGGCCCATTATCAATCTCTTTCCTTGCCCCATTGTCCCCAATCCACAAATAAGGTGGCTGATTGGGTCGTAAAAGCCCCACGATTAAACCTTCTTCCTTCTTCTTGGTTAACCTATCCCCCAAGCTTTGTGGGATCTTTTATGTCTTGATGCTCCTAAGTTGGGTTTAGTTGTAAAGACTTTTTAAGTATTTTTAATTTCATGAAGTATTTTGAACAAAAAAAAATTGACTTGAATTGTTCGACCAGAAAAAAAAAATCACTTGAATTGTGGAAGTCAATGTGTAATAATGTCTCCTGTACAGGCAGCACGGTGCAATTTTCGTAAGTTGTGTTCCAGAGGGTAGCTCCAAGAGACATCCGATTCGTCTCCGAGTACTCTGAAGAGCCTAAGGCTATTCTGGCCTTCGATGGCTATGGGCTTAGGACAAACTTTCAGGTCAACACACTAAGGGCACGAATGATAATATTTTTAGATAGAAATTAACTTTTAGAGAAGAAATAAAATTTTCTATTTCTATTTTTAAATGAGTTTCTAAACAAAAAAAATGCGTTTGATAATGATACACAATTTATATTATAAAAATAAAAATTCATTTGATAATGAAAAAATTTCACTTTCTCGAGCGGCGGCGGCAAAAGGAGGGTCGGTAGTGGCAGTGGCGGCCAACGGCTAGTGGGCGGGGTGGTGGTGACCAGCGGATGGCAAATTCCTTCGGATGAAAAATAAAAAAGAGAAATAATTTATGATTTATATTTCAAAAATAAAAAATAGAAAATTATTTGTTTCGATTTCTATTTCAAATTTATTTAAACATAAATCGTTCCAGAAATAGAAAAATAAAATTATTTTACTAAATGGATTTCTCTTCCCAAAACAAGTCTGAAATAGAAAAATAGTTTAAGAACAGAAAAAAATGATTACTATACACAGCCTAAGCTTCTTTGAGTTGCATAGATTAGGTAATCATTCAATTGAATCACAGTAGGAAACAGTTGGCTGCAACAGAGATCCCAATTCCTGTAATTAAATCTCAACAAATCTTTCTAATTGAGATGGCTCCAAGGACCGGAGCACGACAGAGCAGACATCCTCACGAGGCATTCACACTTAGTAATTCGCAGTTCCCTCCACTTCATCAAGCTTTTCAAAACAGGAAAGTGCCGAGCATTCATTGATAACGAGAGTCGACAGGTCTTTCAAGTTTGCTTGAAATATGTGGCGGTGTTGCGACAACTGAAGTTTCGATGTCGACAAACTACAATGGCGTTGCCAGGATGAGTAATGTTCCTCCAACTTGCACCTCCCCGGAAAAGGTGAGATCCACAAGAGTTGCACTCAATTTCCACATAAATCTTAATATTTAAGCTAATTATGCCGTGACCATCAACTCCAAGTTCTTCCAAGCTTGTGACCGATAACTTTTACCATTAGATTTTAATTGATCATGCCTCATCATTTGTATCTAAACTTAAATGAAATATCTCTAGTGTAGAAGAAATATTCTCCAAACCTTCCCACGAGTTAGAAGAAAAGAAAAGAAGTGGGGCTCAACTCCCAACTTTAAAACATTAAAGCTGCCAAATTCAACTTCGAATAGAAATTGAGATTAAAAAATCAAGGGTGGCAACTAACCATTTTCAAAAAGAATGTAATATAAAACCATGATCGCAATGACATATATTATTTACAAAATCAAGAATTTATTTATAAGGGAAAATAAAAAGTTTTCACTTTAAATTAGGTCAGTTTTCTTTCAAGAAAACTAAAAGAAAACTAAGCGGCACCTATCTTTTAATCAAAGAGGTTGCTCAAACGGCAATTCTATCTATTCTCCTGTTCAAGGCATGTGATTGAATCACCATGCGCATTTTCTTAGGGCCACCTCTGGAAGCATAGGCCCCTATCTCCAGTAATTACCAATGTGTATGGGACAAAAGGACCATCGTATTTGATGGAAATTACTCAAGTGTTCAATGAATTTCCGACACTCCACTGATATCTAAAAGACACTTACCGATTAATCTTGTGAATATGCATAAGTTTTGAGCTATACACACAACTCCTCTGAAAAACTAAAGTTTCATGGAGGATGTCTTTTCATTTTATAAAATAAGCATTATCATTGGTTATTTCTAAAAACCTCACTTTGATAGTTCTTAAAAAATCCCAATTTCATGGATTAATTACACCTCACTAATTGTACCAGTGAATATAAAGTGTAATTGAATGTAAATATGCGTGTTAACTGGACCATTGACTCCATGTTAGCGTAGCATGGACTTGACAATGTGAGGTTATTTCAAGGATTATATGGATCTCACGCTCTTCAATGGTCAAGCCTGACAACCTCCCTCTCTGGCCTCTCTCTGCTGTTAACCAACGCAAAATGACCATCTTTTCTTTTCCCTGCAAAAATATCGAAATAATTCATGCTTCTCATTGCAAACTCCAAATCCTCACGTGCCTCTCCCTCCCTAACATGTGCCAACAGGCACCTCCACTATGGTTGCTCTGATGTAGCTCTCTCTCTCTCTCTCTCTCTCTCTCTCTCTCTGTGTCTCTCTCTCTCAAATGCAGAGGAGGAAGATAGAATGAAGTGATGTTGAGGGTTAATCAGGGTTGAGTTAAAGTTGCCGTTCTGCCATCGTGGGTTACTTGCTAATTATTAAAGTTTCGTGTTATGTCAATCTTATCGTGCAAATGGGCAGTAGAACTTTACACAAGTGAAGGCTACTCAGTCAATCATTGAGGGACCCAACTCCACCAAATTGTACCGTTTGTCGTTCTTTTACTTATATGCTCTGTACGACAATTGACATGTGAACAATTGGGAAAATGTTCGGCTCCTACATCAATTGCACAGAAGATGGATAAATTACAAAATCAGAAGAGAAGAGCACAAAATTATCTTTTATTAAAGAAAATGTATTTACCTCTATAGCTAGAAAATTAGAAATTCAAAAAGGACTTCCTGAAAAAGCCTCAAAGCATCATGGCAATATATGCGCAACCACATATATTTAGCCCCAAAATATTCTAAAAGAAGACTACCCACTTAATTCAATCTATCACTCCAACCAAAAGAGTAAAAGCCATCAAAAATCATAAATAAAATTCATTATGACACATTTATCTTAAACTTATATAATGTGACACATATATTCTAGAATCAACTTTGAATAGAGTTTGAGATGGAAAAAATCAAGTGTGCCAACTAACAACTTTGCAAAAGAATGTAATATAAAAATGGTGTCTCTAATTATCTGGTATGTGTAGAGTGGAGGGTCCTTCTTACCTAATAGAGATTTGTCGACTGGTTCTAGACACTCCATTGACACCTAAGAAATACCTATCTATTCATTTTGTGCATGTTCATGGGTCTGGAGATACATTCACAGCTCCATTGAGAGAAACTAAACGTTCATGGAAGATGTTTTTTCTTTTTTAATATAGAAATTCTTAATTATAATCATCATTTATTTTTCAGAAAGTCACTCCACTAGTTCTAAAACAACCCAATTTCATTGATAATTACATCTTGTTAACAGATCCAATGAATATGAAGTGTATTTGTATGTAATTATCTCTCATCTCTCTTTACAGATAATCTCCACGTAACAATTCTCTTTCCAATTCTCTACAAAAGTAACGTAACGACCCTCTGGAAACTCCAAATCCTTACATGTCTCTCTCCTTCCCTAATCAGTGCCAGCCACACACGTCCACTCTCACACTCCCTCTCGCTCGGGCCGTGAATAATAATAATAATAATAATAATTTTGTAACATAAATTATTTTTTTATTTGTATTGCATTAAAGAGTTTTTAAATAAAAATATAATACAAAGTTTCTCTTTCCAAAATAGAAATCTATTTTGTAATGACACAAAATGTCTCCTTCTCAAGCAATCGGCGAATGAGCGGCGAATGGTAGCTCGTGGACAATTGATTAGTAGTGAGAGGAAGTGATAAGAAGTAAATTTTTTTTTAATTTTTTTTTAAAAAATAAAATTATTATTATGCACCCCTAAAATGCGAATAAGCAAAATAAAGTGAAGTTAACTCCTTAACCATGGTGGAGTTGAGTTACTTTTTGGAAATGGCCGGTTGCTTGGCAATTGTTAAAGCTCCGTGATGTGTCAACCTTATGCTGCAGATGGCAGTACGACTTCGTACATCAGGGTCACGTGGTAATTATCAAAGCTTCGTCTTATGTCAAATCACGCCCAGGGACCAACTCCGCCGTACTGTATTGTTTGTCTTTCTGCACGTTGTCTAAGCTAGCTTCAAGTTAATGTGTTCACAATCACATATGATTATATATTTGGTCCCAAATTCGCACAAACTGTTTCACGAATAACAGCAAAAAATATTCTTAAAAAAAACAATCTCTCAATTCGGTCGATCATGTCAACCAAAAAATTAAAAAACATCCGGTCGATCACCCAAAACAAAAACAGTCATAATTGATGGGAAAACATAATTACAAATGTAATCCCAAAATATAAATAACCCGATAAAATCAAATAATCATTATTTACATATGATTATTGTAGTGTTGTAATAGGAGTTATTATTCTATTGACTATGAATCTAATAAAAATTTCTAATTAATAAGGTATGTATCCCATACGTAGTCATGACATTCAGTTTCTATTTTGAAGTACAAATAACATGAGACAAACAATCACAATATATGGATCAACGAAATGAATTAAAAGAACCTCCCCCCTCAATAAAATATCAGGATGAAGTTGTCGTCTTGCTCATCGACTTTGTCTCTTTGTGCAAGCCATCTACTTCTGGTCTCTACTTCTGCATTCTTGTTAGATTGATGGGCCTGAGCGAACGGTGATCTATAATGCTGAGCGCAAAACACAATTTGAGTGAGAAACTTACTGATATTTTTTATGTTTCTTTGAATAACACATGCACCTATTTTCGAGTGGATATGTATTATCATTGACGAGGACATCGACTTGCGGGGAAATTTGTACATCTCGACTTTCACATCAAATGGAAGATGATATTTATGGACAGTATCGCTCGACATGTTCACTACCTTGGTTTTTCTTTTGAGAGCAAAACCCTTATAAAATCAAACGGGCCATTCCATAGGATGAAGTGGGTTTTAGAAATCGGGTGAAAAGAAGTGAGGAAATAAAAATACAAAGAGAATGATAGATAGAGAATCTCACATGGGTCCATAAGATATTTTCCTCTAAAAAGTGGTAAGAAATAGAAAAATGGGAAAAAGTCATAAAAAATCATAAATTATACTTATCTTAAATATTTTTTTTAATTATGATCATCGTAACATATTCTTCCTCCGTCCTCGCCAAACCTGCAGCCTTTGGTCTCCACGTACTGTAAAGACTCTAAGCCATTGCAGTCTTCCATGGCTCTTGGCTCAGGACAAACTTTCAGTTCAACACATCTTAGCTTCTTCAACTTGCATAGATTAATTAATCTTTCAATTGAACCAAATGCGACAAAGATCCTGATTCCCCCAAACCTTGAACTTCAACAAGTCTTTCAATTTGAGACACCTCCAAGATTTGTAATTCCTCAAGCACTAGATCAGTTGTCATCTCGGGATATTCACAATTTCCTCGACTTCACCTAGCTTTCCAGGACAGGAAAGTGTGCCACCAAGGATTCATCGATAACTCAAAAACCTTAATTTAATAGTTATAAGAAAATCTAATTTTATTGATTGATTATACATCGTTGATGGATCCGGTGAATATGAAGTGTATTTGTATGTGATTAATTGTGTGCATGTGTAAGGGGATCATGAACTCCATATCAGTATTGCTTGCACTCGGTAATATCAGTCTTTTTCATGGATTACATGGGGCTACTCCTCTCTCCCTCTCTGATCTCTCGTTACTATTAACCACCACGGAATGACCCTCTTTCCGGTTCATTCTATGCAAAAGCAACGTAACAGTTCACAAAGCCGACGCTTCTCATTGTAGACTCCCAGACCCTTACCGTGTCTCTCCCTCCACAACACGTACCGACCACACGTTCCCCTCCCCCCGGCGCGGGGGCCCTCTCCTGCGCTCTCTCTCTCACGAAGCAGACAGCGTAAAGTGTGGTTAAGAGTTAACCAGGGTGCGGTTAAGTTGCTTTTCGACCGTCGGTCACTTGGGAATTATTGAAGTTTCGTGTTATGTCAACCTCATCCTGCAAATGAGGGGCACGACCTGATACATCGTGGGTCCCCTGGCAATTATTAAAGCTCCTCGCCACTGTGAACCTCACGCCCGGGACCCGACTCTGACCTACCTCTCTTTCTGCGAGACTCCTGCTTCTGCACGTCGTCACGTGGCAATTATTAAAGTCGGATTTTCTTGTCCCATGAAGAGGCACAACCAAAATGCACTGACCGACACAAGTGACATGTAAGCACGTCTGAAGAAAGAAGACAAGCCCTCTGGTCTGTCCTCCTCTAATGCATGTGCTCGTCTTATCCTTTTCAACCTTACATAATTGGCTCCTAGTATTCTTTGTTTACTTATTTATAAAATGTACATCTTCCAAGCACTATGGTATATGGATAATCATTGTCCTTTTCTGGCTCCAATTTGGTGCACCTTAAACCGAGGGCTGCACATAATCACAAAATCCCTTTGGTTCGAGATTTGAATATATGGAAATTATTCGGATCATTTTCACCTCATCTCATCTCTCCCTTAGAAGAAATTATTCATTTCTTTCCTAATTTAGAATGGTATTAGAGAAAATTATTCATTGATTACACTGCCCATGCTGATTATCCAGCAAAGAGAACCAAAGAAATTTTCCTGTGGGCCCACAAATTATTTCCCTCTGTTTCCTCATACTTGTGAGAGGATACGGAGGGAATAAAGAGAATCCAAGGTGGTCAAGCCAGCTTTACATTAACGAGACCTATATACTTATTAAGGAATGATTTGAAAATTTTATTTTCTTCGTAATATCACGTTGTGAGGTTCATATCCTATCATTATTACCCTGCATCGTAATCAAATATATAGGTCTTTCCACTGTAAATTGTTGTTTTAATCATCGCTTCATCCATAATGTAGTTAAGTCTCTTCACTGTTCTTAATTATTGTTTGGCCTATTCCTTCAATTCAACTTCTTCATTATTTTTAACCTCTATGTGATATTGCCACCAATTGCATTGCACCTCTCATTTTAGGCTATGTTCGATTTCAGTTTAGAGTTTTGATGATGATTTCAATTTAATAGATGGAAAGATAGATATGGTGCTGAACCAAAATGAAGACAAAAAGAATGTGATTTTAATAGCTAACCGCGGTAAATTTAAAGTTGTTTTTTTGCCTTTGTCCATTACGTAGCAATTATTAAAATTCATGTTATATCAACCTCGCACTCCATATGGTAGTATGGCCTTAGACATGTCCTGTCCTATGTGTCGTTTGGACTTCATATATGTGAATGCTAATATTAACTTCATCATGTTAATGTGGGCACAACCATATGATCATTACATATCTAGTCTCAAATTCATACCAATTATTTTAAAAATAACAACAACAAATATTCTGAAAAAAAAGAAGCTACCTCTTCACCCAAAACAAAAAATGGTTTAAACCAATGGTAAAATATCATGATATGATCAAATAGTCATCACGCACTTAAAAAAAGTATAGTGCCACAATAGAAGTTGTTCTATTGACCGCGCACATAATAAAAGTTTAATTACAAAGGTATCATATATTCAATGTGTGGCTGTGATATTCAATTATTATACCAAAAACAGGTGATGTAGGATTAAATTAGATATATATTAATCCATCTGCATGCACCATTGCAGAGAACAAATCCGTTGGAGTGTTCGTTCACTTTGTTTCTCAATGCAAACCATCCACATCTCATCTCTTCTTTTTTCTTATTATGGATGGATGGGCCTGAGCAAATGACGAGCTATAATGTTAGTGCAAAACATAATTTGAGTTGAGATACTTTACCCATACTTTGATAGTACACAAGTGGACGTTGACCTCTAAATAGTGGAGACCCCTTATCAATAAGTTTATGCTTTAATGTCCGTAATCTATGATTTAATTCAATTTTGAATAATTGAACTTTGATGAAACAAAACCAAAATCCCGATTATTACTCACAAATCCGAATAGGTATCATCTTGTACAACATATTACTCACAATCCGATTACTCATTGAGAGAAACTGAAGGTTCATGCAATTGGAAGATACACTTTCATTTTTATTTTTGTATAGAAGTTAGTAATTATAATAATCATTTATTTCACATAACCTCACTTCAAGAGTTCCAAAACAACCCAATTTCTTGCTTGCTTAGACTTTGTTAACAGATCCAGTGAATATAAAGCGTATTTTTACGTAATTATCTCTCTATCTTTCTCTGACCTCTCTTTGCAAATAATCTCCACGACCCTCTTTTAAATTCTCCACAGAAGTAATGTAACAATTCTCTGCAAACTTCAAATCCTTAAGTGTCTCTCTCCTTCCCTAGCAAGTACCAGCCACAGTCGTTGCTCTGATGCTACTCTCTCTCTCGAGAACTCTCTAAAACGTAGTCGAGGAGGAAGACAGAACAAAGCGAGGTTAAGGGTTTAACCAGGGTAGAGTTAAGTTACTCTTTGGCCATCGTCGGTCACTTCGCAATTATCAAAGCTTCGTCTCCACGTCAACCTCTTCTGCAGATGAGAGTACGACTTGATGTATCGTGGGTCACCTGACAATTTAAAGCTTCTTGTCGTGTCGAACCTCACGTCCAGGGACCCAGCTCTACCATACCGTCCTTTCTCCCTTTTCACACGTTCTCCGGCCAGAAAAATCAAAGTAAGAGTTGGAAGGGGCTAAGACAAAGCTGCACCGACCGAAAAAAGTGAGATGTAAGCCCGTCTAAAGGAAGGGGACAAGCTCTCTGACTTGTCCTCGTCTGATGCATGTGCGGGTCTTGTCCTTTTCAACCTTACATACCCACTCCTAGCAATCTTAGTTTATTTGTTTATGTAACATACATCCTCCAAGTGCATGTTATATGGATAATCATTGTCATTTTCTGGCTCAAATTTTGTTCCCCCAAACTTAGGGCTTAACATAATCACTAAATCTCTTTAGTTCGAGATTGGAACATATGGAAATTAGTCTGAGAATTTTCACCTCATTTAATCTCTCCCTAGATGACATTATTAATTTCTTTTTAATATGTTATTACAGAAAACCACGTTGATCTGGTGAAGAGAACGAAAGAGAAATTTTTCTGTGGGCCCACAATAGTATTTCCTCTTGAAAGTGTGACGAAACGCCCCGGGGGGTTATGGGGGGGAGGAATTCAGAGGATTCAAGGTGATCCGGATCAGCTTGACATTAATGAGACCTCTATTCTTCCTGAGGCATGATTTGAAAATTTTATATCCTTCCTAATATCATTTTGTTATGCTTCGTAATAAAATATTTGTGCTCTTCCGAACTAAATTGTTGTTTTGACCATCACTTCATCTATGATTATCCATATAACATATACTCAGAGGATGTTCTTAATTGTTCTTTCAGCCCATGGAGATTTTAAGTAATGATGCCTCGTCATTTAAATCTAAATTATAATGAAAATAGTTTTTCAGCCCATAAATACGCACGTATTTCATCTTACTTCTTTTTTCACATGAAGAAAAAACATATATAATTTGAGATTCAGGTTAGAATTTAGATAAGTAATAGTTTATGGTACAGAAAATACATCCACCAAACCTTCCCAGGAGTTAAAACGAAAGAGGAGGGGGGGGTTCGCTCCGAAGTTTAGACCGTTAAACTGCCAAAGTTCACTCTAAACAGAAATTGAGATAAAAAAGAGAGAATGTGAGTAAAATAGTTTTCTTTATTTAAAAAGCAGAAAATATATTACGTTATTTTAGAAGATTTTTTTCATGAAAAATGTTTTTCCCAATTAATTTATTTTTTGTGAAACGAACGTTGGAAAATACATAAAATGTTTTTTTAAAACTTGTTTCTCATGAAATGAACGGAACATCAACTTTATAAGATTAATAAGCATAATCTTCATTTATTTTATTTTAACAGTTCTAGGAAATCCCAATTTCATTTGATTAATTACACTTCATTAACTGTACCAGTGAATATAAAGTGTAATTGAATGTAAATATGCATGTTAAGGGGATCATTGACTTCATGTTAGCATAGCATGGACTTGATAATGTAAGCTTATTTCAGAGATTATATGGATCTCACGCTATCTAATGGCCGAGCCTGCCCACCTCCAACTCTGACCTCTCTCTACTGTTAACCGACACGCAATGACCCTCTTTCCAACTCTCTGCAAAATATAACGTAACAATTCACGCTTGACATCCAAATCCTTACGAGCCTCTCCCTCCCTAACACGTGCCAAAAACGCATGTCCACCGTCGTTGCTTTGATGCTGCTCTCTCTCTAAAACGTAGAGGAGGAGGAAGGTACAACGAAGTGATGTTAAAGAGTTAAAGTTTGCCGTTTGGCCATCGTCGGTCGCTCGGCAATTGCCAAAGCTTCGTGTTTTTTTGAACCTGTTGGTGCCGATGTGTGTTTGGTGGGGGGGAGGGGGCGTACGACTTCGTGCACGTGAAGGCTACTCTGTCAATCACCAAGGGACTCATCCCCACCGGATCAGTCCCATCTGTCTTTCTTTTACTTAGTTGCTCTGTGCACATGTGAACAGTATAGCAAGATGTTCGGCCCCCTATATCAATTATACAGAAGATAGACAAATCTAAAAATCGGAAGAGAAGAGCAAAGAATATCTTTTATTTAAGAACATGTATTTACCTATATACCTAGAAATATAGAAATTAAAAAAGGACTTGCTGAAAAAGCCTCAAAGCATCATGGCAATGTGTGAGGAGGAGAAAATATTCAGTGTGCCAATTAACAACTTTTCAAAAAAATGCAATATAAAAATCGTGTCTCCGTTAATTATTGGGTGTGTGTGGAATGGAGGGACCCTCGTACCTAATAGAGATTTGTTGATTAGCGACCCTCCATTGATACCTAAGAAAAACCTACTATTAATTTTGTGAATGTTCATGGGTTTTGAGGTACATTCATAGCTCCATTGAGAAACTAAAGGTTCGTAGAAAATGTCTTTTTAGTTCTAGTATAATCATTGTTTATTTTTCAAAAGCTCATTTCAATAGTTTCGAAACAACCCAATTTCATTGATGATTACATCACGTTAACAGTTTTAATGAATATAGTCTCCACGTAACTATTCTTTGCAAACTCTGAATCATCACGTGTCTCACTCCCACTCCTTCCTTAACTAGTGCCAACCGCACACGTCCGCTCACTCACGCACTCTCTCTCTAATGCTGTGATTAATAATTTTATATGTATTGCATAAACATGTTTCTAAATAAAGATATAATATAAAGTTTCTATTTTCGAAATAAAAATTTATTTATAAATGACACAAAATGTCGAGGATGGGCTGCCGATTAGTACATAGCGTGAGTAATAAGAAGTATTTTTAGTTAAAAAGGTATATATTCTATATGTAGCTGTGATATTCAATTTCTATATTGAAAAACAGATAATAATATATTGATTAATGAAATAAATTAAATGAACCTCTTGCTCCTATTTAAAATATCTCCTCCATGCACCATTGCTAGGGATGAAGACGCGGTCTTGTTCATCCACTTTTTTTCTTTGCAAAAACCATCTACATCTCATCTTTACTTCTTCATTCTTAGTATAGCTTGATGAGCCTAAGAAAAATGACATGTTATAATTGCTGAGTGCAAAACATAATTTGAGTTGAGAAGTTTATCGTTGCTTTAAATAATATGGATAAATGCAACCATAGTCAAGTCTATACTTATTATTTTTAATGAGGAATCCGACAATAATGGAAGTTCGTACATAGCTCCGTATCAAACGAAAGTTGACGGACACGGAGCCACCCCAAATGTTTGCTCCCTTGATTCAAGGAATAAGAAGAGGAGGGTAGAGGAAGATAATCCTGTGGGGGCCGACGGACACGGAGCCACCCCAAATGTTTGCTCCCTTGATTCAAGGAATAAGAAGAGGAGGGTAGAGGAAGATAATCCTGTGGGGGCCCACAAGACACTTTCCTTCGGTTCGGAAAGTAGGGAGGAAAAAGAGGGGCAAATGCAAAATGAGTTCTTTCTTTCCTTAAATGACACGCTCAGCAGGGCCCATAACACGATCCATTTTCTGGATTCTTGGTCATTTCGAGATGGGACACGCAACAGATGTCTGAATTACCGTGAAGGATGGAAGACAGTGAGGACGCCGATTGAACGGGGAAATGGAAAATGTAGTTAGATGCCTGAACAAATTTAATTGAGGCTCCTGAAACGTCAACCAAGCTGTCACCAATAATTTTCGGTGGAGGAGAAGGACATGGAGTAACTGGGAGATGGGGAATTTTACAGATGTCCGCATCTTTCTTTAAAAATTAAAATTCCTAAAATTCCTAAATTGAAGCTTAATATTTATTAATTGAACCTCCATCCTGTCTCACTTTCACCTTGTATGAACCTTACTATCCCTCACTCATAGTCTCCACTCTCAAACTTAATGCCCATCAATTCACAATCTTAATCCTTAACTTTTAATATGAGTCTAAATTTTTTACTAATCTTGCAATAAAGAATAAGGAACTTCTTTATTTTTTTGCTTTACTTTGACTTGCTTAAAAAATTTTGCATTGAGCTCATGAAGCTTGGTGGGACCGTTTTCACAAACTCATCCGTGAACTTGATCGGATCGATGGTTCGATATTCTGGTGAATCTATGAAATTAACAAACAATCTCAATTTTAATTTTTTTGAATTAGTTTGTAGTGAGTGATTTTCTATTCTAGAATGAAAATCGCTCACTTCAATCATGCACATAATGATCAAGCGTGACCGCCTCCCTCTGTCACCTCTCTCTACTGTTAAACCTACACATAATGACATTATTTCCAACTCTCTGCAAAATATAACATAACAATTCACGCTTAAACTCTAAAAGAAAAAAAACTCCGAGTCCTTTCGTTCCCCTCCCTCCCAAACACGTGTCAATTGCACATCCACTGTCGTTCTTATGGCGCTTCTCTCACTCTCCCCCTGTGAAATGCATAGGAGGGGCAAAGAGCGAATGAAGTGATGTTAACAGTTAACCGAGTCAAAGTTTGCTGTTCGGTCATCGCTCACTTGGCAATTATTAAAGATGTCAACCTGATGGTGCAGATGGGCAGTGCAGATTATGCACGTGAAGGCTACTCGGTCGATCAACGAGGGACCCAACTCCACCAAGTCATGCCATCTGTCTTTGCTCATGCTCTATACGACAATTGGATAATGTTTAGCCCCCAACAACAATCGTACAGGAGAGAGGTCTTGCGTCCTGATAACGCCCAATTTATTTGACAAAACGTAATGAACATTAACATTGTACAATCGAACCGAATTTACTCGAAAATTGAAATGAATCACCTGAAAAATAAAATCTAAAATCGGTTTCTGATTGAACATATTTGGGAGCCAATTCTAGATTTTGAGAATCGATATGGGAATCGGGTTCAAGTGAAGGCCCACCCAAAATCAGACCAATTTTGGAACTAGTTTCTACCTTACTTAAAAACAAAAGCATCTCTCTGTGTGGTGTTTCTAAGTTTTTCTATCTTCAAAGCATTGTTAAAAAAAAGAAAGCCCCTCTCTCTCAAGTCTCAATCGAGGAACCCTAATCTCTCTCTCTCTCTCTCTCTCTCTCTCTCTCTCTCTCTCTCTCTCTCCTCCCAATTGCAGTAACCGTAGTTTTTTGTTAGTCAAAAACTTGTAATGTTTCAATACAAATTAGGAGCATTACATCGTTATTTTATTGCAAATTAATTTAAAATTTGAAGCCATAGTTGCAAAATAGACCAATCGAAATAGGATAAACCTTATTCTCGAATCGGAAAAATAGAGTCGGGTCAAAAACAGGATCTAGTACAAATAGGGTAGATCATAGGATTCAGAAAAGGAAAACTGGTTATAACAGGATTGGGTATATGATTTAAGTCTAGACTCTACCCATCCTAGACTTGATCACTCCTAATAAAGATAAGATCAATGGGAGTCCTACACAGTTTTCCTACCAATCTTTAATATTTAACCTAATTAGCCACAAATTCTTCCAAGCCAATGATCCAAAACTTTTATCGTTAGATTTTAATCGATCATGCCTCATCATTTTAATATGTAAACTTTAATGGAAGTAGTTTCTCATTCCCAACATCTAAATTCTATTTTCACATGAAAAAACATGTATAATGTGAGATTCAAATTAGAATTTAAATAACTAATGGTTTCTAGTCTAGAAGAAATACTCACCAAAATTTCCCAGGAATTAAAGTAAAGAAAAAAAGGAAGGGAGGTCAGCTCCCAAGTTTAGATAGTTAGGCTGCCAAAGCCAACTTCGAATAGAAATTGAGATGAAAAAGTCAAGTTGGGCAACTAGACCATTTTCAAAAGAATGTAATAAGACGGGTTAATATTATCAAAAATTTTATATCGATACATTTATTATAACCAAAAATCATAAATTAATACATCTATAAAAAATTTATCCAAATTAACTTTTTCACCATTAAAAGTCACAAACTGGTATATTTTTTATACATTTAACTTTTATTAGTATCTTTTATATTTGATTAATACTATGAAAAATCATAAAATGACGGAGGATAAAACTCATCAATTGCTACATATCATCAAAATTAGAAATTTGAATGTAAAATTTAACGTAAACTAACGTAAGGTAAATTTGTCACGAATATACTAATTTGAGATTTTTTATAGTTAAAAAATAATTTGAGGTAAATTTACTATAGATGTACCGATATAAAAATTGTTTGTCTTTGGTAATTATTCATGGAGGGACTATAGCATTTGATGGAGATTCGCCGGATGCTCAAAGAGTCCTTGACACTTTATTGAAATCTAAGAGACACCAATCCATTAATATTGTGAACATGTATAGGCTTTTAGCTACCTACACAACTTTATTAAGAGAAACTAAAGGTCCACGAATGACGCCTTTTTATTTTTTTCATTTTTTTTGTATAGAAATTATAATTATACTCATCATTTATTTGTCAAAACCTAACTTTAATAGTCTTAAAGAAAACCCGATGATTGCATTGATTGATAACACCTCGTTAACAATTTAATGACCCTCTTTCCCATTCTCTTCAAACACCAGATCATTGCGTCTCTCTCCTTCCCTAACAAGTACCGACCACACACGACCTCAATCGTAGCTCTGATGCTGCTACTGCTGCTGCGGCTGCTCTCTCTCTCTCTAAAACACAGAGGAGGAGGAGTAGGAAGACAGAATAAAGTAAGGTCAAGAGTTTTACCGGGGTAGAGTTAAGTTGCTTTTTGGCCATCGTGGATCACGTTGCAAATATTGAAGGTTCGTATCATATCAAATTCATGATGCATCCAGACGGTATGGCTTTATACATTGTGGATAGTGTTGCAATTATTGAAGCTTCTTGTTTTTCAGCCTCACGATGAGGGACCAACTCCACTGTACTATCCTCTCTCTCTCTCTAAACGTCGTCCCGTCTGGCTTCGACTTAATATGTGCAAAGCCATATATGATTGTATGTTTGATCCCAAATTCGTACAAGTTATTTTACGTATAACAGCAACAAATATTCTGAAAAAAGCAACCTCTAAATTCCGTGGATTATCCTAACAAAAAAAACATATTCGGTCAATCACCCAAAACAAAACCTGCTTTAAATGATGGGAAGACATACTTATAAATATAGTCTGAAAATTTAAATAACCTGATATAATCAAATAGTCATCATACACATATAGTTGTTGTAGCGTCGCAAAAGGAATTGTTATTCTATCAATAATGGGCCTAACAAAAATTTCTAGTTAGAAAGGTATATTATATATTACATATGTAGCCATAATATTCAATTATTATATTGAAAAACAGATAATACAAGAAAATTAATTGTAAGATATCGATTAAGGAAAGAAATTAAAAGAACCTCTGGCTCCTATGTAAAACATCTTCATGCACCATTGCTGAGGATAAAGATGTCATCTCGTTCATCCACTTTGTTTCTTTGTCAAAACCATCTGGATCTCGTCTCAACTTCTTCATTCTTAGTATAGCTTTGATGGGCTTGAGAAAAACCAAGAACTATAATTACCAAGTGCAAAACATAATTTGAATTGAGAAGCTGTCGTTGTTATTGACGTAATTTTGAGTAACATCTATAAATGCAATTATAGTCGAGTGGATACATTTTATTATTAACAAGGACATCGTCACTCATAGGAGAATTCTTACATCTTGGGTTTCACATAAAGCAAAAGATGTTATTTGCGGACAGGAACCACTCCAAATGTTCGCTCCCTTGATTCAAGGAATTCGAAGAGAACGGTGGAGAAAGATTTTCCTGTGGGGGCTCACAAGATACTTTCCTCCGGAAAGTGGGAGGAAAGAGGAGGGAAATGCAAAACGAGTTCCTTCTTCCCTTAAATGACGAGTTTTTGTTTTCCTTAAATAACAAGTTCAGTGAGCCCATAACGTAACGCATTTTCTGGACTCTTGGTCATTTCGAGATGGGACACGTTATACATGTCTGAATTGCCGGGAAGGATAGAAGACGGTGAGGACGCAAATTGAATGGGGAGATGGGAAATGTGATAAGATGCCTGAACAAGATTGGTTGAAGCTCCTACAACGTCAACAAAGCTGTCACCCCAACTTTCGGTGAAGGATAGAGAGGATGCAGAGTGACAGCGAGATGAGAAATTTTACGGATGTCCAAATTTGATGGGTTGAGGTTCCAAAATTAAAAAGGAAAGGAAAAAAGAAAAAAAAATGAAAAAATGAAAATAAAAAGAAAAATAAAGTAAAAAAAAATTCGAATCTTTTAGAAAATAAAAAAATAAAACAAGAAACAGGTGGGGACTTGTAGGAATGTGAGATAAGAGAGAGTATAGAAAACATTTTTTTCCCATTTTAAAAGACTTTCAAAATATTTTTCCTACTATATTTATTTTTTGTGAAATGTGTCAGAAAATTGAAAACATATTTTTCTATAAGTTAATTTTTTTTTTTTGGAATGAACAAACCTTCAGTACAATAATGCTTTCTCCTGCCGTACGATATAGCCACCATCTGATTTGGCCAAAATGCTATTCTTGTGAAGGGTTTGTAATATTATCCTTGTACAAGCATCTCTCAAGTAATAAGTTTGCAAATGGCCCTAGCAATGTAAGAGGATAACTTCGGGAAAATGTCATCACAAGTTCCTTTTTTATTTTTTAATCTAATTTAATTAATGGAACATGTCTAGGTTTTGAGCTACATACACAACTCCATAGAGGGAAATTGAAGGTTCATGGAAGATGCCTCTTACATTTTTGGTATAGAAGTTACTAATTGTAATCATCATTTATTTCTCAAAACCGCACTTTAATAGTTCTAGGGAATATCCAATTTCATCTTATTGATTATACCTCATTAACCGATCCAATGAATATGGAGTATATTTCTATATAATTATGTGCATGTTTAAGGGGATCATTACCCACATATCAATGTTGCATGCACTCGATAATGTTTGCTTATTTCATGGATTATATGGATCTCTCGATCTCTCTATTTAATCTCCCTTTGATAATAACTTCCACATGATGACACTTTTTCAGATTCTCTGCAAAAATGAGTGACACAACAATTCACAAAGCTGACGCTTCTCCTTGCCATACTTCAAGTCATTACGCGACTTCCCTACCCTCTCCCTGACACGTCCACCATCGTAGCTTTGATGCTGCTCGCTCCCTCTCTGTCTCTATCTCCCTCTCCCTCTCTAAAGCGCGGAGGAGGATGAAGACACAACAAACTAAGGTTAAGAGTTAACCAAGGTAGAGTTAAGTTTTGTCTTTCGGTCGTCGGTCATTCGACAATTATTAAAGCTTCATGTTACGTCAATCTTATCCATGCTGTAAATGGGTGGTACGACTTTGATGCATAGTGAGTCACGTTGCAAAGATATTTTCCTCGAAAAAGTGGGAGGGAAGAGAGGGGAAATGCAAAATGCAAATTGAGTTCCTCCTTCCCTCAAATGACGAGCTCAATGGACCCATAGTCATTGCATTTTCTAGACTCTTAGTCATTTCGAGATGGGACGCGACAAACGTCTAAGTTACGGGAAGGAAAGAAGACAAGACAGTGACAACGCAGATTGAACGGGGGAGATTAGAAATGTGGATAGATGTCTGAACAAGATTGGTCGAAGCTCCAAAAGCGTCAACGAAGCAGTCACCAACAACTTTCGGTGAAGGATATAAAGGACGCACGGTGACTATCATAGAGATGTCCGAATTTGATGGGTTGAGGTCCCGAAATTATCTGCGGAGGTGTCGGCAACACCTAAGGTGAAAGATAGAAGTCAGTGAAGGATGGGAGTATAGTGAATGGGAGATGGGAAATGTGTTGGACATTCGAAAGAGACGGGTTGAAGCTCCAAAAATATCTATGAAGTCGTCGGCAACACTTTCATTTTGCAATGGATCCTCGACCATCTGAAAATGTTATAATGGCTGTTCATGAACCCGAATAGATTCTAGTTAGGATGGCCAACGGGCTGTGCCGGTTTGACCTATGCTCTTAGGCCACATGCGCCCCAAGAAAAAAAGGGGCAGGCGTCGAGCACTTTGGTGTCAATTGCTGGTGAGGTGAATGAATATCTCAACAAGGATGATGGAAATTACATTTAAAAAACTTGAGGAAGACGATGTCAACAGCAGTGGAAGACCAAACCGTCGTGTTTTCCTATTCTTTCCATGGTGAACGTGACATGCTCACTTTATCAGACCGATTATTAGAAACGGTAGGCAAAGACTGAGTAATTAAAATATGAAAAATGTCTATCGCCTGCATCTCTTGGCTCGTTCTCAATGCGCATAGGTTGTCTATGCCTACATTTTAAAATATGCTTGACCTTAAAGAACCCAAATTTATTTTTTGAAAAAAAAAGTCTACAAAGTCTCGTGCTCTACCGCCATTCCTTTGTAAATATGAGATCTGTCTAACTGTCCTCCATTGTCATTCTCTATGGAAGCTTATCATTGGCCTTTAATTTGTTGTTATGACTTAACTATTGTAATTTCGCATGGATTGCAATTTCGCGTGCTAGAATATTAAACAAAATTCATACAAGAGAAGGATTTTGTTTTCTATAATTAGTTGCGACATCATTATACACCCAATGAAAGCCAAACAACATAATCAAGAAATATTTGTTTTTCCCCATAATGTAACTTCTCGGAACTTGTCATCAACATTTCATGGACTTCCTTGGGAGAACTACCCATAATTTCTTCAGCGTGTCTATTCAATTTGTTTTATCTTGACAAGAAAGAAATGGACCGGTAACCTCAAGAGCCAAAGAAATCATTTCTAGAGTTGAAATGGCATGTTCCGACAAGCTGTCATGACCATTTGTAAGCGAGTCTCTTTATAGGGCATGTCTTCTCAAAAGTTGAAGGGCTTGATCAAAACCAAATAATAGTTCCTCGTTAGTTGCTTGAACCTCTAATTTTATGCCACGTGCGAAACGCAACAAGAGTGATGCAACACCGTGTCTAAGGTCTCATCGTTCAAATATTCTTTTTCAGCATTTGAGCTCAAACCCAAAAAACAAAAATAAATGCCGATACTTCGTAGCTTTTTATCAAGGATTCCGTGATCTTTTATCAATATGATATTATATTTCATCAAAAGCTTGATAAGTCTTTAACTTAACCTGTATTTTTTTACGTGGAATTTGTAAAGCTTGGATCCATTTCGTCTTTTGTCGATGCGAGTAATCTGCCCATGCTCTCATGTATCGTGTAAGGCTTCATCTACCAAAAGCAGTCGTGGCCTCCAAAGTTGTTCTAAGTAGGAGAAGTTGAGATTCAAGTGCAGAATCCGACGTGATTGTTAGCCACTACAAACTGTGAATGACATTAGCGGCAACAATATATGCAGGTGCTAATAAATAATAAAAATCGAGAAATATACACATGTCAATTGCTTGAATATTCTAATAAATGAATAACTTGATTGTAGTTATATTTTTCTTTTAAGTTGCAGTTCTCTTATGTATTCATATTTCGGCTTGTCATCTGATCATCTTTCCACGACATCTGCGACATCTCCAAATGAGAAAGTTCTTCCATCTGAGTAGGCTTGATTGAAAACAAATGGACCATTCCACCATTTCTATTGTATTGAAATTGACTTCAGTCCCCACCAGCCAAAAATTACGAGAGCTATGCTTGGCTCTAGCATATCCGCGGCAGCCGGAGTCCGGATTTTGATTCGGATAATGCACTCCAATTCCAAGCTCTTCACGAGTTCTTTACGTATCAGCTTTACTAAAGTTGGACAATAATAGAGTCCACTTAGTGCGAGTGCAATAATGCTTTCTCCTGTCATGCGTACTATATGGCCACCGTCTGTTTTAGCCAAAATGCTTTTCTCGTCAGAGTTTGTATTATTTTCCTTGTAAAAGCATCTCTCAAGTCCGTGAATGGCACTAGCAATATAAGGTTAACTTCGGAAAAATGTCATCACAAGTTCCTTTTTCTATTTTCTTAATCTAATTTAATTAATGGAATATTTATAGATTTTGAGTTACATGTACAAACTAAAGGTTCATGGAAGATGCCTTTATCATTTTTTGTGTCGAAGTTACTAATTATAATCATCATCAATTTCTTAAAGCCACACTTCAATAGTTTTAAAAAAGCCCATTTTTATTTGATTGATTACATTTTGTTAACAGATCCAATGAATATGAGTTGTACCTGTAAAAAATTATGTATATGTTAAGGGGATCATTAACCCCATCTCAGTATTGCATTACATCGATAATGTCAGCTTACAACTTATTTCATGGATTATACGGATCTCTCTATGTCTCTGTCTAATCTCTCTTTCCTAATACCCTCCACGTAATTCCCTGCAAAAATAAATTTCGTTACAATTTACAGAGCCGACGCTTCTCATTGCCAAACTCCAAGTCCTTACACGTCTCCCCTTCCTTGACACGTCCACCACCGTTGCTTTGACACTTCTCTCTCTCTCTCTCTCTCTCTCTAAAACGCAGAGGAGGAGGAGAATAAAGACGGAACAAAATGAGGTTAAGGGTTAACCAGGGTAGAGTTAAGTTTTGCTTTTTGACCATCGTCAGTCAATCGACAATTATTGGAGCTTCACCATTCTCATTTATGCTGTAGATGGGCGGTTGGACTTTGATGCATCATGGGTCACATTGCAAAGATATTTTCCTCCAAAAGTTGGGAGGGATGAGAGGGGAAATGCAAAATGAGTTCCTTCTTCCCATAAATGATGAGTTCAATAGGCCCATAATATAGTGCATTTCCTTGACTCTTGTCATTTCAAGATCAGACGTGAGAAATATTTGAATAAGATGGATTGAAGCTCCAAAATCATCTACATGGTGTCGGCAACACGACACTTCCAAGAAAGGACTCGACTCTCAAAAATGGTTTAAAGTTCTTTTTGCGTTTTGGCCATTATCGATCACTTGACAATTATTAAAGCTTTGCATAACGTCAATCTCATTGATGATGCGAATGGGCAGTACGACTTCGATGGATCGTGGATCACGTTGCAAAGACATTTTCCTCCAATAAGTGGGAGGAAATAGAGGGGAGATGCTAAGTTCTTCCTTCCCTCAAACGACGAGCTCAGTGGGCCCATGATTTATTACATTTTCTGGAATCTTAGTCATTTCGAGATGGGAAAAGTCACAGACGTCTGAGTTACGGTGATGGATAGAAGACAGTGAGGGCACTGATTGAATGGGGAGATGGGAAATGTGGATAGATGTCTGAATGAGATTGGTCGGGGCTCCTAAAATGTCAACAAAGCTATCGCCAATAACTTTCGGTGAAGTTCGACCAAAAAAACAAAAAACTTTCGGTGAAGGATAGAAAGGACACAGAGGACTGCGAGATGGGAAATTTTACAGATGTCCGAATTGATGGGTTGAGGTTCCGGAATTATCTGCGAAGGTGTCGGCAACACTTTCGGTGAAAGACAGGAGACAGTGAAAGGACGGACATAAAGTGAATGCGAGATGGGGAATGTGTGGAATGTCTGAACGAGATAGGTTCAAGCTCCAAAAAAATCTATGAAGCCATCGGCAGTACTTTTCTTTTTGGGAAGCATCCTCGACTATCTGAAACTATTCCAACGTCTGTACATGAACCCGAATAGATTTTAGTTAGGATGGTCAATGGGCCGTGCCAGTTCGGACCGGTGCTCTTGGGCCACATGTGCCCCATGAAATAAAGGGACAGGCCTCGAGCACTTCGGAATCAATTGCTGGTGAGATGAATGCATACCTCTACAAGGATGATGGAAACTAAATTTGAGAAATTTGAGGAAGATAATGTCCACGGTCGTGGAAGGCCAAACCGTTGTGTTTTCCTATTCTTTCCATGGTAAAACGTGACATGCTCACTCCATCAGTGTGGATTGTACTGTCAAAATCCACCTTCACTACTATCAAATGGATTATTAGAGAATATGGAAATTGTCTATCGCCTGCATCTCTTGGCTCGTTCTCAATGGGCATAGGTTGTTTATGCCTACATTTGATTATGCATGAACTTAAAGAACCCAAACTTATTTTTTTGAAAAAAAAAAAAAGCGTCTACAAAATCTTGTGCTATGCTGATTTGATTTAAAACAAGTTGGGCTACTATGCCATTCCTTTATAAATACGAGGTCTGTCCAATTGTCTTGCATTATCATTCTCTATGGAAGCTTATCATCAACCTTTAATTTGCCATTATGACTTGACTCCTATAATTTCGCATTGATTGCAACTTCGCATCCTAGAATACCAAAGAAAGTGTATACAAGAGAAGGATTTTGTTTTCTCTAATTAGTTGCAACATCATTATACACTCAGTGAAAGCCAAACAACATAATTGAGAAATATATGTTTTTCCCCTTAATCTAACTTCTCCGAACTTATCATCAACATTTCATGGACTTCCTTGGGAGAACTACCCATAATTTCTTCAACGTGTCTATTCACTTTGTTTTATCTTGACAAGAAAGAAATGGAGCGATAACCTCAAAAGCCACATAAATCATTTCTAAAGTTGAAATGGCATGATTCGGCAGGCTGTCATGACCATCTGTAAGCGAGTCTCCTTTTAGGGCTTGTCTTCTCAAAAGCTGAGGGGCTTTGATCAAAGCCAAATAATAGTTCCTCGCTAATTTCTTGAACCTCTCATTTTATGCCACGTGCCAAACACAACAACACTAATGCAATACTGTGTCTTAAGTCTCATCATTCAAATATTAATTTTTCAGCATTTGAGCTTGCACCCAAAAAGCAAAAATGTAATAAAAGAAAAGAACAATAGATTCTCCTAAACAAACAAAAGGAGCAAATGAAACTTGAAGGGTCAGATGCTCAGTGCGGACTACTCTGCCATATATTTGCCTTTTTTCCCGTATGGAGACAAAATTGTCCATTATTATCATTATTGTCGCAAAAGATTATGGTTTTGCATGTGAAGGAAATTTTCTCGAAGTCATCATGGAAGTGTCACAGCTCGTCATCGAGGGGCATCAACAAAGACTCAAATGCTTTTGCTGGACATTCTATTTGGAGTTTCTCCAACCCACAACAATCTTTGGCCACAAATAGGTGAATGCGTTCGCCACCAGATTCTCTTCAAATTAATTGCACGAAGTTATTTGCATAATTATCCCAAAATTGAGAATAGACTGGGAAATCAACTCGTGACTTTTGACTTGCAAATTAAGTCTAGGATCACTTGACTAACCACCTGATTGGTTTTTTAGGTGAAACTTTATAAAAATTGCTTTTTTCATAAACGCATGTTATTTTCAACATGTTTATTCATTTCTTTTGCTTTTTCCTCGACTCTTTGCCTTGTTTAATCATTTCTTCACTTTGAAAATTTTAAATAAATTGAAAAAGAATCCTCAAACAAGAAAAGTAAAACACAAAGGAATCATCTATCACTAAAGAAAGCCATCTCTCTCTCGCCTTGTAACGATCTTTGTGTAATCTTCCATTGTGATTTCTGGGATTTCGACCCACCAAATGGGCGAGATCAGACCTAGGGTCTCTATGAATCTGAGTCATAAATCAAGTCGTTTTAAATGATTCAATATTTCAGCAGCATTTGACTGGATTGTCCCATTTATGTGGCCCATTTCTTCCATTGTTCAATAAAAAACTACTGATTTTGGTAAGTAACGATTTTACGCAACAAAGCATACAATGTCTTGTACTTTGTCCGTGATGGCATGATATTCTTCTTCAAATTTTAGGATAAATATATTTGAAACTATTAACATCGAATGATAAAAGAATTATAAATTAACAAAAGGCTAATGTGGTCCAACTCATGCGGCCCACAAGAGCAACCCAATGATTTAATCCGTGGCCCAGACCCATCAACCCATCACCGCAACATTTCAGCTATTTTCCTCTCTCTCTCTCTCTCTCTCTTCACGTTCCTTTTTCTCTGCCTAGCAACGTCTCTGCCAGAAGACTTTCAAGCGCGCCAGATGCAGATCATTATTGCCATCGCCGCTCCTTTCCATGAACTCAAGCTGCAGCTAGTGATGTCCGGCCGTTGCTTCCTTCTTATTCAGCCATTTTGCTATTCAGCAAAGCTGCAACTCGATCCTACGAGTGGGTTATGCAAGGCGGAATTGACTCCGAGTTCCTTCTTCCGTCGGATTCGGACTTAAAAGCAGTTCAAGTTTAATCTTTACCGAGAGAGACATGCTCGATCATTGAGTTTTGTGCCCTCGGTTGCTCTTTTGTTAAATTACATGAATTTCTTTTCCAAAACAATTAGCAACTCGAATCAAAATGCGGGAAACCGAAATGGCGAGCAAATTGAAAGTAGAGGTGAAAAATTGAATAGGAAAATCTAGACTTGTATTGAAATTGACAATGTATTTAGAGAGAAAACTATAAGCGGACAATGAAATTTACGGATGCGACGTCGGCTTCAATAAGCTTCATGTTGTTTGGAGCTTCACCGATGGAATGCTGCACCCTTTGTCTCACGTCAATCAACTTCACAACTTCCTCCTTAAGGTTGCGAACATAGCCATCGGAGAATATCATGTCGTAGCATACAATCAAAGGTACAATTCGTGGAATTTCATGATCCAACTTGCAATATGAAAGACAATAGATTGCACCACCACTTTAGGACCAAATATATCAAACAGAACCTTTCAATAAATGGAATCCTAGAACAAGCTTCCGTCCAGAACCTTTCAATAAATGGTAAAATACCATTCCGGACATCTCGAAGGTGTACACACGAGAGGAAGGTCCGAAGAAGGCAACCGGTATTATCGAAAGCAATTGCGACCCCACCTCCTTGGCTTATACCATCACGGTCCCGCATCGGCTTTTGGTGATGAGGAGTGTTTGGACGCGACGACTCAAGGAGGTCCGACGAAGTCAAGTGAAAGGCGAGAGAAAAGAACAGAATAGAGATCAAGAGACGAGTCTAGAAACAAATCGACACCGATAACAAAGTTTAATTGGAGAAGAGACGACCTGATGATTTGGTGGCGATGACGGCACGAACTCGAGATGATGACTCGCCGACTTTCCGGACAGCGAGCACAACCTCACTATAGCATTAATTCGATGGCCAGCGGCGGGACAGAATAACGTATAGAGTCTTTCGGTCATTTCATCGAACATTTCTGAGCAGTATCGGTACCTTCGTTAGACACGAGAGCAGCTTTGGTTTTGATTCACAGAGCTTGGAGAGTTCAATCGGCGGAGAGACAATTCGAAAGTTTCAGGAACTGGGGGCGAGACATCATTTCCCATGTTATTCGAACTTACCGCAAGCTTCCACTGATCACGGAAGTGAAAGAACGAATCGAAGGAGCGTCTCGCAGTCAGAACAGCATACGATCGGAACTGCCACAAGACGACACTAGAACCGCAATCGAAGTCATGAACCGAGTCGCGGCTAATGAAGAGGAACTGATGCGAGATGGTGGAGACGTCACTTATTTATAATTTTAATTTGGTTGCATCAAATAAAACACGTAGTGAGATACGATATTAGAGGTAATGTTGCTTAAAGAATAACGATTTCTTAAAAGAAATGAAAAATTGAGTTGACCTGAAAAAATAGTCCATAAAAAGTCCAACTTTTGTTCATTTAAACCGTTAAGATGTTTGACAAGCATAGAGTGATTTGACACACGATGCAAATATACGCACTTGTAAAATTTCAAAAGAGTTGGTAAATCACTAACAACGATGATAACTTACTAACGGGTGAGCTCACAAGCAAGTTAGCGGTCATATCTCTTTACAAACGAGACTGGAAAATTACCTTCAAATTTTATTAACATGGATATTCGTCCTCAAAAATTGTGAAGCGGTTATCCCATATATTTGCCTGTTAATGTAAATCCTTAATATTATAACTTGAGACAAATTGGATGCAATGCATACTTAATTTTCCATAAAAGACTCATTAGAAATTTAGAGGAAGTGGCTGGGACTCGCTAGTGGCTCTCACATTTTTGTGGGTTGTCAGGCTTGTGAGTTAAGAGACAATTTCTTGATGGACAGTCATTTATTAGAATCGTACATTGATAGCAACTCCACATTCTCAATCAGAATGAACAAGTGACCTCACTCAGCACGGCCTTAGATCCAAGGGTCGGGAGGCAGGACAAAGCAATGAACATCAAAGGAAATAGTCACTAATGGTTCAAATTGAAGGAGGTTATTATTGAGTGCTTTTTGTCAAGACAAAATAAATTGCCTCATTATTATTACCGTGTCTTAAGTCTCGTCGTTTAAATTTTCTTTTCCAGCATTTGAGCACAAACCCAAAAAAAACAAAAAAGAAATAAAAGAAAAAGAACATTAGATTCTCCTAAACAGACGGAAGGAGCAATGAAACTTGAAGGGTCAAAATAGTCAGTGCGGGCTACACCACCATACGTTTGCTTTTTTCTCGTATGCGGATAGAATTGTCTACTATTATCATTATTGTCAAAAAAGATTATTTAAATTATGCTTTACATGTGAAGGAAAGTCTCTCGAAGTCATCGTGGAAGTGGAAACTCGTCAAAGTAGAGTCATAGGCCGTCATCGTGGGGCATCAACAAAGACTCAAATGTTTTAGCTGGACATTTTATTTGGAGTTTCTCCAACCCACAAGAATCTTTGACCCGTTAGCCATCAGATTTTGTTTAAATGAATTTCGCCAAGTTATTCACATAATTATCTTGGAATCGAGAATAGATTGGGAAATCAAACCTATGACTTTTGACTTGCAAATTAAGTTTTGGATCACTTGACCAATCACCTAATTTGTGTTTTAGGTGAAATTTCATAAAAATTAGTTTTATTTAAACGTATGTTATTTTCAACATATTTATTCATTTCTTGGCTTTTTCCTCGACTCTTTGTCTTGTTTAATCATTTCCTCGCTTTGAAAACTTTACATAAATTGAAAAAGAATCCTCAAACAAGAAAAGTAAAACACGAAGGAATCATCTATCACTAAAGAAAGCCATCTCTCTTCTTGTAATGATCTTTGTGTAATCTTCCATTGTGATTTTTGGGATTTTGACCCACCAAATGGGTGAGATTAGACCTAGGGTCTATTTGACAAAAATTAGGGGTATGGAACGAGAACCGTTTGAACCGAGATCGGACCAGCTCAAACTAGACCAATCGGTTTTGGGCGGTCCTAAGGGAGTGCCGGTCTAGTCCTCAGTTCCTATTTTTGGAACGGTGGTCGATTGCTCAGTTCCCAATTCTAAGATAGAAACTAGACCAATCGGATCGATAGGACGAACTGATCATTTTTATTTATTTATAAAATTTTTGAACAACTCTATAAATTTATTAGACCAAACAAAACAAAAAACAACCCTTTAAATTCTACCATTACTTCACTTTTCTAATTCTCTTTCCCTCCCTCTTGCTAACCCTAACCTAAGCGAAACCAAGATAAAATTGTAAATTGAACTTTTGTTGATTTGATGTTCTATTTTTTCCTTTTTTTGCCTCTCTAGTAACTTGTGTTTGAACTAGAAGATGTATATTTTTAAAATCCCATATTTTTTTTTTCACCATAATGATAACAAGTGATTTGGTTTATTAGGACCGGACCAAATTGATCCGGTTTGTTCCTGGTTTCAGGACCGGTCGATCCGGTCCACAATCTCAAAAATTGGAAATTGATTGTGCTAGTCCAGTTCCCCGTTCGTGATTGAAATTGAACCGGATGGGGAATCGATAAAAAAAAAAAAATACCAACCGCAATAGATTCCCTAGAGAAAATCCTTGAGGTCCAACAAATCAGATGCCCTTGAAAGTCAAAGCTTAAAAGAGACAGATTATTATTTTAATGTGGTCAATTTAAAATTCCTAATCGCATTATATTATAAGGATGAAAATTATAACGATGAAAACTCTATTATTTTATTATGATCAATTAAAAAATTCCTAATTTATGCCGAGACGAAAATGCGCCTTTAGGTCGTTTTCCAGCACGTCACGTGCCTCATCGGCGAGGATCTCCGCCGCTGTCTACTCATTTCTGGACGTCGGCTTCGATCGGCTTCATGTTGTTTTGCGCTTCATCGACAGAACGCTGCACCCCTTTGTCTCGCGGTAATTAACTTCACAGCTTCCTCCTTAAAGTTGCCCAACAAATGCATGGTAAGGATGGCGCAAATTGCAGTCTTCCATTACATTACACTTCCGAAAGAAACTTGACCCGAGAGTAATTGATCTTCTCTATTATTGAGGCAAAATCGTTATACATACCCTCCTGAGCTAATGCCGTTCTGGCCATCTCGAATGTGTACACAGAGGAAGGTCCGATGAAGGCGACCGGTATTATCAAAAGCAATCGCGACCGCACCTCCTTGGCTTCTACCGTCACTGTCCCGCTTGTGGATTTTTGGTGATGACGAGTGTCTCGGCCGGATGACTCAACAGAGGTCCGACGAAGCTGTCAAATGAAAGGCGAGAGAAAAAACACTCAACAGAGATCAAGAGACGAGTCTAGAACAAATCGACACCGATAACAAAGTTTAGTTGGAGAAGAGAGGACCTGATGATTTGGTGGCAATGACGGCGTGAGGTCGAGATGACGACTCAGCGACGTTCCATACAGCTAGCATAGCCTCACTATAGCATTGATTCTAATGGCCAGCTACAGGACAGAATAACGGATAGCGTCTTTCGGTCATTTCATCGAACACTTCCTGAGCAGCATCCGTATATTGATTAGACGCTAAAGCAGCTTTGGTTCTGATTCCCAGAGCTTGAAGAGTTCAATCGGTGGAGAGAAAATTCGAAAGTGTCAGGAACCAGGGGCAAGAGACGTCCTTTACCATGTGATTCGAACTTACTGCAAGCTTCCACCGATCACTGAAGTGAAAGAAGGAATCCAAAGAGCGCTCACGGTCAAAACAGCGCACGATCGGAACACTCGTATCTGACGGTGATTCACCTGCGGCGAACCTCAGGATCAACGAAAATGAAGTTGGGATTCCGGCATCGAGCTTTGTTTCTTCTGGGCGTGTATGATGTGCCTTCCCTCGTGCTGCCTCCCGGGGTCGGAGACGGAAGGCTGGCGGTGGCTTCCGGCGGAGCTGGCCGCCGGCGGTGAAGCTAGAGAGGACAGTTAAGGCTACGGACGCGAAGCAGAATCCAGAACCTTCCTCGTCAAATTACGATTACGAAGCCCAAAAATTCATTTTGTTCTTCTCTGATCAAATGATGAAAGTGCTCTGCTTTAAAATGACAAAAATGTCCTTCTGGTTATTGCTATTTTGACCGAATTCAAGGGAGCAGGAAAAAACTTGTTTTGATCTTTCTTATGAGACAAGCAACTAAATAATATTATTTAAAACGTAGTTTTAGTTAGTAAACCCGTGGAAGTGTATTTTGTGAATTTTTGAAAGAGTCTAAGACTCTAATATATTATACTAAAATTGACTTTAAGCACATTAAATTCATTCATATTTAAATAAAAAATTCTTCTTTTTCAAATAATATTTGAAGAGCTTTGTCAATAATAAAGTAAATGCATGGGAAAAATCTTTTGAATAATATATGGCTATAATAGCACACTTTGCTCATTAAGTGCATTCGGTTTTGATGACCTTAGAGCAAATTTAAATCCAATCTAAAAAAAAGCAGCAATTAATCAGGAAAAAATAATCTAGTATTTGAAATTCCGATGGATTGAATGACTCCTAGGGAGATGTTAGTGAGTTGAACAAAAGTTGGCTGCTATCATCTTGGGAGATTTTCACTCACAATAACCTGAAGGCTAGAGCTTGAGAAAGAGAAAGAGGAGAGCGAGAGAGTTCGTTGAAAAGAAGAGTCCAACAGAAGAGAGTGAATAACACACAATGTCAATAGCTCGAGAAAATATTACATGAGTTCAAGAGAATATTAAGTGAGTTTAATATGCCACATGAGATATACAAGAAACCGTCCAATGGCAATCAACATGTGGTGATTTGAGCCCACACAGAAAATTATTCAAAATTTATGGTGGACTCTCTCCTCATAAAAATTGCTCCATTATGGAGATAGAAAAAAAAGAAATCGTGCCTGGTACCTCTCCAATCATGCTAGGTTTTTCCTAGAATTCTTTTTTGTGAATAGTGTGTCATGAGTTTCTTGATTCAAAATATTTTCCTCTCAAAAGTGGGAGGAATAAAGGGAAATGCAAAACGATTTCCCTTTTTTCCCGTGAGATGACGACTTCTTCAGTTGTTGTGATTATAGCTTTTGTCCATTCCCCTAATTCAATTTCTTCGGTGTTTTCGTCCTCTGCATCATATTGCAGTCAAATTAACTTTCATTTCAGGTCATGTTCAATTTCAGTCTAGATTTTGATCTCGATTTTGATCTAATATATATCTTGTAGCATTCTTTTCCGTTTCATGATATTGGTTTGGATTAAAATTTTGTAATCTGAATGAGTTATCGCCCTTCTTTTGTTTAAATTAGGAAAAAAAAAAAATCTCACCCAACAAAATCTACCCCTTAAAACAAACCGAAACAAATAGCAACGCCGGCACCGCCGCCTCCTAAGCCCTATCGCCCCTGATCCTCCTAGCGAGGTGAATGTCCTGGGGCATGATGGTGACCCTCTTCGTGTGGATGGCTCGGAGGTTCGTTTCCTCAAGGAAACCGACCACTTACGCCTCCGCCGCCTCCTGGAGGACCGCGACGGCTCTGCTCTGGAACCGGAGGTTGGTCTTGAAGTCCTGGGCGGTCTCCCGCGATCTCCCAGACCAGCCCCTGGAACGGGAGCTTCCTGATCAGCAACTCCGTGCTCTTCCGGTACTTCATCATCTCCCTCAGCGCCACCGTCCGGGCCTGAATCTGTGCAGCTTCTTAACACCGCTGGTCGCCGGGATCGACTTGCAGGCGGCCTTCATCGCCAGCTGCTTCCTCGGGGCCTTACCGCTGATGGACTCCCGTGCCGTCTGCTTCACGCGAGCCATTTCCAGTCACGAAATTGGGGTTTCGTTGCGTTACTGGATTTCGCGAGGAGATGAGGAAGAAATGAATGGCGATGGTGAGAAAGGAGAGGACGCGACCGCTGTATTTAAATTGGAGGTTTTACTTACTTTCTTTTTTTCCCAAAAAAAAAAAAGAGAGAGCAAATGTGGTTTACAGGCCTTCTCTTTGCGACGGTGGAGCTGTTGGCGATCGGGAAGCGGTGACGACCAGCAACGAAGCAAGAGGAAAGGGATCAATTGAAATCACCGAGAGGGTTGACTTGCGGATGCTTAACAATCACCTGAGTTCTTTCGATCGATTTTTCTAAGGGGCAGAGAGCCAAACCAAAGCAATGAAATATTGAAGGAATACCTTACGTCTTAAGAGCTCGCGCATTCGCCGTCGCCGTTGGCGGCTTTCCCAGTCACCAAGGACTTGGTCCGGCTCTGCTCCACAGCTTGCTATACTCAAGTCTCACAAGGATGGGAAGTCCTCGGAGCACGGAAGTTTCAGAGAGTCTTTCTCAGGCAAGAAGCTCCTGAATTTTGGCAACATGGAAAGTTTAAGAGCAGTTAATTCAGAGAAGGCGATTGTCGTCCGGGTCCCTTCTTCCGATATTTCATGGCCAGCAATTTGTTCCATTTCTTTACACCACTCCACCACCAGTTCTTCGATTTGCCTGAGAAATTTCGCCGTTAAGGTAGGGAAAAGCATTTCTAAACGGAAGCACCACGCAACCTCTACATTTCTCAAGTTTGGGAACGGGACGTTTGGAAGACCATCGGATTGCTACATGCACCTCAAGTTTATGAGACTATGCAAAATCAACGTCGTCAATTTACCACCCACTATATCCATCCCAACACCTTCATTTATGATCTTGATCAAACGGCATGATTCCACTTTTAGGATCTCGAGACAACGTTGTAGCCTCTTCCACATATGGGATGGGGCAATACGTCAAAGGTTGTCACAGTCCTCTAATTCAAGAGATTCCAATTTCCACAAAGAATTGGTGGGAATTCGATCGTTCTATAACTCTTTGCACCGAAGGCCTTCAAGAGCTAGCCTTGTTATATTAGGAAATGTGACCTGCATGAGGATAATATGACAAAGGAGGATAAGTAGGACAAATTTATTACATTGTTCGTCCAAAATGTATGATAATATGAAAGGACCTACAATCAAACAACAATTCCAAGGGGAGAGATTTTGAAACTTTGACTTCTTTTAGTTGTGCAATCTCTCTATAATTGTCAAAGGGAAGACGTTGAGTAGCTCAGGGCAAATTTCAAGGGTGAGGGGGGCTAATTCACAGAAAGAAGTTCTGGGAAGTTCATCTTACCATCTTTTGAAGGATCCGACTCAATGAAGCCATAAAAATTCCAAGCTTGGTAAACTAACCTACTCATGAGACTTAGATCAGAGATATGAAACATTTGAGAATTTGACCTAATCCTAATGATCTATTTGATGCGATGGAAGAATGAAAATTCACTAGTGGCCATACTATGACAAATATAATTATAAATAATGAACACATTCTAACTAATAAAACCAGATAAAATTCTTCAAAGAGATTTTATTACTTGGCCCCACCAAGCGTGTGCCTATGACTATTATGGGTATGATCTCAAGAGAAGGGATTTGTACCTTTTGATCAAAGAAGGAGTTGGAGCAAGCATCTTGTGAATTTGAAGTAGTAGTTTCTAGCTCATCCAAGAAGAATTTCTTTGAGGGACATTGCCTTATGGTTAGATACTTCAGTAGTGGGAAATCTATAGTAGCATTTGTCCCTTCATCTCATCCTTCTTCATCCCTAATCATGGCCTTCGTATTTGGACAGTCCTTCACTGTAATGTCTTTAATCTCTCAAAGACATTTAGCCACAGACATCGGAAAGAGAAATGACAGTCCTGCATTGTAGACATAGAGCTTCTCTAGGTTCTAAAATCTCGATATTCCTTGTAATTGCACATCTTGTACATGTGCTTTAGCTTTGGCAACTCAGATAACTCAATGTCCTTAGCCGAGAGAGAATCTTGGCATCTCCGATGACATTTAGCTCCTCCAGGTTGACAACTACTTCTGCTGATGACCAACTCTCAATTTTCATTGACTCCAAATTTGGTAGCTTCAATATCCAATCTAATTTCAGAATACTCTTCGACGAGGACTTAGATGCTTTGATCTCTACCAATTTCAGATTGTTGTATTTAAATGAAGGTTCATAGTAGAGCATCTTTTCTAGGCCAAGGAGTCCAACAATTATCACGGATTCCAAGTGAGGCAATGAAACCTGACAAAGCGCCACAATGAAACTCATTAAAGGTAAGTTTGTTACAAGTAAAGTTATTTTCACGAGAAAACAAGCGAAACTATTGGGCTAAAATGAACAAAAAAATGAATTTCTCTTTCATGAAAAGTGAACAGGTTTATAACAGCAATTACAATCAGCAATAGAGAGACCTACTGCAAGGAGATAGATGGAGCTCTACACCTCCAGTGCAAAATGATTATAGGAGAGACAATCGGAACTAGCACCTACTCTTGGTGGTACATATGGGTAGGGTTTTGATGGATTTCAAGGGTAGGGTACTGGTTTTGCACATGGCCAAGGAATGAATCCTAGTTAAGGACAGAATTATATGGGACATGGTGAAGGACAAAGGTTCACATCACGAGGCAAAAGAGCATGCGGGAAGACCAATGGAGCACGAGAAAGACCAAAGGAGCTACAAACCAGAAGGACAAGGGGGAATTGAGCAAGTATTCAAGTTTAGTCTATTGATATAGATCTTTAAGTGGAGTGAAATATATAGATTACAGTAGTCATTAATCGTTAGCCATGTGTAAAATTCATTTATGAGATTTCAACTACGCCAAGGTTGGGTGATGCCAAGGTTGTGTAAATGAGTACTTTGTTTTGCATCTGCCATAAGATTATGAAAAATTGGATTTGATTGTTGCCATTTTACACTTGAGAGAGGTGTTAAGTGGGATGCTTAGCTATTTCTCTGCTCAACTTGGATAAGGTGGCAGTTGATCTATGTCGCGTGTAAACTCAAGAAGTTTATAGTTGGTAGTGACTTTGGTGAGCTAGGGCTGCAAAGTTAATCCTGTTGCTTATTCCAAGTAACACACAATTTTCATATTCAAATGGACATATATGCTTGCACTCCATCTGTCATAACTTTGGCTTTTATGTTGGTTGTGGACTGGACCTTAAAATGAGCCATTTTTTTTTTCTTTTTGCAATTAAAATACAGATGAATTTGTCCTCTCACATGATTTTGTATGCACACTCTGTCACGCCCCGACTCTTGAGCTTGCGACAACCCCATTTCACTTGAAGTCTATCCGTACGACGTCTTAGATACTGTCGTTGACTAATTCATTTTATCTTATAATTAAGCACATGCAAAAACGAACAACTCCCAAACCAAACAATAGGGATAGCAACAACAGCAGTAGAGGAAAGACAAACGGTATTTTATATATCTGAAGGTTAGCCAGCACACCAACAAATACATACACACCTTACTATAGGCGACAAGCTAAGGCCTACTAAAAAATGGACTGGTTTAACTAACCTAACCCTATACAAGTGGGGGAAGGCTCATAAAAAAGGAAATAGGTTACATCTGCTTACTCACAGGCCTCAGAGGGATCACTCTCTTCGATCCTCGGGTATTGCATCATCTAGGGCCTGAAAAGGTTAATCACGACGGGTTGAGATAAACTCAGCAAATTAAAGTTCTAAGCCTCGATTAGGAACTTCGCTCGCCTCAGGAGTTTAATATACAACCTAATTCATCAAATCATCCAATACCACCTTAAAGAATAACCACAGAAGACAGTTTAAATAAATAGGTGTAATCACACGCGACCTACAGAAACTGTCAATCGTCTCACAACAACAGTAAGAGACATGCAAAAAATAAGAGCATTACACAAAAATTTCTCATATCACACTGCCCACACATGCTCCGATTATTACGACCCTCTAGGCCACGGCACAATCTTATGGTTGGTGGTCAACTGGTCGTAGACTAGGCATCGTCCTCCCTTGTGAGACACGGCGACGTCATGGGCTCTCTCCCACCGAAGGCATTCCATAAAGAGCATGAGCCCAGCCTCAACTGCGACTCCACATCTGACCACTGTCAGGCGACCCAATGGTCACGGCACAACCCCGAAGGATTGGCAATTATCCGGCTCAACCGGGCTATCAATTTTAATCTGACCATGTAACACATCAGCAAACAGTTCATTCTTGTCTTTGCTTTTGCTTGATTGTGAATGTAACATAATTCATGCTCATACAACATGCTGTTGCAGTTGACAAACGTATAATGTCATGCAATACAATCTAATCGCTCGTGAAAATTACGACAAACCGAAATTCAATTCCAACCAATCAACAATCACATACATTCCCTAATTCTTGGGAATAATAACCAATTTGCACTTCAACAAGCCTTAATAATCAATAACACAACAATTTGAAACCAAAATTTGTTTCAGTATGAATAGTGCCATGAACAGTAATTATGAACAGTGATCATGAACAGTAATTTGTGAACAATAAATTCGTCTGAAATTAAATAAATAAATAAAAATTAAATATAATTAAATATAATTAACCATGGTCAACAAATTAACATAACCATAGTCAAATTAACCTAACCATAGTTAAAATCTAACCTTGGTTACTTTAATTAATTAACCTTAGTTACTTTAATACTAATTATGGTCAATTAACTAACCCTAGTCAGCCTTAATTAATTAGCCTAATTAACCAATTAACCTTAATTAATCACAAACACACAAATACACTATTTAACCCCTAAGCAAGATTAACTCCAAAACAAGGATTAGGAAGTTAATTTACTTGGATCGAAAATCCGGCGACACTGGCACATAGAGGGGAACGAGGGCTACGAGAGAAAAGCTCGGGGACGATAACGGATGACAAACGGTGGCCGAAACGGGCCAAAAATAGTGTTGGTTATTGTTCATGCGGAATCGGTGCAACTGAGTGGAAAAGGTTGAAACGGGCGGCTAACAGCGACCAAGGGTGACTGGGGGTGCACGGCTAGCTTCCTAACTTCCAGGACTACACTTTGGGCGATGGTTGTGGCTCTAGTGACGGCGGCAAGGCTGTTTTTGGGCTGGAAAATGGCAAGGACAGCAAGAAACAGCAGAAATGGAAGAGAAAAGGAAGGGAAAAAAAGAGAGAGAGGGGGGCTGCACGAATTTGGGGGAGAAAGAAGAGAGAGAAGAGGCTGCTGAAAACTTGGATAAAAGCCAAGGCAAGTGGCTAAGCCACTTGTTGAAGAACCAATCAAAACAAAGCAAAAACAAGCATAAACTAAGTCCACTTGGGCACAAAAGCAAAAGGCCAAAAGAGAGAAGCCCATGGGCTGGAAAGGGAGGGGAACTCGGGCTAGCTTGGGCCCCTCTCGGGTTGGGCTGGATGGGTGCAAGGCCCATTGGGCCGCTGGTCTTGGGTTGGCCCACCCGCGGGCCCAAAACCTAGTCTAATTTTTCTTTTTTTCGACACTTCCATGTCCAATGGAAAATCCCAAAATAAATGAGGTGATGTCCAAGTATTTAGTCCTGATATCACTGAGAAGTCAGTTCCCAAAATCGGATTAAAATCGGGCTAAATTGAGTTGATTTTCTAGATGTTACACACTCATCCGAAGCTTATTATACATGTGTATTGTCTTTTCCACTCGGGCCAAAGCATACTTCTGCATTGCAGTCTCTTACATGAGAATTTTGTTATCCGATGTGTTATTTTGTTTTCCATTGGATAAACTTTTCCAAGTTTATGGGCAAGCTATGCTCATAGGGATTCTTCACTTGTGACATTGCCTTGTAAATATAATAGAAAATAAGAAAAAGGAATTGTAATATCCTGAATTTCGATAAGCTCGAGAATTTTCGGAAAAAGGGTTCAACGAGCCGAAAAATTAGAACCAAGAGGAATTGGACTGCTTAGAGGCCCAATGGGCCTTGCGCCTATGAGGAGTCGGCCACGTGGGCCCAAGCTAGCCAAGTGGGCTCAAGGAAGCCCAACTTCAAGTCTTTGAGCCCGTTAGCTTTTTCTAGCCCGTTTCCCTTCAATTTGAGCTCGAACCGCTTTTCTTCTAGCCCGATTTTAATCAGATTTTGGAAACCGACTTCTTAGTGATTTTAGGACTAAATACTTGGATGTCACTTTATTTATTTTGGAATTTTCCATTGGACACGGGAGCGTCGGAAAAAGGAAAAATTGGACCGGGTTTCAGGCCCGTGGGTGGGCCGGCCCAAGACCGGCGACCCAATGGGCCTTGCACCCATTCAGCCCAAGAGGGGCCCAAGCTGGCCCAAGTTCCCATCCCTTTCCTGCTCATGGACTTCTCTCTTTGGCCTTTTGCCTTTGTGCCCAAGTGGGCTTTGTTTATGCTTTGTTTTTGGTTGTTTTTGATTGGTCCTTCAAACAAGTGGCAAGCCCACTTGCCTTGGCCTTATCCAAGTCTTCAGTAGCCCCTTCTCTCTCCTCTTTCTCCCCCAAATTCATGCAGCAGCCAGCCCCTCTCTCTCTCTCTCTCTCTCTCTCTCCCTTTTTCTCTTCCTTTTCTCTTCCATTTCTGCCGTTTCTTGCTGTCTTTACAGTTTTCCAGCCGGAAAACAGCCTTGCCGCCGTCACCGGAGCCGCCACCACTGCCCAAAGTGTAGTCCTGGAAGTTAGGAAGCCAGCCGCGCACCCTGGTCACCCCTAGTCACCCCAAACTGCCTATTTCGGCCTTTTCTACACTGCTGGTCAGTTCCACGTGAACAGTAACCAACAGTGTTTTTAGCCCGTTTCGGCCATCGTTTGTCATCCGTTGCCGTCCAGCTTACCCCTCATAGCCCTCATTTCCCTCTACGCGCCGGTGTCGCCAGATTTCCGATCCAAGTAAGTTAACTTCCTAATCCTTGTTTAGGAGTTAATTAGTGTATTTGTATGTTTGTGATTAATTAAAGTTGATTGGTTGATTATGTTGGTTAATTAAGACTGATGAGGATTAGTTAATTGACCATGGTTAGTGTTAAAGTAACCTAGGTTAATTAATTAAAGTAACTAAGGTTAGTTTATAAAGTAACTATGGTTAATTATTAATCATGGTTGAGTTAATTAACCCTAGTTAGGTTAAATTTAGTAACCATGGTTAAGTTTATTTATTTTTATTTATTTATTTAATTTTGAACGAATTTACTGTTCACAAATTACTGTTCATAATTACTATTCACAATCATTTGTTCACGGACTGTTCATACAAAAGCAAATTTTGGTTTCAAATTGTGGTGTTCTTGGTTGTTATGCTTTTTTTTTTTTGAAGTACCGATTGTTAATTATATGCATGAATAATGATGAAATGCATGATTGATGACCGAGTGGAAGTGAAAGTGTTTGATTTATTGAGTTATTCCCGAGAATTAGGGAATGTACGTGATTGTTGATTGGTTGGAATTGAATTTCGGTTTGTCGTAATTTTCACGAGTGATTGGATTGTACTGCATGACATTATACGTGTGTCAACTGCAATAGCATGTTGCGTGAGCATGAATTGTATGTGCATTCACGACGAGTAAAAAAAAAAAAAAAGAACGGATTGTTTGATGATGTGTTGCATGGTCATATTAAGAGGAGAGCCCGGCGTTGCCGGTAGATTGCCAACCCTTGGGGTTGTGCTGTGGCCTTTGGTCGCCCCGACTTTGGTCGGTTGCCGACGGTGGTCGATTGCGGGGCTGCGGCAGTGAGCGGGCCCCATGCTCCATAAGGAATGCCATCGATGGGAGAGAGCCTGTGACGTCGCCGTGCCTCATGGGGGAGGATGATACCTGGTCTTCGATCGGTAAACTACCAACCATAAGATTGTGCCATGACCTTAGTGGTCGTAATAATCGGAGCATATGTGTGGATGTGAGGCATGAGAAAATTGTGTGAGATGCTCTGATTATTCGCATGCTCTTAATGTCGTGATGAATTAAATGACAGTTTTGTAAGTTGCGTGTGCCAAGGCTAGGTAGGGTCGCATGTTATTGCACCTGTTTATTAAACTGTCTTCTGCTATCTTTTTCTCTGAGGTGGTGTTGCTTGATTTGATGGATTACGTTATATGTTAAACTCCCGAAACGAGCGAAGTTCCTAACTGGGGCTTAAGACTTTAACTTGCTGAGTTTATCTCAACCCATCATGGTTAACCATTTTCAAGTCTATAGGATGGAGAATCGATGCGTGTTACGGTTCGTGGCTATCTTTGAAGGGAGTAGATTAACCCTAACTTGTTGGTCTCATTGGCTCATTAGGAAGATGCCCCTGGTAAGGGCTTGTATTTGTAAACTTCCTAGGGTTAATTAGTAGATAAATAAAGCAGTATTTTTGAATGTGTTCTTGTTAGGTTTTCCTGCTATCCCTGCTTTTGTAATTGACTGGAGGTTTGTGATTCGCTTCCGCATGTGCATAATTACATGATAAAAATAATAGTCGACGACGTGTCTTGGGACATCGCATCAAATGACCGCGAGAAAACAGGGGTTGCTGCGTGCTCAAGGGTCGGTATGTGAAAGGAATAATTTTCTAATGTGCAGTGTTGTATTTGCTCTTCTACTAGTCAATCTTGCCACGACCATGACCCATTGCTTTGTTTGGGGAATCTTAACTTGGCACATTCTACCAGTTGAGTGTGAGCTTTTCTTGTCATGCTGCCTCTGACATACCTCAACACCGTTGTCTTCTGGAGAGGAGATATTAGAGAACTCAACGGGGGTCCTTGGGATGGCAAGGCTTGCATAGATGGCGATTTACATGACTTCTCTCAAGAGGATCTAATGTGGTTCCTGCAGGGGTGACGATATTTCACATGGTCAGGATAGTAGGTTGAGAACTATGTCCTCTTTCTAGATGATGTCATTTTTCAAATACGCTGGCGGTTCTCTCTATAACATAGTCGTGAGGTATGAGATGGATTCCTTTGGGTGTGTGGGTATGTGTGCATGCATGCGAGTCCAAAATCAGCAAATGCATGGAAACAATAATAATCACTACCAATTTAACATGATCATGGGCTGGATTGTGCACTTGCTTTCTTCTAGAAAATTTGGATTTCTTGCGGATGTCTTGTATTAGACTTAACTTTCATCGACAAGTCTTGTTCTTTATTCAAAATATACCTTGTTGGATTGTCACTCTTTTGTACAACTGGTGAATAAGCTACTTTGCTAAATGCTTGGATATGGTTCAACGAAACTTATTGCCGTTTTCCTCTAGATCCCACACATACATGTATGATTTTTCTTGGTGTGTTATACTGAAAAAGCACTTTTTTGTCTCCTTTTCATTGGACTATGTCAAAGTCAATTAAGTTTTCCTAATGACAGTGAGGATGAATCGAATGACATTCAGTCGACCCTGAAAAAATCCTCGCAAAATGTCACGCCTTAACTCTCGAGCTCGCAGCAACCCATTACCTTGGTCGATTAAAAACAACGTCTCAGGACCCGTCCACGACTGTTCATTTTATCTTTCGTTAAACGCAAGCGGAATATGAACCATTCCCAGACAAATAAACAATCAAATAGGGATAGATGGATGAACAGCAAGAACAACAACAACTACTCATTTATTCAAATTACTGGATTAACCAACGGAGGATCGTTTATCGAATTACAAGCCCGATAAAAAGGGCTAATCCATCCTCTAAGCCAAATAAAAAAAAAAACTAGGCAAATCCAATTAAACAATAAGAACCCTCGGGTTCAGCACTATCATCACTTGGACCCATCGGACTCAAGCTCCATCGGGTCGATCACTGGAGAAGCGGGAGCAGGATTCTCCATTACAGGTACGCCATTCTAGGGGCCTGAAAATGGTTAACCACGATGGGTTGAGATAAAATCTCAACAAGTTCTTCCCCTAAGCCCCAGTTAGTACGCCAACTCAATTCGGGGTATCTCTCTAGAACCACCCCTCACTCAACCCAACAACAGATAGCCAGCAAACAACAGACCAAACAACAAACAGGGCAACCAACATAGCAATATTCGATTCGCATGGAACTTTACCTGGTATGCCATACCTTGCACGTTCAATCTCATACAATACAATGAAGGCACATGGTCGTTAGATAACACAATTCATCAATCACATGCGAGTCGCGTCATAAGCGATCTCACCTGGCCATTGCCATACCCTGCATAACTATCAACTCACGCGTCAAATCATCATGACATTAAGAGCATGTGAATAATCAGAGCATCTCACACAGCTTTCTCATGCCTCACACTCACATATGCTCCAATTATTATGACCCCTCCTCCTAAGCCATGGCACAACCTTATGGTTGGCGGTTCCTGGCTAAACTAGCTTCATCCTCTTTACCTCGAGGCACGGCGATGTCAATGGCTCACTCCCAAGACGGCATTCCTGAAGGAGCATAGGACCCGTCCACTACCGCAGTCCCGTAACTGACAGAGGCCCGAGACCCGCCACCATACCATAGTCCCACATAGATACCCTCACTGTCGGGCAACCGACTGAAGTTAGGCGACCCACTAACCATGGCACAACCCCATAGGGATTGGCAGTCTTCCGACAATGTCGGGTTCTCTCATTTAATGTGATTAAGCAACACATCATCAAGCAATCAATTTATATCTTTGCTATGTCGTGAATGCAATATCACTCATGCTCATGCGACATACAATTTCAGATAACCCACGCAATATGTTATGCGATCTCACTCGACAATTCTAAAATCCAAAATCCAACCAACAGTCGATCACGCATTTCATCAATATTCACGAGTATAATTAACAATCGGCACTTCAATTAATCATAAAAATCAATAGCACATCAAATTCAGACAAAAATTAGCTTCTGCATGAACAATGCCGTGAACAGTAATCTTGAACAATGATTATGAACAGTGATTTTTCCGAAATTCAATTAATTAAAACATTTAATCCAGAAATTAAACAAAACATTAATTAAAACAATTAATCAATTCAATCAAATCAAATAATGCTTAATTAATCACAAAAATCACATAACCCTCATTTAAGCAATAATTAAGCACAATTAGCAAAATTAAGCTAATCTAATCTTAACCACCTATCTTAGGGCTAATACAACTTAATTAAACTATCTAAATCATCATTAACACTAACTAACCCAACCCTAAGCAAGTTTAGGCACTAAATAGAGATTAGAGGCTAAACTCACCCGTTAAGCGAGCCGGCGACATGGACGCGGCGGTGGCGATGAACCCGACACCCGTGAACCTCTACCGCGACGATCCAAGGTGGTCCCGAGCTCAACATAGTAGCAATAGCCTCTGCTTCCCACTGCAACATTCAAAAACTGCACTGCTGGAGGAGGAAGAAGCTGACCGGAGGAAAACGGGCTGCTCGGAGCTTTGGCAAGTGGCGGGCCGGTGACCAGCGGCACCTGGGGGTCGAGGGGGAACCACTAGTGGCTGGAATGGGCGTTGGTTTGGCCGGAAAGGAAAGAAAACAAGTGAAAAGGCGGAACAAAGTTGCTGCAGGCGGAACAATGACAGTCCGGCAACAGCCGGAATACGGGATGGCCGAAGGCTACTTCTGACGATGGGCTAACGCTTTCTAAATGAAAATTCTCTTCTGAACACGATGGCGCATGGCACGAGTCGAGATTCCAATGGGAAGGCAATGAACAACTCAGATTTTGGTGAAAAGTCAGAAACTGAAATTTCATGAAGGAAGGGAAACTAGAGAGAGAAGTGGTGTGGTTTTGGATAAGATGAAGGGGAGAGAGAGAGTGAAGTGAGGCTGAAGATAGGCCTCAATTAAGGCCATTAATTGCTTGTCTCAAGTCCCCAAAAACATGACATCATCTTCTCTCTTCTTTTTTGACATTTCTTCAAAATATCCAAGGGCATTTTCGTCATTTCCACCTTGCACATTTCCTGATGTGCCCTTGGGCTGAAAATGAAGGGCGGGCCTAGTAAACAGGCTTGAAAATGAATAGGAACGGACTCGGAAATTTGTTGGGCTCGAATTGGCTCAAGGTTAGACAACGGGCTTTGAAGGGTAAATTGCCGATTTGGTCCAATGGGCACACTTGCTTGCCTTGGGCCTTCCATGGCAGCTGTCCCACCTTGGGAGTGAGGCCCACACTGATCTTGCCCGGCCCACGTCCTCGTAGGCTCGTTTCCTCGGTCTGTAAACTCCTTTTCCAATTACTCGGCTTAATTGGCACTGTCGACTATCGAAGACGCATCGTCCAAAAGTCCGTCGCGGACGTTCTCGACAATTCAAAGTCCAATACTGGATTCTCATGCCTTGTCAATTTTGCCCAAATGCCATTTTGGTACTACTCAGATTGACAGGCGGCTTCAAGGATTCACGCGTAACCGACTCATGCCAATTCACATTCAAGATTTCTCGACACATGGATGTCCTTGACTACATGAAATTGCGAAGGATCGACATAGGGTCGTTCGCAGATTCGATAACAGTAGACGGAATCACCTGTCGTCCCATTATTTTTGTCCACGAATCGACTTCTAGTTGTCCTTGAAATCGGCCTGCATGACTATAGGATCGTCCTTACGCAAGTCTTACGGTTGAGTCATTTTCTCATGACAAGTTCTTTAGTTGCATGAGTTCTGTTCTCATTAGCATTTCCCCTCAAGGTCAGTATCTCAAGAGTGATAAGTTCCGAGTGAGATCAACCAACAATGCATTGGCGAAATTAACGTTCCTTTCTCCCTCAAAGGGCTCGAATTTCAGGATATTACCCAAAATTTTTCCCGTCAGCCATCTAAAATTGAAAAGTGTACCTCGTCGGGTTACATGAGAAAAAGGGAGTAACTAGACGAGTCCTTGAGATAAAGGTAATTACGCATCATCATCTGAGGCTTCCCACCATCTTCGCTTTCGATTTTTTCCTGTATTTTCTCTGTGTTGTTGTCTTTTGACCTTTTCTCTGTGTTTTGTCTTTTTTTCTCTTCAACTATCAAAAACCTTGTAAAGCTCTTTTTCCGATGTCTTCCATCTGTCTCCCCAATTCTGGGTCGTCCTCCTTGCTTTTTCACCACAAGGTAACTTTCCTTTTCAGTCTTTCCCCTTTTCGTCAAGCTCTTAGTTTGAATGTGATTAGTTCTTTGATTTTCCCATGGCTTCAGATTTCCGGGCATACTGTTTTCACCTTTCTATCAATTGGGATTCAAGGATTGTCATTTCCTTGACGTGATTTGTTAATACTTTCATCTTTTTGGAAGATTTTCTTGTACTTCGTTAAATGAACTTCCGAATGGGATTGTTTCTTTTCATGCGTGAGAAAAATGTTGAACCCTAATTCTATAAAATTTTCAGCAAGGAGCACCTGCGGAACTTAATTCTGCAGAGATCGAATTCGCTGAGGGTTTCCAGACATTACGGAACGAATCTATACTTTCCTTTAGAACAACCGAGTTTCAATTTAGCGGACTGCATCAACTTTTATCAGGTCCGAAAGTCTGCACAAATTTGGGTTAAATTGAGGTGATCAAGAAGTGCTTGAGAACATGGAAGATTGGCACCCGGCGAAAAGAAGCGTGCGTAACGAGGATGAAATACCAGGGAACGCAGACACTGAACCGGGAAAACTCAACGGGCTTAACGTCACGACAGGGCCAATGTTCTTGCACGGCGAATTGGACATGTACATAGTGGAGGCCAAACCCCTCCCAAACATGGACCTAGCCTCGGAGAGAATAAGGCAGCGCTGCTCCATGCTCGGGCCACCCTGCGTGCCCGCATTACGCAGGCAGCGGCCCGTCCCTGCCTGCTCCTCGGGAAAGCACTAAATGATCACAAGCAACCCCTATGTGTCTATCTGCCTGGCGGGGGCCACAATTGCCCGGAGCCGGGTGATCCCAAACTGTGAGAACCCCTTGTGGGACGAGTGGTTTTGCGTTCCCGTGGAGCACCCAGTAGTGAAGGTGGAGTTCCATGTGAAGGACAACGACGTGTTTGGGGCTGAGCTCATCGGGGTTGTGGAGATCCTAGTGGCCAAGATTGTGTTCAGTGACATGATCAATGATTGGCTCCCAATAATTGGCAACTTTGGGAGCCCCCTTAAGCCCTACCTAGAACTTCACATATCAATCCAATTCAAGCCGGTCAGCGACAACCCCTTGTACAAGGATGGTGTTGGGTTGGGCCAAACTATGTGGGTGTCCCAAACACATATTTTCCACTAAGGAAAGGTGGGGACGTGACACTGCACCAAGATGCTCATGTCCCTGAGGGCTAGCTCCCTCAGATTTTGCTTGATGATGGGAAGATTTATGAGCAAGGCAAGTGCTGGGGGGACACATGCCATACCATTTTGGAGGCCCACCAGCTCCATCTATTTGAGGCTTGTGGAGAGCCCTCAAGGGAATTGCCCAATGGACAAGTCCGAGGAAGGTGTCCGAGGAAGGTGAGTGGTCGTGCTCGTTTGGGATGACAAGAATTCGCACGACAAATACCTTTTGAAGACGGTAATACTAAACCATTCTCACATGTAATTAAGCATTTTTAAAACATGGAAATGTCTATATGGTTTTCAGGATGATCGGAGTAATGCCAGGTCAAGGAAAATTTGTTCGACTATGGCTTCCATCATTGTTGATTTGTTGGGCCAGTGTAGTAGAGCATTTCGAAGTTACAACCAATGCATCAATGGTGATGAGAGCCGCATGTGAACAAAGGTCTAGAACAAATTTCTTCTCAAACGGCAAGGCATCTAAGGAGCAAGGATCACTCTTTTATCAATGGTGCATAGTTAGTGAATGATTTTCTTATCACTCTTTTATCAATGGTGCATAGTTAGTGAATGATTTTCTTACTTGTACTATCGGCTTAATGAATGTTTAAAGAATAAGAAGTTTTCTGTTTTTTGACACAAAGGGTGGACTAATCAAAGTCTTAAACTCTAATAGTTCTTTCTTTCAGCTAGCCTTTACAAAATGCAATGGGAGAATATGTTATGTAGTGACTCTTTTCTTGAATGAGTATCCTTATTTATGACGCAACCCAATGTTTGGCCAAATTTTAAATCCACGCTCTCTGTGATAGAAAATCTGTACATTAATTAACTTTGGAAAAGATAGTTTTTTGTTGAGATCTCTTGTCATTGAGACTCGGAAGGTGCCACATTGTCGTGCAGGATGGTATGATGAAAACTCATGACGAAGAGACAAAGAAGTTTTTCCGACACTCTAGCGTCCACTGTGTGCTTGCTGCTCGCTATGCAAGCACCAAACTTAGCATCTTCAAGCAACAAGTATGTATCCTTAGACATTTAGGTCAATATCGTTAGATTGCATCAAAAGCACTGCTTTTGCTGTTTATTACTTGATTATTCCAATCAGGTGTAATTTCATGGGGAGGGTTGTCCTTTTATTAGACAATCTGCGGAAGTTTATTGATCTGTCTCATGCTGTCCTAGATCATATCATGTGTTTTTTGACCTAATGACATGCATTTAGGACAGTTCTAATAGGATATTTTACAGTATTGCAGAGGTTGCCTGTATTCAATTGAAGTCCAGCATCAATCTACAGAAATGTTTGGTTTAATTCGTTTGTGTATGGATCTTTTGTAGTCCAGGTGGTGGGGACCCTGTATACGCACCACCAAAAGTGTGTGGTTCTCGACACTCAAGCCTCGGGAAACAACCGCAAAATAACAGCTTTCATTGGCGGGCTAGACCTATATGATGGCCGATATGACACTCCTGAGCACACACTCTATAGTGATCTTGACACCGTCTTTAAGAATGACATTCACAACCCAACATTCACGGTATTAAGCTAATGTTTACCTTCAGCATTTTAATGATACGTATGTGTTATTTTCTGATCATGTGTTTGTTGCTTTTCTTGTGACGATTGTAGTCTACTGTCAATGTCCCAAGGCAACCGTGGCATGATTTACATTGCAAAGTTGAGGGACAAGCTGCGTATGACATATTGAAGAATTTCGAACAGAGATGGAAAAAGGTGGCAAAGTGGCGCAAGTTGAAGCTGAAAAATGTTGGGCGTTGGCATGAGAATGCTCTCTTAAGGCTTGATAGGATTTCATGGATACTTTGTCCCTCGACAAGCCTCGATGGTGACAAAAAATAACAAGTTAGGGACGAAGACGACCCAAAAAATTGGCACGTGCAGGTCGGGAAACATTCTGTAAAATTAATGATCATTTTCAAGGACTTCATTCATATACAAAATGAAGTGTAATGATCGTCTTTCATTTGTATTTTACGTTGGCATAGGTCTTCAGATCGATTGATTCAGGATCTGTAAAAGGATTCCCAAAGAGCGTTGAAGAAGCTGCAAACCAAGCAAGTTTTAGCAGCTAATACCGTGCCAGTTGATTTGCAAGTGGCTATTATACATGTATAGCTTGAAAAGTTTTCCTTCATTAGTAAGTCACTCCTTTCTTATGCGCCATCATTAGTGTTTTTGAATAGAGATTGAAGTCCATAATGATAATGTTGCTTCTTTCAATCTCTTCGTGGTTGCAGAATCTTACATGCGGAAAGAACTTGAAAGTAGACGAGCATTCACACGGCATACGTGAAAGCCATTAGATCGGCGCAACACTTCATTTATATTGAAAATCAGTATTTTCTTGGCTCTTCCTATCATTGGCCATCATACAAAAATGCAGGTATAAGATGCACGTTTCTATTCATTTTGACTGAGTTAAAGAGTATTCAGACTTTGCTCCCTCGGGGGATTATTAGCTAATGATAGCTAGAACTCACTTGAAACTGAATTCTGATTCAATATGTAATAATTTTTAGTTTTGTTTCGGCCTATCTAATTTGTTGAGTTTAAGTTTTGATGTCAACCGATGCTTGATTTGATTTTGACAAGCAGGTGCAAACAATTTAGTGCCAATGGAGTTGGCATTGAAGATCGCAAGCAAGATCAATGCAAATGAGCGCTTTTGTGTGTATATACCAATGTGGCCAGAGGGTGTCCCTACTAGTGCTGCCATGCAAGAAATTCTCTTCTGGCAGGTCATATAAACTATAAGCTCTTTGATCTTGCAAGGAAATAGTGATGATACATGCAAATCAATAACGTTATTTCAATATAGATGATGTCCTAGCCATTTGCAACTAAATAACACGACAAATGGAATTAAGCAGAAAACAAAGTGATCCCAGCAGACCAAGCCTAGAAAATTTGAGATCCAACCTCATTTCAGTCATTTTAATATTTTTCTCCAAGAGATATGATGATATAAAAGATCTAACATTCACTATTCTCACATGTGTGTATTGATAATGTGGACAGGAAAAAACCATGACGATGATGTACAAAATTATCGCCCAGGCTCTCGAAAAAGCTGGATTGTCACACAAGTACCGTCCACTAGATTACTTGAACTTCTATTGCCTTGGCACGCGGGAGCCCAAGCAACGAACCAACAATCCGAAAATAATGCCTTGGTTTGAGTGGTAACAAGACTTTTGGTTTGAAACATGCTGTCGTTTTTCTATCCATGCGGGCATCGGTTCAAAAGTTTCACAGATTCATGATATATGTGCATGCCAAGGGGATGATAGTAGATGATGAGTATGTGATCATGGGATCGGCAACTATCAACCAAAGATCTCTGGATGGCTCAAGAGACACTGAAATTGCAATGGGGGCTTATCAGCCACATCACACTTGGGCCGGGAAAAAGAGGCATCCGCATGGCCAGGTTAGTTACATCAGGTTGACCTCTCATCTGAATATATGTAAGGCATACGCCAGAGTGAGTGCAGCGAAAAATTCATTCATAAACTTAATCTTGTATATAATTATGTCAAGTTATGCCACATAGGTTTACGGTTATAGGATGTCGCTTTGGGTGGAGCACTTGGGAGATTTAGAGGACAGCTTTAGGGAACCTCAAAGCACTGAATGTGTGAAGAAGGTGAACAAAATAGCCAAACAGAATTGGAAAGCTTATATGGATGAGGACCAACATAATCCCAAGGAAATGAGAGGTCACCTAATGCAGTATCCGATTCATGTGAGTAGAGATGGTAAAGTTGGTCCTTTGGCCGGTTTTGAAATGTTTCCTGATGTTGGCGGCAAAATCCTTGGATCGCCCACAACTCTTCCCGATGCTCTCACGACATGATCAAATATGTAAATTAGTTTTCGATTATGAGAATGTGCAAATGCAATATAAAATTTTCAAATGATTTTGGATCAGATCACAGTAATTTAAACAACTGAAATTGAGAAATATGAGAAGAATGAGCATTTATGGCATGACAAAGCAAGTTGTGATTCAGATAGATACTCTCTACCAATTAAAGTAAGTTGTGGGCAAGACATGCAATGTCATTGTTGTATAAAATGCTTCGAATGATTTGATGTTATAGTGTGAACGTTGAGGATAAATTCATATAGTTCATCAAGTTCTAGGCTAAGTGTTTTCCATTAAAGATTTATAGCATAAACTTCTCGGAGGGAAAAAGATACAACTTTTTTGGATCAAAAAAAATGATCTTGCTGGCCTTGTCGATCATAGGGTTTTCTCCACCGGCTTATGGAGAAGGAAGAAACATGTCTTGATCTTTTTTAAGAGACATAAAACTAAATAATATTATTAAAAGTGTATTTTAGTTAGAAAACTCATTGAAATCTATTTTGTGAATTTTTGAGAGAGCCTAAAATTCTAATATAATATACTAAAATTTAATTTGAGCACGTTAAATTCATTCACATTTAAATAAAGGAATTTATTTTTTAATAATATTTGAAGAGCTTTGTCAAGAATAAAGTAAACTCATGGGAAAATCTCTTGGTAATAGATGGTAAGTGCATAGAAAGTGCATTTGGTTTTGATGACTTTAGAGCAAATTTAAATCCGTTCTAAAAATAAAAAAATCAGCAAATAATCAGGAAAGGATAATCTAGTCGTGGAGAGTTTGAAATTCCAATGGACCGAAGGATTTCTAGGGAGATGTTAGTGAGTTGAGCAAAAGTTGGCTACCATCTTGGTAGATTTTTGCTGATAATAAATGGAGGATAGAGGAAGGCTAGTACGAGAGCGAATAACACACAATCTTAGAAAGAGAAAATATTAGGTGAGTTTAATATGCCACATGGGATATACAAGAAACCATCCAACGATTGACACAGATTATTCAAATTATGATAGACCCTCTCTCTCCTCTCTCTCCCCCTTGTTAAAATATCTTTGTTACGAAGACAGGAAAAAAATCGCACCCAATAACTCTCCATTCATGCCTGGGATTTTTCCTAGGAATCGTTTTTCGATTATCATATTTAATTAATCAATTTAATTTTTGTTATGAAACTTCATGAATCATCCTATTGATATTTTGGATAGAAAATCTATTCAGATCAATTTAATTTTTGTGATAAAACTTCGGACCATCATTTGAAAATTTCCCTAAGAATAAATAAGTAATGAGAAAAGTGTATTGAAAATCTTAAAACTTGTTATGGAAATATATTTTTGTCATAAAACTTCCAAAGAATGAAATTAAGTTCTAAAACTTATTATAAAAGTATAATCAAGTCGTAAAACTTTCAAAAAGTGCAATTAAGTTCTAGAACTTGTCAAATTAATCCAATCAAGTCATTTTCTTGATTGTATTTTTTGAAAGTTGTAGTACTCGATTGCACTTTCGTAATAAATTTTAAGACTTGATTATACTTTTTGAAAATTTTAAAACATGATCGCACTTTCATGACAAATTTTAAAACTTGATTATACTTTTTGAAATTTTTAGAATTCAATTATACTTTTATGACAAGTTTTAGTTCTTCTAGTGCACTTATCCCGTTAATTTAGCACAAATACTCCAAATTGAATCAACATGGGCATCCAAATTTCTAAAAGCAAATTATCCTCGCTAATAAGTGTAGGAGCCAGGCAATGTGTATACCTCTATCGAAAAATAATTCAAAAGGATAATGTAAGCTTAAAAAATCATTCAATAAAATGGGGGGTTTCAAATGTGTACTTTTCTTGGTACAAATAAATTGATTTGGGAAAAACCAGAAAATAACGCCTTTCATTGGCGGATTGGACCCATGTGATTGCTGATATGGAGTACATGCTCCATAAAAATCTTGACACCATCTTTAAGAATGACACTCACAACCCTACATTCATGGTAATTAAAGCTTATGTTTACATTTAGCATGTAATAACATGGAAATGTAATTTTCTGGTCATAAAAATTAATTGATTTTTGTGATGAGTGTAGTCCACCAGCAATGTCGCAAGGCAACCGTGGCATGATCTACATTGCAAAGTTGAGATGAACTGAAGCAGAGTCAAAGCAATTTTCAGTAGTGTCTTATTTTGAGTCAAAGCAATTTCGTCTTTTGATAAGTTTCTACCTGGAGTTGTTTTCAAAACCCGATTCCTACAATGATCCCCAAAACAAAGAGTATGGAAGTATGTTGACTCCACAGGAAATTTCATCTACGATGCATTTCTGCCACATTTTTTCAGTCATTTAGTCCATTCATCCTCAAATCCTATAACCTCAACTTTCCAATGTGTCTATGATTTGAGACCCTGCAACGCTTTTAGTTTTGTTAAGATTACTAAATCATTAGATCATAAGTATGAAACTGGAGTAATTACTCAAAGACCACCTCCAGTTCAGTATGGCAAGCTGGGTGGTTGGAATGTGTGATTGCAATAGAAACTACGACGGGCAAGGAGGTCAAGTGGCAGATAGACAATGGAGCCCTCAATGTGGTTTATCAAGGACCTTTGCAGCAGGATGCTCCACAAAATTAACCTCCTCGGCAAAGTTATGATCCCTAGGAGCAAAGTGAAAGAAGAAATCCCATGCCAATGAGCCATATGAATTGTGCCCCCGGTGGAAGGGATCCATATCAAGGACAGAGGAGAGATCTGGTGCATTCATGCCAGGTAAACTACAGTCAATAGAGTCATAACAACAATTGCTATCAGCAACAGAGAGACCTGCCGCAAGGAGATAGATGGAGCTCTGCACCTCCAGTGCATAATGGTTTATAGGAGAGACATTTGGAACTATCCACTTAATCCTAATAAAACATATAGGCAGGGTCCTGATGGATTTCAGGGGCAAGGTACTGGTAGTGCTGGTGACTAATCTTCCCTCCCCTGTAGAATTCATAAAAGGAACTCTCCACTGAATTCTATGAGGGAGGGAGGAAAACAAAAATATGGAACATCATTCTGAACAGCAGTGGCCAAGACTCTCATGGCAATATTAAGTATCTATCTCATCAATTTAATCACGCAATTACCATCCGATCATGTGAAATTGACCAGGAACCAAACTAAGAACTAAGACAAAATCCATCTAATTCATGCCTATTCCATAATTTCCAGCACACGTTCAGCATTTTAAAGAGCATACAAGACCACAAATCGTGATCGTTTGATGACTAATTGATATGAAATTGAAGCCATATCTTCCTACAAGCGCATATGAGTCTACTTGATCAAATGGCATTAATCTGGGAGCAAATTAATACTTAATTGAAACAAAGTAATCACGATCAGCATGCAATACTTCGGTTCTAGCATATTCAAGTTCGATTATGACTATAATTCTCACTAGTATCAACATGATATTCACAATATTACTTTCCTGGCATGAACATATATTATCTCATATTCAAAATAGCCTCAGGCTGGAATCAAAAGCACCTGATCAGCACCATGGATCGATTTCTAGTAGAGATTGATTCAATCATGACATAACTTCTTTCCAAGCAAACATGAAATTCACCACAACACAATCTTACATCACTACACATGCTTGCCCGAGTGGAATTGCATAAAATCAAGGACTAATGGACATCAGCTCAAGGCCGCAACCATTGCGAATCAACATGTACCGACAAGGTTCCAGCAGATTCAAAACAAGTTCGAAATTGAACACCTACGCTATTTTGATGAAGAAACAGAACTCAAATAAGCTTATATGACCATAATAGATCGATGATCTAGTAATGAAGAGAACTCTCGATCAAGAACTGAATCAAAATATACACTGACTTAGTTCCGGAATTACATCAAACAGGTGGTATACATTATGGTTGAGGAGCGACAATTCAAATCACTAATGCAGCCTCAACCACAGTCGATTTGCACACAGAGGGTAGCAAAAGCAACGGAAAATAGAGCAAATGTGGTTTAGTTGAATGAAGAATGTTTAGCTATAAAGCGATTGACTTCGGATATGAGGAGATAACAGAACCAACGTCGTGGAACGGAATCCGGCGGTCATGACCGAAGTTCGAGCACTGTTGGTGGATGGAGGTGTGGCGGCGGGTACGTCATGTGGTGGCCAGCGATGGAGGTGTGGCGGCGGCTCTTGGTGGATGGAGGGCGACAGAGAAGGAGAATGAACAAGGAATGAACATCAAGCGGGTCTCCACTGGTATCGGAGCTGACGCTAAAAGGGAATCGACAGATGGTTAGTCGAAGAGAGTTAAGGAAGAGAGCTAGAGAGAGAGACAAAAAAAAAAAGAAGGAAGAAAAGGTCCACGTGATGTAGAGTGCATGTGGGTCCCACTGAGAATTTGTGTGATGATTAACTATGATACAAAACTGATCTTTCGATTCAAAAGGTACAGAGGGCCAAAACAAAGCAACAAATGTCGAAAGGAATACCTCAAGTCTGCGGATCACTCGTGATATTCGTAATTGTTGGTGGCGGCGTTCCCAGTCACCAAGGACTTGGACCGGCTCTACTCCACAGCTTACTATACTCACATCTCGCAAGGATGGGAAGTCCTCAGTGCACGGGAATTTCAGAGAGTATCCTCGGGCAAGAAGCTCCTGAATTTCGGCAACTCGAAAAGTCTAAGAACAATTAAGTTGGAGAAGGTGATTGTCGTGCCGACTACTTCTTCCGGTTTTTCATGGCCAGCAATTTGTTTCATATCTTCACATGACTCCACCATCAACTGTTCAATTTGCCCGAGAAATTTTGCCGTGAAGGTAGGGAAAAGCATTTCCAAATGGGAGCACCTCACAACCTCCACGTCTCTCAAGTTTGGAAATGGGACATTTGGGAGATCATCGCATTGCCAAATGTGCCCCAAGTTTTCGAGATCACGCAAAACCAGCTTTGTCAATTTGCCACCCTCTATATCCATCCCATCACTTTTGTATATGATCTCGATCAAACGGCATGATCTCACTTCTAGGTTCTTAAGCAGCATTGTAGCCTCTTCCACATATGGGATGGGGCAAGACGTTGGAGATTGTCACATCGATTCAATTTAAGAATTCCAATTTGGAAAAGGAATCATTGGGAATTTGATTGTTCCATAGTTCTTTGCACTGAAGGCCTTCAATTTTTAGTTCTCTTATATTGGGAAATGAGACCTGCATGAGGATAATGTGAGCATGGAGGATTGTAGGACAAATTTATTACATTGTTTATTCTAAAACATGATAATGAAAATACAAACGATCACGATAAGAGATAGAGCAAACCATCTCCTTGAACAACAGTTGTGGTGATTCATAATTTCCTTTCTCGCCTAACTATCTCATGACTCTTATAAAACGCCGAATGAACATTCCAAAGATAGGGCACTGTAGAATATATAGATATCCTAAGGAAGGGAAACTCATCACACTACCTCTAATCCACCACCTTCTTTTTTGGGAACCACTTCCTTCATTTCTTTGCAACCCGCAACATATAGCCACTCATGTTTCCTTAGAGTTGGCCATACAATGGGGAAAGAGATTTCTTATGTCGGAGAAACTTTCAACGGAGAATTTTTTTAGACTAGGAAAACACAAAACCGTTTGGGAGTCGCTCTTCACCACGCGTATCTCAGCCTCCCAGCTCCACTAACCCTCACTTTATCCAACTTGGGGAGCAATACAAATTTTTGCTCCAGATATTCTTTTGGGGAGGGGGTGCCGTCGATGCCTTCATGGCTCTAGTTGGCCCCATCTCGTTCCCTTTAGATTTTGGATCATGTGGGGCCCATCTCCACCCAAAGACTATGAATGCGTTCTTAGTGGTTGTCATGCGGTGCATTCTCTTCTTTCCCTTCTTGCCCCTCTTTTCTTTGAGGCATTTTTTTTTTCTAAATATTATACACATATATAATATGACAAGATTAATACCATAAAAAAAAAACCCTCAAAACGATGTATCGGTGTCATATTTAATGCAAACCAATTTTGGTGTCACATAAGATTTCAAACCAGTGCATTTGTGCCATACGTACCTTGAATTGATTTTTTGTATCACAAAAAAATCTCATGCCACATTAGCTTAGGAGAAATGTGATGCATATGTACTAATTAGAGGAATTAAGTGTGGAATTGGTGCATGGATTTGGTTTTTTCGGTGGTATTAACCTAGTATAATATTACATATACTTTAGAATCATGATGGAAAGTAAAAGCAATCACCAAAAAAATGGAAAAGATATGGAAAGATGATTTTCTACTAACAGACAAATATAAGGGTATGTGGCGGAAAAGCCACTAACATATTACCGATATTATGAAATGTTGGTATTATTGTCGACCCATCTAGAAAGATGAACATAGTTTTCCCTTCCTTTTTTTTTCTTTAAAATAATGGTGTGAACATGGAGGGTGGGGAGCCGTGGTCAAAAGGTCTCTTTTGGTGAACATGATGAGCGATTGGAGGGAAGCGCTTATCTAGGGCAGTCTTCAACTAACCGCGTGTCCGGATGTCCCCTCTCCCTGGCTTCCCTTCTTTTGTCTCGTTTATCCATTTGTTCATTCTATCTCCACAGAAGAGCATCGAGAAGTGACCAGCGCCATACTGCCTTAAGTCTAACAGCCTCGTGTCCACTCTAAGATGCTTAGTTTGAGCCACATACATCTTGCCCATGCGCTACTTTTAAGTTATGAGATCGACGGTCACATTAAGGCTCTAGGGATCAAAGCGTCCCTTCAAGGTCGCAAGTGTCCAAGAAGCAGAGGCCGCTAGAAGTTCAATCACGACAATGCTCGAACTTTGCAGTCTCGTGAAAGGGAAATGACTCGTTTTTTAATCAATTTTTTGCCTGACTTGAACCTTTGCTTATTTATTTATCTAGTTATTTTTTTATTGTTTGTTCCACTATAAGTCTGAAAGGTGGTTTATGAGTCCCTTGAGAGACTAAATATATCCTTCAATCCCAATGTCTCCTATTCAAGTTCATTTTGTCCTAATTTCTACATGAAGTGTCCATATTATACAAACGACTAGTTACCGAAATTGAACGACGTTTTCGGGGAGGGATCCTTTAAAACCTTGACACTTTTCAAGTTGTGCAATCTCTCTACGATTGGGGAAGGGAACACGTTGACTAGCTTAGAGCAATTTTTATTTTTAAGGGTGGGGGTGACTAATTTGCAGAAGGAACTTATGGGAAGTTCACTGTGCACCTTGCCATATTCTTTTGAAGGATTTTACTGAGCAAAGCGTTAATTCCTCCAAACATGGTAAACCAATCTGCTTATAAGAGTTATGCATCACATCATAGCTATGAAAAATTTGACAATTTGGCCTAATCCTATACCACTCTATCTGATGAGGTGGAAGAATTAATTTTCATTGAACGCCTTACTCTAACAAATGTAGTTATAAATTGTGAACACATATTAACTAATAAAATCAAGTAAAAATCTTCAAAGAGATATTATTACTGCGGGTGACTATGGCTATTATAGTTATTATCAAAAGAGAAAGGATGCATACCTTTCGATTGAAGAAGGAATCAGCACAAGCATCATCTTGTGAATTTGAAGTAATGATTGCTGACTCTTTCTTTCCATGAGGACATGAGAAGAATTTCTTCATGGGACAATCATTTATATGTAGTCTTTGCAGTAGTGGGAACTCTATAATATCATCTGTGCCTCCATCTCTTCCTCCTTCATCCACAATCACCATCTCCATATTTCGACAATGCTCCACATCAATGTATTCGATTTCTCCTCCTGTCACAATAAGACGCATTATAATGGCTAATTTTCGAATGCTTTGTCTCATCTATATCAATATACATATTATGAGTCATGCAATGTGCATCATTTTGCATGACTTATTTTCACTAAACTAATTACATTAAAAAATCTCCCCCAATAAATAATTCAAAAGGATGATGTAACCTTAAGAAATCATTCAATAATATGGGAGATTCCATCGTGTACTTTTTGCTTATACAAATAGAATCTTAACTCAGGGCTTGATAAGAGGGTCATGGGTTCATAGGGAAACGAAATTGACATCAACTTTACCAGCTTATCCTCCTCTAGAAGTGTTTTACCTATGAGAGCCGTTAACTGTAGTCCCTCTAGTGAGGATGCCTAGCTTGGCTGTGTTCTTATTTTAATGTGTCGGTGTCCACACGTCTCACATCTTTTGTTCCAAGTTGTATATTTTTTTTCCCAACAAGGTGGGAAACTCCCGTGCTTTACATCCCACAGTTCAGACAAAGCAAGTTAAGAACTTACTCTAGTCCCAAATTGCCTCATTGTTAGGAGCTCTAAGTTTAAAAGTTCTTACCCAAATGAAAAAAGTATATCGTCGATAAAAATTTCAATATCTGACTAAATTAAATAACACAATAGTCCAATGGAAAAGATATTCTTAAAAAGAAGTTATAGTCCTATATAAGGATAAATATCCAACTATAATCTAAGTTGTGGCACATAATGATTGTTTCAATAGTTTTGACATAAAATTGGTCCGACTCTATTCCACAACTTAATCTACTCAAGACTTGCAAGGATGGGCATCGCACAATGTATTTATGTGGCAAGATGCTCCTAAATTTCGACAAATCAAAAAGTGTAGAAGTAGTAAATATGGAGAAGGTGATTGTTGAACTAATTAAGAGGCCATTGTATTGCCAAATGTGCCTCAAGTTGTTCAGATGAGATAAAACGAGTGTCTTCAATTTACCAATCACCGTATCCATACCATCACCTTCAAATATGATCTCGGTCGAATGGCATGAAGTCACTCGTACTTCCTTGAGACTGTGGTGTAGCCTCTTCCACATATGGGATGGGACAATATGTTGGAGATTGTCACAGCGATTCAATTCAAGGGATTCCAATTTGCAAAAGGAATCAGTGGGAATTTGATCTTTCCATAGCTCTTCACACAGAACACCTTTAATTTCGAGTCTTCTTATATTGGGAAATGTGATCTGCATGAGGATAATGTGAGAAAGGAGGATACGTAGGACAAATTATTACATCGTTCGTTCTAAAACATGATAATGCAAGAATGCAAATGATCACAATAAGCGATAGAGCAAACCATCTCATTGAACAACATTTGTGGTGATTTATCATTTTCTTCGGCCATCTCACCTAACTACATCATGACACTTAATAGGATGCCGGATGAACGTTCCAAAAATAGGGCACTGCAGAATATATAGATATCCTAAGGAAGGGAAACTCATCACACTACCTTTGATCGACCACCTTCGTTTTTGGGAACCACTTCCTTCATTTGTTTGCAACCCGTAATGTATACCCACTCATGTTTCCTTATAGTTTGCGTAATGTATAGCCACTCATGTTTCCTTAGAGTTGCGGCCGTACAACGGGGGAAGAGATTTCTTACGTCGGAGAAACTTTCAACGGAGACATTTTTTAGACTAGGAAAACACAAAACAATTTGGGAGTTGGTCTTCACCACGTGTATCTCAGCCTTCCAACTCCACTCACCCTCACTTTTTCCAACTTGGGGAGCAATACAAATTTTTGCTTCGGATATTCCTTGGGGGAGGGGTACAGTCGATGCCTTCATGGCTCTAGCTGGCCCCAATCTCACTCCCTTCAGATTTTGGACCGCGTGGGGCCCATCCCCACCCAAAGGCTACGATCGCGTTTCAAACGGTCGTCATGTGGTGCATTCTCTTCTTACCCTTCTCCCCCCTCTTTTCTTTGAGGAAATTCCTTTTCTAAATATTATATATATACACAATTATAATATAATAAGATTAATAACATCAAAAAAACCCTCAAAACTAATGCATTGGTATCATATTTAATGTAGACTGATTTTGGCATCGCATAAAATTCCAAACCAAAGCGTTCTTGCCATACTAAACTTGAATCAATTTTTTGTATAATAAAAAAATCTTGTGCACATTAGTTTGGGAGAAATGTGATGCATATGTATTGATTAGAGATTTATTACGTTACAAAAATTAGTTCGAATTAAATGTGAAATTGGTGTACTGATTTGTTTTTTTTTTCCGTGGTATTAACTCAATATAATATTACATATCCTTAAGAATCACGATGGAATGTAAAAGCAATCACCAAAAAATGGAAAAAATATGAAAATATTATTCTCTGCTAACAAACAAATATATGGGGGGTGTCAAGAGCACTTTTGTGGAGGAAAAGCCACTAATATATTAGCCAGTATTATGAAGTGTTTGTATTGTAGTCGGCCCATCTAGAAAGTTGAATATAATTTTCCCCCCTTTTTTTCCTTAAAATGATGGTGTGAACATGGACGGTGGGGAGCCGTGGTTAAAGGGTCTCTTTTGGTGTACGCTGTTCGGAGATGCACCCCCATAAACATCTCTAAAGAGATATCATTACTTGCCCCACAAATTGCAGGCCTATGAATATTATGGACATTATATAAAGGGAAGGGATGCGTACCTTTTGATCGAAGAAAGAATCGGAATAAGCATCTTGTGAATATGAAGTAGTGGTTGTCAAGTCTTTCTTTCCACTAGGACATGAGAAGAATTTCTCCATGGCACACTTAGCTATAACGAGTCTTTTCAGCAGCGGGAACTCTATAATATCATCCGTCCCTTCATCTCTTCCTTCTTCATCCACAATCATGGACTTCATATTTGGACAAGCCGATACGAAAATGCCTCTAATTTCTCTAAGACATTTAGCCACAGATACCGGAAAGAGAAATGCTAGCCCCGTGTCCTGGACCCCGAGTTCCTTCAAGTTTCGAAATGCTACTATTCCTTGTAATTGCACATCCTGTTTCCATATGTGCTGCAGGTTCCGTAAGCTTCTTAATCTCAATTTCTCTAGCCGAGAGAGAATCTCGACATGTCCTGCAACTTTTAGGTCCCTCAACTCGAAAATTGCTTTTGTTGAATCACAACGATAAATGTCCAACGACTCCAAATTTGGCAGCATCGGTATCCAATCTGATTTCAGAATACTCGACGTGGATTTAGAGTCCCCAATGCTTATCGATTTCAGATTGATGTATTCTAATGGAGGTTGACTATAGAGTATCTTCTCCAGGTCGAGGGGTCCACCGATCGTTAATTCTTCCAAGCGAGGGAATGAAACCTAACAAAGTGCCACAATGAAGCTCAGTAAGGGCTCTACGGTTTCTATTAAGCATGCATAAAAGCAATTTTGTTTGCTTCGTAAATTTTTTTGCTAGCTATTCTGATCGTTAATAAATATCATATATCATTTTGTCAACTTGCGTTTTCAGCATAACCAAATATAAAAAAACAATTCACTTTCTAGGAAAAGTGACTTACCGGGAAAACATTCTTCAGCAAAAATGATTTCTCAGTACAACGAATGGACCCGAAGTATATGAATGGGCCCGGTGTCTTCTAGAAACGTCGAAAACTCGATTGATCAGAGAATTATGTGGAGGAGGAAATATCCTCAAAATAGCTGACATTGACGCATGACGTGTAGGAATCAGATGCAACTTGCATGTAGGTGGGACATGAATTATATGGACATTCTTTGTTACATTCGTTCACCTTCCATTTATTTAATCTCCGGACGTCACTTTCTTTCATTTTGAAATTGTTGAATTTCGTTAATTCATTTAAGATTCCTTCTCACATTAACTCGTTCAACAAACTCTCTTCTCTTCTCCATAAAATTGTTAAATAAGTAATAAATTAGTCATTGTAGAAATCCATGTTAGAACCCAAGTAATTAGTGCAGTTATTGAAAATTAAAAAAACAAAATAAAAAATAAAAATCAATAGGCTTCCCTCTAGCCGTAGCTGAATGTGAATCAAAATCTGTGGCTTGTGGTTTATTCGAGAGGATTTTTTATTTTTATTTATGATTCAAATATTAAAATGTACAAATAATCATAGATCAATGCAATAAGCTATATGTTCGGTGGACACCAATAAATATCACCTTATCCTAAATCCCCCAATAACAGCATATTTTGGAATCCTTTGCATAATTAAGAATTAATGAAACTTATACCCTTTCGAAAGTACATATTGACACAAGGAGAAAATGAAGAAGTCACCTGGAGTGGAGCACCCTCTGATGTGATACCAGCTGCTGTGCAAAAGCTCGTCATATTTGGTAAGTCAACCAATTCTAGAAGACGTACATTGGGCAACTCAACCATATTATCGATAGAACCAAAATCTTTTCCAGCATCGTCGGTGCTAATGGCTTGCATTGAGTGACATCCATTTACAGAAATCTCTTCTAGCTGTCCCAGTCTTTGCATTTGTGAAAGACACCACAAGTATTTCAATTGATCGCAATTTGAGACTCTGACAATTTTCAATTTGCTGAAGCACACTGAGTCGACACAGTCATGGCATATCTTTTCCAGATTAATTAGTCTTGTAAGGGACAAGGACTCTAAATTCGGGAAAGCACCATCGGATGAACTGGCAATGTACTTGATTGAGGGGCTGTCCTTAAGGTCGAGTTGCTTTAGTGTTGGAAATCCCCCAATGCACAACTCGTGAGCATTTTTCTTAAACTTACTCATTCCGTACAAATGCAAGCGTTGAGTGTTATGTAAAGTTTTCTTAATCCATTCTCTTGAAAGAATATGATCGCACCCTTCCAAGTTGAGAATCATAGTTCTCAATTCTTCATATTCCATCCAAGTCCATCGATCTCCTATCTGGATCCAAAAGTTGATCAAGTTCCCACATGGCAAGTCATCATCCTCCATGAGTACGGTGGGATCATCGATTAATATTTTCAAAGACGTTAGCTTTGTCAAGCTCTTCAACTCGGCAAGTCGAGCATTACACGATTTTGATTGTATTTCATCCACACCCATCCATTGAGCAAAGCTTTCCTTCATATGTAATTCTTCCAAGTTGATTAAGCCTTTTAGGGCACCAGGCTCGATTATCCTAAGGTAGCTGCAATTGCTTAGATTCAACAATCTCAAATTTGTCAGGTCCCCAATTTCTTTAGGCAGCCTAGAAATTGTAGACCCTGCGAAGCTGAGAATCTGCAATGTTTTGAGCTTGCCAAGAATTACCACATCCCCCACATCGCATTGGTCTAAATATAACGACCTGAGATTCCCGAGGATTTCGATTGAGGAAAGTGAAGTGGTGATATCCATGGAGCAAAGATACAGGACTCGGAGCTCCTTCATGTATGTAAAATCTAGTCTACAGCAATCTCCCTCACCAGGTCGAGGCGTAGGTCTCCACCCCCAATTTTTCAGTGAAGACAACATGAGTATCTTCAATTCAGGAAACGCACACTGCGTTAAACTAACCCTATCACTGCCAACATCAACTAGGCATATTGCCCAACATTGCTCGAGCTTTTCAATCTTTGGACGATAATTGTTGTTCATCATTAAGAAATTTTGACCTTCAAATGGAGTTGAGACGACCACCTCACTGTAAAGATCATGTATGGTTACATTTTTCTTGTTGTTGCCTCCATCTTGTAATAAACAAATGGAACGGAGGCTATTCAAAAGAGTGTTCAATCTATACCTTGAATCCTGTATCGTCCCATTGTATCCATCAAACAAGTCCAATCCTATACCTAGTCCCAGTAGAGTTTCGACTCGAATGGTCCCACCCATAAGACCGCAGAGCAAGAATAAGTACTTGGCGTCCTCACTCTTCAAATGGTCGTAACTCAACTTAACTATGGTTTCCACATTTGGCTCATCTATTTTTATCAACATGCTATCCCATACATACACTTCGCTATCTTTTAGAGTGCTCGCTGAGGTCAGATGTGTTAAACGATTGAGCATAATCAAATGGAGGTATTTTTTTTGTTCGGAGATTTTGTAGTTGCTGTGTAAGATAGGATAACACCCCCGTACGGCCCAGGGTATTGGAGGACGGGAGGGGCATCTTGGGGAACTAATAATATAGTAACGCCACAGATATCAACACCTCGTGCCCCTCTTTATGACCACCATGGTATCCTCTGAATGATTTCTTCCTCGCTCTAGATTTTGATATACGCCTACTGCTACAAGCCCTCTCTTTTGTGGCTGTTCTTTTAGTTGGAACCGCTGTGCGTTCATCGGATTGAACGTTTCCTCTTCTTCCGTCATTTCGTTTCCGGGTTCCATCAGTCCCGCCTCCCTCGGCATACATACATTCTTAACTCTCGTTGCTCCACAAAGAAGGGAAGAAAGATTGAAAGATAGAATTCAAAAAGGGGGAAAATGGGGGAGGTTTTTCTGTGTGTAGCTTCCACTGTGGCAGGGTGCCTGGTGGCTCCGGTCGGTCGTCTTTGCGGCTACGTGATATCCTACGACAGCCACGTTCTCGAACTCGAGGGCAAAGTTAAGGAGTTGGACAGCAACAGGCAAAGCGTGCAGGATTCCATCAATGAAGCTCAAAATAACATGAAGCCTATCAAAGACCATGTCAATGAATGGGTGGAAGAAGGGGAGAAAGAAGCCGAGGAGGCGCGCCGTGTCCTAAACGACGGAAGAGCTGAGAAGACTCGCTTCTACGGGTGTCTTCCCAACCCGAAGGTGCGATATCGTCTCGGCAGGGAGGCGAGGAGGAAAGCCGACCACATCCAGAAACTCATCGATCGGAAACCATCCGGGAAGGTCTACAACGATATTCCTCCAGCGCAGGTCGGTGGCGCTTCCGGCATGATTCCCTCGGCCGATGATCAAGGCAACACTGATTTTGAGTCTCGAGCTTCTATCTTAGAGGACATAATGAAAGCTCTGGATGATGAGAAGCACAAAGTCATTGGGGTCTATGGGCCTGGCGGCGTGGGAAAGACTACGCTGTTGAAGAAAGTCGAGAAGACACTGAAGAAAAAGGGAGACCGTTCGAAATGATCGTCAAAGTGGAAGTCTCGCGGACTCCAGACTTGATTAATATCCAAGGCCAGATAGCTGACGCCTTGAATCTGAGTCTGAAGGACAAGGAAACCCCACAGGGAAGAAGAGATCTTCTGTTACAGAGACTGCAGAGTAAACCGAATGAGAAGGTTCTCATTATATTGGACGACCTATGGGAGAAACTTAATTTGGAAGCCGTCGGAATTCCTTCAGGAGACACGAGCGGAAAATGCAAATTGTTACTCACATCGAGATTTCTGGATGTGCTGGGGAAGATGCTTGCTGATCGAAAATTTTTTCTTGAAGGCTTAAACAACGACGAAGCTTTCAGGCTATTTGAAAAGACGGTTGGCGATAGGCTCAAAGACAATGAGGATCTGAAATCAAAAGTGCATCAAGTGGTCAAGAAGCTTGCAGGTTTGCCTCTTCTGATCATCTCTGTTGCGAGCACCTTGAAAGATAGCGATGTGTATGTATGGAATAATGCATTGAAAAAAATAGATGAGCCAAATGTGGGAACCATAGTGAGGTTGAGTTTCGACCATTTGAAGAGTGAGGACACCAAGTCCTTATTCATGCTGTGTGGTCTTATTGGTGGAACTATTCGAGTCGAAATCCTGCTGGTTTTAGGCATGGGTTTGGGCTGTTTTGAGGAATCAATACAAGATTCAAGGGTTAGATTGAATACCATGCTCAGTGAACTCCGTTCCGCTTGTTTGTTGCTAGATGGTGGCGATGACAAGGACAATGCAACCATACATGATCTTTACAGTGAGGTGGTTGTCTCAACTCAATTAAGAGATCAGAATTCCTTAATGATGAACAATTATGTTCCATGGCGAAAGGAGAAGTTTGAGAAATGTTGGGCAATATGCCTAGCTGATGTTAAAAGAGATAGGCTTGCTGAACTAATGACGTATCAGTTTCCCAACTTGAAGATACTCATGTTGTCTCAACCAGAATATTGGCATCGGTACCGTCCACTCCCGTATGATGCAAGAGATTGTTCGGGATTGCTAGATTTCAAGTCCATGAAGGGGCTCCAAGCCCTATATATTCACTCCATCCGTATCACTAGTTTACCTTCCTCGATTGGAATTCTCGAGAACCTGCACTCGTTATACTTAGACAATTGCAATGTGGAGGATGCGGCAATTCTTGGCAAGCTCAAAGCTTTGCAGATACTGAGCCTCGCAAGGTCTAAGCTTTCTCGGCTACCTATAGAAATCGGGGACCTGAAAAATCTGATATCATTGAATCTAAGCTATTGCAACAAGCTGACAATCGAGTCTGGTGTCCTGAAACGCTTCATCAACTTGGAAGAGTTATATTTGCAGGGAAGCTTTGATCGATGGATGGGCAAATATGAAATACCGTCGGAATTGTGTAACGCAAGGCTTGTTGAATTGAACAGCTTGAAAAAGATAGTCTCTTTGGAAATATCAATCCCTGATCCCACTATACTTTTGGAGGATGATGACTTTCCATTTGGTAATCTGATCAGATTTAGGATCAACATAGGAAAAGCAATAAGGAGGGGGCCAATTGGAGATTTGAGAACCATGGAGCTCAAATTGGAAGAATGGGATAGTATTCTTTCAAAAGATTGGGTTCAAAAATTGCTGCAAAAAACTCAATACTTACATTTGGACGGATTGAAAGAGTTCAAGAAGAACACTCACGAGTTGTGCACCCAAGGATTTGGGGAATTGAAGCATCTTGATATTGCCAATAGCCCCTCAATTAATTACATTGCCAATTCATTTGATGGTCGCCCTCTCACCGCTTTTACAATGTTAGAGTCTTTGCGCCTCAATAATCTAAATAATCTAGAGAAGATATGTAATAGCCTTGTCACACCAGAGTGCTTTAGCATATTGAAAGTCGTGACTATTGAAAACTGCCCCCAATTGAAAAACCTGTGGTTCTTGTCAGAGATGCAAAGACTTGTACATTTGGAAAGGCTTATAGTAAGCTACTGTAACTCAATGCAAGCCATTATCACAAATGGTGCAGGAAATATAGGAGTTGCTGTTGACGACGCGGTTGAGTTGCCAAATTTACGTATTTTGGATTTGGTTGGGTTACCAAAAATGACGAGCTTTTGTACTGGAGCTGAGGATGCTCCAATCCAGGTAAATTTTTCCTCTTCTCCCTATGTCAATCTATGTTATTGAAAGGATATAAATTTCCTTAATGCTTAATCTCACAAATGATACCTAGATCGTACTATTATGAGGGATTTACGATAAGATGATATTGGCGTCCACCGAACATTAGTGCATAATGCTTTAAATTGGATTATTTGCACATTTTGAATCACAAATAAAAAATCCATTTAAAGAAAACACAAACCATACATTTTTATTCACATTCAACTATAGCTAGAGGGAAGCCTTTTTCTACGACTTTCTTTTTTCCGTTTTATTTTCAATGTTAGCCAACTGCACTGATTACTTGGCTCTAACTTTGGTTTTTACTGTGACTAATTTGTTACTTATTTAACAATTTTTTAATGAGAAGAAAAAACACTGTAAAGCGAACGAGAATGAATCTTGAACAAATGAACGGAATTCAACAATTTTAAAATGAAGGAACTGAGAGAGATCAAATAAATGGAAGGCAAACAATGAGCCACGTAACGTCACATAATTCATGTTTCACCTACATGAGAGTGGCAATTGATTCCCCCAGTGTGACTGTGCTACCACCGTTTTACGTCTGACATTTCTTTCGTGAGCTACTCCAGGGATATTTCCTTTGCCGTTCTTTCAAGCGCGATGAAAGATCTACACATTTTGCCCTCTAATAAAATGACTTTTAAATATTTGATTTCAATCAATTGAGTCTTTGACATTCTTAAGAGAAGTCAAGCCCATTTATGTATTTAGGATTCGTTTGTTTCATTGAATATTCATTGTTGCTGGAAAATTTTTTCTTAGTAAATTGTTATGCTAGAAAATGAATTGTTTTCTTGTATTTGGTTGTGCTGAAAATGCAAATCGAGAAAGTGTTTTATGATGTTTATTAATGAAGCGCAAAACTTTACAAAACAAAGACAAACATTGTCATGGAACCTTAATAGAAAGAAGTCCGAATAGGTTATATTTACTTGTTTGTAATGAAAACCAAAAAGTTAACAAGAAAATTATTAAAAGTTTAACTCCAATATGAATTTGTTTTCAATTTTGAAGGTCAAAATAGAAAACAAAAGAAAACAAAATTACGGTAGTTGTTTTGGAGAGAGAGAGAGAGAGAGAGAGAGAGACTTGTGCAGTTGTGCAATTGTGCTGCGTTAGCAGCATGATAGTGCTGAGGATATCCTCGTGAAAATGATTTCGCTTTTCATGGAAGACAAATTCTTTTCTTTTTCTTTTTTGTATTTTAGCCTTAGAGTATTAGTTATTTTCTCATGAAAATAGCTTTACTTCTAACAAACTCACCTTTAATGAGTTTTACTATGGTGCTTTGTTAGGTTTCATTGCCTCGCTTGGAATCCCTAAGAACAGATGGACTCTTTGGCCTGGAAGAGATACTCTACAATGACCCTTCAATGAAATACAGCAATCTAAAGAGGCTAGAGATAAAAAATTATAAATTCAGGTCGAAGTGTATTCTAAAATCAGATTGGATACTGAAGCTGTCAAATTTGGAGTTTATGGAAATTAACAACTTTCCATCAGCAGAAGTGTTTTATGACATGGAGGAGCTAAAACTCACTAGAGATGCTGAGATTCTCTCTCAGCTAACGACATTGAGGCTAGATCACTTGCAAAACCTGCAGTGTATGTGGAAACAAGACGTACAATTACAGGGAATATCAATATTTCGGAACCTAGGGGAGCTCAATGTCTACAATACGGGGCTGCCATTTCTCTTTCCGGTGTATGTGGCTAAATGTCTAAGAGCCATTAGAGACATTAAAGTGAGGAATTGTCCATTTATGAAGGCCGTGATTGTGGATGAAGAAGGAAGTGATGAAGGAACATATGATGTTATAGAGTTCCCACTACTGGAGCGACTATATATATATAAGTGTCCCATGAAGAAATTCTTCTCATATTCTCACGGAAATGAAAAGTCAGTAACTACTAATTCAGATTCACAAGATGCTAACTCCGATTCTTTCTTTGATCAAAAGGTACGAATCCCTTCTCTTGAGATTATACCTATAATAGCCATAGGCATGCACTTTGTGGGACAAGTAATAAAATCTTTCTGAAGATTTTTGTTTGGCTTATTAGTTAACGTGTGTTCATAATTTATACAGACTTGTCAGAGAAAGGGCACAAGTAAAATTTCATTCTTCCATTTCATCAAATAGATCCATTAGGATTAGGCCAAATTGTCAAATTTTTCGTAGCAACGATTTGATGCATAGATCTTATGAGCAGGCAAGTTTACCACGCTTGAAGCACTTTCACATTGAAGAACCCACCGAATGGATCGTCCAAAAGATATGGCACGGTGAACTTCCTGGAAGTTCCTTCTGCGAATTAGCCACCCTCCACATTGGAAATTGCTCTAAGCTGCTCAACGTCTTCCCTTCCACAATCATAAGGAGATTGCAAAACCTGAAAATTGTCTATACTGATGATTGTCCCTCCCTGGAATCATTGTTTGAGTGTGGGTCCCTTGATGAAAATACCGAGCAAAAAACTGTATTTCTCCCCAAATTGGAAAGAGTGACGGTGCACAGAGCAAGAAAGCTGAGATGCTTGGTGGAGAGTGACTCCCGAATGATTTTGTGTTTTCCTAGCCTAAAAGAAGTCGGTGTTCACCATTGCTCGGACATGAGATATCTCTTCCCCAATTTCACAGCCACAAGGCTAACGCAACTTGAGAAGATATGGATTAGCCATTGCGAACAAATGAAGGAAGTGGTTCTCAAGAAAGGTGGTGGTCAATCAAAGGCAGATGTGATGAATTTCCTCTCCTTAGTAGATCTAAGAATTCAGAACTGCCCTAATTTGGAAGCATTCATCCGAAGTCCTACGCAATTAGGCGAGATGGTCGAAGAAAATAATGAATCACCACAATCGTTGTTTAATGAGATGGTTTGTTCTATCCCTTAGATTATCTTCTCAAATTATCGTGTTTTAGAACGAACAATATAATAAATTTGTCCTACTTATCCTGCTTTCTCACATTATCCTCGTGCAGGTCATGTTTCCCAATATAAAAAGTCTACTTATTGTTGGCCCTCAGTGCAAAGAGTTATGGAACAATCAAATTCCTGCCGATTCCTTTAGCAAATTGGAATCTCTTGGATTGGAATATTGCGACAACCTCCAATGCGTAGCCCCGTCCCATATGTGGAAGAGGCTGCAGTGTTGTCTTGAGAACCTAAAAGTGATTTCATGCCGTTCGATCAAGATCATATACGAAGGTGACGGGACGGACACAGAGGGTGGTAAATTGAGGTATCTGGTTTTGCGTAATCTCGAAAACTTGAGGTGCATTTGGCAGTCTGACAGTCTCCCAAACATCCTGTTCCCAAACTTGAGAGATGTAGAGGTTGTGAGGTGCTCCCGTTTGGAAATGCTTTTCACTACGTTCACGGTGAAATTTCTCGGGCAAATCGAAGGTCTGGTGGTGGAGTCATGCAAAGATATGAAACTAATTGCTGGCAATGAAAAAGGGGAAGAAGGGAGCGGCACAGGAATTACCTTCTCCTCCAAGTTAACTCTTCTTAGACTTTTCGAGTTGCCCAAATTTAGAAACTTCTTACCTGAGGAATACTCTCTGAAATTCCGGCGCCCTGAGGACTTCCCATCCTTGCAAGTCGGGAGTATAGAAAGCTGTGGAGAAGAGCCGCACCAAGTCCATGGTGACTGGCGAGCCCACCAATATGAACGACGAAGGCGCAGGCTTGGAGGAACAATGGTATTCCCTTAAATATTTGGTTGCTTTTTGGTTTGGCTCTCCCGTCCCTTTGAATCGGAAAATCAGTTGGTATTAGTTAACAATGCACAATCCTCAGTGGGACCCACACCCACTCTGCATCACGTGGCCCCTCTCTCTCTCTGTAGCCACTCTTCCTTAACTCTCCTCTACTAATGATTTGTTGATTCCCTTTTATGCTCAGCTTGGGCCGTGGTGGTGGGACCATCACGTTTGAGCATCCATGAGTCAACTCTCTCGGTGATTTCAATCGAATCCCTTCCGCTCGCTCCGTTGCTGATCGTCACCGCTTCCCAATCGCCAACAGTTTACTTCCACCGCCGCAAAGAAGGTCTGTGATGTCTATGATGCCGGTGTGCTCGAACTTCGGTCATGGCTGCCTGCTTCGCCGATTCCATTCCTCGAAGTTGGTTCGGTTATCTCCTTACTCATGTCCAATGTCAATCGCTGCATAGCTAATCGTTCTAAATTCCACTAAATTCCCCATGTGCTCTGTTTTCCGTTGCTATTGCTTGTGTTTGTGTGCAAATCGACTGTGATTAAGGCTGTATTTATGATTTGAGCCTGTGCTCCTCGGCTGTAATGTATACTACCTGTTTGATAAAATTCCTGAACTAAGTCGGTGTGTATTTTGATTCAGTTCTCGACCGAGAATTCCCTTCGTTGCTATATTGTTGATCTATTCTGGTCATATAAGCATATTTGAGTTTTTTTTTTTCTTCATAAAAAAGTATAGGTATTCAATTTCAAACTTGTTTTGAATTTGCTGGAACCTTGTTGATATTTGTTGATTTGTGACTGTTGCAGCCCAGAGCTGATGTCAATTGGTCCTTGTTTTTATGCTATTCCACTCAAGAAAGCATATGTAGTGATATAAGATTGTATTATGATGAATTTCATGTTCCCTTGAAAAGAAATTATGTCATGAATGAATTAAATTCTGTTGGAAATCGATCCGTGTAAGCTGACTCCGTCTAGAGATCTCAAATTTGGTGCCCTTTTCATTCCAACTTGAAGCTAGTTTGGTTATGGGATCATATATGTTCATGCTAGGAAAGTAATATGGTGAATCTCATGCCAATTTTGCCCTTAGAGATCACATACTCATAACTGAACTTGAATATGCTAGAATCGAACTATGGCATGCTGACCTTGATTGCTTTGTTTGAATTCGGTATTAATTTAGTCTTGGATTGATTCCATTTTGATCAAGTACACTCATATGCGCTTGTCGGAAGATATGGCTCTACTTTCATGTCAATTAGTCATCAAACAATCACGATTTTACGGTCTTGTATGCTCTGTTACAATTCTGAATGTCTGCTGGAATTTGTGGAACAAGCGTGAATTAGATGGACTTTGTCTTAGTTTAGTTATCTTTTTATTTACTGTGGATAAGTGATATGACATGTTCAAGTTCCTTGTCAATTTCACATGTTCATATAGCGCTATTTAGACGAAAGTCCCACTAGAATGAAATTGGGGGCTGCATATCAAAATAGATAGATATTAACAAAGGGTCTCAACTCCTAGGGGTCAAACACTCACTTGTGAATATTCATGTCAGCCTAATTCTTAAAAAAAGCACAAATTTTAGGTCAACTCCTAATACTCACCTAACTTTTTCTTTTGTCTAAAAAATCACCAACTTTCACTTGAGTCCCGACTTAGACCGCCATTAAATTGCCATCCAAAATCGTCGTTAGAGGTCTGCCATTGCAGTCAACAATAAATCCATGTCAGCTAGCTACTCTCCAAAATGATGCTTTGTTGGTCCTAGAATTTGGGAAAAATTGAAGCAATTAGAGCTTGATTCTTCAATTCTAGAGTCGAGAGTCTTCAAATTCTGCGCTTGGGAATCTTCAATTCGTGAAACAGTGTCCTCCTCAAGATAGTTGGTTTGTTGAGCTTTCCATAAACCAACTATGCACTCTGTTGGTCTCGTGGTCTTAGGGACCAGGGGTTCATCAAAGAAAGCATCTTCTGCAGGATCATTCTCAGTGAGCCACCTGCATTCAAGGTCTTTGATTTATTTTGATTCTGGTTCTTCCGAACCGAGGATGGATAGCTATCTTCTTCAATGTCAGTGCTCATCTCCATTTAGCGCTTTGCACTTCGTGCATTACTCTTGCTGAGAGATGCGAGCTTGATGTCCTGTTGGGGTTGGTGATTGTGTCCAGGAGAATGACATCGACATAATTTATTCGCGTTTTGCCTATCCGAAAACTTAATTGAATGTTGATTCTTCAGCATTGCAATGTTTTATGCATAATTAAGCGTTGCTGCTATAGCTATGTGTTCAACATACATGATCAGAATGAATGACCATTAGAATGATCAGATCCTTCTTCATTCATTTGATCTATTCATTTTGTACTTCCAGCTCTGTGAAGATGAGAAGTGACTATGCATATTGGATTCGACTACTCTGAGTCATTGATAAGATGTCACACATCCAAAATTCTGCAGTAAAATGATTGTCAATATGTTATATTTGTGGCTTTGATAAGGCAAAAAATGTCACTTTTGCTCTCATGATTAACTTCTCGATTGTTCCACCAAGACCTTTCATAGTCTCATCTAATCACTCTCTCCAGATTGTCCTTGCTTCATAAACAATAATAAATTGAGATGAATTCATGTGTCTATACTTGAAGTAAGATTTGCACATGAAACTATGTTACTGTTAGTTGCTGATGTTGTTATCTGGTTTTAACTTTCATGACCTACATGCTCGGTTATAGCATCCCTGATTACGAGTCTTAGTTTATAACTTGACAACAATTTTCCATACTAATGGCAATGCCAACTTTCTTGTTGTCAGCTTGGATCCTAGTAGTTGTTCTCATGGCCTAAAGAACCCACATATTAATTAAAACAAGTTCCAAGGGCAGATCATATTAGGTGTTGAATGTGAAGATTAAATGAGAGCATTGAAGACAGAAGGAGGGTTTTTATATTGTTATTAATGAAGAATGTCTTCTCGAGGAATTTCGCACCCTTGTTTTTTCACGAACCAATTTTCTATTCTTGAAAAATCTTTTTGCGATATAAGACTATGCGTGAACTCACTTACCTCAGTAGCACCTGGGACGCAGCGCTTCCTCCATGGTCTCTTGCAAAAGCTGTGGCTTTCATATCCGGCGGGCCTTACCATTCACCGACCAAGTCGGGGACGTTTATGCCACGTGGCACGTGCCGTGGTCCCTCGCCCGGAAGCTGGATCGCTGGCATAGGAGGAGAAGCGGGCTTTATAGCCAACGGCAAACTAAGTAGCGTGGGACGGTAGGCGGTTCCTCGGTGCTAGATAGGCAGCTACTTTTTGTCCATGGTGGATGTGCTTCCATGCGGAACGGCTGTAACAATTATAGCATTTCGGAGGCGGTGGGGTCTGAAGGCGATTTTAGTACAAAGAAAGGCGATTTTTAATTAGCGGAGGACAAGATTTTGTCAATTGTATGGTCAGTTTGCAGGCCGACGTTGTGCTCTTGCGTGCAACGACACTTTGGCTACATTGAAGACTCTCCGACGGCTACTTCGGAAATTGCAATTCTATAAAAAAAATTCAAAGCTTGCTGTCGAATTTGGTTACCAACTTCTTCAAATTTTACAAGCGTGGTTCATAAACTACCAAAGTACTTAAGGATTTTACCAACATAAAAGGGATTAGTAAATTAACAACTTCTAAATTTCACTGGTAGATCTCAACATTGTAAGGATTTAGTAATATCCAAATAGATTAGATTTAGCAATGTCAAGTTGCATACTTTAAAAAAAAAAAATTAGAAGTGTGGTTCGTAAGTTATTAAGAATGAGATTAATTTACTTATATCAAATTAATTTGTAAGTAACCTCTTAGCCTAGTTGGCTTGGATCTTATCTTGATGTCTGAGTGGTGAAAAGTTCAAATCACCTACTCTTTGTCTTGTCCCACGAATTGAGGCATGTCTATCTTTGATTCCCCTTTTGGATGCCAAGTTTGAATCCTTCAGCCCATATACAATTCGGGCTTACTTGATGTTAGGGGTGGCTTTCCTCTTGGTGCCCTATGAAACAAAGAAGGTCGAAGCCTTAAAATTGCAATTGAAACTCTAGACTAAAATTGAATGTGGCCTTAAAACGAGAGGTACATTTTGATAGCAATTTCATAGAGAGGTTGAAAATACTAAATATATTTGAATATAGAGAGGAGACGGAACAATAATGAACACAACAATTAAAAACATTAAAGAAACTTAATTATAATCAACGCAATAGAAGAAGTGATGATTAAAACAACAATTTATAGTGGAAGAATACGAATATATTTTATCATGGAGCAGAGTGATAATGATAGGATATTAACCTAACAAAATTATAATAGGAAGAATATATAATTTTCGAATCATGCCTTCGGAAGAATATGGGTCTCATTAATGCAAAGCTGGTCCGACCACCTTGGGTCCTCTTACTTCCCTCCGTTTTCTCCAACTTTCAAGAGGAAATATTTGTGTGGGCCCCACAGGAAAATCTCTCTCTACCATTCTCTTCCTTCGGCAGGATGATGATATACCGTCATCCGTTAATAAAGAGAAGAGGCATTGATATTCTCTTTGTATCTGGATGCTCATTCAGTAGAAGGTCCCCTATTGATTCATTTTGCACAATCATCCTTCAATTTGTTACCGTCAACCAAATCACTCATCCACATACTCCAAAACAAAATGGTGTCACAAACAATTTACCTTAAAAAATTTGGATGTCCATGTTGATTCATTTTGGCATACTCCTCCTCTACATTTGAGAGCGAGAGAGAGAGAGAGAGAGAGAGAGAGAGAGAGAGAGAGAGAGAGAGAGAGAGAGAGAGAGAGCTACATCAGAGCAATGGTGGTAGAGGTGCCTGTTGGCACATGTTAGGGAGGGAGAGGCACATGAGGATTTGGAGTTGGCAATGAGAAGCATGAATTATTTTGATATTTTTGCACGGAATCGGAAAGATGATCATTATGCGTTGGCTAACAGTAGAGAGAGGTCAGAGAGGGAGGTGGTCAAGCTCAACCATTGAAGAACATGAGATCCATATAATCCTTGAAATAACCTCACATTATCAAGTCCATGCTATACTAACATGGAGTCAATGATCTAGTTAACATGCATATTTACATACAAATACACTTTATAATCACTGGTATAATTAATGAGGTGTAATTAATCCATAAAATTGGGATTTTTTTAGAACTATCGAAGAGAGGTGCTTAGAAATAACCAATGATTATGCTTATTTTATAAAATGAAAAGACATCCTCCATGAACCTTCAGTTTCCCAATAGAGTTGTGTGTATAACTCAAAACTTATGCATATTCACAAATTTAATAGGTAAGTGTCTCTTAGTTAGATATCATTGGAGTGCTTGAAATTCATTGAACACTCAGAGTAATCTCCATCAAGTATGGTGGTCCTTTTGTTGCACACACATTAGTAATTACTAGAGACAAGGGCCTATGCTTCCAGAGGTGGCCCTAAGAAAATACGCAAATATGGTAATTCAATCACATGCCTTGAGTAGGGAGAATAGACAGAAATACCATTTGAGCAACCTCTTTGATTAAAAGATAGGTGCCGCTTAGTTTTCTTGGAAGGAAACTGACCTAATTTAAAGTGAAAACTTTTTATTTTCCCTTATAAATAAATTCTTGATTTAGTAAATGATATATGTCATTGTGATCGTGGTTTTATATTATATTCTTTTGAAAATAGTTAGTTGCCGCCCTTGATTTAGTAAATGATATCTTACCTTTTCCGGAGAGGTGCAAGTTGGAGGAACATTACTCATCCTGGCAGTGCCATTGTAGTTCGTCGAGATCGAAACTTCATGTTGTCGCAACACTGCCACATATTTCAAGCATACTCGAAAGACCTGTCGACTCTCATTATCAATGAATGCTTGGCACTTTCCTGTTTTGAAAGGCTTGATGAAGTGGAGGAACTGCGAATTACTAAGTGTGAATGTATCGTGAGGATGTCTGCTCTGTCGTGCTCCGGTCCTTGGAGCCATCTCAATTAGAAAGATTTGTTGAGATTTAATTATAGGAATTGGGATCTTTGTTGCAGTCAACTGTTTCCTACTGTGATTCAATTGAATGATTACCTAATTTATGCAACTTGAAGAAGCTTAGGCTACGTATAGTAACCATTCTTTTTTGTTCTAAAACTATTTTTCTATTTCAAATTTGTTTCGAGAAGAAAAATTCATTTAGTAAAATAATTTCATTTTTCAATTTCTGAAACAGATTTTTATCCAGAAATAAGTTTGAAATAGAAATCGAAAACAAATAATTTTTTATCTTTTATTTTTGAAATATAAATCATAAATTATTTCTCTTTTTTACTTTTCATCCGAAAGAATTTGCTATCCGCCGGTCACCACCACCCCGCCCGCCGGCCGCCACTGTCACTACCGCCCCCTCCCCTTGCCGCCATTTGCTCGAGAGAGTGAAATATTTTTCATTATTAAACGAAGTTCTATTTCTATAATATAAATTGTGTATCATTATCAAACGCATTTTTTTCTCAGAAATTCATTTAAAAATAGAAATAAAAAATTTATTTCTCTTTCAAAAATTAATTTCTATCTAAAAATATTATCATTCGTGCCCCTAGTGTGTTGAACTGAAAGTTTGTCCTAAGCCCAGAGCCATCAAAGGCCGCAATAGCCTTAGGCGTTTCAGAGTACTCGGAGACGAATTGGATGTCTCTTGGAGCTACCACCTGGAACACAACTTATGAAAATTGCGCTGTGCTGCCTGTACAGGAGACATTATTACACATGGACCCTCCACAATTCAAGTGAATTTTTTTTTCTTGGTCGAACAATTCAAGTCAAGTTCAAACGTTGCATTTTCTTTAAAGCTGTATGAGGAACTCATCAAATTGATCATTTGTGAGCTTTGGGTAAGTTGTAGGTCAAATATAGGGCACGTTTATTTTACAAAAAACTCGATGATAAATGGAAAAAATATTTTTCAAAAATACAGTTAGTTTTTCTTTATTTGGTAATGTATGATTGAAAATGCTTTTTGATGTTTGGACCTCATTGGAAAATTGATTTTAATCTAAGCAAAAAAAAATTATTTTTATTTTTGAAAAATTCTATTTTTTATTATTTATTTATTTTTTCTCTTTCTTATTTTTTATTCTCTTTTTAAAAAATTAGGAATTTTAATTATTTTTCTTTTTTTTTTTTCGACTTTTTCTGCCGACACTAGCTAACGATGCCCAAGCAAGCTTGAGTTCATCGGGATTGAGTGAGCTACAAGCTTGGTAGCCTAAGTGGAGCTTAAGCTCACTAGCCTCACCCGAACATGAGGTCACCTAGATTGGCCAAGCCTCAAACTCGTTGGCCGACGTCGTGGCCGATCACTGAGGCATGTAGTCAACAAAGAAAGAAGGAGAAAGGAAAAGAAAGAAAAGAGAAAAGACGAAAAAAGAAAAAAAGAAACGCAAAAAGAAAAGAAAATGATGATGATTGAAATTTTTTAAATAAACAATTAAATAATCAATTTTTTAAAATTAGTATTATAAGAATACAAGTTTCATTAACCAAGGACCCAAAGAGTAGAAAAATATTTGGAAAAATGTTTTTAGTTGTTTCAAGGGAAAATCATTTTTCTGAATTTAAGTTTTGATGAGAAAACCATTTCCGTTGACTAATTTTTCCAAGCAAATCAAACACCCACAAAATAAATGCATCATTAATTTTATTACCGAGCATGTGGCTATATTGAGATCAAGAAGGCAAATGAAACCATTAGATGCCGAATCTGAAGAAGTACGTCTTGTTATAAGACATTTGATCGGTGGCAATGATAACATGGACTCTTGTCAATGTTATCTTAAGTCAGTTATAGGCTAACTTTAACTCTAATGCAACTTGAAGAGTAGGGTTGGCCATTGAAGAGTGTATCAAGACTCGGAACACTTTCCTACACTTATGTCATCACAAGTGTCATGATATATTGAATTTCTAGCATTTCTAGTATATGTTTTCAAAAATATTATGACATTTAAATGAACATTTTTTAGAAGTCGTGACATTTGAATAATAAAAAATAATAAAGTTTAAGTGATTAAAAAAATTAAGATATTGAAATGAATGTGATACAAAAATTACAGTGATATGATATGATCTCGCAATCACTGCAGGACGTTTATGCATGGGAGTGATAGATTTTTATGGTAGAGGAAAGCACGAGAAAAGCATGTGGGCCAAAACTGTTCAACTCCACATAGTACAACAAGAGAAAGTACCATTGCACCTAGCAGGGCTCTATTATTTGTGCAAACTTTATTAAAGCTGAGACTTAAAAGAGCTCGTGAAGTGACTGATATTAGAGTGCATTATCTGAATTAGAATATGGACTACAGCTAAGGTTGAGCATATCGAATCGACCGAATTGAAAACCACTTACATTAGACTGAATTGGCTAGTTGGATTTGCTTTTCAAAAGCGTTGGTTTGATTTTCGATATCATAAAAAAAGGATTAGTGATTTTCCAATTTCGGATAAAACTGGACAAGATTGACTCTTTTTTTAATTTTTTTTTTAAATTTATTGAAAATGACAATAAACCTTAAAATAGTAATAATTATAACATTTTTAAATTTTTTTAATTTCTTTTGCTAAGTTATCTGTTTTATTGGACAGGACAAGTTTAATTTCTTTTTTCTTTTTTCTTCTTTTCTCTTTTCTTTCTTTTCTTTTCTCCTTCTTTCTCCGTTGACTACGTGCCTCAGTGATCGGCCATGACGTGGGCCAATGAGTTCGAGGCTCGGCCAATCTAGGTGACCTCATGTTCGGGTGAGGCTAGTGAGCTTAAGCTCCGCTTAGGCTACCAAGCTTGTAGCTCACTCAATCCCGATGAACTCAAGCTTGCTTGGGCATCATCAGCCAATGTTGGCAGAAAAAGTTGAAAAAAGAAAAATAATTAAAATTCCTAATTTTTTTAAAAGAGAATAAAAAATAAGAAAGAGAAAAAAAGTAAAAAATAATTAAAAATTAGAATTTTTCAAAAATAAAAAATAATTGTTTTTGCTTAGATTAAAACCAATTTTCCAATGAGGTCTAAACATCAAAAAGCATTTTCAATCATACATTACCAAATAAAGAAAAATTAACCGTATTTTTGAAAAATGTTTTTTCCATTTATCATAGAGTTTTTTGAAAAACAAACGTGCCCTATATTTGACCTACAACTTACCCGAAGCTCCCAAATGATCAATTTGATGAGTTCCTCATACAGCTTTAAAGAAAATACAACGTTTGAACTTGACTTGAATTGTTCGACCAAGAAAAAAAAAATTCACTTGAATTGTGGAACGTCAATGTGTAATAATGTCTCCTGTACAGGGAGCACAGTGCAATTTTCATAAGTTGTGTTCCAGGTGGTAGCTCCAAGAGACATCCAATTCGTCTCCGAGTACTCTGAAGCGCCTAAGGCTATTGCGGCCATCAATGGCTCTGGGCTTAGGACAAAGTTTCATCTCAACACACTAGCGGCACGAATGATGATATTTTTAGATAGAAATTAATTTTAGGAAGAGAAATAAATTTTTTAATTTTTATTTTTGAATGAATTTCTGAACAAAAAAATGTGTTTGATAATGATACACAATTTATATTATAGAAATAGAAATTCATTTGATAATGAAAAAAAAAATTTCACTTTCTCGGGCGACGGCGGCACGGGAGGGGGTGATAGTGGCGGCGGGCGGCCGACGGCCGGCGGGTGGGGGTGGTGGTGACCAGCGGATAGCAAATTCCTTCGGATGAAAAGTAAAAAAGAGAAATAATTTATAATTTATATTTCAAAAGTAAAAATAAAAAATTATTTGTTTTTGATTTCTATTTTAAACTTATTTACGGAATAGAAATCTATTCCAGAAATAGGAAAATAAAATTATTTTACCAAACAGATTTCTCTTCTTGAAACAAATTTGAAATAGAAAAATAGTTTTAAAAAAAAATGATTACTATACGCAGCCTAAGCTTCTTCAAGTTGCACATATTAGGTAATCATTCAATTAAATCACAGTAGGAAACAGGTGACTGCAACAAAGATCCTAATTCCTGTAATTAAATCTCAACAAATCTTTCTAATTGAGATGGCTCCAAGGACCGGAGCACGACAGAGCAAACATCCTCACGAGGCATTCACACTTAGTAATTCGCAATTCCCTCCACTTCATCGAGCCTTTCAAAACAGGAAAGTGCCGAGCATTCATTGATAACGAGAGTCGACAGGTCTTTCAAGTTTGCTTGAAATATGTGGCAGTGTTGCGACAACATGAAGTTTCGATGTCGATGAACTACAATGGCGCTGCCAGGATGAGTAATGTTCCTCCAACTTGCACCTCTCCGGAAAAGGTAAGGTCCACAAGAGTTGCACTCAATTTCTACATAAATCTTAATATTTAAGCTAATTATGCTGTGACCATCAACTCCAAGTTCTTCCAAGCTTGTGACCGATAACTTTTACCATTAGATTTTAATTGATCATGCCTCATCATTTGAATCTAAACTTTAATGAAATATTTCTAGTGTAGAAGAAATATTCTCCAAACCTCCCCATGAGTTAGAAGAAAAGAAAAGAAGTGGGGCTCAGCTCCCAATTTTAAAACATTAAAGCTGCCAAAATCAACTTCGAATAGAAATTGAGATTAAAAAATCAAGGGTGGCAACTAACTATTTTCAAAAGAATGTAATATAAAACCATGATCGCATGGACAGATATTATTTACAAAATCAAGAATTTATTTATAAGGGAAAATAAAAAAATTTCACTTTAAATTAGGTCAGTTTTCTTTCAAGAAAACTAAGTGGCACCTATCTTTTAATCAAAGAGGTTGCTCAAATGGCAATTCTATCTATTCTCCTGCTCAAGGCATGTGATTGAATCACCATGTGTATTTTCTTAGGGCCACCTTTGGAAGCATAGGCCCCTGTCTCCAGTAATTACCAATGTATGTATGTGAGACAAAAGGACCATCGTACTTGATCCTGTGAATATGCACAAGTTTTGAGCTATACACACAATTCCTTTGTAAAACTGAAGTTTTGTGGAGGATGTCTTTTCATTTGATAAAATAAGCATAATCATTGGTTATTTCTAAGGACCTCACTTTGATAGTTCTAAAAAATTCCCAATTTCATGGATTAATTACACCTCATTAACTGTACCAATGAATATAAAGTGTATTTGTATGTAAATATGCATGTTAACTGGATCATTGACTCCATGTTAGTGTAGCATGGACTTGATAATATGAGGTTATTTCAGGGATTATATGGATCTCACGCTCTTTAATGGTCGAGCCTGATCATCTCCCTCTTTGATCTCTCTCTGCTATTAACCAACGCATAATGACCATCTTTCTGATTCCCTGCAAAAATATCAAAATAATTCATGCTTCTCATTGCAAACTCCAAATCTTCACGTGCCTCTCCATCCCTAACACATGCCAACAGGCGCCTCCACCATCGTTGCTCTGATGCAGCTCTCTCTCTCTCTCTCTCTCTCTCTCTCTCTCTCTCTCTCTCTCTCTAAAACGCAGAGGAGGAGGAAGATAGAACGAAGTAATGTTAACGGTTAACAAAGGTTGAGTTAAAGTTGCCGTTCGGCCATCGTGGGTTACTTGCTAATTATTAAAGCTTCGCATTGTGTCAACCTCATCGTGCAGATGGGCAATACGACTTCACACAAGTGAAGGCTACTCGGTCAATCACGGAGGGACCCAACTCCACCGAATTGTCCCGTCTGTTGTTCTTTTACTTAGATGCTCTGTACGACAATTGACATGTGAACAGTTGGGAAAATGTTCAGCTCCCTACATCAATTGCACAGAAGATGGATAAATTACAAAATCAAAAGAGAAGAGCACGGAATTATCTTTTATTTAAGAATACGTATTTACCTATATAGCTAGAAAATTAGAAATTAAAAAAGGACTTGCTGAAAAAGCCTCAAAGCATCATGGCAATATATGCACAGCCACATATATTTAGCCCCAAAATATTCTAAAAGAAAACTATCCTCTTAATTCAATTTATTACTCCAACCAAAGGGTAAAAGCCATCAAAAATTATAAACTAAATTTACCATAACACATTTATCTTAAATTATTATAAATTTGTATATATTTGATACATTTATCTCAAACTTAAACAATACGACACATATATTCTAGAATCAACGTTGAATAAGGTCTGAGATGGAAAAAATCAAGTGTGCCAACTAACAACTTTTCAAAAGAATGTAATATAAAAATGGTATCTCTAATTGTCTGGTGTGTGTAGAGTGGAGGGACCACCTCACCTAATAGAGATTGGTCGACTAGTTCTAGACACTCCATTGACACCTAAGAAATACTTATCTATTAATTTTGTGCATATTCATGGGTCTAGAGATACATTCACAGCTCCATTGAGAGAAATTGAAGGTTGTGGAAGATGTCTTTTCATTTCTAGTATAGAAATTCTTAATTATAATCATCATTTATTCTTCAAAAGCTCACTTCAATAGTTCTAAAACAACCCAATTTCATTGATGATTACATCCTGTTAACAGATCTAATGAATATGAAGTGTATTTGTATGTAATTATCTCTCACCTCTCTTTATAGATAATCTCCACATAACGATCCTCTTTCCAATTCTCTACAAAAGTAATGCAACAATGTGAGCTTACTTAAGGGATTATACGGATCTCACGCTCTTCCATGGTCGAACCTAACCACCCCCCTCCGTGTCATCTCCTTGCCATCAAGTGTCAACCAACATGTGATGATCATCTTTCCGATTCTCCACAAAAATAATGAAATAATTCACGCTTCTCATTGGAAACTCCAAATCCTCACGTGCCTCTCCCTCCCTAACACGTGCCAACAGCACGTCCACCATCGTTGCCCTGATGCTGCTCTCTCTCTCTCTCAGAGACACAGAGTAGGGGGAAGATAGAACGAAGGGATGTTAAGAGTTAACTAGGGTGGAGCCAAAGTTGCTGCTTGGCCATCGTCGGTTACTTGGTAATTATTAAAGCTTCCTGTTATGTCAACCTGATGGTGCAGATGAACAACACGACTTGATGCATGTGAAGTATACTTAGTCAATCACCAAGGGACCCAACTCCGCCGGACCCCATCTGTCTTTCTTTCACTTAGATGCTCTGTCCGACAATTGACTTTGTACATCGTGGATCATGCTACAATTATTAAAGCTTCTTGTTTTTTCAGCCTTCCACCAAGGGACCCAACCCCCCTACTTCTCCCTCCGCCCTTTCTCTCTATCTAAATGTTGTCCCGTCTAGCTTCGACTAAATATGTGCTTAGCCACGTATGATTAAATATTTGATCCCAAATTTGTACAAATTTTTTTACGAATAATAGTAACAAATATTCTAAAAGGAAGCAACCTCTTAATACGGTTGATCATCCTAAGCAAAAAAAGAAAAAAAAATTCAATCGATCATCCAAAACAAAAACTGCTTTAAATGATGGGAAAACATACTTATAAATATAATTCAAAAGTTTTAATAACCCATTATAATCAAATAATCATCACGCACGAATAGTTGTTTTAGTGTCGCAATAGGAATTGTTATTTTATCAACTATGAACCTCACAAAAATTTCTAGTTAAAAAAGTATTTATTCCATATGTAGCTGTGATGTTCAATTTCTATATTGAAAAACAGATAATAATATATTAATCAATGAAATAAATTAAAAGAACCTCTTGCTCCTATGTAAAACATCTCCATGCACCATTGCTAGGGATGAAGATGCGGTCTTGTTCATCCACCTTTTTTCCTTTGCGAAAACCATCTGCATCTCGTCTTTACTTCTTCATTCTTAATATAGCTTGATGGGCCTAAGAAAAATGACATGTTATAATTGCTGAGTGCAAAACATAATTTGAGTTGAGAAGTTTATCATTTCTTTAAATAATATGGATAAATGCAATTGTGGTCAAGTCGATATTTATTATTATATTTAATGAGGAATCTGACAGTAGTGGAGAGTTCGTACATGGCTTCGTATCAAACGAAAGTCGACGGACACGGAGCCACCCCAAATGTTTGCTCCCTTGATTCAAGGAATAAGAAGAGGAGGGTAGAGGAAGATAATCCTGTGGGGGGCCCACAGCGGAAAGTGGGGAGGAAAGAAAGGGGCAAATGCAAAATGAGTTCTTTCTTCCCTTAAATAACACGCTCAGCGAGGCCCATAACACGATGCAGTTCCTGGATTCTTGGTCATTTCGAGATGGGACACGTGACAGATGTCTTAATTACCGTGAAGGATAGAAGACAGTGAGGATGCCGATTGAACGGGGAAATGGAAAGTGTGGTAGATGCCTGAACAAATTTGGTTGAGGCTCCTCAAACGTCAACCAAGCTGTCACCGATAATTTTCGGTGGAGGAGAAGGACACGGAGTAACTGGCAGATGGGAAAATTTACAGATGTAGGGATTTTTTTAAGAAAATAAAAATCCTAAAATTCCTATATTAAAACTTAACATTTATTAATTAAATCTCCATCTCGTCTTACTTTCACCTTGTATGAATCTTACTATCCCTCACTCATAACCTCGACTCTGAAACTTAATGCTCATTGGTTCACAATCTTAATTCTTAACTTTTAATATGAGTCTAAATTTATTACTAATCTTGCAATAATAAATAAGGAACTTCTTTATTTTTTTTGCTTTACTTTGACTTGCTTAAAATTTTTTGCAATTGAGCTCATAAAGCTTGGTGTGACCATTTCCACAAACCCATATGTGGACTAGACTGGACCAACAATTCAATTCTTTGGTGGATCTATGAAATTATGGTCTATTTTGTAACACTCTCAGGAACAACTAATTATGTTCTTTTGTTCCCAGAAACAGATTTGGAACAGAAATCCATTTGGTAAGTTTTTTGTTTTCGAAAACAAATTTGTTCTTGGAAATAGATTTGGAGTGGAATTGAGAATAAAAAAAAAGGTAACTTCTTGCTCTCGGGAATAATTTCGAGAATCAATTTTGGTCTCTCTTTTTTCTCTCCTATTTTTTCCCTTCCATTTTTCCTTCCTCCTCCAACCCTTGCCACCCCATCATTGCCCCATTGCTGCCCCTGGGCCGCCGCCGCCGCCGAGCGGCCGAGCAAGATTCGACGAGCTTGCCGGAGCCCCCGTTAGGCCAAGGGCAAAGTTCGGCAAGCTCGTTGGTGGCCCGGCAAGGCTCGAGCTAGCCCGGGCGGCACGAGGTCGAGCCTTGCCCTAATGCGAGGCTAAGGCCGCGCCCATCCCGGCAAGGTTGTCAAACCTCGCCCGACTGCTTGCCGGCCACTAAAGAGGAAGAAGGAAAGAAAAGAGAAAAAGAAAAAGAAAATAGAAAAAAAGAGAAATATAAGAAAATTAGAAGAAAAAGTACTAAAAAATTAAAAGAATCAAAAAATTGAAAACTTTTATCAAATGCATTTCTATTCCCGGAATAAAAATTTTAAACAGTTTACCAAATATCTTAAATACTCGAAATTGTTATTGGGAGCGGGATAAAAAAATCATTTATGATAAAAAAATCATTTCTAATCAAAAATTATTTCGGGGAGTAAAATCGTTGCCAATGCGCCATTAACAGACAATCCCGATTTTAATTTTTTGAATTAGTTTTTAATGAGTGATTTTCGATTCTAGAATGAAAATCGCTCACTCCGATTATGCTCACCCTTAATTTAATGGTCGAGCGTAGACCCGTCAAATGGGTGGGTCGGGTCGAAAATGGTCCGACCCATATTGATTCATTTAATCCGTTTTGACCCAAATTCATGTAATGTAAATCTAGTGATCCATACCCAACCCGACCCACACCTGACCCATACCTGATCCGACCCGTATTGCTAAAAGTCATTATTATTGTAGAGAAACCCAAACTCATTCTAAACTCCATATTAAATGACTCACTCAACCCATATTTTACCCATATTTAACTTTTACTTGACTCATATTTAATCAATATTTAACTTTCACTTGACACATATTTAATCCTTATTTAACTTTCACTTGACCCATATTTGATCTATTTAACTAAAAGTGAGTCATAATATGGATTTATGATCCATTTTGACATCTCTAATCGAGTGTGATTGCCTCCCTCTGCCGCCTCTCTCTGCTATTATCCTACACGTAATGACATTATTTTCAACTCTCTACAAAATATAACATAACAATTCACGCTTAAACTCCAAAACAAAAACAAAAATCCGAGTCCTTACGTTCCCCTCCCTCCCAAACACGTGTCAATTGCACGTCCACTGTCGTTGCTATGATGCTGCTCTCTCTCTCCCTCTGTGAAACGCATAGGAGGGGGAAAGATAGAACGAAGTGATGTTAACAGTTAACCGAGTTAAAAGTTTGCTATTCGGTCATCGGTCACTTGGCAATTATTAAAGTTTCATGTTACGTCAACCTGATGGTGCAGATGGGCAGTGCGGCTTCATGTACGTGAAGGCTACTCGGTCGATCAACGAGGAACCCAACTCCACCAAGCCATGCCATCTGTCTTTGCTCATGCTCTGTACGACAATTGGATAATGTTTAGCTCCCTACAACAATCATATAGAAGAGAGGTCTTGCGTCCTGATAATGCCCAATTTATTTGACAAAATGTAATGAATATTAACATTGTACAATCAATCGAATTTACTCGAAATTCAGATTGAATCATCTGAATAATAAAATTGGAAATTAGTTTCTGATTGAACCTATCCGGGAGCTAGTTCTAAATTTTGAGAACCGATTAGAACTGGTTCGAGAATCAAGTTCAAGTGTAGGCCCACTCGAAATTGGATCGATTTTGGAACCGATTTTTACCTTACTAAAAAACAAAACCATCTCTCTCTCTCTTTGGTGTTTCTAAGTTTTTTTTATCTTCGAAACATTGTTAAAAGAAAGAAAGCTCCTCTCTCTCAAGTCTCAATCGAGGAATCCTAATCTCTCTCTCGCAATCGCCTCCCAATTGCAGCAACCATAGTTTCTCGTTAGTCTAAAACTTGTAATGTTTCAATACAAATTAAAAGCATTGTTATTTTCTTGCGAGTTAATGTAAAATTTGAAGCCATGGTTGCAAAATAGATTTCTATAGAAATAGGATAAACCATGTTTCCAAATCGGAAAAATAATAGGATCTAGTACAAATCGGGAAGAGTACATGACCCAAAAAAGGGAAACCGGTTATAATAGGATCGGGCATAGGATATAAGTTTGGACTCTACCCATCGTAAACTCAATCACCCCTAATGAAGTTAAGGCCAACAGGAGTCTTGCACAATTTCCCTACCAATCTTTAATAGTTAACCTAATTATTCTACGACCATCAGCCACAAGTTCTTCCAAGCCGATGACCTAAAAATTTTATCGTTAGATTTTAATTGATCATGCCTTGTCATTTTAATATGTAAACTTTAATGGAAGTAGTTTCTCATTCCCAACATCTAAATTCTATTTTCACATGAAAAAAAATGTATAATGTGAGATTAAAGTTAGAATTTAAATAGCTAATGGTTTCTAGCATAGAAGAAATACTCACCAAAATTTCCCAGGAATTAAAGTAAAAAAAAAAAAAAAGGAAGGGAGGCTTAGCTCCCAAGTTTAGGCAGTTAGGCTGCCAAAGCCAACTTCGAATAGAAATTGAGATGAAAAAGTCAAGTTTGGCTACTAGACCATTTTCAAAAGAATGTAATAAGACAGGTTAATACTATCAAAATTTTCAAATCGATACATTTATTATAACCAAAAATCAGAAACTAATACATTTTAAAAAGAATTATCCAAACTAATTTTTTCACCATTAAAAGTCACAAACCGGTACATTTTTGATAAGTTTACCTTTTATTAGTATCTTTTATATTTGATTAATATCACAAAAAATCATAAACTAACAAAGAGTAGAACTCATCAATTGCCACATGTCATCGAATTAGCAATTTGAAGTTAAAATTTAGCGTAAATTTATAGAAGGTAAATTTGTCACGGATATACTAATTTGAAATTTTTAATGATTAAAAAATAATTTGAGGTAAATTTACTATAAATGTACTGATATAAAAATTATTTGTCTCTGATAATTATTCATGGAGGGCCTATGGCATTTGATGGAGATTTGTCGGATGCCCAAAGAGTCTTTGACACTTTATTGATATCTAAGAGACACCAATCTATTAATCTTGCAAACGTGTATATGCTTTTAGCTAACTAGATCACTTTATTGAGAGAAACTAAAGGTCCATGAATGACGCCTTTTTATTTTTTTCATCTTTTGTATAGAAATTATAATTATACTCCTCATTTATTTCTCAAAACTTAACTTTAATAGTCTTAAAGAAAACCCGATGATTAAATTGATTGATAACACCTCGTCAACAATTTAGTGACCCTCTTTCCGATTTTCTTTAAACACCAAATCTTTGCGTGTACCGACCACACACGACCTCAATCGTAGCTCTGATGCTGCTGCTGCTGCTGCTCTCTCTCTAAAACGCAGAGGAAGAGGAGCAGGAAGAATAAAGCAAGGTCAAGAGTTTTACCGGGGTAGAGTTAAGTTGCTTTTGGGCCATCGTGGATCACATTGCAAAGATTGAAGGTTCGTACTATATCAATCTCATGATGCATCCGGACAGTATGGCTTTATACATTGTTGACGGTGTTGCAATTATTGAAGCTTCTGAAAAAAGCAAATCAGCGGCAGCCGGAGTCCACATTTTGATGATAATGCACTCCAATTCTGGTCACCTCACGAGTTCTATACGTATCAGCTTTACTAAAGTTGGACAATAATAGAGTCCACTTAGTGCGAGTGCAATAATGCTTTCTCCTGTCAGGCGTACTACATGGCCACCGTCTGTTTTAGCAAAAATGCTTTTCTCATCAAGAGTTTGTATGATTTTCCTTGCAAAAGCATCTCTCAAGTAATAAGTCCGTGAATGGCACCAGCAATATAAGGTTAACTTCGGAAAAATGTCATCACAAGTTCCTTTTTCTATTTTTTAATCTAATTTAATTAATGGAATATGTACAAACTGAAGGTTCATGGAAGACACCTTTATTATTTTTTGTGTCAAAGTTACTAATTATAATAATCATTGATTTCTCAAAACCACACTTCAATAGTTTTAAAAAAGCCCACTTTTATTTGATTGATTACACTTCGTTAACAGATTCAATGAATATGAATTGTACTTGTAAAAAATTATGTATATGTTAAGGGGATCATTAACCCCATCTCAGTGTTGCATTCACTCAATAATGTCAGTTTACAATTTATTTCATGAATTATATGGATCTTTCCATCTCTGTCTAATCTCTCATTCCTAATACCCTCCACGTAATTCCCTGCAAAAATAAATAACGTTACAATTTACAGAGCCGACGCTTCTCATTGCCAAACTCCAAGTCCTTACACGTCTCCCCTTCCCTGACACGTCCACCATGGTTGCTTTGACGCTGCTCTCTCTCTCTCTCTCTAATGCAGAGGAGGAGAACAAAGACGGAACAAAATGAGGTTATGAGTTAAGTTTTGCTTTTTGACCATCGTCGGTCAATCGACAATTATTAGAGCTTCGCCAATCTCATTTATGTTGTAGATGGGCGGTTGGACTTTGATGCATCGTGGGTCACGTTTCAAAGATATTTTCCTCCAAAAGGTGGGAGGGATGAGAGGGAAAATGCAAAATGAGTTCCTTCTTCCCATAAACGATGAGTTCAATAGGCTCATAATATAGTGCATTTCCTTGACTCTAGTCATTTCGAGATCAGACATGATAGATATTTGAATGAGATGGGTTGAAGCTCCAAAACTATCTACATGATGTCGGCAACACAACACTTCCAAGAAAGGACTCGACTCTCAGAAAATGGTTTAAAGTTCTTTTTGCGTTTTGGCCATTGTCGATCACTTGACAATTATTAAAGCTTTGCATAACGTCAATCTCATTGATGCTGCGAATGGGCAGTATGACTTCGATGGATCGTGGATCACGTTGTAAAATATTTTCCTCCAATAACTGGAAGGAAATAGAGGGGAGATGCTGAATTCTTCCTTCCCTCAAACGACGAGCTCAGTGGGCCCATGATATATTACATTTTCTGGATTCTTAGTCATTTCGAGATGGGAAACATCAGAGACGTCTGAGTTACGGTGGTGGATAGAAGACAGTGAGGACACGGATTGAATGGGAAGATGGGAAATGTGGATAGATGTCTGAATGAGATTGGTCGAGGCACCTAAAATGTCAACGAAGCTGTCGCCAATGACTTTCGGTGACGGATCGAGAGGACACAAAGTGACTGCGAGATGGGAAATTTTACAGATGTCCGAATTGATGGGTTGAGGTTCCGGAATTATCTGCAAAGGTGTCGGCAACACTTTCGGCGAAAGACGGGAGATAGTGAAAGGACGGACATAAAGTAAATGCGAAATGGGGAATGTGTGGGATGTTCGAACAAGATAGGTTCAAGCTCCAAAAATATCTATGAAGCCGTCGGTAGCACTTTTCTTTTTGTGAAGCATCCTCGACTATCTGAAACTGTTCCAACGTCTGTACATGAAGCCAAATAGATTTTAGTTAGGATGGTCAATGGGCCGTGCCAGTTCGGACCGGTGCTCTTGGGCCACATTCGCCCCAAGAAAAAAAGGGGTAGGCCTCGAGCACTTCGGTGTCAATTGCTGGTGGGGTGAATGCATACCTCTACAAGGATGATGGAAACTACATTTGAAAAATTTGAGGAAGATAATGTCCATGGTCGTGGAAGGCAAAATCGTCGTGTTTTCCTATTCTTTCCATGGTGAAACTTGACATGCTCACTCCATCAGCGTGGATTGTACTGTCAAAATCCACCTTCACTACTATCAGACGGATTATTAGAGAATATGGAAAATGTCTATGGCTTGCGTCTCTTGGCTCGTTCTCAATGGGCATAGGTTGTTTATGCCTACATTTGATTATGCATGAACTTAAAGAACCCAAATTTATTTTTTGGAAAAAAAAATGTCTACAAAATCTTGCGCTTTGGTAATTTAAAACAAGTCGGGCCACTATGCCATTCCTTCGTAAATACGAGATCTGTCTAGTTGTCTTGCATTATCATTCTCTATGGAAGCTTATCATCAACCCTTAATTTTCTGTTATGACTTGACTCTTGTAATTTCACATTGATTGCAACTTCACATCCTAGAATACCAAACAAAGTTTATACAAGAGAAGGGGGGCTCGAGCCATCAGTGAGATACCACTTTGGAAGAGCTAGAATCCTAACCTTGTGTTAGGACCTATGGGCCAAGGGACAGTCTCAAGTAGACAGTTTCTATGGGGTGTAGGCCTCCCAAAAGGTAACGGAGGCGTGCAAAGGTTTCCTTGGGTCGGATGAAGATTGGCCCTCGAGTGCAAAGGCAGAAGGGAGCTTGACTGCAAAACCCACCTATCGAGTAGGGACGAAAGTCGGCCTTAGTGATCCGACGGTGCCGAGTGGAAGGGCCGTCGCTCAACGGATAAAAGTTACTCTAGGGATAATAGGCTGATCTTCCCCAAGAGTTCACATCGACGGGAAGGTTTGGCACCTCGATGTCGGCTCTTCGCCACCTGGGACTGTAGTATGTTCCAAGGGGATTTTGTTTTCTCTAATTAGTTGCAACATCATTATGCACTCAATGAAAGCCAAACAATATAATTGAGAAATATATGTTTTTCCCCATAATCTAACTTCTCCGAACTTATCATCAACATTTTGAGGACTTCCTTGGGAGAACTACCCATAATTTCTTCAACATGTCTATTCACTTTGTTTTATCTTGACAAGAAAGAAATGGACCAATAACCTCAAAAGCCACAGATAACAATTCTAAAGTTGAAATGGTATGTTTCGGCAGGCTGTCATGACCATTTGTAAGCGAGTCTCCTTTTAGGGCTTGTCTTCTCAAAAGCTGAGGGGCTTGATCAAAGCCAAATAATAGTTCCTTGCTAATTTCTTGAACCTTTCATTTTATGCCATGTGCCAAACACAACAACAGTAATGCAATACTGTGTCTTAAGTCTCATCGTTCAAATATTATTTTTCAGCATTTGAGCTCACACCCAAAAAACAAAAATGTAATAAAAGAAAAGAACATTAGATTCTCCTAAACAAACAAACGGAGCAAATGAAACTTGAAGGGTCAAATGCTCAGTGCGGACTACTCCGCCATATATTTGCCTTTTTCCCGTATGGAGACAAAATTGTCCATTATTATCATTATTGTCGCAAAAGATTATGGTTTTGCATGTGAAGGAAATTTTCTCGAAGTCATCATGGAAGAGTCACGGCTTGTCATCGACGGGCATCAACAAAGACTCAAATGCTTTCGCTGGACATTCTATTTGGAGTTCCTCGAACCCACAACAATCTTTGGCCACGAATAGGCGAATGCGTTTAAGACTAGATTCTCTTCAAATTAATTGCACCAAGTTATTTGCATAATTATCCCGAAATTGAGAATGGACTGGGAAATCAACTTGTGACTTTTGATTTGCAAATTAAGTCTAGGATCACTCGACTAATCATCTGATTGGTTTTTTAGGTGAAACTTTATAAAAATTGATTTTTTCATAAACGTATGTTATTTTCAACATGTTTATTCATTTCTTTTGCTTTTTCCTCAACTCTTTGCCTTGTTTAATCATTTCTTCACTTTGAAAATTCTAAATAAATTGAAAAAGAATCCTCAAACAAGAGAAGTAAAACACAAAGGAATCATCTATCACTAAAGAAAGCCATCTCCTTGTAACGATCTTTGTGTAACTTCCATTGTGATTTCTGGGATTTCGACCCACCAAATGGGCGAGATCAGACCTAAGGTCTCTATGAATCCGAGTCATAAATCAAGTTGTTTTAAATGATTCAATATTTCAGCAGCACATACCGTATTCTATTTGACTGGATTGTCCCATTTTTGTGGCCCATTTCTTCCATTGTTCAATAAAAAACTACTCCAGCCTTTGGTAAGTAACGATTTTACGCAACAAAGCATACAACTCTTGTACTTTGTCCACGATGACATGATATTCTTCAAATTTTAGGGTAAATATATATGAAACTATTGACATCGAATGATAAAAGAATTATAAATTAACAAAAGGCTAATGTGGTCCGACTCATGCGGCCCACAAGAGCAATCCAATGATTTAATTCGCGGCCCAGACCCATCAACCCATCACCGCAACATTTCAGCTATTTTCTCTCTCTCTCTCTCTCTCTCTCTCTCTCTCTCCATGTTCCTTTTCTCTCGCCTAGCAACGACTCGCGTAAGACTTCCAAGCGCACGGATGCCGATCATTATTGCCATCGCCGCTCCTTTCCATGAACTCAAGCTGCAGCTGGTGATGTCCCGCCGTTGCTTCCTTCTTATTCGGCCATTTTGCTATTCAGCGAAGCTGCAACTCGATCCTCGATGCAGTGAGCTATGCAAGGCGGAATTGACTCCGAGTTCCTTCTTCGTCGGATTGAGACTTAAAAGCAGTTCGAGTTTAATCTTTACTGAGAGAGACAGGCTCGATCATTGAGATTTTGTGCACTTGGTTTCTTTTCCAAAACAATTAGCAACTCGAATCGAAATGCAGGAAACTGAAATGGCGAGCAAATTGAAAGTACAGGTGAAAAATTGAATAGGAATATCTAGACTTGTATTGAAATCGACAATGTATTTAGAGAAAACTAGAAGCGGACAATGAAATTTACAGATGCTGACGTCAGCTTCAATCAGCTTCGTGTTGTTTTGAGCTTCACCGATGGAACGCTGCACCCTTTGTCTCACGCCAATCAACTTCACAGCTTCCTCCTTAAGGTTGCAAAATCGGAGAATACAACCAAAGGTCCAATTCGTGGAGTTTCATGATCCAACTTGCAATGTGAAAGACAATTGATCCCACCACCACTTTAGGACCAAATATATCAAACAGAACCTTTCAATAAATGGAATCCTAGAATAAGCTTCCGTCCACAGAACCTTTCAATAAATTGTAAAATACCATTCCGGACATCTCGAATGTGTACACAGAGAGGAAGGTCCGAAGAAGGCAACCGGTATTATCGAAAGCAATCGCGACCCCACCTCCTTGGCTTATACCGTCACGGCCCTGCATCTGGCTTTTGGTGATGAGGAGTGTCTGGGCGCGAAGACTCAACAAAGGTCCGACGAAGCAGTCAAGTGAAAGGCGAGAGAAAAAAAACAGAACAGAGATCAAGAGACGAGTCTAGAAACAAATCGACATTGATAACAAAGTTTAATTGGAGAAGAGACGACCTGATGATTTGGTGGCGATGACGGCACGAACTCGAGATGATGACTCAGCGACTTTCCAGACAGCGAGCACAACCTCACTATAGCATTAATTCTAATGGCCGGCGGCGGGACAGAATAACGGATAGAGTCTTTCGGTCATTTCATCGAACATTTCCTGAGCAGTATCCGTACCTTCATTAGACGCGAGAGCAGCTTTGGTTCTGATTCACAGAGCTTGGAGAGTTCAATCGGTGGAGAGAAAATTCGAAAGTTTCAGGAACCGGGAGTGAGACGTCATTTCCCATGTGATTCGAACTTACTGCAAGCTTCCACTGATCACTCAAGTGAAAGAACGAATCGAAGGAGCGTCTCGCAGTCAGAACAGCACACGATCGGAACTGCCACAAGACGACGCTGGAACCGCAATCGAAGTCATGAACCGAGTCGCGGCTAACGAAGAGGAACTGATGCGAGATGGTGGAGACGTCACAACACTCGAATCTGACGGTGATTCACCTCCGGCGAACCTCGAATCAACGAAAATGAAGCTTGGATTCCAGGATCGAGCTTCGTTTCTTCTGTGCGCGTATTGTGTGCCTTCCTTTGTGCTGCCTCACGTGGTCGGAGATGGAAGACCGGCGGTGGCTTCCGGTGGAACTGGCGACCGCCGGTCAAGATAGAGAGGCCGTGAGAGGCTACGGACGCGAAGCAGAATCGAGAACTTCCTTGTCAAATGACGAAAGTACCCTGCTTTAAAACGACGAAAATGTCCTTCTGGTTATTGCTATTTTTTAACCGAATTCATGAGAGAAGGAAAAATACTTGTTTTGATCTTTTTTACGAGAAGAACAACTGAATGATATTGTTAAAAGCGTAGTTTTAGTTAGTAAACTTGTCGAAATCTATTTTGTGAATTTTTGAAAGAGCCTAAAAATCTAATATATTTTACTAAAATTGACTTTAAGCACATTAACTTCATTCACATTTTAATAAAATAATTCTTCTTTTTCCAAATAATATTTGAAGAGCTTTTCAAGAGTAAAGTAAACGCATAGGAAAATCTCTCAGTAATATATGGTGATAAAAGGGCTCTTTGCTCATTGAGTGCATTTGGTTTTGATGACCTTAAAGCAAATTTAATCTTTAGGCTTCATACGTGCAAAATATGGAAATCTTACTCTTTTCATCTTATAAATTTTCGTGTTCTGAAATCTTCATATGCAAATTAATCTTTAAGCTTCATTAGCATGACACCGTCTTATAATGCTATTAGTTACTATGATAATGTTTCACTTAACGTAAAAAAAGGGGGAAAATTAAAGCATAAGCCTTAAATCTTGTCAAGGTATTGCACTTGATTCCTAAAATTAAATTTTCATAGTTCGTTGACCAACGACGGGTCCTTGCCAGTATCATTATCCAGTTACTGCATGAGAATGTTGGAGAGCCAAATTAAGAGCTCTTAACAGATCTAAAGGTTCAGAATGCAAATTCATAATGGAGTTATTCACCAAAAAAAAAAAATTCATGATGGAGAACTTAGTGGCTGAGAAATGGCCATGCATGCGTGGACAATGAGCATGATAAAAATTTGATTTCACGAAATTAAGCAGGCATAACGCTCTTTCAAAAGTATTTGTTTTTACTATAGAATAGATAAATAATAATATAAAAGGATTATCTTGTCGTATTTTAAGTAATCCAAATTACATAAAAGGGAATTTGGTCAGATAAGCCATGCTCGGCGCTAAGAGATGGTCCGAATGAAAAATCAAAGTGCTGGTTAGATTAGCAAGCAATTACCTGATGCACCCATTGGATTAAGGTAATCGTCAATTAAAAATTGGCTTTTACTGGAATCTCACCTAACGATAATGACATTCACTTTGTGTCATTATTCGATTCTCGGGTTCGAAGCTTCCCCACTCACCAATGTCTTGGTCTGGCTCTGTTCCACAGCTTACTTTGCTGAAGAATACAAAGGATGGGGATGCTGCATTATGTATGTCAGGTAAGAAAGCCCTGAATGCGTGCAACTTGAAAAGTCTAATAGTAGGTAACTCAAAGAAGATGATTGTTGTTTCGACTGGAAGACCGTTGTACTGCCAAGTTTGCCTCAAGTTTCGAGATCATGCAAAATCAACCCAGACAATTTACCATTCTTTATAACTGTCCCATTATTTTTCGTATATGATCTTGATCGAACGGTATGAAATCACTTCTAGGAAATTGAGACAGCGCTGTATCCTATTCCATATGGGATGGGGCAATATGTAGGAGATTGTCACGGCGTTCCAATCGAAGAAATTCCAATTCACAAAAGGAATCAATGGGAATTTGATTATTCCATGACTCTTTGCATTGAGCGCCTTCAATTTTCATTAGGGAAATGTAAGCTGCACAAGAGAGTAGGATATTTGGACATGTTATTACATTGATCCTCTTCGGCCATCATGCCAAATGGCCTCTTGACACTTGCGGGGCTCAGGATATTTGGACATATTATTGCATTGATCATCTTCGGCCGTCACACCAAATGGCCTCTCTACACTTCTGGGACTCAGGATGAATGCTCTAAAGTTACGACACCGCAAAATTCTTAGATGTCCTGAGGATGCAAAATCCTATGAACAACTTCTTGCGTTGAAAAAATATCATAGGTTATCGAGCTCCTCGTGTGTTAGTGAACTCAAGCAAGGGAAACTCATCACTTCCGTCATTGATCGACCACCTTCTTCCTTGGGAACCACTTCATCTATTCGCAGTTGGTAATGTATAGACTCTCAAGTTTATAGATGTTCGCAGTTCCCTACCTGGCTCGAGAAGTGGGATGGCGGACAAACCCGAAGATCGAATTGTGTCCATTTGCCTGAGCAGGTTGTGATGGCGATTGGTGACTGGCGACCGGCTACTAGCAACTCTCCGTCCGCTCTCACTCTCACTCTCACTCGCAGCTCTATTACACCCTCACGCTCCCCTTCAGTTTCATTCTTCAACTAATGAGGTCCTTTCAACAATCACACTTAGCAATTCCTAATAGCCACCCGACTTTTTGGACAGAGGCACGGTCAGTTTGTCATCCTTGAACAACTTAGGATTGCAGCTAGCGATGGCTCCCAGAGTAGCACCCGAAATAACCTGACAGATCTCCCACTCAACCAGAGAATCAGGTGAAACTCCGTGTTGCCAACAGCAAAGCAGTCGCGAGGCAAGAAATGAACAGCGAAACGATTGTGAGTAAAAGGGGAGCCACAATTATGAAGAAAGCTTTGACAAGAAGCAATCAACAGGATGACATAAAAAGACGTTTCCAGAAAGGCACGCAAGACTTCACGGTTTAGCTAGAACTAGCCCTTAAATGCACGTGCAGGATGAACTTAAGCAGCATTCCTACTGCCCTAAAACGAGTGATACTCTTGGCATCTGGATGGAGTTCGGAAGTCTGGAATCATCACATCCCTCCCTTTCTTTCCCTTCTGGAATGCAGGCGACCCTTTGTAAGAAACATATACTTGTACATCCGAGCTAGTAACTAGGTAAGCACTAGCCACTGTGTCTCCTTTAAAAGTGTACTGGGTTTGAAGCATGGAGAGCAACTATAATGTCCATATAGGAAGAGTATAAGAAAAAAGCAATGATTACGGTACAGCTAGCTTTTCTACTTCGAACTGGAAAAACAAGTCATTTCCAGTTATAAATGAACTGGAAAAACAAGTCATTTCCAGTTCATTTATTGCCTGATTTGAGCCTTTGCTTATTTATTTATCTAGTTATTTGTTTATTGTTTGCTCCACTCTAAGTTTGAAAGGACATTTATGATTCTTTTGAGAGACTTAATATATCTTTCAGTCCCAATTTCTCCCTATTCAAGTTCATTTTGTCCAAATTTCTACATGAAGTGTCGTATTATACAAACGGTTAATTACCAAAAATCAAATGACGATTTTGGGGGATGGATACTTTAAAACTCTCAACACTTTTCAGGTTTTGCAATCTCTCTATGATTGTGGAAGGGGAAACGTTGATTAGCTCAGAGCAAGTGGCTAATTCGTAGAAGGAACTTCTGGGAAATTCATTGTACAACTTGCCATATTCTTTGGAAGAATTTTATTGAGCAAAGCATTAATTCCTCCAAAGTTGGTAAACCAATATGCTTATAAGAGTTACATGTCACATCATAGCCATGAAAAATTTGACAATTTGGCCGAATCCTATACCAATCTATCTGATGAGGTGGAAGAATGAATTTTCACTAGACGCCTTACTCTAATAAATGTAGTTATAAATTGTGAGCACATATTAACTAATAAAATCAAGTAAAAATCTTCAAAGAGATATTATTATTTGCCTCCGCAAAGTGGGTGATCGAGGCTATTATAGGTATTATTAAAAGAGAAGGGATGCATACCTTTCGATCGAAGAAGGAATCAACACAAGCATCTTGTGAATCTGAAGTAATGATTATTGACTCTTTCTTTCCATGAGGACATGAGAAGAATTTCTTCATGGGACAATCATTTATACGTAGTCCTCGCAGTAGCGGGAACTCTATAATATCATCCGTGCCTCCATCTCTTCCTCCTTCATCCACAATCACTACCTTCATATTTCGACAGTGCACCACATCAATGGATTCGATTTCTCCCCCTGCCAAAATAAGATGTATTATAGTGGCTAATTTTCAGAAGCTTTGTCTCATCTATATGAATATAAGTCATGCAATGCATCATTCTGCACGACTTATTTTCATTGACAACTTCCATTAAAAAATATCTCCCTTGCTAAATAATTCATAAGGATAAGGTAACTTTAAGAAATCATTAAATAAAATGAGGGATTCCATTATGTACTTTTTGTTGATACAAACAAAACCTCAACTCAAGGTCTGTTGAAGGGTCATGGTTCATAGTGAAATGGAGTTGAGGTCAACTTTATTGGCTTATCCTCCTCCGGGAGTGTTTCCACCTACGAGGACCACCGACAGTAGTCCTTCCAATGAGAGTGCCAACCTAGCTACATTCTTTATTTTAACGTATTGGTGCCCACACACCTCACACCCCTTGTTCCAAATTATATATTTTTCTTCCTCAATAAGATGGGAATACCCCTCGTGTTTTACATCCTATAATTCAGATGAAACAATTTAAGGAGTTACTTGTCCAAAATTACCTCATTGTTAGGAGTTCTAAGTTTAAAAGTTCTTACCCAAATGAATAAAGTATATCGCCAATAAAAATTTCAATATCCGACTAAATTAAAGAACATAGTAATCCAATGGAAAAGATACTCTTAAAAAGAAGTTATAGTCCTATATAAGGACAAATATCCAACTAAAATCTAAGTTGCGGCACTTAATGATTTGTTTAGTTTTGACATAAAATTGGTCCGGCTATGTTCCACAACTTAATCTACTCAAGACTTGCAAGGATGGGCATAGCTTAGTGTATTTCTATGGCAAGATGCTCTTGAATTTTGGCAAATCAAAAAGTGTAAGAGTAGTAAATATGGAGAAGGTGATTGTCATACCAATTGGGAGATCATTGTACTGCCAAATGTGCCTCAAGTTATTCAGATAAGACAAAACGAGCGTCCTCAATTTATCACTCCTTGTATCCATCTCATCACCTTGGTATATGATCTCAATCGAATGGCATGAAGTCACTTGTAGTTCCTTGAGACAGTGTTGCAGCCTCTTCCACATATGGGATGAGGCAATACGTAAGAGATTGTCACAACAATTCAATTTAAGGGATTCCAATTTGCAAAAGGAATCATTGGGAATTTGATTTGTCCATAGTTCTTTGCACTGAGCGCCTTCAATTTTTAGTTCTTCTATATTGGGAAATGACACCTACAAGAGGATAATGTGAGAAAGGACGATAAGTAGGACAAATTCATTACATTGTTCGTTCCGAAACATGATAATGTAAGAATAGAGGTGATCGCAGTAAGGGAGAGAGCGAACCATCTCATTGAACAAAAATTGTAGCGATTCATCATTTTCTTCGATCATCCCGCCTAACTGCCTCCCAGCACTTGTAGGACTCCGGATGAATGCCCCAAAGTTACGGCAACGTAAAATACTTAGACTTCTTAAGAAGGTGAAATCATACGAACAACTTCCTGAACTGAAACTAATCAGTTTATTGAGCTCTTTAAGTGTTAGTTCCCTTAAGCAAGGGAAACTCATCACTTCTGCCTCTGATCGACCAACTTCTTTCGCAAGAATCACTTCCTTCATCTGTCCGCATTTAGCAATTGTTAGGCTCTCAAGTTTCACTAGAGTTCTCGCCGTATGATTGGGGAAGAGATATCTCAGGTCAGAGCAATTCTCAACTCTGACAGTTTTAAGACAAGGAAAACCCAAAACTGTTTCAGATTTACTCATCACTACATGTCTCAGCCTTCCTGCTCCACTCACGCTCACTTCTTCCAATTTGGGGAGTGAGACAATTTTGTGTTCCGCATTTGAATCAAGGGACCCACAATTAAACAACGATTCCAGGGAGGGACAGCTTTTGACGTTGATGTTTACCAATCCGGGGAGCAATGCCCTTGTTTGTTCCGTATTTGAATCCAGGGACCCACAATCAAACAATGATTTCAAGGATGGACAGTTATTAACGTTGACACTTTTCAGGTTGCGCAATCTCTCTATGATTGTTGAAGGGAAGATGTGGAGTAGGTCGAAGCAACTTTTAAGGTTGATGGTGGTTAATTTGCAGAAGGAACTTCTGGAAAGTTCATCGTGCCATATCCTTTTGACGGATCCTACCGAGTCAAGCCATAACACCTCCAAGTCTGGTAAACTAACCTGCTCATAAGAGTGATGTGTCAGATCATGGTTGTGAAAAATATGACAATTTGGCCTTAATCCTAACCACCTATCTAATGTGGTGGAAGAATCAAGTTTCTCTGACAAATGTAGTGATAAATTGTGAACACATTTGAACAAATAAAACCAAATAAGAATCTTCAAAGAGATATTGCTACTTGCCCTAGCAAACCGAGTATTTATGGCTATTGTGGGTTAAAACCTCAAGAGAAGGGATGTTTACCTCTCTATCAAAGAAGGAATTTGAATAAGTGTCCTGTGCATCAGAAGTAGTGGTTGCCAACTCTGTCCCTTCATCTCCTCCTTCTTCATCCACAACCACCGCCTGAAAGAATATGAATGAACCCAAAGTGTACGGATGGGCTTGTTGCTCTTAAAAACGTCGAAAACTTAATTGATCAATACAATATATTTAAAATTCAATTGAATGGAGAGAGAAAGCTTCAGATCTCCCGTCAAGCCAGAAAAAATGGAGAAGGAAATATCCTCCAAATTGCTGATGTTGACACGGTGAGGTAGGCATGACGTGTTAGAATCAGTTCCAACTTGCATGGAGTTCGGACATCAATTGTGTGGACTTTCTTTGTTAAGTGGCTCTTTTCGCCTTCCGTTTATTTAATCTCTGGACGTCACTTTCTTAATTTTGAAATTGTTGAATTTTGTTAATTCATTCAAGATTCCTTCTCACATTCATTCGTTCAATGAACTCTCTTTTTTTTCTCCACAAAATTTATAAATAAGTAGTAAATTAGTCATTGTAGAAACCCATGTTAGAACCCAAGTAATTAGTGCAATTATCTAAAATTGAAAAAATAAAATCTGTCGTGGAAAAAGGCTTCCCTCTAGCTATAGTTGAATGCGAATCAAAATTTGTGGCCTGTGGTTTATTCGAGAGGATTTTATTTATTTATTTTATTTGTGATTCAAATATTAAAATGTGCAAATAATCAAAGATCAATGCAATAGGCTATATGTTCGGTGGACACCAATAAATATCACCTTAGCCTAAATCCCCCAATAATAGCATATTTTGGTATACTTTGCATAATTAAGAATTAATGAAACTTATACCCTTTCGAAAATACATATTGACAAAGGTAGAAAATGAAGAAGTTACCTGAAGTGGAGCACCCTCTGATGTGATTCCAGCTGCTGTGCAAAAGCTTGTCATATTTGGTAACCTCGTCAAAAATAGACGACGTAGATTGAGCAACTTAACTATGTTAACGGCAAAACCAATATCTTCCCCTGCACCGCTTGTGGCAATGGCTCGCGTTGAGTCACATTCACCTACATAAATCTTTTCTAGCTGTACAAATCTTTGCATTTGTGAAAGACACCATAGGTATTTCAATTGGTTGCACTTTGAGACATCGACAATTTTCAGTTTGCTGAAGCTCTCTGAGCCGACAAAGTCATGGCATATCTTTTCTAGATTAATTAGATTTGTGAGGTACAAGGACTCTAAATTCGGAAAAGCACCATCGGATGAATTGGCAATGTACTTGATTGAGGGGCTGTCCTTAATGTCGAGATGCTTTAGTCGTGGAAAGCCCTCAGCACACAACTCGTGAGCATTTTTCTTAAACTCTCTCATCCCATTTAGATGCAAGTATTGGGTATTCTGTAGGGTTTTCTTAATGCATTCTCTCGAAAGAATACCATCGCACCCTTCCAATTTGAGCTTCATAGTACTCAAACCTTCATAATCGAATGCTGATTTCCATTTTGCATTTCCTATGCCGATCCAAAAGCTGATCAAGTTCCCAAATGGCAAGTCATCATCCTCCAAGAGTATGGTGGGATCATGGATTGATATTTCCAAAGATGTTAGCTTTGTCAAGCTCTTCAACTCGGCAAGCCGAGCATTACACGATTTCAATTGTAGTTCATCCACACCCATCCATTGATCAAAGCTTCCCTTCATATGTAATTCTTCCAAGTTGATTAAGCCTTTAAGGGCACCAGGTTTGATGATCTAAGATTCGTCAAGTCCCCAATTTCTTTAGGCAGCCTAGAAATTGTAGACTCTGCGAAGCTGAGAATCTGCAATGCTTTGAGCTTGCCAAGAATTGCCACATCCCCCACTTTGCACTGGTCTAAATTTAATAAACAGAGATTCCTGAGGATTTCGATCGAGGAAGGTAAAGTGGTGATATCCATGAAGCAAAGCCACAAGACTCGGAGCTCCTTCATGTATGTAAAATCTAGTCTATAGCAATCTCCCTCACCATTTCCGTGCGCAGGTCTTCGCACATAATCTTCTGGTTGAGACAAGATGAGCATCTTCAATTCAGGAAACACAGACTGCATTAGTTCAGCAAGCGTATCACTACCAACATCATCTAGGCATATTGCCCAACATTTCTCAAGCTTTTCCTTTGTCCTTGGGCGATAATTGTTGTTCATCATTAAGGAATTTTGACCTTTAAATGGAGTTGAGACAACTACCTCGCTGTAAAGATCATGCATGGTCACATATTTCTTGTCATCGTCTCCATCCTGCAACAAACAAATGGAACGGAGGCTATCGAGAAGAGTATTCAATCTATTCCTGGCGCCTTGTATCTTCTCATCAAATCCCTCAAACAAGCCCAACCCCATGCCTAGCACCAGCAGAAGTTCGATTGAAATGGTCCCGCCAAAAAGACCACACAGCAAGAATAAGGACTTGGCCTCCTCCCTCTTCAAATGGTCGTAACTCCACTCCACTATTTTCTCAATATTTGGGTCTTCTATTTTTATTAACGCATTTTCCCATGCGGACACATTGCTATATTTCAAGGTGCTTGCAACGGAGGTAATCAAAAGAGGCAAACCTGCAAGTTTCCTTACCACTTGAGCCGCCTTTGCTTTCAATTCCTCATCGTCTTTGAGCTTGTCGCCGACCGTCCTTGCAAATAGGCTGAAAGCTTCTTCGTCGCTTAAACATTCAAGATGAAATGTTCCATCGGCACGCATCCTTTGCTCCAGCACGCTTTTATCTCTCGAAGTGAGCAACAATTTGCAATTCAGAGTCTCATCTCCCAAAGGAATTCCAACCGCCTTCAAATCAAGTGGTCCCCACAGATCGTCCAATATTATGAGAATCTTCTCCTTCGGATCCTTCTGTAATCTCTTGAACAGAAGGTCTTTTCTTCCCTCTCCGCTCGGCTCGTCCTTCAGATTTAAACTCAAGCCGTAAGCGATATCGTTTTGGATTTTCGTCAAGTCTGGAGTCTGCGAGACTTTCGCTTTGACGATCATTTCGAACGGTCTCCCTCTTTCCTGAGTTTCTTCTCGACTTCCTCCAGCAGCGTAGTCTTTCCCACGCCGCCAGGCCCGTAGACCCCAATGACTTTGTGCTTCTCATCATCCAGAGTTTTCATTATGTCCTCTAAGATGGAAGCTCGAGACTCAAAATAAGTGTTGCCTTGATCATCGGCCGAGGGAATCATGTCGGAAGTGCCACCGACCCACGCTGGAGGAATATCGTTGTAGACCTTCCCGGATGGTTTCCGATCTATGAGTTTCTGGATGTCGTTGGCTTTCCTCCTTGCCTCCCTGCCAAGATGATATCGCACCTTCGGGTTGGGAAGCCACCCATAGAAGCAAGTCTTGCTCCTGTCGTTTAGGACACAGCGCACCTCCTCGGCTTCTTTCTCCACGTCTTCCACCCATTCATTGACATGGTCTTTGATAGGCTTCATGTTATTTTGAGCTTCATTGATGGAATCCTGCACACTTTGCCTCTTGCTGTCCAACTCCTTAACTTTGCCCTCGAGTTCGAGAACGTGGCTGTCGTAGGATATCACATAGCCGCAAAGACGACCGACAGGAGCCACCAGGCACCCTGCCACAGTGGAAGCTGCACACAGAACAACATCCGCCATTTTCCCCCTTTTTGAATTCTATCTTTCGGTTTTTCTTCCCTTCTTTGTTGGGAAACGAGAATTAAGAACGTATATATGCCGAGGGAGGCGGAACTGATGGAACCCAGAAAGGAAACATGACGGAAGAAGAGGAAACATTCAATACGATGAACGCTCAGCGGTTCCAACTAAAGGAACAGCCACAAAAGAGAGGGCTTGTAGCAGTAGGCACATATCGAAATCTGGAGTGAGGAAGAAATCGTTCAGAGGATAAAATGGTGGTCAGAAAGAGGGACACGAGGCGTTAATATCTGTGGCGTTACCATGTCATTGGTTCCCAAAGATGCCCCTCCCGTCCTCCAATACCCTGGGCCGTACAGGGGTGTTATCATATCTTACACAGCAACTACAAAATCTCCAAAAGAAAAAATACCTCCATTTGATTATGCTTAATCGTTTAACACATCTGACCTTAGCTCCATCAGCAGCAGCGATACACCAATCTCTGCGATAGTTAAGAGTGATCACATCTTGATTCGGTCTGATTTTACCTAGAAATCAGGAATCAAACCAAGAGGACCAGTTTCTATTTTTTTGAGACCAAAGATCGACCAATCCGATCCAATGGAACAGATCACTTAACGAAAGAAATTTAAAATTTAGAAAAATATTAGAATTATTACTATTTTAAAGTTTATTATTATTTTTAAGAAATTAAAAAAAGAGTTGATCTAGTTCGGTTCTATCCAGAATCAGAAAATCATTGATTCTAATTTTATGAATAGGAAATTAAACCAACGTTTCTGAAAATCAAATCCAACGAGTTGATTCAGTCCAATCTAAACGGTTTTCGATTTTATCGATTCGATATGCTCACCTTTAACTATAATCCAGATTCCAATTCAGATAATGCACTATGATATCAGTCACTTCACAAGCTCTTTTAAGTCTCCGCTTTAATGAAGTTTGCAGAAACGGCAGAGCCCCACTAAGTGCAATAGTACTTTCCCTTGTTGTACTATGTGGAGACGAACGGTTTTGGCCAACATGCTTTTCTTGTGCTTCCCTCTATCGTAAGAGTCTGTGACTTCCATGCAAAAACATCTTGTGGTGCTTGCGTGATTATATCATATCATCATAATTTTCATATGATATTCATTTGAATATTTATAATCACTTAAATTTTATAATTTTTTATTATTCAAATGTCATCACTTCTAAAAAAGTATTCATTTAAATACCTCAATATTTTTGAAAACATTTACTACATAAGCTAGAAATTCAATGTGTCATGGGACTTGTGATGAGGTAAGTGTAGGAAAGTGTTTCGAGTCTTGATACACTCTTCAATGGCCAACCCTACTCTTTAAGCTGCATTAGAGTTAAAGCTAGCCTATAACTGACTTAAGATAACATTGACAAGCGTCCATGTTATCATTGCCACCGATCAAATGTCTTATAACAAGACGTACTCCTTCAAATTCGGCATCTAATGGTTTCATTTGCCTTCTTGATCTCAATACAGCCACATGATCGGTAATAAAATTAAAGATGCGTTTATTTTTCTCATTTTTGGGTGTTTGATTCACTTGGAAAAATTAGTCAACGGAAATAGTTTTCCCATCAAAACTTAAATTCAGGAAAATGATTTCCCCTTGAAACTACTAGAAAACGTTTTTCCAAATATTTTTCTATTCTTTGGGTCCTTGGTTAATGAAGCATGTATTCTTATAAAAATAATTTTAAAAAATTGATTATTTAATTATTTATTAAATAATTTCGAAGATCATCATCATCATCATTATTTTTTTCTTTTATTTTTGTCTTTCTTTTTTTTTTTTTTTTTCTTCTTTTCTCTTTTCTTTCTTTTTCTTTCTCCTTCTTCCTCTGTCAATTGTGTGCCTCGCGATCGGCCATGACGTGGGCCGACAAGTTTGAGGCTCGGCCAATCTAGGCGAGCTCGGGCTCAGGCGAGGCTAATGAGCTTAAGCTCGACTAAGGCTAGCAAGCTCGTAGCTCGCTTGATCCCGGTGAGCTCAAGCTTGCCTAGGCATCGTTGACCAATGTCGGTAGAGGAAGTCGAAAAAAGAAAATGAAAGAAAAAAAGAAAAAGACAAAATAAAAAATAATTAAATTTTCCAATTTTTTAAAAAAGAAAAGAAAAAAATAAGAAAGAGAAAAAAAAAAAATAATTAAAAATTAGAATTTTTCAAAAATTAATTTTTTTTTTTTTTTTTTGCTTAGATTAAAATCAATTTTCCAATGAGGTCCAAACATCAAAAAGCATTTTCAATCATACATTACCAAATAAAGAAAAACTAACCACATTTTTAGAAAATACTTTCTCCACTTATCATTAAGTTTTCCGTAAAACAAACGTGCCCTATGTTTGACCTTCAGCTTACCGAAGCTCGCAAATGATCAATTTGTTGAGTTCCTCATGTCTGCCAAGGAGAATTGCCAAAACAAGTCAAAAGAAGAACTTAAAAAAAAAACATTTCATATAGCTTTCAAGAGGATACAGTGTTTGAACTTGACTTGAATTGTTCGACCAAGAGAAAAAAATTGACTTGAATTGTAGAAGGTCAATGTGTAATAATGTCTACTGTACAGGCAGCACAGTGCAATTTTCACAAGTTGTATCTTCTAGGTGGCAGCTCCAAGAGACATCCGATTTGTCTCCAAGTACTTTAAAGAGTCTAGGCTATTGCCGCCTTCGATGCTCTTGGCTCAGGACAGACTTTCAGTTCAACACACTAAGCTTCTTCGCCTTGCATAAATTAGGTAATCATTCAATTGAATCACAGTTTGAAACAGTTGACTGCAACAAAGATCCCAATTCCCGCAAACCTTAAATCTCAACAAATCTTTCCAATTGAGATGGCTCCAAGGACGGCAGCACGACAGACCAGATGTCCTCATGAGGTATCTCGCCTAGTAATTCGCAGTTCCTTCCACTTCATCAAGCCTTTCAAAACAGGAAAGTGCCGAGCATTCATCGACAACGAGAGTTGACAGGTTTTCCAAGTCTGAAATATGTGGCAGTGTTGTGATAGCATGAAGTTTCGATGTTGACAAACTAGAATGGCGCTGCCAGGGTGAGTAATGTTTTGCCAACTTGCACGTCTCCGGAAAAGATAAGATCCATGAGAGTTGCACTCGATTTCCGTATAAATCTTAATATTTAAGCTAATTATGCCGTGACCATCGACTCCAAGTTCTTCGAAGCTCGTCACCCTTAACTTTTACATTTAGATTTTAATTGTTCATGCCTCTATCATTTTAAACTTTAATGAAATATTTCTAGCGTAGAAGAATTATTCTGTTAACCTTCCCATGAGTTAAAAGAAAAGAAAACAAGCAAGTCTTAGCAGCCAAGTTTAAAACATTAAGCTGCCAAATTGACTTCGAATGAAAATTGAGATTAATTGAGAATAAAAAATCAAGGGCCGCAACTAAAATATATTCAGAAGAATGTAATATAAAGCCATGATCAGACCTCAACCACAGTTATCATTTAGGAAATCAGAAATTTTTTTATTAGGAAACATTAAGAGTTTTCACTTTAAATTAGGACAGCTTTCCTCCAAGAAAAATAAGCGGCACCTATTTTTTAAACCTAAGAGGTTGCTCGAGTGGTAAGTGTGTCTATCCTCCTTACTCAAGGCCTGTGCTTTCGGTAACTACTGATATGTGTGGGACGGAAGGACCTCTGCACTTGATGGACATTACTCGAGTACTCAAAGAATCCCAAACATTCCATTGATATTAAAGAGGTACCTATCTTTTAATCTTGTGAATATGAATATGAATATGTTTTGAGCTATACTCAAAACTCCATTGGAAGAAATTAAAGGTTCATGGAAGATGCAATTTCATTTAATTTTATAAAGATTAATAAGCGTAATCATCGGTTATTTCTGAGAACCTCACTGATCATCACGCGAATTTGTTCGTGATAGTGTCCTACTTTGACATTGAATCCAATTATTATTTAATTCTGCATATTTACCTATTCACCTCCCTCTAAGTGATAATTGTAGCCCCAACAATATATTAACTTCCTCACAAACTAAAAATGTCTTAACGATATTGTGCAAAAACCGGAATTAAGGGAGGACTAATAATCTCACTGTCTCAAATTGTGTTGGCCCACCAGATCGATGTATGGGGGATCTTTGAGAGATATGAGTGAAGAGGAAGACGTGGAGGGAAGGATTGACGATGCTTAGGGGCTGGAGAATTTATTGTATCTAAAGAGGTATATGTTGCCAAGAATTTTGCCATAATTGAAAATGTCATGGAATGTTTTGTATTTTCTTGTTTTAAGTATACTGTTTGTTAGAATATTTAAATAATAAATCACACATTCATCTGACAGTTTAAACTTTTGATGCCACCAAGATTGCACATGGTATCAAAGTTAGGAGATCCTGAGCTCAAATCTTCCAAACCTCTATTTATCTCCCCAATTAAATATGTCCAATAAAAGCTTGGAAGAGTTGAATTTAGAACTTCTCAACTTCGATATCATGTGAAATTTTGTGGAACTACTACCAACTGTTCTAAAAATTTAAGCTATCAAATGAAATACCGTACGAGATTGTGTAGAATTACTGCCAGTTATTCTAAAAGATTAAGCTATCAAATGAAAGTATGGACTAAAGAGACCATTCTTGCGAACTAAAACCAGCAATTATCATATAAAAAACTTCCAACTTCCCTCTTACATTTGAGAAAATCCCGATACTTGTATTGGGGATCCCGTGATCTTTTATGAATATGATGTTGTTTTTCTCGAAAGCTTGGTACCTCTACATTTACCTGTATTTTTTTGCGTAAACTCTGCAAATCTGGGCTCCATTCCATACTTTTGTCGATGCGTGCAAGGTGCCCGCGCTTACATGTATAGCGTAAGGCCTCATTTGATCATCTTTACACAGTAATTACGGAGTCTCCAAACGAGCAAATGCCTCCATTTGATTGAAAACAAAAGGGCCCGCTCCACCATTTCTTTTGTACTGAAATTGACTTCAGGCCCCGCTAGCTAAAAATTACGAGAGCTAGCTTGGCTCCAGCAAATCAGTAGCAGCCGGAGTCCAAATTCGATTCAGATAATGCACTCCAATCCCAGTCACTTCACGCGCTCTTTAAGCATTAGCTTTAATAAAGTTGGACAATAATAGAGTCCACTCTGTGCAATAATGCTTTCTCCAGTTGTATTATGTGTTCATCCCTAATTTGGGTCAAAATGCTTTTCTTATTGGAAGTTTGTGTTATTTTCCTGTAAAAGCATCTTGAATGTCATAAGTCCACAATGCACCTAGATCGTAGAAATGTCATTACAAATATTATGAATTTCGTACATGCTCACTTGGGTATCCAATTTTTTTTTTTCAATTGCTTGAATACTACTATAGTTATTTTTTCTTCCAATTAAATGAATGTCATGACTTTTAAAAAATTTCCAATTGAGTGCCATAATTTTTTCAAAAAGGTTCACCACAAGTGCTAGAAATTCAACGTATCATGGCACTGATGGTGAATGCTTTTTTAAAAAAGTTATAGTATTTAAATGATCCATTGAAAGTTTACAAGTCGGGGCAATCAGGTAAACATTTATTTAGAAGTCATGGCACTCAATTAATAAAAAAAAACTCATGACACTTAAATAATCGCCATATGAAAGTTACATCACTAGCGGTGTTCTTATCCCAGCTAATATTTATTAGAAGTTGGATAAGAATTGGAAAGTGTTTCAATCAAGATATGCGCTCTTCACTGGCCAACTACATGTTATATATATGGTTAATGGATCAACAAATGCAAACATATTAAGATACGTTTTTTCTGTTCACGTATCTATATTTATTGAATTCATGAATCTCTTTGATTCACGTATCTCTTAATTCATGAATTTTCTTGGATACATCCTGAATTCATGAATCTCTAGGATTCACGTATCTCCTGAATTCGTGAATCTCTTGGATTCACGTATTTCCTGAATTTATGAATCTAAATTCATGAATCTCTTGGATTCACGTATCTCTTGATTCATGAATCTCTTAGATACATGTATCTATTTAATTCATGTATCTCTTCTGTACATGAACTTGAAAGCTCTATAAATAGATAAGAGCATAGAGCTTCTTCAGAAGGTTTTTCAGAAAGAAAAATTCTACTTTACTCTTCTGATTCTTCTGAGTGTACTGGTTCAATTGAACGGTTCAACTGAATCCTGTTTGCATAGTGCTAATCCAAATAGGTTCGATGTGTTGTATCTTAGGAGGCATAGTTCATGAATCTGCGGAGCACCATTGGCATGAACTAATCGCCTTAAGGAGATTCGGACATCCGTACCTCACCTCCAATTTTGAGTGATTTTTAAGTGATATCTTATTTTTCATCTTCTCCAAGAATTGTAGGTTTATAAAATTGTCATCATCTTCTTTGCATTGTTGTTCTGATTACAACAAACAGTTTACTTTCTGCGGATTATTTTCTAACATTCTTAAGGTGATTAACGCACTCACTGTTTGTTGTTCTAGTCAAATTATTGAGATGGCTAAAAACAATCAAGTGCCCTTCAATGTCTAGAATGTTTCAGGAGATGTTCCTGTGGTCAATTCGACCATTGCTATGGTAGATGTTCAGCCCTTGGGGTCTGAATTTGTAGCAGCCAATGCTACGGGCCCTTGGGTCAACACCAATTTTGGTGGTGCGGGTACAAGTCTTACGACTGGTATGCCCGAGACTGTTTTTCAGAACAGTACAAGCCAAATGGCTTTTGGCTCTGTTTCTGGAGGGATGGTTCAACGAACCTTGCCTACTGTGATGGCAACACCTCCAGTTACAACTAATGAGAAATTGGAGAAATTTACCGGAGTGAGCTTTAAACAGTGGTTGTAGAAGATGTTATTCTATCTGACCATGCTAAATCTGACGAAGTATTTATCGGAGGTGTGCCCGATAATTAGTCCAGATGAGCATGATGTCATGACGCTCGGTGCATTGGAGGCTTGGAAGCATGGAGACTTCTTATGTCAAAATTATATTCTTAATTGTTTAGTGAATTCACTATACAATGTTTATTGTAATATTAAATCTGCTAAACAGTTATAGGAGTCCTTAGAGAGGAAATACAAAACTGAGGATGTTGGCACCAAGAAATTTGTGGTTGCCAAATTCTTGGACTACAAGATGATAGATTCTAAATCTATCATGAGTCAGGTTTAAGAATTGCAATTAATTCTGAGTGACATCTTTACTAAGGGAATGATACTTAGTGAATCATTCCAAGTGGCGGCCATGATTGAGAAACTACCTTTGGGCTTGTCAGACTTCAAAAATTATTTGAAGCACAAATGAAAGGAGATGAGCCTTGAAGATCTCATTTTGTGCCTCAGAATCGAGGAGGACAATAGAAGGAGTGCGAACCCTTCTTCTAAGCCAAAGGCCAACATGGTGGAATCTTCCAAATCTAAGCAAGATAGAAAAAGGAAGATGTCCTTTCAAGAAAAAGCCAAGCAAAATGAACAATTCTAGAAATTCCAAAGGATATGTTTTATATGCAACAAGCCTAGCCATCGAGCTAAGGATTGCAAGAAACGCCCGAAAAAAGGAAAAAACAATGGTGTAGCCCAGCAACTAAATTTGACAGAACACGATAATATTGAGAGATTGTCTGCTGTGGTAATGTCCGAAGCATCCCTGGTGTTGAACACTAATGGTTGGTGGCTAGACACAGGGGCCACAAATCACATCTGCGTAGATAAACGCATGTTCTCATCTTATGAGAAGGCTGAAGAAGATGAGAAGCTTTATATGGCTAACTCTCCATCAGCAAAGATTGCTAGAAGAGGAAAGATGATCTTGAAGTTTACATCTGGCAAGGAGGTTACCCTGCTGAATGTGCTGCATGTACCGGAGATTCGGAAAAATTTGATTTCTGGCCCCATACTTGTCAAGAAGGGTTTCAAAGTGGTATTTGAATCTGACAAGTTTGTACTTTCGAAAGAAGGGATGTATATGGGGAAAGGGTTCGTGTGTAATGACTTGTTTAAAGCCAATGTGGATGTCATTGATGTAAACTCAAATTATGTGTACCCAAAGACTATTAATAAAGAAAAGTCTTCAGTTTACACTGTTGCGTCTCATTATCTATGGCATGGTAGATTAGGACATGTAAACTATGGTACAATGAAGAGAATAGCAAATTTGGAGTTAATTCCAAGATTTGAGTTGGATACCCATTACAAGTGTGAGATTTGTGTTGAGGCCAAGTTTGCCAAGAAACCTTTCAAATCCGTTAAAAGAACAAGCGAACCTCTACAATTAATCCATAGTGATCTATGTGATTTGAAATTTGTAAAAAGTAGAGGTGGAAAGAAGTACTTCATCACATTTGTGGATGACTGTACTAGATTTTGCTATGTTTATTTACTAACTAGCAAAGATGAGACTATGAGCATGTTTGTTAAGTATGATAATGAAGTTGAAAACCAACTTGACAAACGAATCAAAATACTTAGGTCCGATAGAGGAGGAGAATATGGTTCAATCAATTTCAAAGAGTTTTGTGCTAATTTTGGAATAATTAACCAAATGACTACACCTTATACTCCACAACAAAATGGAGTTGCTGAACGATTGAACAGGACACTAAAGGAGATGGCTAACGCCATGCTTCTGAGTTCAAGTTTACCTCAGAACTTGTGGGGAGAGGCAATTTTAACTGCAAATTATATTATTAATAAAATACCCCACAAAAAGACAGGTAAAACTCCATATGAGTTATGGAATAGAAAGTTGCCATCTTACAATTTTCTAAAAGTGTGGGGGTGCTTGGCCAAGGTGGCAATTCCTCCTCCTAAACAAACTCAGTAAGGACTTAAAACGGTGGATTGCATATTCATCGGTTATGCTCAAAATAGTAGCGTATATAGATTTTTGGTTCACAAATCTGATAATGCGGAAATCCATGTCAATACAATCCTAGAATCAAGGAATGTTGAATTTTTTGAGGATATATATCATGCAAAAAGAAATTAAGGAGAACTTTCTCAGAAAAGGCTTAGAGAATCAAAATCTGAGAATGATGAAGTTATGACCAAAGAAGTCAAACTTCGAAGGAGTAAAAGGTCTTGAATTGAAAAAAATTTCGGACTTGATTTTCTAACATACATGTTAGAAGGCGAGCCCCAAACATTTAAAGAGGCAATGTCATCTCCAGATGCTCCTTTTTGGAAAAATGCTGTTGACAATGAAATCCATTCTATCCTAAGTAACCATACTTGAGAATTGGTTGATCTTCCACTTGGAAATAAACCAATTGGATGTAAATGGATATTCAAAAAAAAAAACTAAAAGCTGATGGTTCCATTGATAAGTACAAAGCTCGGCTTGTAGTCAAAGGGTTAGACAAAAAGAGGGTCTTGACTACTTTAATACTTATTCACCTGTCACAAGAATAACATCAGTAAGGATGTTAATTGCTATAGCTTCACTATACAATTTGCAGATACATCAAATGAATGTGAAAACTACATTCTTAAATGGTGACCTCGACGAGGAGATTTATATGAAACAACCTGAAGGGTTCGAGGTTAAAGGACAAGAACACAAAGCGTGTAGACTTGTCAAATCATTGTATAGACTTAAACAAGCTCCTAAGCAATGGCATGAGAAATTTGACCGGGCAATGATTCAAAATGGATATAGAATCAATGAGTGTGACAAATGTGTGTACACTAAATCCACAACGGTTGGATATGTACTTATTTGTCTGTATGTTGATGACATACTAATTCTTGGAGATAACACTGAGGTCATCGAAATCACCAAGAACATTTTTAAGAAGAACTTTGAGATGAAAGATTTAGGTGTAGCGGATGTTCTACTCGGCATCAAAATTCTAAGGAATTCTGATGGCTTAGGTTTAACACAATCTCATTACATTGAAAAGGTAATTGAGAGATTTAAAGGATTCGGCATTAAAGATGCAAACAATCCTTTTCTTCTACACCTAACTTTGAGAAAGAATACTGGAAATAGTATCAGACAGCTGGAATACTCTCAAGTAATCGGCAGCATCATGTATATCATGAATTGCACTAGACCAGATATTTCATACTCAGTATGCAAACTTAGTAGATATACCAATAACCCTGGTCACAAGCACTGGAATGCTCTGATGAGAGTATTAGGATATTTGAAAAGGATAAAAGATTATGTTCTACAATATGGCAAATATCCAGCTGTTTTGAAAGGTTATTGTAATGCCAACTGGATTTCAGATTCTGATGAATCGAAATCGACTAGCGGATATGTATTCACGCTAGGAGGTGCCACAGTGTCATGGAAATTATCTAAACAAACTCTAATAACACGCTCTACGATGGAATCAAAGTTTGTTGCTTTGGATAAAGCTGCTGAAGAAGCAGAATGGCTTCAAAATTTTTTAGATGATATTCCAATATGGCCAAAACCTATACCTGCAATTTGCATACAATGTGACAATCAAGCGGCAATTGCAAGGGCACATAATGTGATTTATAACGATAAGTCTAGACACATTCGTCGTAGAAACAATACCGTAAGGCAGTTGCTCTCAAATGGAGTCATTTCTTTAGACTTTGTAAAGTCAAAGGAAAATATTGCGGATCCGCTGACAAAAGGTTTGTCAAGAGAGCAGATAAACTGCGCATCAAGGGGAATGGGTTTAAGAGCCTTAACCCAATAAAGAGATTCCGGGGTGGAAACCTAACCTATGCGATTGGAGATCCCATGGACTAGGTTCAATAGGAAAACGCAAATTCTAGAAACTCTAGTGTAAGCACTGTCTCCCATTCCTATGATGCAACAATGCTTTCCTACAGTGTTATTAAGGGTACGCTATGCGTTTAATGATTCATATAACTTGGAATGTAACATTCAAGTAAGATATGGTAGGATATCTTTAATAGGAATGCACCTATATGCGTGGAGCTGGCCGACTCTATGAAAAATCTTTTAAGGCTAGATTTTCTAAAGCACGCATGAATCCCAAGAGGTTCAGGGCCGAAAGAACGAACACAACTGAGAACCAATCTTGAATTGGAAATACTCTGTGTGAGGTTTATTGTCTAGGCTTACACAAACAATTGGCAATTCAAGGCTTAGTCCATCGACTAGTGAAGTAAGTTCGATAGGCTTTCACTAAAGAAGGTTTAAAGCGAAAGCTACCTATCTTGATGCGGTGTATTTCAATAGATATGCTCAGATTCCTTTGAGTCAAAAATGTTTTGTTGATCCATTAATGTGGGAGATTGTTATATATATGATTAATGGATCAACGAATGCAAACATATTAAGATACATTTTTTCTGTTCACGTATCTATATTTATTGAATTCATGAATTTCTTTGATTCACGTATCTCTTAATTCATGAATTTTCTTGGATACATCCTGAATTCATGAATCTCTGGGATTCACGTATCTCTTGAATTCATGAATCTTTTAGATTCACGTATTTCCTGAATTTATGAATCTGAATTCATGAATCTCTTGGATTCACGTATCTCCTGAATTCATGAATCTCTTAGATTCACGTATCTATTTAATTCATGTATCTCTTCTGTACATGAACTTGAAAGCTCTATAAATAGATAAGAGCATTGAGCTTCTTCAGAAGGTTTTTCAGAAAGAAAAAATTCTACTCTACTCTTCTAATTCTTCTGAGTGTACTGATTCAATTGAACGGTTCGACTGAGTCCTGTTTGCATAATGCCAATCCAAACAGGTTCTAGGTGTTGTATCTTGGGAGGCATAGTTTGTGAATCTGCAAAGCACCATTGGCAGGAACTAATCGCCTTAAGGAGATTCGGACATCCGTACTTCACCTCCAATTTTGAGTGATTTTTAAGTGGTGTCTTATTTTTCATCTTCTCCAAGAATTGTAAGTTTATAAAGTTGTCATCGTCTTCTTTGCATTGTTGTTTTAATTACAACAAACAGTTTACTTTCTGTGGATTATTTTCCAACACTACATTGTTCAAGTTGCATAACAGTTGAAGCTAGCATATAATTGGCTATAGATAACACCAGCAAAGTCATTTTGTTGTCGCCACCAATACCGTCTATTATCACAAATGGGGCTCCTTCAGATTTGGCATCTAATATTTTTCACTATGTCGCCTTCTTGATGATTCAATACAACCAGATGCTCGGTAACAAACCTAAGTTTGACCTTCAGCTTTACCTAAAGCTCTCGAAAGATCAATTGATTGGTTTACTGTGTCTGTCTAGAAGAATTGCCAAACAAGTCAAATGAAGAACTAAAAAAAATAACATTTTAATAGGACTTTCAAGAAAATATAGTATTTGAACTTGACTTCAATTGCGGAAAGTCAATGTGCGATAATATCTTCTGTACACGCAGTGAAGTGCAATTTTCCACAATGCTTCGAGTAGTGGGGTCGGAAATCGTTGGCAAATGTGATTTTCTTCATTGTGAGAATCTGATTTTCCACATTGCAACTGAAATCGTTAAGCTCCACCCATCCATAGGGGAATCTGATTTTCTTTATTGTGCAATTTTACACAATGCTTCGAGTATTGGGGCTGGAAATGGTTGACATGGACACTAGTCATCTTAAGTGGTGCAGCCGGCAGTGATATGACTAATTTTTATAATATTATAATATTCTTGAATTTTTTAATTATATATTCATATTTCCTTATTTAGCTTTTACTCTCTTTTTTTTTCCTTTTCTTTTTTTTTTTTTTTTTCATTTTTCCCACTACCGGCCATCATTGGGCCTCATTGATGGCTAGCGGAGGTCACTGCCCTTGCTCACCCCTAGCAAGGGTTGCTCTTGCTTGGGTTGGTGAGGGCGACCCTCATTAGGGCTAGCAAGGGCGGCTCTTGCCTGAGTTAGACCTCTGCTGACGAAGGGAAAAAGAGAAAGAAATAAGCAAAGAGAAGAAAAAAAAAAAAGAAAAGAAATATTAAAAATTAAAAATATTTAAATATTATTAAAAATTATGCACATCATCATTGATCGTGTCATGTAAGACGAATAATATCCATGTCAATGATTTCTGGTGAAAACTAACAAGATGGACTCAATTAGCAAAATGTGAAAATGTTTATGATTTAATTGATACAATTAAAAAGTTTATGATTGAATTAGTACAAACGCAATAAGTTTAAAACATTTTGGACAATTTTCTTGATCTTTTGAGAGATATGAGTGAAGAGAAGAGGTGGAGGGAAGGATTGATGATGCTGAGGGTCTAGAGGATTTACCGTGTCCGATGAGGTATATGTTTTCAAGAACTTTACCACAATCGAAAATGACGTGAAATGTTCCATATTTTGTCTTCACCCGCCAGATCGACGCCCAGGACCATCGGAAAGAGAAGCTGAGACTGAAGAGACCGCCATCTTCACAAACTAAAATGGAGGCCGGCTGGGAATCATCATTTATAGATCTTCAATTTCCCTCACATTTGAGAAAATCCGGTGCTTGTTATTGAGGATCCCATTGTCTTTTATCAATATGATGTTATCTTTCACCAAAAGCTTAGTAACTCTTACCTTAACTATATTTTTTCGCTTGGACCCTGCGAACTTTGGCTCCATTTCGTATTTATTATCGATGCACGCAAGCTGGTTGCGCTTACATGTATTGTGTAAGGCTGCATCCACCTAAAGACCAACATAGCCTCCAAAGTTGTTTTAAATAGGAGATGCCGAGATTCATAGAGAAATTACCCAAAGAGTTCTAAACTTATTGCAGTTATACTAATTCAGTCCTAAACCATTTCATTGTGCCAATCGAATCAAAACCTTTTCACAAATTGTTAATTGAATTTATTTGACCAACTTTGGCCGTAAATTGATAATGTGGATACTAGTCGTCCTACATGGCAGGACCTACACTCACATTGACATTTTTAATAGTATTTTAATAATTTTTTGAATTTGGAATTTTTTCTTCTTTCTTTTCTTTTATTTTTTTTAATTGAGGACTAGCAAGGGTTACTGCTCGATCAAGGCGAGGGCCACAACACCCTCATCGATCGAGGCGTTACAATCTTGCCCGAAGCCGATGAGGGCCGTAGTGCCCTTGACTAGCTCAAACCTAGGGAGAGCGTCGCGACCCTCGCCTTCGCTTTGGCCAACGAGGTCATCATGTGAGGGCCACCATGCCCTTGCTAGCCACAACAAGGGCATTCGAACCATAAAAAATAATAAAGAAAAGAAAAGAATCAAAATTTATAAAAAAATTCAAAAACTATTAAATATTATTAAAAAAATTTCAAGTCAACGCTGATCACACCTTTTAGGATGGCTAGCATCCATGTTAGCCATTTTTTATCAATATTGATCGAATAGACTCAATTGATAAAATATAAAAAAGTTTGGTATTCAATTGACACAATTAAAAGATTTAAGATTAAATTGATACAAATATAATAGGTTTTGGATTTTTTTTGGTACTTTTCTTGAAATTTAGGTGTAAAATGCGTCATATCTAGACACGTGATAGTTAACCACTAACACAACTATAGAGAAAGTTATTAGTGATAATATATATGTTTGTTAGTAAATAAAAGAATTCAAGAACCATATATGGGTCAATTGCTTGAATATCCTAATAAACAAATAATTTGATTCTAGTTATATCTTTTTTAAGTTGTATTTCGATGTATTCGGGTTCGTATTCCAGCGTGTCATCCGATTATCTTTACACAACGTCTGCGGAATCTCCAAAAGGGCAAATATGTCCATCTTATTACGCTTGATTGAAAACAAGTGGGCCGCCCATTTCACCACTGCTTTTGTACTGAAATTGACTTCAGGTCCCGCCAGCTAAAAATTAGGAGAGCTATGCTTGGCTCCAGCAATCAGCAGAGGCCGGAGTCCAGATTTCGATTCAGATGAATGCACTCCAATCTCAGTCACTTCACGAACTCTTTATGCATCAGCTTTAATAAAGTTGCACAATAATAGAGTCAACTGAGGGCAAAAATGCTTTCTCCTCGTCCTAGTGCCCACCACCACTTTTGGCCAAAATATTTTTATCGTTGAAAGTTTTTGTTATTTTCCTATGAAAGTATCTTGTATGTAATAACTACCCATCCTTAGGTGAATCTAATTTTCTTCATCGTTTTAAAAAGTTCCTTCGTAAGTTTATTAAGTTACATAACAGAATTTTGTCGTGGCTCCTACACGAACTTTCTTATCATACAAATGATTATTACTGAAAATTTAGTGTTCATATGGGATGACACTTTACGCAAAAATTACAGCACGGTATTTGGGCTCAACAAGGGATGACCATGAGATTGGCTCCTCGAGGGACCATAGAAGGCCGGATAGAAACGTGTAATAAGGCACTTGGTGATGGACTTATTGTTGTACCTAGAGTTCTCTACAATGACTTTGTCACAAACTTAAAATTTCTTAAATGTCAAAAATGTCTTAAATGTCTTAACCATATTGCGTACAAACCAGAATTAAGGGAGTAATTATCTCATTGTCTCAAATTGTGTTGGCCCACCAGATCGATGCGAAGGGGATGAAGTGGAGGGAAGGATTGATGATGCTGAGGGTGTGGAGAATTTACCGTACCCGAAGAGTCACATCTCGTCAAGAATTTTGCCGCGATCTAAAATGTTTGTTGTCTTAAATATACTGTCTTCGTCCACCAGATCTACACTGCAGGATATCCGAAACAGAAGTTAAGACTGAAGAGACTGTCGTTTTCGCAAACTAAAGCGAAGCCCGGCCGGCAATCATCATAAATAACTCTTCAACTTCCCTCTGACATGGACAAAACCCGGGTACTCGTTATCAATGATCCGTGATCTTTTGTCAATATGATGTTATATTTCACCAGAAGCTTGATAACTCTTTAACGTACCTGTATATTTTCGCATGGACTTGGCAATCTTGGCTCCATTTTGTACTTTTGTCGATGCATGCAATCTGCCTGTGCTTACATATATTGTGGAAGGCTTCGTCTGCTGATAGACGGGTGTGGCCGCCAAAGTTGTCGTAAGAAGGAGAAGCTGAGATTCAAGTGTAAAATCCATCTTATCTAGACACGTGATCGTCAACCACAAACACAACTGTAAATGATGTTATCAACGATAATATTTGTGAGTTTAGTAAATAAAAAAGAATTTGAGGACCATATACATGTCAGTTACTTGAATATCCTAATAAATGAATAACTTGATTCTAGTTATATCTTTGTTAAGTTGTATTTCTCTTATGTATTCGTATTTGTATTCGTACTTCAGCGTGTCATCTGATTATCTTTATAAAACATCTACGAAATCTCCAAAAGAGCAAGTTCCTCCATCTGATAACGCTTAATTGAAAACAAGCGGACCCATTCCCCATTTCTTTTGCACTGAAATTGACTTCAGTCCCCACCAGAGAAAAATTAGGAGAGCTCTGCTTGGCTCCAGCAAATCAGCAGCAGCCGGAGTCCAGATTTTGATTCAGATAATGCACTCCAATCCCAGTCGCTTCACGAGTTCTTTAAGTATCAGTTTTGCGAAGTTGGACAATAATAGAGTCCCACATAGTGCAATAATGCTTTCTCCTGTAACATAATATGGCCCCACCTATTTTGACCAAAATGCTTTTCTCATAAGTATGCAATGGCCCTAGCAATATAAGGCCAACTTTAGAAAAATGTCATCACAAGTGCCTTTTTTTAAAAATTTTTTTAATCTAACTTGATTAATGGGATATGCATAGGTTTTGAGCTACATGCGCAACTCCATCGAGTGAAACTAAAGGTTCACAGAAGATGCCTTTTTCATTTTTTCTATAGACGTTACTAATTGTAATCATCATTTATGTCTTAACACCACTCTTTTAATAGTTGTAAAGAAAGCCCAATTTCATTTTATTGATTTCACCTCATTAACCGATCCAATGAATATGAAGTGGAGTTCTATGTAATTATGTGCATGTTTAAGGGGATCATTAATCCTATATCAGTGTTGCATGCACTCAGTAATGTAAGCTTATTTCTTAAATTATGTGGATCTCTTTATCTCTCTATCTAATCTCTCTTGGATAATAACCTCCTGATGACACTCTTTCAAATTCTCTGCAAAAATGAGTGACGTAATAATTCACAAAGCCGACCCTTCTCATTGCCAAACTCCAAGTCCTCACGTGTCTTCGCCTTTCTGACACGTCCACCATCGTTGCTTTGATGCTGCTCTCTCTTTCTCTCTAAAACGCAGAGGAGGAGGAAGAAGATAAAACAAAACCAGGTCTAAGAGTTAACGCGGGTGGAGTTAAGTTTTGCTTTCAGGCCATCGTCGTCACTCGACAATTATTAAAGCTCCGTGTTATTTCAATCTCATTCATGCTGCAGATGGGTAGTATGACTTTGATGCATCGAGGGTCACGTTGCAAAGTTATTTTCCTCCAAAAAGTGGGAGGAAATGGAGGGAAATGCAAAATGACTTTCCTGCTTCCTGTAAACAACGAGATCAATGGGCCCATAGTATAGTGCATTTCCTGAACTCCTGTCACTTCGAGATGGGACGTGTGACAGGTATTTGAATGAGACGGGTTGAAGCTCCAAAAATATGTACGAAGGTGTCGGCAACGCTTTCAGAGAAGGATCGTTGAGTCTAATGGCTTCACCATGCCTTCTTCTTGATCATTCAATACGACCCCATGCTTCGTAATGAACCTATGTTTGGCCTTTTGCTTAAGCTAAAGCTCTCAAACGATCGATTCGATGTGCTCCCCGTGTCTATCGAGAAGAATTATAAAAAAAAAGTCAAATGACGAACTAAAAAATTGTTAAGAAAACTCTTAATTTTGATGCTAACAAAACTTTCTATACATTTACACAAGCAACACTGTAAATACAAATTGTGAAAGAAGGAGAAGTAAAGAAACACAGAATCTTATTCTGTCAGGGACCAGAACGAGGACAAGATCACCAACGACTACAAATTTTACTTACCTTACTTGTATTGATTTTGGTAAATCAAATTGATTAACAAGATCAATCATCAAGACAATTTCTAAAGAAGGATGAAACGCTTATGGAAACCCAGATTCTAATTGTATGGGTGAACAAAATCAAATGGGATTCAATTTATTTTCGACGGTCAAGAGACATTTCCTTATGAAGTCTGTCCAATAAAGGAAAATGGGAGACAAATCTCTCAAGGTGATAGCTAACGGTTAGTTTCGGCTCGGAGAGTATATAAGGAGAGGATACGACCAAAAGAAGAAATAGATTGAATACAACATTCCAAAGTCTTGATTTTATTCTTCACTAATTGTTTGAGAAAGTGCAAAAACCAAGTGGTCCAAGTGTATTGCCAAGAAGAGTGACTTAGTGAGAGAAATCATCACTGAGTACTTACACTCAAGAAAAGTGTAATCACTTTTGATCACATAGTGAAATTCAGCCAATTGGCTGATCGTATGGAAGAGTGGACATAGGCTTAACAAAAGCCGAACCACTACAACTTTGTTTGCAATCTTTTCTTCCCTCACTCTTTTATTTTTGATTACGTACAACAAAGTCTACTTTATCTAGACTATGTTCAATACTGATATTCTGATTCTGTTACTATCAGACTTTATACCGTTTGTTTTAGTGCATAAATTTTATTTACACCTATTCACCTCCCCTCTAGGTGTTGGTACTGGCTAAATCAAAAATAACATTTTAATGCAACTTGACTTGAATTGGGGAAAGTCAATGTGCAATTTTCCACAATGCTTGGAGTATTGGGGTTGGGTATATTAAGCTCTACCCATCCTCAACGGAATTTGATTTTCTTCATAGTCTGAAAATTTTCTTTGCAAGTGTTTTCCCTTGAACAGAAATTTCTCGTAACTCCTACATAAATTGTCATACCATATGAACTACTATTATAGAAAATTTTTAATTGTTTGTGTGGAATGACACTTGTGCAGAAATTACAACGCTGAATTTGGGCTCGACCTTGGGTGACGTTTGGAGGCTGGATAGAAACATATAATAAGTTGTTTGGCTATTGACTTATTATCATACCTAGAGCTCTCTACGATAACTTTGTCACGAACTAAAAATGTCTTAATTGTCTTAACGATATTGCACAAAAACCAGAAGTAAGGGAGGACTAATTATCTCATCGTCTCAAATTGTGTTGGCCCGCCATATCGATGCGGAGGGGCTCTTTGAGAGACATGGGTGAAGAAGAAGATGTGGGGGGAAGGATTGATGATGTTGAGGGTGTGGAGGATTTAGTATGTCTGAAGAGGTCTATGTTGTCGAGGACTTTGCTACCACGAAAATGTCATTAAGCGTTCAGTATCTTGTTGTCTTAAATATACTGTCTTTGCCCACCAGGTCGACTCCAAGGAAAATCAGAAAACAGAAGCTGAGACTGAAGAGACCACCATTTTCACAAACTAAAATAAAGGACGGCCTGGCAATCATCATATATAAATCTTCAACTTCCCTCACTTTTGTGAAAATCCCAGTACTTGTTATTTAGGATCACGTCATCTTTGGTCAATATGATGTTATCTTTCATCAGAAGCTTGGCAACTCTTACCTTACCGGTATTTTTCTGCATGGACTCCGCGAACCTTGGCTCCATTTTGTACTTTTGTCGATGCATGCAAGCTGCCTGCTTCTACATGTATTGTGTAAGGCTTCATCTACCGGAAGACGGGCATCGCCTCTAAAGTTGTTCTAAGTAGGAGAAGCTGACATTGAAGTGCAAAATCCGTCAAGTCTAGACATGTGATCGTTAACCACTAATATAACCGTAAAGGACGTTGTCCGCAATAATATATGTATGTGTTTGTAAATAAAATAAAAAAATCGAGAACCTTATAAATGAATAACTTGATTCTAGTTATATCTTTTTTAAGTTGTATTTCTCCGATGTAGTCGTATTCGTATTTCAGCGTGTCATCCGAGCATCTTTACGCAACATCTACAGAATTTCCTAAAGAGCAAATGCCTCCGTCTGACCTCCATTTCTTTTTTATTGAAATTGACTTCAAGCCCCCGCCAGCTAAAAATTACGAGGGCAATGCTTGGCTCTGGCAAATCAGCAGCAACCGGAGTCCAGACAAATGCACTCCAATCTCAGTCACTTCACGACCTCTTTAATCATAAGCTTTAATAAAGTTGGACAATAATAGAGTCCGATTAGTGCAATAATGCTTTCTATTGTTGTACCATATAGCCACCACCAGTTTTGATCGAAATCTTTCTTTATTGAAAGTTTGTGTTATTTTCCTTGTAAAAACATCTTGCATGCAATAAGCCTGCAATACTCTTAGATTGGAGAAATGCCATTACAAATATCATGATTTTTATATAGTACTCACTTAAAATACTCAATTTCTTTTTAATCACTTGAGTGTTATAATTATGAACTTTTTTACTTGAATGCCACGATTTCTAAAAAATATCCAATCGAGTGCCATAATTTTTTTGAAGACATTCACCACAAGTGCTAGAAATTCAATGTATCATGGCACTAGTGGTGAACGTTTTTTTTTTAAAGTTATAGCATTTAAATGATCCATTGAAAGTCTAGAAGTCAAGGCACTCAATTGAACATTTTTTTAGAAGTTATAACACTCAATTAATCAAAAAAATAATCATGACACTCAAGTAACAATCCTAAGAAAGTTACATCACTTGTAGTGTTCTTATCTCGACTAATTTCTATCAGAAGTTGCATAAGAATTGGAAAATGTTTGAATCAAGATATGCACTCGTCAATGGCCAACTACACTCTTCAAGGTGCATAAGAGTTGAAGCTAGCAGAATACTGGCTAAAGATAACACCAGCAAAGTCATCTTATCACCGCCACCAATCTTGTATATTACTACAAAACGTGCTCCTTCAAATTCGGCATCTAATAGTTTTCACTATGCCTCCTTCTTGATCATTCACTACGACCCCCATGCTCAGTAATGAACCTATGTTTGACCCTTCAGCTCAACCCAAAGCTCTCAAACGATCAATTTGATGAGTTCCCCGTGTCCGTTGAGAAGAATTCCCAAAACATGCCAAATGGAGAACTAAAAAACAAAATTTTAATACGACCTTGGAGAAAATGTAGTATTTGAACTAGACTTGAATTGGGCAAAGTCAAAGTGCAATAATATCTTCCGTGCAGTCGGTGCAGTACAATTTTCCACAATGTGTGAGTATTGAGGACGGTATATTAGGGTACGTTTGACAACACTTTAATTCTTCTGTTCTTTTATTCCATAAAATAGAAAAAGAACAAAAATCTATTTGATAACGTTCACTAGTATTTCTATTCTCTGGAATAGAAAGTTGTTCTGAATAATAGATTTGGAATAGAAATGAAAAGTAGAAAAAAGTAACTTTTTATTTTTAGGAACAATTTCTAGAAAGTTATTTCTTAGGTTGTCATTACTTATGACCACCATTGCCACCACTTGTTGCTGCCTGCCGCAGCCAGTCACCGCTCGCCCACTACTGTCCTTTGCTAGGTGACTTAGTGAACTGGCGACCTAGCCACTGGCGATCGGCAGACGGGAGACCTGATGGCTACTACTCGGCAATCAACGACTTGGTGGTAGCACATCGGTCGATGGCCATCGGTCATCAAGTCACCCCCTGCTGGCCACCAATCGTTGGCACGTTGATCACCAGCTGCCGGTTGCCATCGCCATCGAGAGAAAAAGGAATAAAAATTTTTTGTCTGTACTAAATGCATTTCTATTCTTTTTCTATTTCCAGAATCAAGAATTTTGTTAGTTATCAAACGCATTGTTTTACTCAAAAATTGTTCCAGATAGTAGAAATAGAAAAGAACTATTTTTCAAAAGAAATTATTTCTAAGAGTAGAAATGTTATAAAGCGCACTCTTAAGCTCTACCCATCCTAAAAGAATCAGATTTTCTTCATCATTTAAAAAATTCATAAATTTTTTTCGGTTATAGAACACAATTTGTCGTAGCTCCTACACAAATTGTCATAACATACAAATGATTATTACTAAATATTTCTAAGTGTTTTTATGGTATGGCACTTTGTGCAAAAATTACAGCACGGCATTTGGGCTCAACACGTCATGATAGGAGATCAGTTCCTTGAGTAACCACAAAAGTCAAATAAATAAACTCTTGATCTCACCAAAATCTCATATGGTATTATGGCTAAGAGGTCTTGAGTTCAACTCTCTAGGTTTCTATGTGGACATAATTAATTAGGGAGGTAAATAGGAGTTTGAAAGATTTGAACTCATGACCTTATAGCTCCAATATCACGTGACATGTGAAATTTTGTGAAACAAATGTCAACTGTTTTATAAATTTAAGCTATCAGATGAAATATTATATGAAATTGTGTAGAATCACTTTCAATTATTTTAAAAGATTAAACTGTTAGATGAATGTATGAAATGAAAAGACTATATTTTCGCAAACCAAAATGAAGGCTGACTGATAATTATCATCTATAAATTTCCAACTTCCCTCTCCCATTTGACAAAATCCCGGTACCTATATTGAGGATCCCATGAGATGTTATTTTTCGTCAAAAGCTTGGTAACTCTTAACTTACCTGGATTTTTCCCGAGGACTCTGCAAACCTTGGCTCCATGTCGTACTTTCGTCGATGCATGCAAGGTGCCCACGCTTACATGTATTTGATGATCTTTACACAACATCTACGGAATCTCTAAAAGAGCAAATGCCTACATCTGATTACGCTTGATTGAAAACAAAAGGGCCCACTCCCCCATTTCTTTTGTTCTGAAATTGACCTCAGGCCCCGCCGGCTAAAAATTACCAGAGCTGCGCTTGGCCCCAGCAATCAGCAGCGGCCAGAGTCCAGATTCCGATGCCGATAAAGGCACTTCAATCCCATTGAATTCTCGAGCTCCTTAATCATCAGCTTTAATAAAGTTGGACTATAATAGAGTCCACTTTATGCAATAATGCTTTCTACCGTTATCAGTTTTGACCAAAATACTTTTTTTATGCAAGGTTTGTGTTATTATTTATTTTCCTTGTAAAAGCATCGTTGAAATTTTGGCACATTATTTGACCGCATGTCATGTGGAAAAGCTAGTCTATTAGGAAATAGCGATAAGCACATAGGCAATACCAATGCACCATCCATTGTCGAAAAAAAAAAACTATTTTTTGGGACTTTTCTTTTGCCTCCAAGACCCATTTTTGATGGTTTCTGTCATGCTTCAGTAATTTGTGTGGCTTTTCATAGATTTATGATTAGGCTGCCGAAGTAAGATAAAACTTCAAATATTTAGGATCAAGAATTGCAATATCATATAAAAGACACTGTCTCCCTAGTTAATGGAGATCGAGTCCAGTCAAATAGTTAAGAATAGATTCCAAACTTGACTCGCTTTGGTTTACACAATCAAGGAATTGGACAGGAGATTTTTACCATTCAATTCTTATGGAAAAAATTGAGTGCACATGCATGACCCATTAGAAAATGATGTGAATTTTTTATTTTCTAGAATTATAAATTTTACGGGACCTTCTGTTTAGATTAACTTATGTCTCCATTTAACCAATCCACTTTAATGGATACAAGTTCAGTCTTTACCTTAATGAGCATAATGATATATCAATGCATTCTCTCTTGATGTACTCGAGGAATTTGCTCTGACTCTTTGACATGTACGAGACCTTTATCACATGAAACAAAAAATATTATGGTTTCACTTTTTGGCCCGAGAAAGACCAACCATATTGTCCCTCTTTTATTCTTAGTACTTTTTCCTGGACTCTTTGTCGTGTCTTAATCCTATGTTCTCTATCTCATCTTTCTTTGTTCCTTTTTAATATCATTTTTTTCGTTTAATATTCCATCATCATTACTCGTAATAAAATAAAAGATTTGTCTTCCACTATAAGTTGTCGTTTAATCAATGATTCATCTATTAGCCATAATTCTGTTACTGAATTGACTCACTTATTGTCTACTTAGATAGTTGAATGTAATCTTCGATCGACCTTCAAAGTTGTAATGAGTTGATTATATGCACGAATGTGGTAGTTGTCCTCTTATTTTCTAATGAAATAAGTTTCTTCTCCACAGCTGCATGCTAATACACAAAATATGAAAAAAAATTCATAAGTCTTGAACGTATTGTATTTATATCAATTCAGTTATAAACTTTTCAATTTTGATAATTTAATCCTAAATCTTTGTACAAAATTTGATGTAGTCCATCTCGTCAATTTTTACTAAAAATTACTGACGTACTTATCAAGTTATTGCCAACCATTTTATACTTGCAATGTCATTGATTTCCAGTAAAAATTAGCCAATAATATTATATTGGAATTTTGCATAAAATTTTAGGACTAAATTGAAAAAATTGAAAAGTTCAAAATTATATTGTCATCCGTACAAAAATTTAGAATTGAATGGACAATTTCTCTAGGTACCATCACCATAAGACACTAAAAGGCGCAAGTAAGGACCTCATGATGCTATAAATCGGAAAGACATCAAAGCTGCCCATCTTCTAAAAAGGGACTAAGCACTATCACAATCAAAATTTCATTACTGGAGAAAAAAATAGTAAATTAGTTAGTGGAGAGTATGATTACCAACAAAGAAGCATCATTATTGCTCGTTGGTTCTATTTTGATCACAATCTAAACTTTTTTAGCGAAAAAATTATAAAAGTAGCTAGTGGAGAGTATGATACTAACTAAGGAGCATCATTATTGTTCACTTGCTCTTTTTTCTAATTCTTTGCTTTAATTAATAGAAAAGCAAGTCACGTCAAGAAGCACTTCCACATAAAGCTATGGAAATTATGATTGCAATAATTGCCCCTTTCTATGCAACCGTGCATCATGCCTCGCAACAGTTCGATTAGCAATCGGGACTATTGTGTGTTGGTAATAAAAAGTTGAAGTCTTTAGAATCGGTGCAGATCGAGGTAGTGATCAAAACTATTTGATACTACTATTTGTCAAATATAAGTCATACATGAGATATTATATCATCACAGGAATCACTGATTTGCTAAACCCTTTCGAGTGTCATCATAATCATCAATATGATCTTCATACAAACAAATATTGTTTTTTTAAAACATTTGTCATCAAAATATTTGAAATCATATAACCTTTTAATATTGAAGGGTATGACAAAACATCTTGTTATGATGGATATGTATACTTTTTTTCAATTATAAGAGTGATCAAAACATATAATATTTGTTATGATTGCTTTTGGGATAGACATAATCTCGTAATAAATTTTCTCCCAAGCTTTTACCTTTTTCTTCCTCTTACCTAAGATAAGGGGTAATTTTATTATATTAATTTATTTGTAAAGCATTACATACTCTCTCTCTCTCTCTCCATTTCACAAAAATCATTTTCGACACCTTAATTTTTATCTACACGTCCAGCATATATTTTGTAAAAAAAGAAATAAATAATAGGAAAACGATACAAAAATAATAATAAATAAAAGTAAATACAAAATAAGAAGAGAGAGTCCGATTGGGCCTAGTTCGGCCCCATATCCAAGCTTTTCTGTCCAGCCCGACCCATTAAACCATGCCCATCTCACAACCCATGACACAGAGCACGCACATGCTATGTTCTCTCCTCTCCCACAAGTACAAAACCTCCCACGTCATTAATGCAAAGCACCCACTTTTATATTGTAATAATAATAATAATAATAATAATAATAATAAAATTGAGTAGTGTAATGATGAACACTAATTTAAAAATCTCCCATGCACAAAGCTCACTTATATACAATCGGTAGTCTATTGGCAATATGACAAGGTCGATTCGAAATTATCAACATCCACATCTCACGAGAAATAACATGATTAATAATTTCAGCTACCAAATGATTCCGACTAATTAAGATAATTATAAAGCTATTCTTAATAGTATTAATATATGCTAATGCATCGATGTAATAAGGAGGCGTTGGAAGATTGACCAAATTTTGTAACTTCAAAAAGTCATATTCTACCATCAACAATGGAAAATTTACCAGTACATTTGAGATCTTACTATATATGGAGGACGATATACCAACTTAAGCACCTTAGTGGGAAACTAGTATTTTAGGCATTGGGTTGGGAAATACAAACTGTGTTTGAGTATTCATCGACCTGTTCTAATTTCATGGATATAATTCACCATGATAATGGAAATTTACAATACATAATTAAAACATTTCTATCCTGAAAACATATGATCATCAAGTAAATTTTCAGCCTTGACAACAAATTTACCATTATTACTATCATTTCTTTGAATAATATCTACCAACCATCGTTATCGATGGTAAATCAAAGGGAAATTTATACATCTCAAATTTCACATCAAATGGAAGATCTTATTTATGGATCAAGGAAATTGAATGAAAAGTATAGGAACCTGGAATACATTCAAGGAATTATTGTCTCAATCTTATGTTGTCGCGTTTGAATCCACCAAAATAAAATAAAAAAATTAATTACTTGCCATGTCGAGAAGGGCACTCATTTCCAGTTGAAATGCTAATTCTTAGTTAGCATGTATGTATATTTAGATATTTTCGTGCTATAAAATTTCCTGAAATAACTTGGTTTAAAATGCAAAATACTCCCGGCAGCTCTTCATTACGAGCACAATCATACCAAATTTACTCGGTGCACGAAGGAATTGGAAATCCTCCACATCTCAACCAATTAAGCCAACCTGAATTTATCGAAGAGGTGGTTTTAGCCTATTGATATTTACGTAGCATAAGAACATTCTCCAATGTCACGCATAAAGGAAAACCAATTATGGAAATTCAGGAACGAATTAGACAATTTATTAATATGAACAGTTTTTTTTTTTTAGGAGAAGGCTTTATCATCGGTTATTCCTTGGCATCCTGTGGGCTCTCTTCTTCATAACTATAGCTGAACCATGTTCCATTTGTCAGATATGGAGGTAGAGTTAATATTGATTTCTAAAGGTGATATTTTGATAGACTCAACATGGATTACCATTAGTATTATGATTCTTACCATCTATTACTAATTTCGTTTAAAGGCCAAGCATGCTATGAAATAATAATCTCAAGAGCACATAGATATGTCAATAGCTGAATCTCTTCCACTGAGCTGCATACTAACCATAGGATACTTGTGCATTTGATGATTTTTGTTCATACCGAGAATACAATTAAGGATTTCTTTTCGATTACTTGAATGTTGTAACTTTTAAAAAAATGTGTATTTAAAGAGAGATAAATAAAGGCCTAGAGATCGCGCAATCTGCATTAAAAGGGGATATGCACTATTCATCACCCTATCTGTTTTGAGTTTCTGACCACTGTAGCTCGGGTTCTGTGGTGGCTCCGTTAGGCATCTACTGGCTCCGGTGAAAGCCTCTTTTCGGAGGAGAAGTTGAGCTGAAGGTGATTAATTGATATGTACTCTACTCTGCTCGAGTAAGGCCTCTTTTCCCACGATTCTGATTTGCGATGGGAGGGTTTGCTAGGTTTGGCTAGTTGGGTACTTAGGTTTCTATGTTGAAACCATGGAAAGGAGTTCTGCTGTCCCGAAATCTCGTCCGGGAACAGGTGGTGGTCAACAACATAGCCGGAGTAGGGCTCTTGCTGCTCGAAATGTGTCTAGTGATCCGATGCTAAGGGGCAAGAATGTTGCCCACATTTTTGCTGCTGGAGAGTCCAACATTGACAGTAGAACAGGTCTGTCTACCTCTAGAATGGGTGTTGCTGGGCCTAGCCAAGGTTAGAACCCCATTACAGCAAAGCAAAAGCCTGGCTTGTGGCCTCAGCTAGCTAGAACTCCGGCCCTAGCCACTCGCTCCTGGGCTAATATAGCCAAAGCTACTATGAAAGGGTACTCTCTTTCTTTTATTAATCCTTGTTCTGATGAGGATAATGAAGTCCATTGTTCGGAGGAAGATCTTGATGCTGCTAATCCTATTTGGCATGAATGTTTAGTAGACTACTTTATTGGGAAGAAACTCCCGTTCAAGTTAGTTGAGACAGACCTTAAACATCTTTGGGGCTGTTAACATTCGAATTTTTGGTTACGTTATTTTAAATGCCTATTTAATTTGCATCCATAAATACTTATTAATTTCTAGAAAAGATTTAAAAAATTGATAAAAAAATCGAAAAACTCAAAAAAAAAAAGAAGTCAAAAAATATTATTATTATTTTCGAGTGGGCTGGCTCAGCCCAGCCCACTTTTCTTTCTTTCCCAGCCTTATTCTCCTTTCTTTTAGGCCCAGCCCCTCTTCCCATTTATTTTCAGCCTAGCCCATCACCTCTCATTTTCTTTTCTTCCACACACGCGCACACACGACGCACGGTCGCACGCAGCAGCAACGCTCTACGACGTCGTCCCTCTGGACGTTACCCCTTGGCTGACGTCAGCCACGTGACGCCAGCAAGGGAATCGTCCCTTGCCGCGCTGTCACGCGGAGAGAGGGCAGTAGGGAATTCGGTTATGCAGGAGCAGGAGGATCGACGAGCAGAGGGGGCCGGCGATTCTGGTCAGGGGCGAGAGAAGAAAAAAAAACGAAGAAAAGAGAAGAGGGGAGCGAGAAAAAGGAGAAGCAGCAACAGAGCGCGGCCTCTGACGGACGACCCACTAAACTCTCTCTGCAGGAACCTTAATCCGAGCCCTCGCCGCCGAAGTTCGATCCGACCCAGGTCGTCGACGTCTACGTCCGGGTCACCGGAGGCGAGGTCGGAGCCGCCAGTTCCCTGGCCCCAAAGATTAGTCCGCTGGGTCTCTCCCCCAAGAAGATTGGTGAAGACATCGCCGGAGAAGCAGATCTGAGGAGGAAAACAGGAACGGGGGGAGCCGATTTCCGGTTTTTGGAAGAGGAGAGCAGGACGAAGGGGGGGAGCAGTTTTTCGGAGAGGAAACAGAAAACGATGAGAGAGATCTGAGCAAAGGGGTTATTCGGCTGCCCCCATCCGTGCCTCTAGCTGCTGACCCACAAAGAGCCCGACGACACTGCTTATTCTGCTGCCCCGAACGTCGCCGCCGCCGCTGCTCCGAGTGCCGCTGCACCCCTGCTTGCCACTGTTGACGTGACTCGGCGCCTGTAACTTGTCGCCGCATCCCTTCTCCCGGTGAGCTACGCCCCACGACGCCCTCAGACCGAAACAGAGAAGAGGACTGAAGGAGAAGAAAACGAGAGACAGAAAGACGAGCAAAGAGAGGAAAATGGCTAGCTGAAGAAGCGACGATTTTCTGGACAAGAAGAGAACGAGATCCCAGGGAGAGGTCGAGAGAGTGCGAGCCAGAAAGAGAGTGAGCTCGAAGGAGGGGGTTCTAGAGCAAGCGGACGAGCTCGAAGGCGATGTTAAGCTCGGGAAAAGGGACCGGTCTCCTTCTTCCTCGTGTCTGGACAGAACAGGGCGGAGAGACTGAGCCAACGCTTCAGTCGCGCTAGAGACCCGCTGATGAGCCCTTCCGGTTGACGCCAACGCGCTGAACCAGGTAAGTCTCTTGGTGCGTACTCTTTTTCGGACACGCCGGGCCGAAGTTTGCGGCCGTTCGGGTCACGTGAACTCCGGCCCCGGCGGTTACTTGTAAAAGCTGTTGCACCCTCTAGTGTTTTTTTTATGTGCTAGCATGTCTGTTATGGCTCTCGGCCCAAGCTTGAAACCGTGGATGAGCCGGAGATCCCTCGTTTTTATAGTGCACGTCGGCCGTTTGTCGAAATGCCTGAATGAACCTCGAGCCTCTTTGGTGCATTTATGGCCACGATCTGTTGTTGTCATCCATACTGATGCTAAATGAATGGATTGGCGCCTGAGATGATTTGGAATGTTGCATGTCTGTTGTATGTTGATCCTTGCCCGAATCCGAGTCCCCCAAAATAGGCCACACTTCTATTCTAGCCAATATATTTTACCTGTTTGACAAAATGTCCCGGAGAGATTCGGAAAGCAATTCATGATCAAACTCGGTTGATTTGTATGTACTCTTCTATATGTTGGACCGTGCCTCTTTTCTGTGTGTTTGTATTGCGATCCCCTGTGATTTTCGTGGAGTAATCACCTTTCCTTGAGCGGACGAACATTTTTTGCACTGAAAATGGTTTGCCGGTCACCGGATTTAAGTGGCGCCGGTCTGAAAAAGAAAAAGGCAGGGGGGCCGTAGGTTAAATAGGGGGTGGGCTGAATATTCTTTGAGTGGGCTTAGGCTAGGTGATTGGGCTGATTTTTGTAAAAAACGAAATGGGCTGTTTTAATCTATTTTGTTAATGGGCCATTTTTAAAAAAATTTACTGGGCCGTTCGGCCAGCCCGGTTTCTTTAGCCCAGCCCGGACCGATATGGTCCGGGTCGGTATAGTAGGGCCGGGTTACCCGACCCGGTCCGAATCACTTTTTTTATATTAATTTAAAATTTTAAAAATTAAAAAAAAATCAAATGTTTCAGAAATTCAAAAAGATATTAAAAAATCTTAGAAAATCTTTAAAAAGAAAATTTCGAAAATCCTTAAAAATTAAAAAAAAAAAAATATTTCAGAAAGGTTTTTGAAAATTTATTTTAGTTTTATTTAATTTAATTTAATTTTGCTTTCTTTTTTGAATATTCAAAAATTCCTAAAAAAAATTAGAAAAATTAGAAAATCCCAAAAAGCATTAATAAATTTTTTCTTTTAAAAAAATTCAGAAAAGCCAAAAAACATTAAAAATCGCGAAATCTTGTTTTCTTTAATTTCGAAAAATTCAAAAATTTAAAAAAAATTAAAAATATAAGAAATATAAAAAATAGATAAAAAAATTCAGAAAAATCAGAAAAAATTACTAAAATTCAGAAAACACTTAAAAAAAGAAAAAGACCAAAATTGAATAAGCCTTTAGGGCTCTACAATAGGTTTTTTTGAATGTGTTGCCATGTCTTTAATTGACACACAATTAAGTTAGGTACCAAAAGGGCGTTAGTCGCATGACTAACGTAATCAAGTCCCCGACTCTAAACTCTCTGGTTACATAAAAGTGAGACACGCTCTCATGTCTCACTCGGTTCCTAGTCAACCTTAATAGACTAATGGCGACTCCTTATTTGAAAGTTTTTTATGAACACCCAACGTCGCGCGGGGTATGAGCTTGGGAGAGCCTAAGTTAATGAAAAGCCATCAGCCCGAAATTAACAATACCCCTAAATCTATTAAATATATTATATTATTATTATTTTCGAAAAAATTAGGTTGCAACAGGGGCCAACGTTTGCTAGAGGTTAAAGCTAATGACCAAGGATTCTTTTTTTTCCATATTTCGGACCCTGACTTTAGACGGAAGGTGACTAAAGGCGGTCCATTGATAGTGGCACGTGTGCCCCTAATACTTCAACAATGGCATCCCATGCTAGAGTTGAAAAAAGGATATCATTCTTCAATTCCAGTTTAGATTAGACTGAAGAACCTCCTTTATGGGCTGTGGTCTGCTATGGGGATTAGCAAAGTTGCCAATGTTGTGGGTAGACCGCTCTATTAGACCAGCGTATGGAGCATTTGAAAATGATTTCATTTGCTAGGGTCTATGTCGAACTAGCAGCCTCCAAAACCTGCTGTGATGTTATGACTGTCCACTTAAATGGGCAAACTCGTATAGTGGACATTGAATATGAATGGAAACCTGTATCATGCCATATATGTGGTACTTTTGGGCATCGGTGCCCTGCTCAAGTTCCCTGCCCATCTGAGTCTGAATCGGCGATCTTGGCTAGTGTGCAACCTTCTGAGCTCCCTGCTGTTAGGAATGGTCAAGGCTCCCTTCTTAATGCCGCCTCTTTACCAGTAATGGAGACTAGACCAGCTACTACAGTGGGGTGGAAACAAGTCAGCAGTAAGTAGAACCGCCTGTCTGGTATAAGGAATAAGTACCCAGCTCCTGCATGGTTTGAACCTGCTTCCCCATCCTCCTTTAACTCAGCTGATGATCTGGATGAGGAGACTGATGTTGCTGTTACTTCTGGAGCTGCTGGTGCTGTTTGTGTCTGTACAAATCAAGAGATACCTGCTGCTGTTGTTGCTTCAAGATTGGCTAGTGCTGGTGGTGTCTGATCAGGACAGGAGATGATTCCTACTGTTGCCATTCCAGAGTCTGGTGTCGCTGCTTCCTCCTTGCCTGATGCTGCTACTATTTGTTCTAATTCTGATGTTGCTGTCGGTTCAATCTTGGCTGGTGTTGCTGTTGTCTGTGCTGGTTAGGAAATGAGTCCTGCTGCTGGTTATGTTATACCAGTTTCTGCTGGTGTTGGTTATCCTACTGCTGCCATTCTAGATTCTGTTGTTGATGTTTGTTTAGGTCAAAAGACGAGACCTGCTGCTGGCCATCTAGAGACTGACACATCTGACCTTCAACTGACTGAGGTGAGGATTAAGCAGGTTAGTAGGTTGAGGCTTCCCCCTGTTACTCCTCCTGCCAAGGCAAAAAAAAATTTGCAGGTTAACAGGTCTGGCCCTTCGCCTGGGACAGCTTCTGTCAAGGCAAAACCAGCAGCCAACAGAAGGCGCCCAAAAATCTACTTGTCTTTCTTTTTTTAATATTCATCTATATCTTTTGGCTTTTGGAATGTAAGGGGTCTTATGAATCCTATTAAGCAAGCTGAAGTTAGACAGTTTGTACGCCTCAATAATGTATGCTGTGTTGGCTTATTGAAAATCAAAGTTCCAGCTACTAGTTTTCCTAATCTCTCTTCTGGATTACTTCTTGGCTAGATGTGGGTATCTAATTATGAGCACCCTTCTCGAGGGCATATTTGGGTTGGATAGAACCCGCTTTTGGTATGTTTCAGTACTCGGACTAGTACTGATTAGATTATTCATGGTGATGTAAAATTTTTGAACTCGGGGTCTACACTTTCTCTCTCGGTAGTGTATGGGGAGCATACCTTTGTTGCTTGGAGACCCCTATGGAGTGAACTTATTAGTTTGAGCTCTTCTCTCAAGTAATGTCCTTGGATGGTTGCGGTGATTTCAATGCCATCAGGGATTCTTCGGATCGCATGGGGAGCCCTGGTATATGGATTCCCGCCTTTGATGATTTCAAGGAGTGCCTAGACCAAGCTGAACTATTTGACCTTCATTATGTGGGTTTTCGGTTTACCTGGTCCACATCCTCCGGTACTCGAAGGAAGTAATGGAAAATTGATCGAATCTTTGTCAACAACTATTGGTGCACCGCCTTCTCTTTCTCTGAAGCATCCTTCCTGCCCTAGGCTTATCGGACCATACTCCAATGGCTGTGAGAATACTTGCACCTAGTTCTTGTCGAATTCCCTTTAAATTCTTTAACCTGTGGATGAGCCACCCTGACTTCTCCATACTAGTTACCCAGTCTTGCGAGGCCCAAGTTTCAAGCTCTCCTATGTGCAAACTTTATTCTAGACTCAAGCTTCTGAAGGGTCGACTTAAGTGTCTTAATAGAGATGCTTACTCAAATATCTCTATGCGGGTGGCTATGGCTAAAAGGGTCCTTCTATCTACCCAAGAGGCACTTCATTTAAACCCTCGGAGTAGCTCGCCGGTGGTAGAGAAACATTCTCAACTCAAGGACTATTATGAACTGATCTCTAGAGGAGTTTTTCTTCAAACAAAAATCTAGAATTTGCTGGCTCAAGGAAGGGAATCATAATACTAAGTTCTTTCATCACTCTGTCAACTAGTAGCACCTCCGTAATTGTATCATCTCCGTCTTGGACAACTCAGGTCAAATGGTAACTGATTTGAAGGAAGTACAGAAGGTTTTTGTCTCATACTTCCAGGACCTCTTTGCTCCGGCTGATATGGCTTTGAGGCTTTCTATACAGGAGCTCAGTGATGTCATTCACTCCCCTCTCAAGGAAGATCAGATCAACTTTCTTTCCCAACCTTTTCTTCCTTTTGAGATTCGCGATGCCATGTTCTCAATGGCTAGAAATAAAGCTCTCGGACCTGATGGCTACAATGTTGATTTCTTTAAAAAGAATTGGGACAAGGTTGGCCCTTCTATCACTAAAGCGGTATTGGATTTCCTTGAATCTGGTTGTTTGCTTGAGGAAGTCAACAATACTATCATTGCTCTGGTGCCTAAAATCCCCAATGCGACATCGGTATCTGATTTTTGTCCTATTACCTGTTGTAATACAATTTACAAGTGTATCACTAAGATATTCTCCTCTAGAATTGCCACGGTTCTTCCATATCTGATTAGTCCGGTTCAAACTGCATTTGTTAAAGGTAGGAGAATCAATGACAATATCCTTCTTGCCCAAGAACTTTTCAGCAGGTTTCATAACAAGCCTAATATTCCAAACTGTGCTATTAAGGTGGACTTCAGGAAAACCTATGACACTCTTGACTGGGACTTCCTAGAGAAAACTCTTCAAGCATTTGGGTTTCCTGCCCGTCTCACAAGGCTTATTATGGTGTGCGTTTGTACCCCAAAATTTTATTTATTCATAAATGGCAAACTCCATGGTTTCTTTGCTAGTGGACGTGATATAGGACAAGGTGACCCTATATCTCCATACCTCTTCACCTTGATTATGGAGATTTTTACTGGGGTTCTTGACTCTCATACTCGGCATCCGGATTTTCGATACCACTGGCGATGTAAGGCTACACGTCTATCCCATCTATTTTTTGCGGAGGATGTATTTCTCTTTAGTGAAGCAAGCCTCGCCTCTATCTCTTGCATCCAAGGCGAGCTCACCTTATTCTTTACTTGGAGTGGTCTGGTCCCTAACACTAGTAAGAGTGAAGTCTTTATTTCATGAGGTTTTGAGATTACTAAGAATCAGATATTACAAGCTCTCGGCTTCAATCTCGGCTCCCTCCCTGTGCACTACTTGGGTGTGCCCGTCATTACATCGCACCTGAGCAAAGTGGACTGCAATGCCCTAGTATGCCGTCTCACTACTAGAGTCCAATCTTGGACTCACCGTTTTCTTTCTTTCGCAGGCCGACTACAACTTATTAAGTAGGTGCTACATGCCATCCAAGCTTATTGGGCCTCCATCTTTTGGCTCTCTTCTTCGGTAGTGGACAAGATAGAGCAAACTTGTAGACAATTCCTTTGGAAGGGCCCAACTATGGGTTCGAGAGGTGCAAAGGTGTCTTGGGATGATGTTTGCCTCCTCTCTCCAGAAGGAGGCCTTGGTATAAGAAGAATTAGAGACAGCAACAAAGCAGCCATGGCTAAACACATCTAGTTGTTATTTACCGATAAAGAATCGTTATGGTGCAAATGGATTCATGCTACATATCTCAAAAGGAAGAATTTTTAGATTTCTTCGACTCCTACCCATTGTTCTTGGGCTTGGCGGAAGATCCTTGCTCTAAGGGATGAATTCCAACCCCATTTCAGATGAAAGTTAGGAGATGGTGAATCTACATCGCTTTGGTTTGATCCGTGGCTTGACTTTGGTCCTCTAAACTCAGTATTCTCAAACAACTACATCTACCAATCGGACCTTATTAGACAAGCGAAGGTAAAGGACTTATACTCCCCTGATGGGTCTCAGTTACTCCAAGAGCTGTTATTGTGGCAAATACCGATTCCCTATTTCTCAATTGGTCAGGACACCTCTACATGGGTGGAGGACTCCTCCGAAAAATTTTCAACGGCTTCAACTTGGGCCACAATCCGGCGCAAATCAAACCCGGTTCATTGGTCCTCTCTTGTCTAGGACAAGGCTTTGGTCCCTAGACATCAATTTATTCTCTGGCTTATTACCAAGAATCATCTCCCCACTCAGGTTTATCTCATGTCATTTGGCAGAATTCCTAATTCGGTCTATGCCTTATGCAACTCTAGGCCCAATTCAGTTAATCACCTCTTTTTTTACTGCTGTATCTCCAATTCTCTGTCTAACTTCTGGGCTGCTAAGTGTAATCTTCCGGGACGCTAAGTGTAATCTACCTTGGAGCAACTCCTCTTGGTCGGACAATCTTCTCTGGGCTATTAATTCTTTGTCTGGAAAAGGATTTTACCGGGAGATAGCTCGGTTCTCTTTTAGTGCTCTTTGCCATATCATTTGGAAGACCTGGAACGATATTCTCTTCCATGGCCACAACCTTTATGCTCCTTCCATGAAGCTATACCTCTATAAGGCAGTTAAGGATAAAGGCCTCGTTTTCAAATCGGTTGAAGACAACCCTAGAAATAGAAGGATGCAGCGTAGTGGGGGGATAGACCCTTGGATTTTTGGAGTGGAGCTGCCCTCGACTTAGCTTAGGATGATCTGGGTTCTCTTGGTTCCTTGTATTCCTAGTCTGCTTGTTTTATTTTCACTTTGGTGACCGCGGTACCCTTCTACTCCAGTGACATGTCGTCCAATTGAGTGTTTGTCGGTACCGTATTTCTCCCCCTCTATTGTACAGTTTTCTGGTTGATTTTATTATAACCTTACCTTACCAAAAAAAAATAGTAAATAAAGGCCTGGAAGATTTGAAGTTAAGACCTCCTCATTCTAATACAATGTGAGATTATGTGGAATAATCGCCAGATATTCTAAAAGTTAAAGTTATCAGATGAAATACCATGTGAGATTTTATGAAACTATTACAAACTATTCTAAAATCTGAAGTTGTTAGTTGAAATAACCATGTGAAATTTTATAGAACGGCTACCAAATAGTATAAAATCTTAAACTATTACATTGAGGTGTAGATTGAAGAGACAACCATTTTTGCAAACTAAAATGATGGCCGGCCGGCAATTATCTTATATAAAACTTCCAACTTCTCTCTCCCATTTGAGAAAATGGGTACTTGTATTGAGGATCCTATGATCTTTTATCAATATGATGTTTTTTTCGGTCAAAAGATTGGTAACTCTTAATTTACCAGTGTTTTTTTTTTTTGCATGGACTGTGCAAACTCTGGCTCCAATTCATACATTTGTTGATGCGTGCAAGGTGGCCGCGCGTACATGTATAGCGTAAGGCTTCATTTGATCATCTCTACACAACATCTAGGGAATCTCCAAAAGAGCAAGTACCTCCCCGCTCCACCAATTCTTTTTTACTGAAATTGACTTCAGGCCCCACCAGCTAAAAATTACGAGAGTTGCGCTTGGCTCTTGCAATCAGCAGGAGCGGGAGTCCAAATTCTGATGCTGATAAAAGCACTTAAATCCCAGTAACTTCACGAGCTCTTTAAGCATCAGCTTTAATAAAGTTGGACAATAATAGAATCCACTTAATACAATAATGCTTTCTCCTGTTGTACGATGTTTGGCCAAAATGCTTTTCTCATCGAGAACTTGTACTATTTTCCTTGTAAAAGCATCTTTGAAATTTTGCCATATTATTTGACCGCAAGTCATGTGGAAAAGGCAGTCTATTAGGAAATAGCGGTGAGCACATAGACAACACCGTGAACGTATTTTCTCAAAAGTGAAGAATGCAACATCCATTGTCGGGAAAAAAGGTACTCTATTTTTTTAGGCTTTTCTCATGCATCAGTAATTTGTGTGGCTTTTCATAGATTTATATGCGGGTTGCCAAAATAAGGTATAACTCAAATTATTCAGGATCATGAATTACAAAACTATATAAAAGAGAATGTCTCCCTCGTTAATGGAGTTTGAGTTGAGCCGAATAGTTAAGAATAGATTCCAAACTCAACTCACTTTGATTTACACAATCAAGGAATTTGATTGGAGATTTTTACCATTCAAATATTGTGGAAAAAATTGAGTTCACATGTATGACCTATTGGAAAATGATGTGAATTTGTCTTCTGGAATTGTAAGTTTTACGGGACCTCTAGTTAAGATTATCTTCCATCTCCATTTAACCAATTCACTTTAATGGACACAAGTCCGGTCTTCACCTTAATGAGCATGATGATATATCAATGCATCTTCTCTTGATGTACTCGAGGAATTTGCTCTGACTCTTTGACATTTACGAGACCGTTATTGCATGAAACAAAAAATATTATGATTTCACTTTTTGGCTGGAGAAAAACCAATCATATTCACCCTCTTTTGTTCTTACTACTTTTTCGTGGACTCTTTGTCGTGTCTTAATCCTATGTTCTGTATCTCATCTTTCTTTGTTCCTTTTCAACATCATTTTCTTCGTTTAATATATTCCATGATCATTAGTCTTAATGAAATAAAAGATTTGTCTTCCCCTATAAGCTGCCGTTTAATCAATGATTCATCTATTAACCACAATTCAAGGATCATATCCCTAAATTGATTCACTTGAGCTATTGTCTACTTAGACAATTGAATGTAACCTTCGATCGACCTTAAAAAGTTCTAATGAGTTGATTCTATGCACGAATGTAGTAGTTGTCTTTTGATTTTCTAATGAAATAAGCTTCTTCTCCACAACTACATGCTAATACACATAATATGAAAAAATTAATAAGTCTTGAACATATTGTATCGATGTTAATTCAGTTATAAATTTTTCAATTTCAATAATTTAATTTTAAACCTTTGCACAAAGGTCAATGTAGTCCATCTCACCAATTTTCACTGAAAATTATTGATGTAGTGATTAGTTATTACCAACTGTCTTATAATTGTAATGTCAGCAATTTTCGATGAAAATTAGCCAAAATTACTATATTGGAATTTTGTACAAAATTTTATGACTAAGTTGAGAAAACTGAAAAGTTTAAAATTATATTGTCACCCATACAATTAAATTTAGAATTGATTGGACAATTTCTCCATGTACCATCATCATAAGACGCTAAATTACGTGAGTAAGGGCCTTCACAATGCTATAAATCGGATTAGACATCAAAGTTACACATCCATCTTTTAAAAAGAGACCAAGCGCTATCACAATCAAAATTTCATTACTGGAGAAAAATATTAAATTAGTTAGTGGAAAGTATGATTACCAACAAAAGGGCATCATTGTTGATCGTTGGTTTTTTTTTTATTGCAATCTAAACTTTATTAGCGAAAAAAATTATAAAATTAGTTAGTGGAGAGTATGATTACCAACTAAGAAGCATCATTATTGTTCACTGGTTCTTTTTTCTAATTCTTTGATTTAATTAATAGAAAAAGCAAGTCAAGTCTAGAAGCACTTCCACATAAAGCTATGGAAATTATGATTGCAATAATTGCCTCTTTCTGTGCATCTGTGCATCATGCCTCGCAATAGTTTGATTAGCGATAGAGACTGTGTTGGTAATAAATAGTCGAAGTCTTTAGAATCATTGCATATTGCGGTAGTGATCAACAATATTATATCATCACAAGAATCATTAATTTACTAAACTCTTTCAAGTCTTGTCATATTCCTCAATATGATCCACATATAAATAAAAAATGTTTTTTTTGGTAAACATTTATCATTAAAATATTTGAAACCATATAACCTTTTAAATATTGAAGGGTACGACAAAACATCTTGTTATGATGGATATCTATACTTTTTTTCAATTATAAGAGTGATCAAAATATATAATATTTGAACCACCCACCTGAGTGGCATTGCTGGTTCGCGCTCTCTTCCTCTTGCAAAAGGTCGAGAGTTTGAATCCCAGCTTCGTCATAGGGTAACTTACCTAGTTGCATGTATGTATGGCTCGCACATGAGGCCCCCAGGGTTTACTCCCCTAGCTGTCGGCGGGGTGTGAGGTCCCCTGGGTCATCAAATATATATATATAATATTTGTTATGATTACATTTGGAGAAGACGCAATCAGGTAATAGATTCTCTTGAGCATTTCCCTTTTTCTTCCTCCTATCTAAGATACTAGGTAAACTTATTATATTAATTTATTTGTAAAGTGTTACATAATCTCTCTCGCCATTCCACAAAACCCATTGTTGACACCTTAATTTTTATCGACACATCAAACATATATTTTTGTAAAAAAATAAATAAATAATAGGAAAAGGATGCAAAAAATAATAAATAAAAGTAAATACAAAATAAGAAGAGAGTTCAATTGGGCCTTATTCGGGCCCATATCCAAGCCTTTCGGTCCGGCCCGGTCCATTAAACGACGCCCATCTCACGCCCTGCGACATGGAGCACGCACACGAACCATCACGATGCTCTTCCCACGTGTTATTCTCTCTCCTTTCCCACAAGTACAAAACCTCCCACCTCATTAATGTACAACACCCACTTTTATAAATGTAATGAAAATAATAATGATGATGATGATGATGATGATATAACTAATAAGAAGAAAATTGAGTAGTGTAATGACAAACCCTAATTCCAAAATCTCCCATGCACAAAGCTCACTTATACACAATTGGTAGTCTATTGACAATATAATTGGGTCAATTTGAAATTATCAACGTCCACATCTCGCAAAAAACAACATGGTTAATAATTTCGGCTACCAAATGATTCTGACTAATTAAGATAATTACAAAGCTATTCTAAATAGTATTAATATATGCTAATGCATCGATGCAATAAGGAGGTGCTGGAAGATTGACCAAATTTTGAAACTTCAAGAAGTCATATTCTATCATCAACAATGGAAAATTTACCAATACGTTTGAGATCTTACTAGATATGGAGGATGATGTGCCAACCTAAGCTACCTTAGTGGGAAACAAGTATTTTAGTCACCAGGCTTAGAAATACACTGTGTTTGAGCATTCATCGACCTGTTCTAATTTCATGGATATAATTTACCGTGATAATCGAAATTTACAATACATAATTAAAACTTTTCTATCCTGGAAAACATATGATCATAAAGTAAATTTTCAACCTTGACAACAAATTTACCGTTATTACTATCGTTTCTTTGAAAAATATCTATTGACCATCATTATCGACGGTAACATCAATAATCGTAAGGAAATTTATACATCTAAAATTTCACCTCAAAAGGAGGATATTATTTATGAATCAAGGAAACTGAATGAAAAGTACAGGAACCGGAAAGCGTTCAAGGAATTATTGTCTCAATCTTATTGCCACGTGTTTGAATCTACCAAAATAAATAAATTAATTAATTACTTTCCATGTCGAGGAGGGAACTCATTTCTAGTTGAAATGCTAATTCTTAGTTTGCATGTTTGTATATTCTGATATTTTCGTGCTATAAAATTTCCTGAAATAACTTGCTTTAAAATTCAAAATACTCCCGGCATAGTTCTTCATTACGAGCGCAATCATACCAAATTTATTCGGTGCACAAAGGAATTGGAAATCCTCCACGTCTCAACCAATCGAGCCAATCTGAATTTATCGAAGAGGTCGTTTTGGCCTATTAATAGTTACATAGCATAAGAACATTCTTTAATGTCACACATAAAGGAAAACCAATTACGGAAATTCAGGAACGAATTAGACAATTCATAAATATCAACAGTTTTTTTGTTTTTTGGCTAAATCGTTAATTCCTTACACTTCTGCTCAAGTTGAATGAGATTACATTTGATGCTCGTGTTTCAGTTTGGAGGAAGCAAAAAACAGAATTTATGCATACCTATTAGGGGTTCCAGGTTGTGAGGGCTGAAGATGAGTCAGAGCAATTCGGAGGTAAGTGTCTTGACTCCACAGAGGAGCATCTGCTATACATCTCTGCCATATTTTTTCAGTACTTTAATCCATTCATCCTCTAATTCCATAAGCTCAACTTTCCAATTTGTCTATTATTTGTGACCCCGCAGCGCTGCTTGTTTTGTTGAGCTTACTAAATCATTAGGTGACTAGTATGAAAATGGAGTAATTACCCAAGAGACCAGCACCAGTTCACTATGGGAGGCTGGGTGGGAGAATGTGAGGTCGCAATAGAAACTATGACCGACCTAGATATGACGGGCAAGGAGGTCAAATGGCAAATAGACAAGGAGATTGCTGCAGTATGGTTTGTGGGAAATACAATCGGAACTATGCACCCACGCCCGGTGGAAAATTAAGATAAGGGTCCTGATGGATTTCAGGGGCAGGGTACTGGTCGTGCTGGTGATTAGTCTTCCCTTCCGCCGTAGAATTCACAAAAGTAAACCTCCAGTCTACTCAGAGAGTTGCTTTTGCAAATTCTATGAGGGAGGGAGGAAAGCACAAATAGTCTTTGAATCATCATTCTAAATGGCAGTGGCCAGAGAACACTCCGTGGAAGGAAAGGACATCTTGAATAGCTCGCAATTGGTGTTGCACAAACGCACTTGAAGGATCAATCAGGTTTAAGCAGTAGCTCCTATAAATAAGCCTTGGAATGGTGAGCGTCGAAGGAGAGGGAGAGAACATCGGTGTTCTATTGGCAAGTATCGTCCTCGCAATATTTTGTTGAGACATTTCCTCGGATCTGGCTAGTCTACCGGATCACCTTTAGACGAAGTCAATATTCTACAAAATATTTAATATCACAAAATACAGATGCCCGGAGCTCTCCTCTTGCCCCCTTCTCAGCGTGTGTGGTGGCCAGCGATGGAGGTTCGGTGGCGGATGTCGTTGGATGGAGGGCGACGGAGAGGGAGAATGAAGATCAAAGGAATCACCGAGGGCTAGAGAGAATTTGCTGTTTCTGTTCTGCCCCCACTCTGCAGAGTGCACTGAGCCAGTAAATTCTGTTGAGGGCCCTGTGATGATGCCTTGTTAGCCTTGTCGATCGAGAGAGAAGAAATCTGTTTTGATCTTTCGTATGAGACATAATTTTTAGAAGTGTACTTTAGTTGGTAAACTCGTGCAGATGTAGTTCATCTATTTTGTGAAATTCTTCAGAGAGCCAAAAAAATCTAGTAATTATAAAACAGTAAAATTGACTTTTGCACATTAAATGCATTCGTATTTCATAAAACGGCTCTTTTCTTTTCTAAATAAAATTTGAAGGGCTTTGTCAAGAGAAAAGTAAAAGCATAGCCGGAGAATCTCTTGCTAATATATTATATTAAAATTGCTTTTTGCTCACTAAATGACTCCACTATTAATGAGTTTAGAGCAAAATTTCTTGTTAATAACAAGTAAAATTGACTTTCTGTATAAGAAAATTTTAAGTGTAACTTTCCAAAATACTAATAATAAACATCGCATCTCAAAACTCTTAAGTAGTAAATAGTTAACAAGAATGAGAAAATATTAACATTTCAAAATTCGAATAAAAAAAAGAATTATATTGTCATTTTTGATGAAAAATTATTGTAATATTTCATTTCTATTCCAAGAATTTCCATGCATGACATGTGATATCATATAGATGCACATGTAATGTTTAGAGAGATAAATGATTTTACTGCTTAGTAAAGTTATTTTGGTTCCATCAAATAAAACTCGTAGTAAGACACAAGATTAGAGTTAATGTTACTTAAAGAATAATGATTTCTTAAAAGAAATGAATAATTGAGTTGCAGTAGTTCAAAAAACTTCATCTTTTGTAACTTAAAACCTATAAGATGTTTGTTTAGTATCGAGTGATTTGATACACGATGCAAATAAACATACTTGTAGAATTTCATAAAAGTTTATGATTCACTAATTTGTTTTGACCGGCGGTGAAATCTTGATGATGATGGTAACTTACTAAAGGGTGACCCGACAAGCAAATTATTGGTCATATCTTTTTACAAACAAGATTGAAAAATTACCGGCAATATTTACATTTTATTAATACGGATATTCGTCCTCGAAATCCATGAAGCAGTTATCCCAAATATTTGCCTATTAATGCTGAAACCAGTATCATTTCTCGAGATAAATTGGATGCAATGCACTCATTATTGTCCATGAAAGACTTCAAAATTTAGAGGAAGTGACTGGGACTCACCAGTAACTTTTACATGCCTGTCAGATAAGAGACAATGTCTCGATGGACAGTCATTTATTAGAATCATGCATTGATAGCAACTCTACATTCTCAATCAGAATGAACAAGTGACCTCGCTCAGCACTGCCTTAGATCCAAGGGACAGGAGACAAACCAGAACAATGAATATTTGAAGGAAATAGTCGGAGACTTTGTGGGAAGTGTACAAGAGAATGCCAAACACCACTCTTCGTTGCAATTGTCCCAAAGGCGTTAATCATGCAGACTTATAATTCCAGGTTTCTCTGTCGATTTCAGATTCCATGCGTAGTTGGTGGAGTTTCCAGTCACCAACGCCTTGGTCCGGCTCTATTCCACAACTTACTATGCTCAAGACTTGCAAGGATGGGAATTTCATGGAGTATTTCTCAGGTAAGAAGCTCCTGAATTTAGGCAACTTGAAAAGTCCAAGAGCAGTTAACTTAGAGAAGGTGATTGTCATACCGGTTGCTTCTTCACGTTCTTCATGGCCAGCAATTAGTTCCATTTCTTTACATGACTCCACCACCAGCTCTTCAATTTGGTTGAGAAATTTTTCCGTGAAGGTTGCGAATAGCATTTCCAAACGGGAGCACCTCACAGCCTCTAAGTATTTCAAGTTTGGGAACGGGACGAATGGGAGACCATCGGACTGCCAAATGTGCCTCAAGTTGTCGAGATCGCGCAAAACCATTCTCCTCAATGCACCACTCTTTGTATCCGTCCCATCACCTTCGTATATGATCTTGATCGAACGGCTTGACATCACTTTTAAGATCTTGAGACAGTGCCGCAACCTCTTCCACATTTGGCATGGAGCAACATGTTGGAGATTGTCACAGTCCCGCATTTCAAGGTATTCCAATTTGCAAAAGGAATCATTGGGAATTTGATTGTTCCATAACTCTTTGCACTGAACGCCTGTAATTTCCAGCATTTTTATGTTGGGAAACATGACCTGCATGAGGATAACGCGAGAAAGGAGGTTGACATTGCTCATTCTAAAACATGATAATGCAAGAACATGGATGATCACTGTAAGGGATAGAGCAAACCATCTCATTGAAAAACGGTTGTGGCAATTCATCATTTTTTTCAGCAGTCCCACCCAACCCTTTCTGGACACTTGTAGGGCTTCGGATGAACGCTCCAATGTTAGGGCACTGGAGAATAGATAGACGAGTTAACGAAGAGAAACTCATCGCTTTTCCCTTTGATCGGCCACTTTCTTCCTTGGGAACCACTTCTTTCATCTGTTTACAATCTATAATAATTAGCTCTTTGAGCTTCTCTAGCTGTGTAGCCGTAACATTAGGGAAGAGATATCTTAGGTCAGAGCAATTTTCAATGTAGACATTACTAAGATTAGGAAAACCCAGAACTGTTTGGGAGTCGCTCTTCACAATGTGTCTGAGCCTTCCTGCTTCTTTCACCAGCATGAAATCCAACCTGGGGAGCAGTACAAATTTTTGTTCTGTACTTGAATCAAGGGATGCACAAATAAACAACGATTCCAGGGAGGGACACCCTTGAACCATGACAGATTTCAATTTTGGGAGCAATTCAATTGTTTGTTCTGTATTTGAATCAAGGGACCCAAAATCAAACAATGATTCCAAGGAGGGACAGTTGTCAACGAAGACACTTTCCAGGTTGTGCAATCTCCCTATGATTGTCTTAGGGAAGACGTTGAGTAGGTCAGAGACCTCATTTAGGGAGACCGAGGCTAATTTGCAGAAGGAACTACTGGGAAGTTTACCGTGCCATATCCTTTTGAAGGGTCCTACTGAGCGAAGCACTAATTCCTCCAAGCTTGGTAAACAAACCTGCTCATAAGAGTTGTGTCAGATCATAGTTATGAAAAATTTGACAATTTGACATAATCCTATGTATCTATAAGAAGTGGTGTTGGGATGAATTTTCAGTAGTGAACTCACTATGGCAAATATATTCATAAATTATGAACACTAACGATGCTGCCTATGCAGCACAATTGCAGATCTCTCTCTCTCTCTCTCTCTCTCTCTCTCTCTCTCTCTCTCTCTCTCTCTCTCTCTCTCTCTCTCTCTCTCAAATATGATCATCATTATTATCAATTATTTAGCTGATCTTCCAAACTAATGACCCATAATTCTTTGTATCGATTCTTTTGAAATCATCTACTGATCTTCAAAGCAACGATCACACGTTGTTTTTATCTTTTCTTTTCTTTTTCTATTTTGACCATCAAAATTAAAAACAAATTGATATGCGGGTTAAATCTTTCATAAATTTGTTGTTAGTTTATTGATATCATTATGAACAAGTAAATATGATTGATTCGGGCTTGCAGTGTTTGTTAAGGATCCATAGAAATGTTTATGTTTACTTTGTAAATTATTTCCATAGCATTGTAAAACATTTTCACGAACGGCATTTTCATTGGAACCACAAAATAAGAAAATAAATCTTTTTCTAGAAAAACGATTTACAATGAAAATCTTTTCAGTAACCATAAGTTTTTAGTAAAACAACCGGATCCAAAATAAATGAATGGGCTCAATGTGTCTCTTAAATATTCTAAACTCAATTGATCATGTTAAGATCTTCCGTCATGCTTGAAAGGATGGAGAATAAAATATCCCCGAAATAGCCGACGGAAGAAATGACAAAATTAGAATGACGTCTACACCGTAAAATTGGCATGACGTGTTGGAATCAATTGCAACTTGCATGTATGCGGACATAAATTAATCCATGGACGTAATATTCTCTGTTACGTCGCTCTTTGTACACCTTTCATTTATTTAATCTATGGACGTTGCTTCCTTCATTGCCAAATTATCGAATTTGCTTTGTTCATTTAAGATTCATTCTCTCTTTCATTCGTTCAGTACCCCGTGTTTTCTTCTCTTTAAAAATGTTAAAATGAGCAATAAATTAGTCATTGTAAAAAACCAGTCGTAGAAAGAGGATTCCCTCTAGCTATAGTTAAATGTGACTCAAAATGTACAAATAATAAATGTCTAGGTAGCATTTGCAAGATTATGAATAAATGAACTTATACCCATTCAATAAGACAGACTGACACAGGGAGAAAATGAGTAAGTTACCTGAATTAGAGCACCCTCTGATATGATTTCAGCTCTGCTGTAATAGCTTGTCATATTTGGTAAGCTATCTAATTTCAGACGACGTGGATTAGGCAATTCAGCCATGTCATTAGGAGCAACTTTATCCTCTCTTGCATCATCTATGACAATGGCTTGCATTGAGTGACACAAGCATACTTCAATTACTTCCAACTGTACAAGTCTTTGTATCTCCGAAAGGCACCACAGGTTTTTCAATTGGTCACACGCGGCGACTATCACGACTTTCAATTTGCTGAAGCACTCTGGTGTGACAGGACCATGGCATATCTTCTCCAAATTAATAAGAAAATCAAGGAACAAAGACTCTAAAATTGTAAAAGCACCACTGGATGAACTTGCAATGTACTTGATTGAGGGACAGTCCCTCATGTAGAGATCCTTCAGTTGTGGAAATCCTTGGATGCACAACTCATGAGCATTCTTCTTGGACTCTCTTAATCCGATCAATTCCAAGTGTTCAGTCTTTGACAGAGTTTTCTGAACCCATTCTTCTGAAAGAATATTATCGCACCCTTCTAAATTGAGCCTCATGTTTCTCGAACCTTCGAACAATTGTCCATTTCCTATGCTAATCCAAAATCTCATCAGGTTTCCAAATGGCAGGTCACCATCCTCCGAGAGTATGGTGGGATCACTGATTGACATTTCCAGAGATGTTAGTTTTGTCAAACTCTTCAACTCAGCAAGCTTAGCATTACACAATTCCGACAATATTTCATCCTCACCCATCCATCGATCAAAGGTTCCCCTCATATATAATTCTTCCAAGTTGATTAAGCCTTTGAAGACACCAGGCTCGATTATCGCAAGCAGGTAGCAGTTGCTTAGATTTAATGATCTCAGATTCGTAAGTTCCCCAATTTCTTTTGGCAATTTGGAAATTTTAGACTTTGCGAAGCTGAGAATCTGTAATGCTTTAAGCTTGCCAATAATTGCCACATCCTCCACAAGGCAATTGTCTAAGTATAATGACCGGAGTTTCTCGAGGACTCCAATCGAGGAAGGTAAAGTTGTGATACGCACAGGCTGAAGATATAGCACTTGGAGCTCCTTCATATGTGTGAAATCTAGTAGTCCCCAGCAATCTCTCACATCATGTTCATGTGCTGGCATCCAGGGCCAATCTTCTGGATGAGACAACATGAGTATCTTCAAGTCGGGATACTGACACAGCATTAATTTAGTAAGCCTATCTCTACCAACATCAGCTAGGCATATTGCCCAACATTTTTTAAGCTTCTCCTCTGACCATGAGCCATAATTGCTGTTTATCATTAAGGAATCCTGACTCCTAAAGGGAGTTGAGACGACCACCTCGCTATAAAGATCATGAATGATCACATTGTCCTTGTCATTGCCCCAATCCTGCAACAGACATATGGAATGGAGGCTTTTGAGCATAGTATTCAATCTATCCCTTGAATCTTGCATCGTCCTATTGTATCCGTCAAACAAGTCCAACCCCATGCCTAGTCCCAGTAGAGTCTCGACTTGAATGGTTCCGCCAAGAAGACCACAGAGCAAGAATAAGGACTTCGCGTCCTCACTCTTTAAATGGTCGTAACTCAACTTCACTATGGTTTCTATATTTGACTCATCTATCTTTATCAACGCGTTTTTCCATGCGGACACACCACTATATCTCAAAGTGCTAGCAATAGAGGTAATCAAAAGAGGCAAACCTGCAAGCTTCTTGACAACTTTAGCCGCTATGCGTTTCAATTCCTCGTCTTTGAGCCTATCGCCAACTGTCTTTTCAAATAGCTTAAAAGCTTCATCGTTGCTTAAACCTTCAAGACGAAATGTTCGATCGGCAAGCATCTTTTGCTCCAGCACATCTTTAAATCTCGACGATAGTAGCAACTTGCATCCCCTGCTCTCCTCTCCCCAAGGAATTCCGACTGCCTTCAAATCGAGTTTATCCCACAGATCGTCCAAGATTATGAGAACCTTCTCGCTCGGATCCCTCTGTAATCTCTCCAGCAGACGTTCTCCCCTACCACCTTCGCTTAGCACATCCTTCAGATCCAGTTTCAAGGCATCAGCGATCTCGTCTTGGATATTCTTCAAGACAGGCTGCTGCGATACTTTTGCTTTGACGATCATGTGGAATGGTCTCCCCTCTTTTTTGAGTTTCTTATCGACTTCCTCCAACAGCGTGGTCTTCCCCACGCCACCAGGCCCGTAGACCCCTATAACTTTTAGCTTCTCATCATCCAGAGCTTTCATTATGCCCTGAATGATGGAAGCTCGCGAATCGGGGATGGTGTCATCTCCAGCACCGGCTGGCAAATTCACATTGGACGGGCCAACGACACGGCCCGGCGGAGCACTCTCATAGTAGACCCTCTCGAATTTACCTTGTGGGACGAGTGCTTGGATGGCCTGGATTGTCTTCCTCGCGTCCCTGCCGAGACAATAACGCTCCTTTGGGTTGGGAAGCCACCCGCAGGAACAAGTTTTCTTGGCTCTTCCATCTGTTGACTTCACAAAGTTATCCAGCACGCTACACGCCTTGTTGGCAACGGTCTCTGCATTATTCTTCCATCTGTTAACTTCGCGTTTTATCTCCCTCATGTTGTTTTCAGCATCATCGACAGAACGCTGCACCCCAACTTTCACGTCATCCAGCTTCTCAAGTTCTACCTTAAGTTGGCCAACGTAGCTGTTGGCGAATATCACGTAGCCGCATTGACGACCGACCGGAGCCACCAGGTATCCAGCCACTTTGGAAGCTACGGAGAGAGCAATATTCAGCATTTCCCCCCTTTTTGAATTCTATCTTTTTTATTTTCTTTCCTTCCTCTTTGTAGAGAAAAGAAAGTTAAGAATTTTATGTATGCTGAGGAAGGCTGAAGTGACGGAACCCGAAAGTGAAATGACTGAAGGAGAGGAAATGTTCGATGAGATGAAGACAATGAACAGGAGAGAGAGAGAGAGAGAGAGAGAGAGAGAGAGAGAGAGAGAGAGAGAGAGAGCTAGTGGCTTGAAGAATACAGTGAAGGACACTGTGAAAATGCGAGATAGGAAATGCGACAGATATCTGAATGAGAGAGAGAGCTAGTGGCTCGAAGAAGACGGTGAAGGACGCAGTGAAAATGCGAGGTAGGAGATGGGGTGAAACTCCCAAAATATATACGAAGGCGTTGGCCAAGAAAAGTCGAAAAGACCATCTCCTTTTTCCTCGGCCAAGAGAAGAATAAGTTGGAGAAGAATCCCCCACCATAGAAGACGAGTATCCGAACTGAAAGAGGAGAAAGAAACCTCAACATGAAGGGAAAGATTAGAAAAAAAATGAAAGAATCCTCAGCCATCTCATCATTTATTCGCTCTGGATCCTTTAAATAAAGCGAAAAAGAGTCCTCGAAACAGGACAAGATAAATATGAAAGAATCATTTTTCATGAAAGAAATCTCTGCTGCCTCTCTTTTTCTTTCAATCTCTCTTTTCACTTGTACTGCTCTTTGTCTAACCTTCCACCGTGATTTCTGCGATTTTGGCCCGCCAAATGGGCGAAATCGGATTTGGGGTCGATATGAACGCGGATCTACACAACTGGATTGTACCACAACCCCACCTCTTTTTGCCATTTCTCCCTTCGATCAAGAAATAAATCTGACCTTTGGTAAGTGAAGATTGGACACAAAGAAACATACAGTTTCTTGTACTTTGTTCCCGACGACAAGATATCCTTCTTCTAAAATTTAGGGTAAGGGTATTTGAAACATCTACGAGAATTAATAAATAGAAAATAAACAATGCGTAAGCCGAGCACACATGGGATGGTTCTCTGAGAAGGGACCAACGAAAGCACCTTGCAAGATGCGAAGAAACCATAGAGGTTGTTCCTACTTTCACTTCTACAAGGCGACGTGGCCATAACCATGCCCAGCATCATGGTTCTACCTTTAGGGAAACAGCCCACCACGGCCTTCGGACCTTCTGATCACCTTTCAAGTCTGCCACTGGAAAAGCTATTGACCTCAGAACTGTTATTTTACAAAGTGGGTTCCTTCACGAGTGTGAGGTCTGGTCTTCTAGTTTATTCAAAAGAAGAGAATGGATTGTGGATTAGATCCCATAATACCCACGTAGCGATTATTAGGTGCTTTTAGCATTTTGCACACTTGCATCCCGTGAGTAGTAATTAGTACTAATCCTCGTTTATTATTTTTATTATTATTATTTATTTCATACGGTTATCTTGATAATCTTTTTTAGTCGGAAGGTCGTATTCAATTGGTCTTTGCAGAACTTATGAAATTCAAAATTATTTAAAATAATTATTATTATTATTTTATTCTGAATTTTTATATGTCTTTTAAGGTAACATTTGAAAATGTACCTGTTTGCTTTGCGATATTTCCCAAAGGGTTGCTATGTGCATTTAGACTAAGATAAGTAGTCATTTTTTGAATGAATGAGAGAAAGTTTTTTTGAGTTTTTCTTTCCAAAAATATAGCCATTTGAGAGACTTTGGAGAAATAATATAATTGCTATCTAGTATTCTCAATCGAAATTTATTATATTCTAGAGAAAATTTACCGGTAACCATTAGCAATATTATAGGGTATTTAATTTATTAAAGAAAGTAATATCGCGCCTTAAAGTCTAACTTCATTGTTCTTTCCAATCATATGATCGTATTTTCCCCCAACAAGAACATGAAGCATACCTAAGAAACAGTGAGGAAACTGACGCATAGCCCAGTTTGCGAATGACATATAGACAAGTAAATACGCTCGTGCATCATATGTTCAAACAGTCGTTATGCATAGCAAGAAGAGACCAGTAGATTTCTACATAAACTGCAACCGTGACGGTGGACAACATAACTCAAGATCGACTCATGCTGTCACCGGATGAGGAAATAGTCGGCCAGGGACCCAAAAAAACGGGAATTACTAACAAGACCACTAATGAAAAAGATTTGCGCCTACTTGATTTCTAGTCAAACTCAATGCCTAAAAGAAGTACCTTCATGAATATGCATCAATATATCTACGAAGGTTCCCGTCGATTTGGTTAGTAAACCTTGAGCCAAATATGCCTGAGATCAGTTGTCTTTGCAAGCGCACTAGGCTATGACGTTGTCATGTGTCAACTATGACTCGAAATTAATCCTGATAGACTTGAAGTCGGACCCATAATTTAACAGTAACTCGGGCACAAATGAGGAAAGTCACGATTGAACTCTCGTCGACAGGACTATGGGTGACGCAAAAAGCTCTTTTCCTTATTGAAGATGAAGTTGATATTATTATTAGATAAGGGTTCACAGTTTTTAGCCTATAAATATTCTGTTGTGGAGTTTGATCTCGTGCACCTAATGAGTGTGGTTCATATGTGTTAAAACTCGCAAGATACACCAAAAGCATTAAGAGCAGTCATCTAAGAAAGTTGAGAGTGTTGAAAACTCTTTCTGCGGTTGATTCTTGTGGGTGGTACATGCCATCAAAAAGTTTGCCACAATTGAAAATGTCATGAAATGTTCAGTATCTTGTTGTTCAAAGTATATCCTCTTCGCCTACCCGATCAACGTCGATTAAAATCGGAAAAGAAGCTAAGATTGGAGAGACCGCCATTTTTGCAAACTAAACTTGGGGGCCGGTATTCATCATATATACCTTCAACTCTCACATTTAAGGGAATCCTGGGAACTGTTGTTGAGGATCTTGTAATCTTGTCGGCTTGTCGTAATCTTTTGTCACTATGATGCTATCTTCATCAAAAGCTTGGTAACTCTTAACTTTATTTGCATGAACTCTGGGAACCTTGGGTCGGTTGAGTGCTTTTATCGATGCTTGCAAACTACCCACGTTTTACATGTGGTTGTTCTAAGTAGAAGATACTGAGATTTGAGTCATATTTAGAAATTTGTTCGCTAATCACTAACACAACTGTAGAAGACGCTGGATGTGATAATACACGTGTGCATTAGTAAAAAAGATAAATCAAGAATCATGCATACAATTATATTTAGCTTGAATATTCTAATAAATGAATAATTGGCTCTAGTTATATATCTCATGTGATAGGAGATGATTTGATAGGATTAGGTAAAAAGAGCGTACAAGTATTCATATGGAGAAAAACGAAACACATCACTTTAGAAAAGAAAGTTAGATGATTGCAATATGAAAAGGATCTAGAATCAATTCTTGAAGGCATAAATATTTCAATACTTATTTTCGTAGTTTAAATTATTGCGAAATTGTCAATTTTGTTATACCGTATTTACTATGATATTTTAGCAAAAGATACGAGACATTTGATCGAATTTTTCAACAAAAATTTTGAGATTAAATTTGTCACTAGGTTTGATTTCTCTATGGTCAAGACAAAGGATGTGCGGGCCCTTTATGCACAATACTTTTTAATTGAATATATTGTGAAGGGAGAAACGACCACCTGCCGACCGCATAGCGCAGTGGATTAGCGCGTCTGACTTCGGATCAGAAGGTCGTGGGTTCGACTCCCACTGTGGTCGCTTTTTTCTGCTTCTTCTCGTGCCCCCTTTTATTAATTTCGTCACCATGCTACTATTATTTTTTAATTTATCTATTTTTACTATTGCAAATTTCCATATTTATCTATCAACAATTCGACATGGATTCCCTTTTTGTTAGCTGCGAAATCTATTGTTGAGAGTCATGAGAAAAACTTTTCCCCTGAAACTACAATATTTCCTTAACTATTTAAATACACATGTCAAATACTGATATTTTTATAATTGATTCAGAAAATAACAAGATTCGTTTAGATTGCTTGCTGCAAGTGTTATTAGGTGATAAACAATCTTGGACTCTTTTGATGATAATTAATTCCTCTTCTATTTGGAGGAAATTGTTAAAGATTACAGATTCTAGCCTCACGTTAAGCACCTTTTTTAGAGATGCAATAACTACTTATCTCTCGCATGACGCTTGGCATGTCTTAGGACCTCTGTTAAGAATATTGACAAGCAAGGTGGTTTAAGATTGTGCTATGCCTTACTATTCAAAGTTTTTTAATTCAAGGCCAACGCCGGCATTGGCTTGCAGCTTGATTTGAGAATTTAGTTGAAATTCCAAGCCTGTATTTTTGGTTATCTGGTTCCTAATCCTTCCATTAAAGAGTGCTTCAATGCCAAGTAAAGAAAAAATTTCATTTTGGAAGCACTCTTTCTTTTGTGTCATGCACGATAGGTGCGTTGAGATGATATTCCTTTGTTAGGTATAATTAACGAGTGTTCCATGAGTATTGTTTAACAAGATTCGTTCACATTGCTTGGTGTAAGTGTTATTAGGAGATAAACACTTTTGGACTCTTCTGATGATAATTAATTCCTCTTCTATTCGGAGGAAATTGTTAAAGGTTCTAGATTCTAGGCTCACATTAAGCACCTTTTTTAGAGATGGGATAACTACTTATCTCCCGCATGACGATTGGCATGTCTTAGGACCTCTGTTAAGAATATTGACAGGCGGGGTGGTTTAAGATTGTGCTATGCCTTACTATTCAAAGTTTTTTAATTCAAGGCCAAAGTCGGCGTTGCCTTGCAGCTTGATTTGAGAATTTAGTTGAAATTCCAAGCCTGTATTTTTGGTTCTTTGGTTCCTAATCCTTCCATTAAAGAGTGCTTCAATGCCAAGTACAGAAAAAAAATTTATTTTGGAAGCTCTCTTTCTTTTGTGTTACGCACGATAGGTGTGTCGAAATGATATTCCTTTGTTAGGTATAATTAATAAGTGTTCCATGAGTATTGTTTAACAAGATTTGTTCACATTGCTTGGCGTAAGTGTTATTAGCAGATAAACCCTTTTGGACTCTTCCCGTGATAATTAATTCCTCTTCTATTCTAAGGAAAGTGTTAAAGCTTCTAGATTCGGGCATCATATTAAGCACCTTTTCTAGAGATGGGATATCTACTTCTCTTTGGCATGACGATTGGCACATCTTAGGACCTTTGCTAAGTATGTTGACATGCTGGGTGGTTTAGGATTCTGCTGTGTTACCATTCAAATGTTACAGATGTTGTTCAAGGCCAAAGTCGGCATTGGGTTGCAGCTAGATTTGAGAATTTAGTTGGAATTCTAAGCTTATATTTGTGATTCTATGGTTCATAATCCTTCTATTAAAGAGTGCTTCAACGTCAAGTAATTAAAAATTTTCACTTTGGAAGTACTCTTTTTCTCTTGTTATGCATGATAGGTGCATTGAAATGTAAATATTCCTTTATTAGGTACAATTAACAAGTGTTCCATGAGTATCGTTCAACAAGATTCTTTCACAATGCTTGGCATAAGTGTTATTGTGAGATAAACCATTTTGGACTCTTCCCGTGATAATTAGTTCCTCTTCTACTCAAAGGAAATTGTTAAAGCTTCTAGATGCTGGCCTCATAATAAGCGCCTTTTTTAGAGATGGGATAAACACTTATCTTTGGCACGACGATTGGCATGTCTTAGGACCTCTACTGAGGATATTGACAAGTAGGGTGGTTTAAGATTCTGCTATGTCCTACCATCAAAGGTTGCAAATGTTATTCAATGCCAAAGTCAACATTAGCCTATGTGAGATTAATTGTTCTAAAAGCTTAAATTGTCGGACAAATGCATTATTTAATATTTAAATATTCTATTACTCTCTTGCCATGCTTAGTCTAGTCTCTCTCTTTTTTCCTAGTACTATCATTGACATATTCAATTAGAAAGGCAATTGGAGACTGAAAAAATTTCAGCTTAGAATCTCTTACTCTAATATCATGTGAGATTTTGGTTTAATATTTATTAATTTATCAGCCTTAGATCTTTTGAAATTTCAAGCTAATATTTGTGGTTCTCGGGTTCCTAATCCTTCCATACCTAATTAAGTTATTCGGAGGCTGACTACTTCAATTATTTTCACGGTCGGGAGTACCGAAATGAGCAGAGGCCAAAAGGGTTGGCGAGTTGCTCGGTACGAATTGACCCAGTCGCATCCAACCCTTCTTAAAGATTGCTTCATTGCTTTGTTAGCTATGCTCAATAGGCTGGTTATTTCTCCTCTGAGCTGACTTTGTCATTTTGCTGATGAAGATAGTAGTCATTTGTTCTTTTCCTGTCCCGTTTCTCCCAGAGTCAAGACTGCTGTTCTGGAGTTGCATCTCATCCCTCCAATTTCTGGTAGCTGGGATGATGAAGTTGCTTGGGCAGTTCCTTAGTTATAAGGGGAAGTCCTATCCAAGTCTGCCTTTCAAGCTCACTTGAAATGCCTATCTCTATAACATTTGGTTGGCTAGGAAAGAATGCAAGCATGATTTCTTCTTTGATCTGTGAATGGGGATTGGATTGTGTACAAAAAGAAGTTATTAGGGATAAAGATTCACTTGTACATATGTACGGAGGAAACTCTTCATTAGCATTTGTAAGTTTTCAGCATGTAGCAGGATTTTGTGCTTTTGGTCCTTCACAATAATAATGACGATTGACAACAATTCGTGTGACACGCGCCACATTCATCTTTATAAAAGAATTGAGTAGTTTTTATTTTTACTGTTAGTGAATAGCTAATTGCAAGCTCTCGTCCACAATTTTTCACATTTATAGGTACCTTCCCCAATCAATTTATCCTGTTTTTTCCTCGGTCTTTTATGAAAGTGATGCTTGCAGAGATAAAGAAAACCTTAAATTACAATATTACTTCAGCCTTACAAGAGAATATAAATATCGACACCTGAACTTTAGTCGATATATCAAATGGACATTTAGATAATGAAGATTTAACCCAAAGAAAAAAAGAAGAAGAGAAAAAGTAAAAAGAAAAGGCTCGGTCAATCATTTCATATGGCCCAATCCGTCCAACTCTGGCCCATCTATAAGACTTGCCCATTTCAGATTTAGTGGGCTTTAGACAAGAAGCCCAAAATAACAGACGAAAAAAAGCCCAGTCTTTCTAGGTTACCCGTGAGGAACAACTCCATCTCCGGTCATCTTCTTCAGCAGCAGTCACCTCAGGCTTGGCCGCACCCGCCGCCGCTGCCTCCGTTGCCGATCACCGTGAATTCCGACTTCATTGCTCCTCGATGTCGTAAACCTTCCTCAGTCGCCACCGTCCTTTCTCCCCCTTCGTCGACGTTCTTTTTCTTGAGAATTACACGCCATACACGACACGAGAGAGAGAGAGACGAGGAAACTCGAGGGTGAACGCTTCGCGGGAAGTTGATTCTTGAAATTCGCTCGTCGTTCGCTGCTGCTGCTGTGCTAACTGGGGATTCGCGAGGAGAACTGGACTTACTCTGTTCTCCGTTGCTCAGCGTGCCAGGAATATCCAGGTGGCAAAATCGCGCTCTGGACACGCTCGACACCCGTGACTCTGATCATTACCGGAGATAAGCCAAACGCCCATCGTTGATCTTGTCGCCGATCGTGCTCTGTTTTCACACATCCGCCCAGGTAACGCTAATGTCCCGACCTACTCTGTTTTGATGAAGGAGGGAACCGAGATGGGAGTCGGTTTTGCTCATGCATACATTCCTGGTTCTGAATGTCTCACCGTATGTTTATATGAGTCGAATGTAGAAGCCGAACATCCTTGATGACCCGAACAAAAGAACGTCCACTGTTCGATGAAATGTCTATGAGAATTCAGTGCCAGCTATTCTCGTTTCTGTCTAATCCGGAAGTTTTTTTTGACCTGGGTTAAATGATGTTAATTAATTTTTTAAAGTCATTCGGGTATGAGTTTACCTATGTTATCATGACCCAACTTGTAATTTCTGCATCCCTGCTTCTTTCTCTACTTGATGTTCAATGCCCCCCCCAACTGGCGTTAAACCCCTGGTTGGTTGCGAGAAAACGGCCGGAGTTGATGTAATGTTTGTGGATTCTCCGAGGACGTTCAAGTTTGTTTTTTTACCATTATCTCGGTTAATTCACGGCACGACGGTAATAGTGTATGGTGAATGAGGATGGCAACTCAGTGGACGACGGTGGGGTAAATTGTTGGTGGCATACGGTGAAGCTGGTGCAGGTGGTGGTGTTGATTTTGCCGGTGGTCTGTTTTAAGAGTGACTTGATGAATGTGCAAATGGGAGTCGGGCGGTCTGAGAACGACAATGGATGTTTGGGGAAAAGGCCGAAAAGGGGGGAGAAAGATAGCAAAATGGGCTGGTAACTTTGGGCTTAGTTCTAGTTATAGGGCTCGTGAGTGTTGTCGGCTTAAGTTGAAATTTTGGTAAGTTGGGCTCCGGGCTTAATTCAGTTTGGGATAATTAAAAACTTAATTTTAAAAAAAAAATTAAAAACTCGAAAAAGAAAATTTGTAAAAAAAAAAAAAAATCAGGGAATGGCTAGAAGTAAAAGCCTTGATTGGGTCGTTAAATCTTAGTAATAGATTTATTTTAGTTTTAATTGGATAACATAGGGGTTACCTTAGATATAGCTTATGGTCTAGATTGATTAATCTTTTGGAAAATGATTTGAACTAAGTTGATAGGGTTGCTACTCGAAGACTTAATAATAAGATGCCATGTTATATTGTTTGTCCAACTTGTACCGGACTATTTTTACTATATTTCACCATTTTATTCACTTTCATTACTGTTCTTGATTTTGTTTATTTGTTGTGACCATTTTATATCGTTTTTTGCATTGTGATTCATTTTTTTAATTGAATGGTTAGGTTACATTCCAAGGCCATAATATATACAAAAGCATTACATGTACACTTGGTGGATGAGATCATTAGAATTCATGATTTGGTAAAAAGATTGCAGGGATAGGGTAAATAATCAAGTTTAGATAGAGAATGGGCACTAGTTAGATAAGTAACATAATAAAGCCATTGACTCGTGAGAAGTGAAGCACTTGATTGTAGCTAACCCTAATAAACTAGTGATGACTCCTCAAATAAAACTCTCATAAGATTAATTGTAATTTAAATGAAAATCCCAACATCGTGTTAGGTAAGGATTTATGAGAACCTGAAATGATTAAGGATTGTTGATCTCTAACTCATCATTATCTCTAAACACTTCCTTTCCCTTGCACTTGTGTGTCAACAATTATATGTCAAGGATATATTAGATATTTCGAGGGTGGACACCAAATTCAGAAATTGATTTTATGGATAGAGAATTTTTTAATAATAATAATAATACGTCAATACGCACGAGGCAAAAAGGTTTGGTGGCTCTAACAAAAATTATATTAGTAGGAAAATTATTAAAAAATATATATGAAAGAATTAGAACACAAAATAGCGGAAGTTAATAAGAAATTGAATTTTAATTAAGTTATAGTGAGAAAATGGTGATTATTTCTCAAATATCTTAGCTAATAATATTATAGTTTCATTTGGCGGAGAAGTAGGCGGGCAAGCGGCCGGGGATTTTAGGGCTTTAGCTCAACTCCTGTTCTCTCCCGCTCTGCATTTCGGCAGTCTCTGTAGTTCTGTAAGTCTCTCCCGTCTACACTCCAATCTGCTTTTCGTAGCGTTAGGTTTTCTTGTTAGATGGTGGCGGTGATTCGAATGTGGGTGCTTGTCATTTCTTCGCTAATGCCTTCTTCCCGTTCGTCTTCGGGGGCGTGCATTCTTGGGTTTGGTTTCTTTTTGTTGTTTTTGGTCGTTCCTGGGTTTGATTTCGTGTGTTGGGTTCTTAACCTGTCGTTTGAGGAGGTTCGGACATGTTTTTTCATTCCGTTTCTCTACAGGGCAGTCCGTTCCTGGTGAAGTTGAAGGGCCTGTGCGGATATTTCTCGCCATATGGCGGCTTCCACAGGACAGGCGCCGTCTCTGAAGAGGCGGGATCCGCCGGCCGGGAGAGAAGGCGACCAGCTGATCATTACTCCTCTCGGCGCTGGCAATGAAGTGGGTCGGTCCTGTGTGTACATGTCTTTCAAAGGGAAGACTGTTTTGGTACTGCTTCTCTCTTGGTTTCCATGAGTTCTTCCGGTTTTAGAGATTTAGCTGACATGGGTCGGTGTGTCTTGTGATCTTTTCGTAATTTATTGTATGTGGATGACAGTTTGATTGTGGAATTCATCCTGCTTACTTTGGCATGGCTGCTCTTCCGTACTTCGATGAGATTGACCCTTCGACAATTGACGTCCTTCTGATTACTCAGTACGTGTTGCCTGCCTTCTCTATCTTAACTTATATGAGGAGGCCCACTCCTTCCATTATGTGCAGTCGCCTTTCCTGGTGTTTGCTCTTAATTTGCTTCAAAAAAGGTTCTTTCTTCCTATGGCTTGCCAAAGGAATTCGTCATTGCCCCTTATTCTCGGATGCCTTTCTAGTTGGATCCATTGGGCTGTTAACAAATTATGAGCACCTATGTCTGTAAACCTTAGGATGGGCTTCTCACCAGCTTGCGTTATTGCTGATTTATATTTCTACCCCTCACTTTGATATTTAGCTTCCACAGTAAAGGTCTCTGGTCTTTATCAGTTGATGTTGACTACTTGCAGCTTCCACTTGGATCATGCAGCTTCCTTACCATACTTTTTGGAAAAGGTTGGCGGCTCTATTAGAGTAAAAACATACTTTTAATTATCAAATTTTACTCTGATACCGATAACCTGAATTGCTCTTATTTTGCCAGACTACATTTAAAGGACGTGTCTTTATGACTCATGCTACGAAGGCTATATACAAGCTGCTTTTGTCAGATTATGTAAAAGTGAGCAAGGTCTCAGTTGAAGACATGCTTTTTGATGAACAAGACATATTCCGCTCAATGGATAAGATTGAGGTATTTCCTTCATTCGTTGAGCACATTGTTCATGCCACACAAATTTGCTTGCTAATGTTTGCCTTGGGAATTCCTCCTTTGTGACCAGTTTGTTGAATTTTGCTGATTCTAGACGTGATAATATCATTGATGAAGAAGCAGAATAATCTTGGTTTTCACACAGTCAAGGATGGATTGCTTGTGTTTGCCCTTTACATGTCAGAAGCATGTGCGGGCTTTAGCTATACCTCTGGCTTCAGTGGGATTTCATTGTTTTTTTGTTTTTAGGTGAATTGAAGATTTTCCATATGCTTGAACCCACTCTTCCCTGTATGTTACCTTTCAATGAATCAATGTTCAGCATCAAGCTGATATGAGTTTTGTCTCTTTTAAGATAAAGCACAGGATCCTTCTTGTTGCAACTCAAGCTGTCCTGCTTTTATTTACAATATAGTTCATTTATCCCTAGTTGTGGCATCTGTGTGAGACTGGATAAACTAGTTATCCAATGAATAAAAAAGTTGTCTCAATGGTTATGTGTCATACAGTTTGCTATATATGTCATATACTTGTAGAATATATTCTACAGGATTTTGTCCTAGGATGATCACTTGATGTTGTCTAGTCTATGAGACATTAGCGATTAACTTATCATGGATATGTTGGCTTGTGTTTCATGTGACAATGTCTTCCAATGGAATGTTAATTATTCATTGTAAATGAACTGGCAATCATCTTACTTTTGCTGTTCTTTTCCTTGTACGCTTAATGTCTAAATTAATGATCCCAATGCATGTAAATCATGTTACCTAATTTTGATTGTAGGTAATTGATTTCCACCAAACGGTTGAAGTGAATGGTATTCGATTTTGGTGTTATACTGCTGGCCACGTTCTTGGTGCTGCAATGTTCATGGTCGATATTGCTGGTGTACGAGTCCTTTATACTGGTGATTATTCCTTTGAAGAAGATAGGCATCTTCGAGCTGCAGAGATTCCACAGTTCTCACCTGATATCTGCATAATTGAGTCCACTTTTGGAGTGCAGCTTCATCAACCTCGTCATATTCGGGAGAAACGCTTTACTGATGTCATCCATTCTACTGTTTCTCAAGGAGGTAGGGTCCTTATCCCAGCATTTGCTCTTGGTCGTGCTCAAGAACTTCTGTTGATCCTTGACGAGTTCTGGTCCAACCACCCTGAACTCCATAATATTCCTATATATTATGCTTCCCCCCTTGCAAAGAAGTGTATGGCTGTCTATCAAACATATATTAATTCGATGAATGAGAGGATCCGTAGCCAATTTGCAACTTCAAATCCTTTTGACTTCAAGCATATTTCGCCACTAAAGAGTATTGAGAATTTTAATGATGTCGGTCCATCAGTCGTTATGGCTAGTCCTGGCGGGCTTCAGAGTGGGTTATCGCGTCAACTATTTGACATGTGGTGCTCTGACAAGAAAAATTCTTGTGTTATTCCTGGATATGTCGTGGAAGGGACTCTAGCAAAGACCATCATCAATGAACCGAAGGAAGTCACTCTGATGAATGGTCTCACTGCTCCTCTTAACATGCAAGTTCATTATATTTCCTTTGCTGCCCATGCTGATTTTGCTCAGACAAGCTCATTTTTGGATGAGATAATGCCTCCAAACATTGTTCTTGTTCATGGAGAAGCAAATGAGATGGGAAGGCTCAAACAGAAGCTCATGACTCAGTTTGCTGATCGCAACACCAAAATCATCATGCCAAAGAATTGTCAGTCGGTTGAAATGTACTTCAATTCAGAGAAAATGGCTAAAACTATTGGGAGGCTGGCTGAGAAGACCCCAGAAGTGGGTGAGAGTGTAAGTGGCCTTCTGGTAAAGAAAGGCTTCACTTATCAAATAATGGCACCTGAAGATCTTCACGTTTTCTCTCAGTTGTCCACAGCAACTATTAATCAGAGGATCACTATTCCTTATACAGGCGCGTTTGGTGTGATAAGCCACCGGCTGAAGCAGATATATGAAACTGTGGAGTCTTCAGTAGATGAGGAATCTGACATTCCCGTGTTACGCGTGCATAATCGAGTAACAGTGAAGCACGAATCTGATAAACATATTTCAGTGCACTGGACATCGGATCCTATAAGTGACATGGTCTCCGATTCTGTTGTCGCTCTTGTCTTGAACATAAGCCGTGAGATTCCCAAGGTTGTGGTCGAAACAGAGGCCACGAAAACTGAAGAAGAAAGTGAGAAAAGGGTAGAGAAGATCATTCACGCACTTCTAGTTTCTCTCTTTGGGGATGTCAAGTTTGGTGAGAATGGGAAGCTGGTGATAAATGTGGATGGGAATGTAGCGCATCTGGACAAGCAGAGCGGGGATGTAGAGAGTGAAAATGAAGGCCTCAAGGAAAGAGTAAGTACAGCATTTCGGCGAATCCAGAGTGCTGTAAAACCAGTATCTCTGTCGTCTTCTTAGGTAGCTTTCGAGTTTCTTGTAGCTTCTTGTTTCCAGTCATTTCTAACTGTAGATTGTAGCATCAAGCTCATGGTATGGATATTTTCAACCCACAATCTAAGTTCAGCTCAAGTTTTAAGAATAAAGTTGGATCTCATCTCTCAGAACAAGTCGACAGTTGCACTTGGATAACTTAGATTTTTGTACTTCTACAAATTTAATTTTGCTGTCTGAAGGCTGGCAAGGCTCAATTGTCACCTTGCAGATAAGACTCTCCATTTCTTTTCCTCAATGCAATTTTTCCAATTCATGCGAGCAGGCTAGTGAAAGACAGCCTGTGCTAAATGATCGATCTGTTTCAACATCTGCATATGCTTTAGAAATAGATCTGTTTGTTAAACGGACAATTATGCCACCTGTTCAAGAGACATCCGAGTGAAGTATATGAGAACCTCGAACACATAGGAACCGGCACGGTTGGAGATTAGATTTCTTTAGTTACTTAGCCCGTGCTATGCACAAGCATGTCTATTTGCATATCTTTAAATAGGCAATAAACTAGTAATATGAGATGTAATTTAAGAGATAAGATGGGATTTATTTAATGATTATGTATTGTTTTCCGGAAGAATATCAATATTTAGCGAAAAGACTGTTTCTGAAGTACACAGAACGTGTATAGAAGAAAAAAATGACTTTTAGCATACAATAATGAAAGCTATATTTGAAATAAGCTTATTAAAAAAAGTAGAAAATAAAATTATATGAAAATGCAAATGTTCTATGATTTTAAATAAATTGCAATCATTTTTTACTTAGACATTACATGGTAAGTCTGAGAAAAAAATCATTTATTTTGTAAAATTAAAATTAACATGAGTTATCTATTTGTTTGATTTACTTATAGTCAAAAGGAAAATACATTTAGTAGATCGTTTTATAATTAGCTATAAGTTTAGTGAAATTCATAATTTCTCAAATTAAAAGAGTTAATTTGTTCACTGTAATTTTTAACACATTTTATCAATTACTCAAATAAAATCAAAGTGTACTTTAATCAACAACAACATATTCATATAACATGCATCTGTAAAGAGGAACTCATTGAATTAATGGCATAAACTATACTCAAATTATAACGAAATGTAAATTTTCTATTTGGTGCTGGATGAATACATATTTTTATCCCTTAAGTTTAAACTCAATAAGAGATAAAAATATTGATACATTTTCGCTTAATCAATTAGCCACCCAATCTAGCCTATTCAATATTGTAACAAAAAAAAAAATACACGAGTCTTTGCAGATTCGTGATATACTATGTCGCAGTTATGAGATACCATAATGTAATTATAACATCATTTTATGCTATAAATATTGTTATAAGTCTATAACAAGCCAAAAATTAAAGAAGGTCTCAGACTCAGTCAAGGTTGTCACTTGTTAGGACGCGATCCTAGTTAGGATCGATGAAGATGTCTGTCGTGACATCCTAAAAATTACACCAATAATGCGAAAAATCTTTGGACGTCCGTATGAAATTTATTAGGTATGAACAATGCGTGTATTGAAAACTCCAAAATTTCGTGAATCTAATGTTTATGTCGTCTTTCTACTATATGCACCAAGAAATTGACTTTTCCATTACCTACATATGAGAATATACTGCATATCAGGATACACTTTTTATAAAGGTTAAAGTATGTTAAAAAAAAGGATCGACGGACCGATGGGAATGTATTGATCCTATGTTCCCTTCTTTTCATCTTTTCTCAGGTTTTCAAACATAGGATACTTTCAGCAAAAAAAAAAATCGTATTATCCTACTTATGCAATCTTCTTCGCCTGGGAAGATTGACGGCGAGTATTGAAATGATTCTATTGATTGGTCATGTCACATAGGCTCAAATCATAACATATAATCGCTTTCATTGATGTCATATTACGAGGCTTAGGACATTAGGAGTGCTAATACTTTCGTACGGTGCTCATTTTGGTACAATTTTTTTCGCTGATTTAAGTGTCACACGTTTTAAAAAACGTTCACTTGAGTGCCATTCCGCCAGAAAAGCCGACGTGACCGCCGAAAATAATATTTTAATATTTTAATTAATTTTTTTCCTTTTCTTTTAAGGGTCGGCAAGGGCCACCGTTGATCCTCGCCCAAATTGGGCGAGGGTCCCCTTGCGAGCCAGCCGCGAAGGCCTTGGGTGAGGCCATTGCGGCCTCCCGTGGCTGTCGAGGGCCATTGCGGCCTTTCCTGTGGCTAGATCCGGGCAAGGGCCGCCTGGCCTTCGCCGTTGCCGCCACAGTGAGGCCGTCGACGGCCTCGCCAGCCGCACCTAAGGCCATCGTGGCCAACAAAGTGAAGGGCCCTCACCCAATCTAGGCGAGAGTTCGACGGACGGCGAGGGTCAACGGTGGCCCTCGCCGACCCTAAAAAAAAAAAAAAAATCAAAAAAATCAAAAAATTCAATAAAATCAATAAAAAAATTAATTAAAATATTATTTTCTGGTGCCACATCATCTTTTTCGGCGCCACATCAACTTTTCCGGCGAAGTGGCACTCAAGTGAGCGATTTCACTCCGATTTGGCACTCAAGTGAGTGAAAAAAAAAGTTTTGGTACCAAAGTGAGCGCCGTATGAAAGTTATGGCACTCTTAGTGTACTTACCCCTATATTGTGTAAGTATTTTCAGCTATGATGATCGGAATGGCAAGAGGTGAATCGCGAAGGTAAATTTTATGGATCGCGAAGTAACTTCTACTCTTAGGGCCTATATCACTTGAGGTTCCGTTACGGAGTCCTCGGTTGTTCTCTAGCGAGCCACATAGGCGTTTTTTATTTTAAAAATATGCCACGTAGGATTTTTTGGGATCAATTGTTAGAGTTGGTATTGAAATGTCCCACTATAAAAAAAATGACACTTAAATATACTATTTGAAGGTCTTGGCACCAACGTATCCACTTGTGCCGAGTTTTAGCACTCCGGCCATATGTTAACCAATGCAACATAATTTGCATTAGCAAAACACGTTGTCATGCCTCAAGATTAGCGTACCGTAAACATAATTCTCATAGATCTTATGTATGCTACTGTAAAACGTTAAAATACTGAAGAAATTTCTTTAGTAGGACAGTAGTGGCAAGAGGGGACACGAATGGTTGCCGGGAAGAGTAGGGCAGTGGCGAGAGTGGAAACTGGAGAGAGAGAAAGGGATCTATGGAGAGAGTCAAGGAGCAAACTAGGATTTCCTTATTTATACAAAAGAAAAAAAAAGTTGTTTGATTACAACTGTTGGATTTCTATGTGACCTAATGGTAGTGAATGTGAATTATTGTCTATGCAGAAAAAAAAATCGTTCTAATTACAACAGTTGGATTTCTCTATGATCTAACAGTAGTGCATGTGAATCCTTGTCTAATCAATTTGACAATAGAGGTCCACTTGATCCAACGGTGATAGAGATTAGTCCTCATCACTTTTTGTAACGGTTACGATCATCAATCTATGTCAAACAAATTCAATGTCAGAGATTGAATCACCTTGTTGATCTAACTATTTTGAAGAACTCCTCTGGATTCATGACTGGGCGGATTTTTATCCATGACGCGTCACTATAAATCAAATAGAGGAAGTCGCAAAAATCAAACTTATTATCACCCAATATTCGGTTTGCGATTTTTCATAACAATTTACTCTACAAGTTAGTCTCCTGATGATAACAATTTTTCATTTAAAAGTGTACAAAATTTACTCAATCAACACCAACCATCAACACGTGGTATTTATGCCTACAAGCTTCTTAAACAACTACACTCACAATCCTGGTACTTCTAGGAATTTGTGAGTTTGATTCCTATGTTTTGTTTCTGCAACAATTTTAAGTCCTCATATCAATTTTTTTAAGTGTCCTCGCAGCATTGATTATTATGATTTTAAGTACAATTTTTCATATTTTCATTTCACGTGAAATTTCAGTGACTCTGGCTATAGTTTAAATATATTGTATGTATGTGTATAAGGGTTTTAGAGTTAATACTGATGGCTTTGTTAATAATAATTAAATGATTTTTTTAAATTACTTAATAAAGAGATTTGAGATTAGCATTATCAGCCTCCCCGTAACTTTAATGGGTATTACAACCAATATTATGCGCACTTGTAAATAATACTATAATTCAAAGATTCTTCATAGTTTGTCTTTAATATTTGGAGGAAAAAATTACCAAAAAAACTTAAACATGTCGCAATTGTGCCGATTTAGTCTTAAATTTATTTATTTTTGGCCAATTAAATACTAAAAATTTTGCAATTGCGTCAATTCAATCCATCCGATCAAATTTGGGGCCAATGCTGGTTGACGATTTTTTAATAATATTTTATTTTTGAAAATTATTTATTTATTTTTATTTTCTTGTTCCTTTTTTCTCTCTCTTTTTCCCTCCTTCCTCCTTTTGGCGATTGACTAGATGGGAGGGCTAGTCATCAGATTGAGGGAGCAGGAGCTGGCCTAGGTGAGCTCACCCTTGCCCAAATCCAATGATAAGAGCCTTACTAGGGGTGGGCAAGGCAAACCCTCGCTAGATTCGACGGGGGCTCACTTCACTAGTGGTTGGGCAACCTCGCCCTTGTCTAGCTCACCATTGGCCAACCGCCCTTGTATGGCTAGTTGTTGGAGCTGGAGGAAGAAGGAGGGGGAGGAAAAAAAAGAGAAATAACAAAAGAAGAGATAAAATGTTAATAAAAAATTCATAAATATAAAATATTACTAAAAAATTATTTGTTGGCATTGATCGGTGTCCACATGAGCGCTGGTTGGCTAAATTTAGTTGGGTGGATTGAGTTAACTTAATTGTAAAAGGTTTTTGACTCAATTAACCCAAACAAATAAATTTATAATTAAATTGGCATAATTGTAATAGGTTTATGACTTTTTTCGTTCCCATATTTGGAGTATAAAGTAGCGAGTTAAAGCTGTAGTTCAAATAGGTAAAAATCATCTACTTTTTATCTAATAGTTGTCCTAGTTATATAGATCTATGCTCAAAACAAGTTAATATTGTATAGTGTCCATATCACTTATTATTTCTCAACATTTTTATAATCATATATATTTGGAAAATAAATTCATAGAAAAAATGAGTAAAATTGGGTATATAATTTTTTTATTTTTATGTTTTCAATTTCTTATATATGGCTATGATTTATGTGTGAACACTATAAGGATAAATAAGATTTTATTATTAATTTTTTAAAAAAAAAATTGGCAAACCAAATAGTGATAAGTGGGGTGGTACCAATACATAATGATGGATATGAAGATTTCCACATAGTAGCTACCATGGACTCCAAGCAACTTTTGTTGTCACATGAAGAGCCATTTGGAATGGATGATAGCTACAGCACATTCTTGTTGCAGATGTTCAATGAAGGAGAAGAAGGAGAAAATGGGGAAGATGGGTTAGGACTAGTCGACTAACAAGAAGAGGATGTGGAGGATGGTGAAGATGTTGTGGGAGCACCCTTTATAGAGCTATAAAACAACAGGGAAGATGCATTGGCGTTTGCTCTAGTCAATGAAATTAAAAAAGTACCGAGAGGAGATTCTTCGAGCACAATTGAGATTGAGGCTGGTGACAAATAGTAATTGCATTAAATGAAAAAAAAGAAAAAAAAGAAAGAAAAGTAATTGCACATGTATCGCACATATGTAGCACGTGTAGTGCATGTGTTACTTAATTTCGAATATCATCCACTCTTTTTCCTTTTTTTTAACCAAACAAGTTAATATTGTATAATGTCTATTTCACTTATTATTTCTCATCATTTTTATAATCATATATATTTGGAAAATAAATTCATAGAAAAAATGAGTAAAATAAATGACATATATATATTTTTATGTTTTCAATTTCTTATATATGGCTATGATCAACGTGTGAGCATTGTAAGGATAAATAAGATCTTTTTTAAAAAAAAAAAAAATTTGGCTAACCAAATAGTGATGAGCAGGGCGGTAGCAATATATAAAGATGGATGTGAAGATTTCCACATAGCAATTGCCATGGACTCTAAGCAGCTTTTGTCGTCACATGAAGAGCCATTTGAAATTGATGATGGCTACTGCACATTCTTGTTGCATATTTTCAACGAAGGAGAAGAAGGAAAGAATGGGGAAGATGAATTGGGACCAGTCGACCAACAAGAGCTAGAAGATGACGAGGAAGATGCATTGGCTGCTGCTCCAATCGTTGAAATTGAAGAAGTATGGAGTGGAGATTCTTTGAGCACATTTGAGATTGAGGCTAGTGGCAAATAGTAATTGCATTAAATGAAAAGAAAAAAGAAAAGTAACTATACGTGTATAGCACGTGTATCGCACGTGTATAGCGCGTGTAGTGCATATGTGTTACTTAATTTAGGATATCATCCACTCTTTTTCCTTTTTTTAGCCAAACAAGTTAATATTGTATAATGTCCATTTCACTTATTATTTCTCATCATTTTTATAATTATATATATTTGGAAAATAAATTTATTGAAAAAATGAGTAAAATAGGGCACAATTTTTATTTTTATTTTTATGTTTTCAATTTCTTATATATGTCTATGATTTATGTGTGAACACTATAAGGATAAATAAGATTTTATTATTATTATTTTTTAAAATTTTGGCAAACCAAATAGTGATGAGTAAGGTGGTAGTAATATATAGAGATGGATATGAAGATTTCCACATAGCAGTTGCCATGGACTTTAAGCATTTTTTGTCATTACATGAAGAGCCGTTTAAAACGAATGATAGCTACTGCACATTCTTGTTGCAGATGTTCAATGAAGGAGAAGGAGAGAGTGGGGAAGATGGGTTGGGACCAGTCAATCAACAAGAAGCCGATGTTGAGACTAGTGAAGATGTTATGAGAGCACCTGATATCGAGCTAGAAGATGATGGGGAACATGCATTGGCTTCTGCTCTGGTTGATGTTTTCAATTTCTTATATATGGCTATGATTTACATGTGAACATTGTAAGGATAAATAAGATTTTATTTTTAATTTTTAATTTTGGCAAACCAAATAGTGATGAGTAAGACGGTAGTAATATATGAAGATGGATATGAAAATTTTCACATAGCAGTTGCCATGGACTCTAAGCAGCTTTTGTTGTCACATGAAGAGCCATTTGGTATGGATGATAGCTACCGCGCATACTTGTTGCGGATGTTTGATGAAGGAGAAGAAGGAGAGAATGGGGAAGATGGGTTGGGACCGGTCAACCAACAAGAAGATGATGTGGTGGGAGCATGGATAGAGCAAGAAAACTACAGAGAAAATGCATTGGCTTCTACTCCGGTCGATGAAATTGAAGAAGTATCAAGTAGATATTCTTTCTTCGAGCACATTTGAAATTGAGGCTGGTGGTAAACAGTAATTGCATTAAATGAAAAAATGCATGTGTATAGCACGCGTAGTGCATATATGTTACTTAATTTCGGATATCATCCACTCTTTTTCCTTTTTTTAACCAAACAAGTTAATATTGTCTAGTGTCCACTTCACTTATTATTTCTCATCATTTTTATCATATATATATTTGGAAAATAAATTCATAGAAAAAGCAAGTAAAATAGGGTGCATAATTTTTTTTTTTTATGTTTTCAATTTCTTATATATGGTTATGATTTACATTTAAACACTATAAGGATAAATAAGATTTTATTATTAATTTTTTTTTAAATTTGGCAAACTAAATAGTGATGAGCGGGATGATGACAATATATAAAGATGGATATGAAGATTTCTAACATGCATCTTGTGTTCGGATCCTCTTCATATTACTTAAGTGGTATAAAATATTGAATATAATAATAAAAAAAAAGTTGATCGTACAAGCAGCAATGATTTAAGGGAGGCTAATGGATGGCTATTATCACTCGATTGTTTATTGCCTAGGGTAACTTTTAGAAATGAATATCATAACCTATGAAATTTCTTATAATATTCCTTTATCAGGCCCTTCCTTTGAAGTTTGTGTGTTGTGAATTTTCTTGTTCATCCTGTAACTTCTATCTTCTACTCCACATGCTATGGGCACTTATAAGAAGTATGTGAGATAACTATTCAAGTTGAAATTCACTTGGTTTATTAAAGTGCACAACCGTTTTTCTAAAATTATTGGAACGCCTATATTTATTATTGTTAGACATGTAACGGTGTTGTTAGCTCATGATTTTGGTGTGGTTATTTGAAAAATAACTTTGAAGTAGAAAAGAAAGTAAACAAAAGTAACTTCATGGATGTCCTTTGATTTTTCATCAAAAAGAGCTTCATGAGCCACATGGGCGCCCTATGATTTTCATGTAGTGAATCAATCTCTTATAACTTAATTCTATTGCAAAAGAAATGATAAGGATATTTAGGTTATATCCAATAATTGTAATATTTTTGTCTAGTTTATTATTGATAAAAATGATAAATATATTACCATAGGTCATTTTTTAATGCATTAAATGAAAAAAAAAAAAAAATAAAAGAAAAGCAATTGCACGTGAGTTACTTAATTTTAGATATCATCCACTTTTTTTTTTCTTTTTTTAGCAAGTAAGTTAACTTTGGATAGTGTCCATCACTGTTGTTATTTCTCATCATTTTTATCTTATAATTATATATATTTGAAAAATAAATACATAGAAAAAGCTTTGTTTGTTTTTAAAAATGATTTTAGGACATTTTTGCAAGTTTAGGGTATGTTTGATAACCATTTTGTTCATGGGAATAATTTCTGCTTAGAAATATTTTATTTTATGTTATTCCTAGATGAGTTTTTGAGCATTTGAAAGTACTTGATAACTATCCAAAATTTTTATTCTTAGAGTAGAATTGTGTTTGATAAAACTCTTAAATTTTTCTATGACTTAGAATTTCTTTTAATTTTTAATAATTTTGTTAGACTTTTCTCTTTTTTTTTCCTTTGTTTTCTTTTCCATTTTCTTTTTGTTCTTCTTCAACCTTTGGCCAGCAAGTGATGCTTCGGCAAGGCTACCGGCCCTTGTTTGGCCGATCACCAGCTATGGCTATGGCTGGTGACCAGCTAAAAGAGGAAGAAGAAGAAGAAAAGGAAAAGAAAGAAAATAAGAAGAAGAGAAGAAAAGAGAAAAATGAAAATGGGCTTGATTTTGGAGTTGTTCCGAGGAACAAAGAAACAATTTTTTTCTACTTCTTAATTTTGTTTCAAATCTATTCTCGGGAACAAAAATTATCAAACAGATTTTTATTTTTATTTTGTTCTTAGGAACAAAAAAATAGAATTAGGCACTGTCTAGCTGATTATCAAACACAGCTATTTGCATCAACATGTGCAGATTTCTCTAATTCTAATGTTGTGTCAATTAAGGAGCAGGTTAAAGTGTTTTTCCGGGATAACCTCCTTATGAATTTTGAGGTTGTCTTAGGCAGCTTTTGGTGTTCGGTTTATACATTTTACCTCCTTCACAATTCATTTCCAAGCAAATGAAGTTGGAAGTTGGAGTTCGAAAACCGAGAACTTACAAAAAGTATGCATGGGGTTTCTCCGATTATTGCTTTGTTTTGAGGTGTATTGATAGGCGCCGTGCAATAATAATCTTCCATGGATTGTCAAACTAGATTCGCTTTGTTCTATTTCTAGCGTCAACGGAACCGAATCAGACCCAAGTCGTCTTCGCTTCTCGCCCTGTGGTGCATGTATGTTCCTGTGGCGTTTCTAGGATACTCGCTGGAGAGGGATGGACATCCGTCAGTGGCGTGCTTTGGTCCCAGTTCCATTAGCCCTACATTTATCCTCGTGTTCATAAGTTTGATGGCCGGTGATTAACGGTGTCGGGAGCTTGTTAGTAAAGACGGTGGTCGGAGTAAACAGTTAATGGCGGCAGAAGCGGGGGTTGACGGCAGTGCTTGTAGATGGTGGGTGGAGGAAAAATCCAGCGCGGCCAAGTTCAATCCGTCATTTGCCGTTATCGCTTCATTCCCAGGTTCCTCGTCCAGAAGCTTTGAAGTACTTAGCGAGCTTCACTCACGTTCAACCGAGCAACGAAGACGGGGAAAGGAGCAGTGAGAATTGGGGGCGGAGTGGCCAAGGATCAGGTGAGAGCAGCGGGATAAGATGAAGAAAACGTGAAAAGTTGTAATGGAAAAACTCTAATTCCAATTCAATTTGGGGATTTTGTTTTTTTTAAAGTTTTACTCGATGACAGATTTCAGACAAAATTGTCCCTAATCCGATAGTTGCAATGTCTACCGGCAAACATTGGTTGACTGTGCATGCAAGCTAAGACACTTACCTAAAAATATAGGTTACCCAAGTTACTATTTTGCCCATCGTAGAAAAATGTTTCCTCCGTAATGATTAGCAAGAGGAGTATTACCTTCTCCAGCAAAGGAATCATTTCCTTGACATCTGAAATCTTCTGAGCAGTTCCAGGGACTTTGGCCTGCTCCAGCTCAGGATCTGTTGATGCATGCAATGGAAGACTTTTATCCCTCTAGGAGACAGACTACAGAGATATAAAAAGCTCGGAAAAGAGTTCTTTCCACATTTGAAAGGAGACAATCATCCCAACTCCATAGTATCTCCAACATAAAGCAAGATTCACCACCTTCATTTCCTCTCGAACTAGAACAAAGATCTCAGAAGATGAGGATGACTTGATATAGATTGCTCCATCATGTCCAATCCTTTTCTATAGAATCTGCAACTGTTCTTCCAACAAAGTCATCGTTTCCTGCAGAGATTGATAACACAGCTGCAAAATGTTGAAGAAATTTCGGAATTCCGTCATGAATAGCTCAACTCTAGGACAAAGAGCAAAAAAGAAAAAAACATTAACCTTCGAAATGATCATTCCCACTTACAAGAAAAAAAAACCATTTTCCTTCAAAGTACTAACCCTTTCTTTTACAGTCTTATCCATACCTTTTTTTTTTTTTTTTTTTTCATAAAGACTGGATTAGCCCCAAATGAAATTGTCAACAACCCAGATTTGATCTTGACCAATATGATTGCAGTAATTTTGCCATCATCAACCAAGTCATTCATGCAATCAGTTACTTGAAAGTATATGCATTTGATCACCAAAAATAGAATTTTAAGAGTATAAGCATGAGAACAAGCTTTTGGGATAAATGAGCTCTTGGACTAACCTTGCCCCAACATTCTTAATAATATGTTGTCATTGTGAGTATCCTAATCTAACGTAAACTAACAAAAAGTCCTAAATGTTGTGTATGCCATGCTTTAATAAAATTGAATGCAATTCTTACACAATATTATAATTTTAAAACGAATGACATGAAAATAAAAATAATTGATTTCTATAGTGATTAGTAATAATAATGAAGGCCCTGATACGTGCCATGCTTAAATGTTTGATTGCTAAAATAATGACCTACATTGATAAGAGAGATGTTCATAATGATAAAGCGCATCAAAAATTTTGAAAATTACCACAAAAGTACCATTGAGTATTAAAAATTTTAAAAAGTACAATAAAAACTTTAAATTTGTCAAATTAGTCCAATTAGATGATTCATATTAACTCTATCAATTTACTTAATGAAAATTGTCGAGGTGATGTTTTTATTAGTTTGTCTCTCCTACATGATGGCGATCATTTAGCTAAAGCTTGACGTATAAAATCAAAACGGTCGACCCAAATTCTAGTGGTTTTAATTTCAAATCCTGTTTAAATTAGATAAAAAAAAATGAATAAGACTAAAATTTATTAGAAAAAGAACCCAAACTGGAAAAGAAGAAGAAGAAGAGCCCGAGGCCCTCACTGGTGGGCCTCCGTCGCCGCGCAATGCTGGAGAGGGCCCGGCGGAGGTCACCGGGGCCTCGCCGACGTCCGGCGACCCTCGCTGGCTTTGCGCGAGGCTGACACAGTTCAACATATTTCTTTCTGCATACCATTCTCGTTTCTTCGTTTCCAAACCCTTCCAAGGTCGCTAATGGCGGCGGTTCGAGTGGGAAGAAGTGGAAGCGCGGGGCGAAGAAGCCTCTCGTTCTCAGCGTGCCGGGAAAGAGCCACCGCTCAGCGTCGCCGGGCTGAGTCGTTGGTTCAGTTTCACGTGCACTGGCTCTGCAAACACGAGGGCGGTGAGGAGCTTCTCGAAGCTGTTCGGGGGATGGCGTGCGACGACGGAGATGAGAAGTCAAATCCAGTAGCGGAAGATTATGCTGGCAGGAGTTGGGGAAACGAAGGAAGTAGAGACTGTGGGATCCACGGATGATGGGTTGTTTTGTCAACTTAATTGTGAAGGGCGTGGAGGAGAAGTAATAGATAGTCAATTCTATAACAGTAGTAATTTCACTTAGGGCTTTAGCTCAGCTTTGCTCTCTCGCTTCTCTCTGCATTTTTGGCAATCTCTGTGATTCTGTAAGTCTCACGTCACACATTTCGATCGGCTTTTCGTTCTTGTTACCATTTGAATTTTTATCTTTCGATCTGATGCATGTAAAACCCAAGTAACTGTCAACTCTGTGTTCCCGCCAAAGTTCTGAGATTTCGAGATGGGGTAATTTCATTCGTGCTGGGTTTTCTTGGGAGGTGGTGGCGGCAGTGATATGAACTTTGATGCTTGTTATTTGTTGATGCCTTCTTCTTGTTCATCTTGAGTTCGTAAATTTTCGGGTTCAACTTCAAGCGTTGTGTTCTTGCCTGTTGTTTGAGCAGCTTCAGACGTGTTTTTCCTTTTCCTTTTTTTTTCCCACACAGGGCAGTACATTCTTGGTGAATTTGAAGGGCCTGTGTGAATTTCTCTTGCCATATATGGCTTCAGTAGGGCAGGCGCCATCTCTGAAGAGGCGGGATCCGCTGGCTGGGAGAGAAGGTGACCGGCTGATCATTACTCCTCTCGGTGCTGGCAATGAAGTGGGTCGGTCCTGTGTGTACATGTCTTTCAAAGGAAAGACTGTGTTGGTACTGCTTCTTCTGGGTTTCATGAGTTTTAGATTTTTAGCAGAAATGGGTTGGTTTCTCTTGTGATCTCTTTGTGATTACTGGATGTGGGTGACAGTTTGATTGTGGAATTCATCCTGCTTACTCTGGCATGGCTGCTCTTCCGTACTTCGATGAGATTGACCCTTCGACAATTGATGTCCTCCTAATTACTCAGTACGTGTTTTATCTGCCTTCTCTGTATTATCATTGACTTGCCTTTGGTGAGGAAGGCCATTCGTTCCATTATGTGCAGCTTCCTTTCCTGGTGTTTGCTCATAATTTGCTTGAAGAAAGGATCTTTCTTCTTACAACTTGCCAAAGGAATTCATCCTTGCCCCTTCCTCTCAGATCAATTCCTATTTGAGCCATTGAGCTGTCATTAAATTATCAGCACCAATGTTCTTAAAGTTTAGGATGGGCTTCTCACTAGCTTGCATATTGCTGAATTATACTTCTAGCCATCCTTCTCTTATTTAGCTTCCATAGTAAAGGTCTCTGGTCTTTTACAAGTCAGTGTTGACTACTTGCAGCTTCCACTTGGATCATGCAGCTTCCTTACCATACTTTTTGCAAAAGGTTTGCGACTATATTAGAGTGAAAAGGTACTTTAATCATTAAATTTTACTTTAATACCGATAACCCGATTTGCTCTCATTTTTCCAGACTACATTTAAAGGTCGTGTCTTCATGACTCATGCTACGAAGGCAATATACAAGCTGCTTTTGTCAGATTATGTAAAAGTGAGCAAGGTCTCAGTTGAAGATATGCTTTTTGATGAACAGGATATATTCCATTCGATGGATAAGATTGAGGTATTTCCTTCATTTGTTGAGCCCATTCTTCATGCTACACCAATTGCTTGCTAATGTTTGCTTTGCGCAATGCTCCTTGGTGGCCAACTTATTGAATTTTACTGATTCTAGAAGGGATGATATCATTGATGAAGAATCAGAATAATCTTGGTTTTCATTGTCATGGATGGATTGCTTGTGGATACCATGTACATGTTAGAAGCATGTGCAAGCTTTAGCTATACCTCTGGCTTAGTAAGGATGCAATTGTTTTTGGTCTTTAGGTGCATTGCTGATTCTCCATATGCGTAGAACCCACCATTCCCTGTATGTTACCTCTCAACGAATCAGTGTTCAGCGTCAAGCTGATATGAGTTTCGTCTCTTTTAAGATAAAGCACAGGATCCTTCTTCTGTTGCAACTCAAGCAGTCTCTGGCCGCTTTTATGTACAATATAGTTGATTTATTCCCAATTGTGGCATCTATATGAGAAGCTGCATAAACTAGTTATCTCAATACTTTTGCGTCATACAGTTTGCTATGTGTGTCGTATACTTATAGAATCTATTCTACAAGATTTTGTCTTAGGATGATCACTCAATATTGTCAAGCCTATTAGACATTGGCGATTTACTTATCATGGATATGTTGGGTTGTGTTTCGTGCAAAAACAATGTCTTCCAATGAATTGTTAATTATTCAATGTAAATGAACTGGCAATGATCTTACTTTCGCTTTACTTTGAAGTTCCCTGCATGCATAATGTCTACACTATGATCACAATGCATGTAAGTCATGTTACCTATTTCTAATTGTAGGTAATTGATTTCCACCAAACAGTTGAAGTGAATGGTATTCGATTTTGGTGTTATACTGCTGGCCATGTTCTCGGTGCTGCAATGTTCATGGTCGATATTGCTGGTGTAAGAGTCCTTTACACTGGTGATTATTCCCGTGAAGAAGATAGGCATCTCCGAGCTGCAGAAATTCCTGAGTTCTCACCTGATATCTGCATAATAGAGTCCACTTATGGAGTGCAGCTTCATCAACCTCGTCATATTCGGGAGAAATGCTTCACTGATGTCATCCATTCTACTGTTTCTCAAGGAGGTAGAGTCCTTATCCCTGCATATGCTCTTGGTCGTGCTCAAGAACTCCTGTTGATCCTTGATGAATTCTGGTCCAACCACCCTGAGCTCCATAATATTCCTATATATTATGCTTCCCCTCTTGCAAAGAAGTGTATGGCAGTTTATCAAACATATATCAACTCCATGAATGAGAGGGTCCGTGGCCAATTTGCAACATCAAATCCTTTTGACTTCAAGCATATTTCGCCACTAAAGAGTATTGAGAATTTTAATGACGTTGGTCCATCAGTCGTTATGGCTAGTCCTGGTGGGCTTCAAAGTGGGCTCTCACGTCAGCTTTTTGACATGTGGTGCTCTGACAAGAAGAATGCTTGTGTTATACCTGGATATGTCGTGGCAGGGACTTTGGCAAAGACCATCATCAATGAACCAAAGGAAGTCACTCTGATGAATGGTCTCACTGCTCATCTTAACATGCAAGTTCATTATATTTCCTTCTCTGCACATGCTGATTTTGCTCAGACAAGCGCATTTTTGGAGGAGGTAATGCCTCCAAACATTGTTCTTGTTCATGGAGAAGTACATGAGATGGGAAGGCTCAAACAGAAGCTCTTAACTCAGTTTGCTGATCGCAACACCAAAATCATCATGCCAAAAAATTGTCAATCAGTTGAAATGTATTTCAATTCAGAGAAAATGGCAAAAATTATTGGGAGGCTGGCTGAGAAGACCCCAGAAGTGGGTGAGAGTGTAAGTGGCCTTCTGGTAAAGAAAGGCTTCACATATCAAATAATGGCACCTGAAGATCTTCATGTTTTCTCTCAGTTGTCCACATCAACTATTAATCAGAGGATCACGATTCCTTATACAGGTGTGTTTGGTGTAATAAGCCACCGACTGAAGCAGATATATGAAAGTGTGGAATCTTCAATAGATGATGAATCTGGCATGCCCACGTTACATGTGCATGATCGAGTAACAGTGAAGCACCAATCTGATAAACATATTTCACTGCACTGGACATCAGATCCGATAAGCAATATGGTTTCGGATTCTGTTGTTGCTCTCGTCTTGAACATAAGCCATGAGATTCCAAAGGTTGTGGTTGAAACAGAGGCCATGGAAACTGAAGAAGAAAGTGAGAAAAGGGTAGAGAAGATCAGCCACGCGCTTTTAGTTTCTCTCTTTGGGGATGTGAAGTTTGGTGAGAATGGGAAGTTGGTCATAAATGTGGATGGGAATGTAGCGCATCTGGACAAGCAGAGTGGGGACGTGGAGAGTGAAAATGAAGGCCTTAAGGAAAGGGTAAGGACTGCATTTCGGCAAATCCAGAGTGCTGTTAAGCCAATACCCCTGTCAGCTTCTTAGGGATCTTTTGTGCTTCTTATAGCTTTCTTGTTTTTTCTAACTTATATTGTAGCATCAAGCTCGTGGTATGTATATCCTCATCTGACAATCTAAGTTCAGCTCAAGTTTTAAGCATCTAAAGTTGGATCTCAGCTCTCAGAACAAGTTTCGACAGTTGCACTGGGATTACTTAGCTTTTGGTACTTTTACGTATTTAATTTTGGTGTCTGAAGACTGGCAAGGCTCGATTGTCAGCTTGTGGAAAAGACTGCCATTTCTTTTCCTCAATGTAATTTTTCCAATTCACGCGAGCAAGCTAGTGAAGACAGACGGTGCTACATGAGAAGATCTATCTGTGCGGTATGGTTTTCATTTACCAAGGAACGGCCGAACTGCAGACTTTGTCATGGTTACTCATGTGACTAGTTGGAATTGATGAGTAGTTGAGTAAAAACTTTGTTCTTGGATCATGCTTAGTTAAGATGTCAGGTGAGCTATATGTTTCTTTCTAGCCTTAGTACGGGTTTGTCTCACTGATCGGTACCCTTTTGATTACATTTCTGTCAGTTAAACCAGGCATGGTGTATCAACATTTCCCAAATCCTCAGCACGTTTCAGAGAGTTTGGAATTTTTCGCAAAACTTAGAAGTATTTTATGGTCGAATTTAATGTGCAGTCATCGGCGTTCTGTTGAATCGACAAAAGTCCCACTTAAATGAACATCTTACCCTTAAGTGACAGCAACTTTTGTACTTCCCTCCTATACAGAACGACCCGGAAATTGCATACGCCTTTAAAATCTATCTATTTGTCTAACGGCTAATTATACCACCAGATCATCTCTCGAACGTTTGGCAAAATTTATTCATCCATGCTAAATTATCGATGATGGAAACTCAAAGGGAACTTCATTTTACTCCTTCAGTCTCGTAGATTGGTTCTTTCTTTGATGATGCCCCTACCGCTTAATGAAGTAAATTTATGATGTCAATTTCCCCTTTCCAAAGAGGATCCAAATCTCATCACCACATTGCCATCTCTTCCCTTTCTGGGTTCTCTCTCTCTCTTTGTCTCTCTCCCTCCCTCCTTTAGAAGGAAAGTGATTGAAGTTAGAACCTTGATTTCGATTCTGATGGGGAAAAAACTTTGTTCAAAGGAAAACATATAATTATCTTACATTAATATTCTCTACTGGAAATCAGGTTGTGATTCTTATTCTTAAGATTTGGTCACAAAGGTTTCATGAATTAGGCCTGTGAAAGACCATGACCAGCTTGTACTAATGTCAATGATTCAACGCAATGATTAATGGGCAAGGCTTTTCTCTGATCCACATTCTCCGCCAGTTTTCTGTCAAGTTCTTGCCACTAAACCCAAACATCTATGGAGAGTTCAATTCCCTACCTTAGTGGGAGTTGGGGTAGGGACGCATTGAGTGAGAGACTAGGGTTTTTCACTACACAAATCAATGATAGTGGGCGGGTTCAGATTACTAGAAATCCAAACTTGACAATATTGAATGCACATTCGATGTCTAACCTAAAGGACGACTTTTTGAATGAAGTTTTAAAGACATCCTGATGAAGTACATGAGCAAGAAACAATACGATTGGAGATTAAATTTCACTAATTACTTAGCCTGCGCTTTGCACAAATATGTCTACTTGCATATTTCTAAGTAGGCAATAATCCAACAACATGTGATGCGATGTGAGAAATAAGATGAGATTTGTTCAATGATTATATATCATGCTTTATGGAGACGTAAGATTTAATATTTGGTAAAAAGACCTTTTCCTAAGTGCAAACAGGACATCACTAGAAAAAAAATTATTTCTCTTTCCTACGCAGCTGAAGCATGAAGTTAAAAAACCAGAACGCGGTCATTTTAGCCAAAATCCAAGTTTTATTTATTTATTCCAAATCTTACTCAATTTAGATTAAAAATGAAAAAAATATTAAAAAATATTAAAAAAAAAGAAAGAACCCAAGCTAAAAAAAAAGAAAAAAGAGTCACAGGGGACTAACGTGATTGCTGTTTGCTCTCGTGTTATTCCCACCTGCGTTTTTCTACTCTTTGTTGCGGGCATAGCAGGAGGCGAGGCCTGATTCGGTTCAGGCACATGAAGCTTCACTTGCAGCAACTGATATGAGGCTCTTTCATGTCGAAGACGAACGGTGCAACCGGTACCGTGGAAGACCGAAAGCCAGGGCCGCCTGGCATTCCGCCATCGTTCGTTGAACTCGGGAGGCTCTGGCAAGCTCCTTTATACGAATTAACACTCAAACTTCTCGCAAGAAAAGCTGATGGGAGATAGAGGTCTGTTTCATCTCTCTCGATCCCCGGGGTCGGCCATGGTTGCCATGCAATGGCAAGACCATGGCGACCTCCGCCGGCCATTTTCTGATGATGGGCTGTGGCGGTGGCTCACCGGCGAGGGCCTGTGACTTTTCTTTTAGCTTAGGTTATGTTTAAAAAATAATTTTGGCCTTTTCATTTTTTTTAATCTAATTTACGTAAGATTTATGAACGAAAATAATGAAAATGCGACGCCAAAGAGATAAAATAATGAAAAAATGGCGCACTAGTATTTTTTTTATTAGCTATATAAACAAAGTTGTCGGAATGAATTGATAATATCAAATTTGACAGATGTTAGAATTTGATTATTTTTCTTGATAAATTTTATGATTTGTTTCGATATCCTTATTTCAAATTCAGAATAGTAAGCTAACAAAGTAATGAAAGTAAGGAAGTCGGAGTGGAATTTAGATAAGATTCAATGATGGTTCTTCTCCTTCATTTAACAGTAGGCGGGCAAGCAGGTTGATCTTAGGGCTTTAGCTCAACGTTGCTCTCCCTCGCGCTCTGCATTCTTGGCATATTCTCTGAAAGTACTGTAAGCCTCTCTCTCTCTTCCATCTCTCCTCTGCACTTCAATCTGCTTTTCTTCGCCTTCTTTCTTGCTCAAAATCTTGAGCTTGTACGTTTCCGGGTTTGACTTCCTTCGAGTGTTGGGTTCTTGCCTGTTGTTTGAGCAGCTTCGTACATGTTTCTTTCCTTCTCTTTTTTCCTCACGGGGCAGTGCATTCCTGGTGAATTTGAACTTTGAAGGGCCCTGTGGCGAACATTTCTTGCCAATCATGGCTTCGGTTGGACAGGCGCCGTCTCTGAAGAGGCGGGATCCGCCGGCCGGGAGAGAAGGGGACCAGCTGATCATCACTCCTCTCGGCGCTGGCAATGAAGTGGGTCGGTCCTGTGTCTACATGTCTTTCAAAGGGAAGACCGTGTTGGTACTGCTTCTTTTTCTTGATATTTTGAGGCTTTTTCTTTCCGGGTTTTAGAGCTTTAGCAGAAATGGGTTGGTTTCTCTCGTGATCTCTTCGTAATTTTCGGATGTGGGTGGCAGTTTGATTGTGGAATTCATCCTGCTTACTCTGGCATGGCTGCTCTTCCGTACTTCGATGAGATCGACCCTTCGACCATTGATGTCCTCCTAATTACTCAGTAAGTGTTTTATCTGCTTTCTCTGTATCATCATTGACTTGCCTTTGGTGAGGAGGGCTACAAGTTGTAAGAATTCATCCTTGCCCCTTCATCTCAGATCAATTTCGAGTTTGATCCATTGGACTGTTGTTAAATTATCAGCACCAATGTCCGTAAACTTTATGATGGCTTCTCACTAGCTTGCATTATTGCTGATTTATACTTTTACCCCTCCTTCTCATATTTAGCTTCGGCATTAAGAAAGGTCTCTGGTCTCTTACAAGTTGGTGTTGACTACTTGCAGCTTCCACTTGGATCATGCAGCTTCCTTACCATACTTTTTGGAAAAGGTTTGCTGCTACATTAGAGAGAAAAGGTGCTTTAATTATTGAATCTTACTTTAATACTGATGACCCGACCTGCTCTTATTTTTCCAGACTACATTTAAAGGTCGTGTCTTCATGACTCATGCTACGAAGGCTATATACAAGCTGCTTTTGTCAGATTATGTAAAAGTGAGCAAGGTCTCAGTTGAAGATATGCTTTTTGATGAACAGGATATATTCCGTTCGATGGATAAGATTGAGGTATTTCCTTCATTTGTTGAGCCCATTCTTCATGCTACACCAATTTGCTTGCTAATGTCTGCCTTGGGGAATGCTCCTTGATGACCAACTTGTTGAATTTTACACTGAATCTAGAAGGGATGATATCATTGATGAAGAAGCAGAATAGTTCTTGCTTTTCATCCAGGCATGGACGGATTGCTTGTGTATACCGCTTACATGTCAGAAGCATGTGCAGGCTTTAGCTATACCTCAGTCTCAGTAGATTTCAATTTTTTTTTTTTTTTTTTTTTTTTTGTCTTTCAGTGCATTGTTGATTCTCCATATGCTTAGAACCTACCACCATTCCCCATATGTGACATTTTAAAGAATCAAGTTCAGTATCAAGCTGATTTAAGTTTTGTCTCTTTTAAGATAAAGAACAGGATCCTTCTTTTGTTGCAGCTATAGCCATCTGGGTGCTGCTTTTATTGTCCAATATAGTTTATTTTCCCCAGTTGTGGCATGTCTGTGAGAAGCTGGATAAACTAGTGATCTCAATGGATAAACTAGTTAACTCAGTACTTATGCATCATACAGTTTGCTATATGTGTCGTATATTTATAGTATCTATTCTAGAGGATTTTGTCCTAGGATGATCATTCAATGTTGTCTAGTCTATCGAACTTGGCAAATAATTAATCATGGATATGTTGGGCTGTGTTTCATGTAAAAACAAGGTCTTCCTATGGAATGTTAATTATTCAACATAAATGAAATGGCATGCATAATTTTTAAACTGTTGATCCCAATGCATGTAAATAATGTTAGCTACCTACTTTTACCTGTAGGTAATTGATTTCCACCAAACACTTGAAGTGAATGGGATTCGATTTTGGTGTTACACTGCTGGCCATGTTCTTGGTGCTGCAATGTTCATGGTCGATATTGCTGGTGTACGAGTCCTTTACACAGGTGATTATTCCCGTGAAGAAGATAGGCATCTCCGAGCTGCAGAAATTCCTCAGTTCTCACCTGATATCTGCATAATTGAGTCCACTTATGGAGTGCAGCTTCATCAACCTCGTCATATTCGGGAGAAACGCTTCACTGATGTCATCCATACTACTATTTCTCAAGGAGGTAGAGTCCTTATCCCAGCATTTGCTCTTGGTCGTGCTCAAGAACTTTTGTTGATCCTTGACGAGTACTGGTCCAACCACCCTGAGCTCCATAATATTCCTATATATTATGCTTCCCCTCTTGCAAAGAAGTGTATGGCAGTTTATCAAACATATATCAACTCCATGAATGAGAGGATCCGGAACCAATTTGCAACATCAAATCCTTTTGACTTCAAGCATATCTCGCCGCTAAAGAGTATTGAGAATTTTAATGATGTCGGTCCATCAGTCGTTATGGCTAGTCCCAGTGGGCTTCAAAGTGGGTTATCGCGTCAATTATTTGATAAGTGGTGCTCCGACAAAAAAAATGCTTGTGTTATTCCTGGATATGTTGTGGAAGGCACACCGGCAAAGACCATCATCAATGAACCAAAGGAAGTCACTCTGATGAATGGTCTCGCTGCTCCCCTTAACATGCAAGTTCATTATATTTCCTTCTCTGCCCATGCTGATTTTGCTCAGACAAGTGCATTTTTGGAGGAGGTAATGCCTCCGAACATTGTTCTTGTTCATGGAGAAGCAAATGAGATGGGAAGGCTCAAACAGAAGCTCATCACTCAGTTTGCTGATCGCAACACCAAAATCATCACGCCAAAGAATTGTCAATCAGTTGAAATGTACTTCAATTCAGAGAAAATGGCAAAAACTATTGGGAGGCTGGCTGAGAAGACCCCAGAAGTGGGTGAGACTGTTAGTGGCCTTCTGGTAAAGAAAGGCTTCACTTATCAAATAATGGCACCTGAAGATCTTCACGTTTTCTCTCAGTTGTCCACAGCAAATATTAATCAGAGGATCACAATTCCCTACACAGGTGCATTTGGTGTGATAAGCCACCGGCTGAAGCAGATGTATGAAAGTGTGGAATCTTCAGTAGATGAGGAATCTGGCATTCCCATGTTACACGTGCATGATCGAGTAACAGTGAAGCATGAATCTGATAAACATATTTCAGTGCACTGGACGTCAGATCCTATTAGTGACATGGTTTCAGATTCTGTTGTTGCTCTTGTCTTGAACATAAGCCGTGAGATTCCCAAGATCGTGGTTGAAACAGAGGCCACAAAAACTGAAGAAGAAAGTGAGAAAAGGGCAGAGAAGATCATTCACGCACTTCTAGTTTCTCTCTTTGGGGATGTTAAGTTTGGTGAGAATGGGAAGCTGGTGATAAATGTGGATGGCAATGTAGCGCATCTGGACAAGCAGAGTGGGGATGTGGAGAGTGAAGATGATGGCCTTAGGGAAAGAGTGAGGACTGCATTTCAGCGAATCCAGAGTGCTGTAAAACCAATACCCCTGTCAGCTTCTTAGATATCTTTGGTGTTTTCTGTAGCTATCTTTTTTCAGGTCATTTTCTAACTGTAGATTTTATCATCAACCTCATAGTACAGATATCCTCAACTCACAATCTAAGTTCAGCTCAAGTTTAAAGCATCTAACAGCGGATCTCAGCTCTCAGAACGTGTTTTGACAGTGTCACTTGGATTACTTAGTTTTTGCACTTTCGCGTATTCTATTTTGGTGTTTGAAGGCTGGCGAGGCTCAAGTGGTACGTTTCGGAAAAGACTTACAGTTTCTTTTCCTAAAATATGATTTTTGTAGTTAATGTGAGCAGGCTTGTGAAGAACCAGACAGAGTCTGTGCTGCCTTAGATGATGCATCCATGTGGTAATGCTGCTTGGTGATGTCTAGATTTTGTTCACCTGGGAACGGCCAGAACACGGACTTTGTTGTTGTTACTCATGTGACATGTTGATGGGGAATTGATGAATGGTTGAGTAAAGAGTTTGTGCTTGGATCATGCTTTGTTAATATGTCAAGTGGGGCTACATATTTCGTTTTATCTGAGTTGTGGTTTGTCTCACTGATCTATACCCTTTTGCTTACATTTCTATCAGTTACACCAAACAATGGTGTATCAATGTGTTCCAAATCCTCAGTACATTTTAAAAGAGTTTGGACATGATCTCGAAGTGTTTTACAGTCAGGATTAATATGCAGTCATCAGCTCTTTATTGAATAATGGAAATGAGTCGCAACCGCTTTTTGAAATGGATCTATTTAATGAATGGATTGTTATACACCAGACCATCTCTTGAAAATTTGGCAAAATTTATCCATCCATATCGATCATGGGAACTCAGAATCGAACTTCATTTTACTATATCAATCTCATAGATTGGAACTTTCTTTGATGATGTCCCAACCTCTAATGAGGTAAACTTATGATGTCAATTTCCTTATTCAAAGAGGATACAAGTCTCATCACCACATTGCCATCTCTTCCCCTTCTAAGCTGTCTTTTCGAAGGGTAGTGACTGAAGTTTGAACCTTGATTTCATTTCTGATGGGGCAAAAACATTGTTCGGAGGGAACAGTGTGATTATCTTACATTTATGTTCTCAACTAGGAATCAGGTTGTGATTGTTATTCTTAAGATTTGACCACAAAGTATTGTGAATTAGGCCCTTAAAAATAATTTCCTACTTGACTGATGTCAATGATACAATACAATGATTAATGGGTAAGGCTTTCTTCTCACCCATGTTCTCCAATATTAATCAATGGCAGCAAGGCGGGTTTGGGACCGCTTGAAATCCAACCCACCGGAAGCATATTTGATATCAAGTACAAGGGATAGCTTTTTGAATGAAGTTCCAAAGACATCCATGAAGAACATGAGAACCTTAAACACACATGAACCGACACGATTGAAGATTAGATTTCACTAGTTAATTAACTTACGCAGTGGAATGGGTTTGGGACTGCTTGAAATCCAAATTCGACAAGTAACGAAAGCATATTTGATATCAAGTCCAAAAGATAGCTTTGAATGAAGTTCTAAAGACATCCCAGTGAAACACATGAACCGGCACGATTGGAGATTAGATTTTACTAGTTAATTAACCTGCATTGTCTATTTGCATACTTCTTAATAGTCATGAAGGCAAAAATATGAGATTTTAAGACAAAGAGAAAATATGAGATTTATCTTATGATTATACACAAACACGCACACATATGAATGGTTTACTAAAAGAGTATCATTTTTAATGGAGGCTTAAAAGATTAATATGTGACGAAAATGACATTATAAAGTAATATTTTCTATGCACACAGAACATGAATCGAACACAGTGATTGAAGCAGCGTTTGAATAAGTCTATTTAAAAACTAGAAGATAAAATTAGATAAAGTACAGATGCTCTATGTTTTAAATAAGCTGTAATTTAATATTGTTTGACTTCAACCATTTTATTGTAAGTGGTGAGAAAGAAATCAATTTTTTGTAATATTATAGTAACAAGAGTTATTTATTTGCTTTAATTTCCTCATAGTTAAAAAAATTATTTTATTAAATTGTGTTATAAATTAGCTAATAATTTAAAAATTTGCACATTTCTCAAACTAAGTGAATTTATTTGTTCACTGTGATTTTTAATACATTAAATCAAATTACTCGAATGAAGTGAATTATGCTTTAATTAGCAATAATATCTGTCAACAACATATATCTTTATAGCATAGCTTCTATTCAATTAATCATATAAGCTATGCTTAGATTAAAGCGAAATGTATTTTTTCTATTTCTCGTGGTCAACTCTTATATAAATAATTTGATTCAAATAAGGTAAACTAAAGTAATATTTATTCATCTAATCAAATAAAATATATTACAAATGTAAATAGTAATGTTTAAGCTGAGTCAAATTTTTTTAACTAATTGAGATCTATTATACAATAAACATGCCACCCTTGATAATGGCACGACATTCTAACTTAAATTGGATTTCCTTTCACAATCTTCTCTTGTTAAAATAAACTATATCTTTTCAAGCTATATTTAGATATACTTTCAATTTATTTATGTAAGCGCAATACAAGATAATAATTAGGAGACGAAAAATCATTAAGTAAAAAACTTATTGGTTGAACCTTGATCATGTCACGAGACAATTATAAATGTAAAGTGAAGTGTCATGTGGTATACATAAGAGCAAACGGTCCCAACTTTAACTATGTGTTTATATTTATATGTATATATATGTAGCTTTGATTGAATTGGCAAAGTGAACTTAATATCACACACAAAAATTTGAATATATATCCTGATGCTTTATGAGAAAAGACTTACTTTTAACCTTTTTCTTTCTTCAAGAAGTATATAATTTGTTTCTATCATGTTAAATGAGCATTTCTCCATCTCTCCAATTCGAGCAACTATCTTCCCTATTTATAAATTATCTAAACAAATCTTGATCCTTGTTGCCTCATGTTAGTGCAAGAGCAAATGGGGTAATCTTATTATACAAGGATGTATATAATATTATACGCGTTCAATTCTACGGTACATTCTCCATATGCATCCCGCACGGTGATCAGATTTAACGTTAGACCTATGAAAATGGAACGTAGCATGTCCGGTAGCAGAGTTTCCATGTAGGAGCGGTCATTGCGTCGTCATATTCTAATGCTATACGAGGAAAGAGAGCTAAACAAAGGAAAGCAGCTTCGGAGTTTCCAATCGTTCGACCCCGACCCAATCTTCAAGAAGCAAGAGAGAGAGAGAGTTTAACCTTCTTCGGATAGGAGGGAGAATCCGGGGACAGCAAGAGAACAGCTAATAGCATCTCATCGTCACCCCCATAGGGAGACGAAAAAAGGGTTGTCTCCAATTTTCGTCATCTCTTTCGACATTGTTACTTTTCGAGATCTCTGAAAATCCCCTGACCTTCATGGGTACGCTTTTGTCCCTCTTCTTTCTAAGAAATTGATTTCTCTGCGTCTGTTTCTTGTTTCTTTTAGTGATTTTCGGTGTGAATCTGTCTTTTGTAGTCCATCAATTCGTTTGCAAAAGCAGCTGTGGTGATCCTATTGGTTGGTTGGCTTTATTTGTTTACTGGGTTCTGAATTTTCTTTCTTGAACTTGTGGGTGCCCATAAAGTTTGAAGCTTTCTTTCTATATGTTCAATGGATTCTGAATTTTCAGTCGATTCTGGGATTAATCTTCTTTGTGGATGACATAGGATGAGGCAGTAAATCCATAAGCATGGTTATCGAGGAATTAAGAGCTGTGGATCAATAATGAAGAGCCTCCGAGTGCTTTTTGGTTGAGATGGTGCTCAATGCGTATTTGATTAGTGGGCATAGCAGTGAGTTTTTGATGCATTGCAACTTTTGGTCAAGAAGTGAGAAAGAAGAAGAAATTTGAGGAATTGAGTGAGATCAAGGAGGAGGGGAGTGAGGGACGAAGCACAGAGACAGGATTGGAAAGCTTCATGTATTCTCATTTGTGGATGATCTTGCCTACTGAGGATAGATTTACTCTTCGATTGGGACAATTATCTTTTGACTAGACAATTGCAACAACTGTCTGAACGCACAGATTAATAGTAGTAAAGTTTTAATTTGCTTGTCAACTGCTTCCTTAAGTTCCTATATGACATATGATGGTAGATGACTTGCGGCTTGGATTTTTCTTGCTTGGTCTTCCTCAAGCTTCTTCTTGAGCTTTACTGGGCTTGCCTTCATTTTAATGTCCCATCTGATACTTCCATTTCTTCAACATGCATAAGCTCTTGGTTCTTGGTTTGTGAGATTAATTCCAGTTCAGTGCCAAAATCCATCAGCGCTTGATCCAGCCTATTCACTGTTTTAATAAAACATACAGGTCTTTCCAGATTTGTGATATATTATGGCACAGTTGTGAGATTCCATAACGTAACTATAACATTGTTTACACTGTAAATGTCGTTATAAGTTTGTAACAAGCCAAAAGTGATAGAAGACTGACGTTGAAGCTGCATAAAGTATGAGTTGGACATGTTTAGCGCTAGTAACAAATAAAGTCATTTGGGTGGGAGATCTCTGACTTAGCCAAAGTTGTTAGGATTTAGGATCGATGAAGGTGTCTATAAGGTGACATCCTAAAAATTTGTCAGCAATACAAAATCTTGGATTGTCATATGGAATCTACTAGTTATGAACATTGTGTGTCATTAAAATTAAAACAATAGCATGAATTTAAAGTTTATGCCATTGTTATACTATATGTACCATGAAAATAGACTTTTTTAATACCTAAATGTGAGGACATACTAAATGTCACGATATAAGTATGAAAATATTGGATCAATGGGACCCCTAAAGATTGTATTGATCCTATGATTTTTGTTTTTTAGCTTAGGATTTGGACCATGTAAAGATCATAGCAAATTAAGATCCGGGCATTTCTTAAGTTTTGAATCGTAGGATCCTACTTATGCAATTCCATCTTCTTCACCTGGAAAGATATGGCTTGGTTTTGCTTTGCATGCATTATGGCTAGTATTGAAATAGTCCTATTGATTGGTCATGTCATGTATGGCCTAAGTCGCACATACAATTATCCATACATGATGTCATATTGTGGAGAGTTTGTTTTGGCTAGGATGGTGGGAATGGCGTAGGGTGCAATACTTTAATTGTCTTAGGAGACTTTGGTCATTACTTCTGTAGAGGAACAGTCAGGAGGACTCCAGTACCATGAAGATGAATTATGTAGATCTCCAACTAATTTCTACTCTAGGCCTAAAAGATTTTGTTATAGAGTTCTTTGGCTACAGATTGTGAAGAATGGGGAAGGCCCTGATGCAATTTTTTATTGAAAAATGGCTTCTGGTGCACTAGCAGTGATGGGGAATGGTTGCATGCTTAATGCTTGGCATGTACATGTGGTTTTGCTTTGCTTGTAGGGTGCAATACGTTAGTTGTCCCAGTAGAGCTTGGTCATCGTTTTTGTAGAGGAGTTGTTAGGAGGACTCCAGCATCATGAAGATGAATTTTGTGGATCTCATACTAACTTCTACTCTAAGGCCTAAATTAGTCAAGATTACGATATAGAGTTCTTTGGCTACAGGTTATGAGGAAAAATGGGGAAGGCCTGATGCAATTTTTATTGAAAAATGGCTTCTAGTGCACTAGCAGTGATTGGGAATGGTAGTGTGCTTGATGCATGGCATGTAATGACATGTGGCTTTGCTTTGCTTGTACTGGCATTGGCATGAAGACTGTGCACATTGCCTGATCTGGCTGGGTTAAGGGGCATTCATACACAATCAGGAACACAAAGTTCCTTTGAGCTGTATGGAGATTCAATTCTGCCTAATAATCATCCTCCGATGTTGCCCTCTTGAACTTTCTATTCCAGACGCTATACCCTTCTTGTGGTTTGGCAGGACTAGAGGACCTATGGAAGGATCATGTGGGTGTTGACAATGTGTAGTAGAATAGTGGGTGATAGTTAGCTTTATATGTATTCTGATTGTAGATGATTGTTTGGATGATGTTGGAGCCGTTTTATTCAATGTGAAGGATGTTCGTATTTGATAAGCTGTCCTTGATTCTTTAAAATAAAAAGATCAGCTTCTTGTTTAGAACAATCTGTCCTTTCTATTTTGGTTTAGTCTGTCAAAGTTTGGAGGAGGATCAAGTTCCACAGAAGCAGCTGGGAACAAGGAAGCAATTATTAAAGTTGATCCTAAGGGGGCAACTTGATGGATTTCTAACTGCTGGCAACTGACTAGCTAGCAAGATCAGAAGTATTCATTCTGGTCCTTCAGAAACTGAATTCAATTTGTGAAGTGCTTGGGCTCTCATTTGATATTTGAAAATAGCTTGTGATTTTTGAGGATTTAAAGCCAAAGAGGGGCTTCTAGTAAAGTTGTTTAAACCCTTGCAGGAAGAGTTGGTAGTTTGCAAGGCTTCAGTTGTTGTGACATTCATACTTTACTCAAATGTCTTTCTTAAATGTAGAAAAGGAAAAAAAAAACATGAGAGAAAATGAGAAAATTGGGATTTTTTTGCTATGATTGGGTTCTTGCTTGTCTGTTTAAGTATTGGTAGGATTATTGAGCATTGTGCATACAATTGATTTCAGTGATGTTTTAGTCTTTTCATCTAATGCTTGAGGCATTGGTATTGCTTTTTAGACTTAATCTCAAGCATTGCATTTGAGTCATTTTGCATACCCATAAGGGGTTTGGGATGTATTTTGCAATTTCTGGGCAGGAAAGAGAATGGGTGGAGAGACAGAGTGTGGTCACTTGGTATTCTATTAGCTATATTTTATTTCTCTTAATTAATTTGTTTCTGTAAGATTTTGTGGGACCACTACCGACTGTTCTAAAAGCTTAAGCTTTTAGATGACGGCGTGGTTTATTATTTATATATTCTAACACTCCCCCTCACGCTTAATCTGGTCTTTTGCCTAGTCTTAAGCGTGGAAATTTAATTAGGGAGGCAAATGGGGCCTAATAAGATTTGAACTCAAGACCCCTGGCTCTGATACCATGTAAGATTTTGTGGGACCACTACCGACTGTTCTAAAAGCTTAAGCTTTTAGATGACGGTGTGGTTTATTATTTATATATTCTAACAGTTTCTCTTTAGCAAGTCATTTTTATTCTGAAAAATTGTGAATTTGGGCCTATCATTTTCCCTCAAACAAGATAATTTACATTGTAAATAAACTTAGGAAAATTATAATTGAATAGAAAAACCTTTTGTCTGCGACTGACATGGATGTGTTGCATGACTTGGTTGGTTCATTGGACTGACTTGTAGTGCATTTTCCACCTGTGCTTAAGTCATGGTTCATTTTGTCTATAGATTACCATTTTTATGGGATATCTGTTTTTATTTTAGGTTCTTAGTAACCGTTAGAATTGTTTATATATATCTAGTGCTCTCTATAACCTGGGATTGGATATTCACCCCTCAAAACATTTCACATGGTGGCATCCCACCTTTTTTTTCATGCCATGAGCACTTACCAATTCTCATTTGCCAAATTCATAAAAGGCACACCCACGTCCAACCAATTCATCAGACCAGCATCACCCATTTTCCAATTTTTCCCCTTTATCATCCCATGAACCTTCAATTCTAGTCCATTAACATCTTGTGAAATTCACTGCGCCTGTTTGCTTTTCTATGCCGCATCATGTCTTTGGGATTCATCATTAAGCTGTTGCTAGCATCCGGGATGTCACAATTCATCTTTCACTGCATCAGGTCATGTCAAGTTGTTGCTATAGTGACAGAGTTGCTTCTGCTGTGATGGAGTTGCTGCTGCTGTTTTGAGTGCATTGGCTTTAGCCTTGTTGCTGTGATGAGCCATTGTGCTGTTGCCTGGATCGTCAAGCCTGTGTCATTGCTGCTAGATTGGCCTGAGAATAGCCTTCAACGACGCTTTCATTGACTTGCTCTAGCACAGCTGTGGTCTGTCATTGCAATTCAGAGTGTGCAGCACTATCCTATCAAAGGTACATATGCTGGTCTACTATTTGGAAGTTTTAGACTTTAGCTTCAATTAGGTGAAACAATGCCTTGAATGTCAATTTTGGTTTAAGCAAATAACTTAGATGCATGATTAGAGGCTTCAGAGTAGATCCATGCATATCACGAAATTGCTCTCAAGGTTGGATGTTGTGAATTGATGAAGATGCTGGAGCATTGCGTTTGCTTATTCATTTACACTTATTTTGTGGCAGAATTTTTGTTAAGTTAATACATCTGCACCTTTTTTTGTTTCAACTAAAAAATCATTTGTTGCACAAGTAAAATTCCTCCTTTACCCGCTGAGTGGTTGTTGGTACTGGTTTTCCTCCTTATTGTACAGTTTTGCTGGTTCAAAAGTCTATACTACTTATCTTTACCAAAAAAAAAAAAAAAATTCCTCCTTTACACGTTTGGATTTTTATACTTTATTATAATTTTTTATTAATGTCTGTCTTGGTGCACATTTAAGACATCTATGTTGCATATAAGTTACATGCCTCATTTACATGTTATGAAAATTGAATATAAAAATCATGTCTTTCATGTTACTTATTTTGAATTGCATTTTTGTAAAAATTCATTCAGAATTGCATTTGCATTTAGGGTAAATTGCATTTTTAAATCATAACTTGATCTCCTCTAATGCACGGTACACTTTAGAAAAATTATTTTGCATGAGTAAATAAAGCATTCTTCTCTTACCAACATTACACATACAATGTTTTATATTACATTACATTTTATTTTATTTCTATTTTTACCTCATTATAGGCAAGTTTATCTAGGATATATTCTTGCATAGCATGTTACATTTACATATTTTTTTTTCCCTTTGATGCTTTAGTCTACTTTAGGGTATATACATTAACATTTTTGAACTTCCCATTTACTGCTCAAGGAGATCCTGTCCCAGGGTGTAATAATGAGGTTATGTTCAATTGTTGCTCAAGGCAGCTTGGGTTGGTTTGTTTCTTTTTATCTTGTTTTATAATTGCCCAGGATGGTTTAGGTGGCAATTTTACTACATTTGTCATATGTCGTTATTAATTGGTTGCTATGTTTTGTTGATTGCGTATTGCATTTAATTGCATGATTTTGTAGCTGCATATTGGGAAATAAAATGATTGTATGAAAAGTTTCCTTTAAAAGAGAAAAGGTACCAATTATTTGGTGGTAGTGTAATCGAGTATAACCAAGTCCTTGAATCCAATTCTCTGGTTTGCAGAGGTAGAGTGATCTCTTGCGTTTTACCTGGCTCCTGGTTATTCTAAGGTAATAATAAATTAATAAGAAAAACCAAGTTGCAATTGGTAGGACTTGAAAGAGTTTGTGTGAAGCATGAGCACTGCCTCGCAAGAGGATTATTTGTGTCCATCTAGCAATCCGTTCAGTTCTCATGGGGTTCACCTCAAGAGGGTTGTGACAATTATGAAAAGACTTCTTGAAAGTTAAGTGAGTAAGTGAGATTATTCTGAGTTTTGCAGGTGAATAATTTTGTGGTTATGAGTTGATGCTGAGTATTGTGGTATGGGACAAAGGGTTCTTTTTTGCAGCATGTGTTTAATTCTGAGGGTAGTTTTGGATTGATCCGTACTCCTTATGCCTTTCAGTGGTACCATTTGTACATTCTACTCTAGTCGTTTATTAGGAGAGTGGACTGCTGTTTTGGACTCAGCTGATTGTATTCAGTGAGTCTTCTTGTTATTTTAGATGGTTTGTCTTCGTGTGTGGGAGATGTTTTGTTAATCAGGTACAGCAATAATGCTGATGCTTACCAGATAAATGCTTGTAATTTATCAAAAAGGGGTGTATAGCATTATATACAAGGCATTACAGTAGAGCGGTTTCATGCTGATATTAAAACTAATTATTTGGTACTTGACATTGTTAATAGCTCTAATCAGAGAGAAAAGTTTATTTCTTTCTCCTTTTATTTATTTGATATATATTTTTAGAATATTAAACATGGCTATGAACATCTGAAGCCCATTTTATCTGCATCGTTAGGAATTTCCTTTTTAATGCTGTTGAAAACTATACTTGATTCTGAATACAGTTCTCATCTGCGTTTACCTAGGGCATGTAGATTTTGTTTGGGATATTCTTTTGAGGAACCTTGGCATCTAATTACTTGCCTGATTCATGGTTCACAGAAATTAAAATAGTAATTGAGACTTGCTCATCACTTCAGAATAATGTCAGTAGGTTATTCATTTTCATTTGGGTCATTTGGAGGATTCATTGATCTGGTCCTACATTCTTTCAATCATTAAATATTAAGCCAGGCCTGTCATCTGCAATTGTACAGCCATAGTTATCATGAACCTTGTCAGTCCTGCTTGAGTGGCTTGTTTTTCTGTTTTCCCTTCAGTGGTTCCTTCCATTTGTAATTGTTACTTTGAAGATAAGTTGAATTTAGTGGCAAGATTCCTTGTATTGTCATTGATGCTTTTATATGTATTGATTGACATTTTGCTGGTTATTTAAAGAAGGGGCCAAAAGCATTGTGATTTAAGTACTTTGACCGTTTATTGATTTCATTAAATTGTTCTTTCGCAGGGATCCCTGACAAGATCAGATTTGTTATGTCAAATTCCGGACCACCAAGTACCAGAAATTTGGCATACTCTGGAAAGCATGTTTTCCTGCCTCCAAAAAGCCCATTTCCTGGCCTTTCTCCTTCATATGTTGATTATATTCCTAACCCTCCAATTGGATCTAGAGCAGTGCAAAGGCCTGGAGAGGGGTATAGCCACCACCAACGAACATCTTCTGAGAGTTTTCTCATGGAGGATCAACCCTCATGGCTTGATGATTTACTTGATGAGCCTGAAACTCCTGTACGTAGGGGAGGCCACAGACGCTCATCAAGTGACTCTATTGCATACATAGACATAGCTAACTTTTCTGACCTAGACTATGCAGCTCATGATGAACGCAAGTACAGAAACGAGTTTTCAGTACCCTATTGGGGATCACAAGAAATGGATCGTCAAAGAGGTGGTCAACATACATATTTTGTTGCTGAGAAAAAAAATGCAAAGCAGAAGAATAGGGTGTGGGAGTCATCTCGCAATGTTGCAAGTCCCCCTGGTGGCCCACCTTTGGCTGGAGATGATGTTGCTACTCAAAATTCTGTGCCAATATGTGTATCCCAAGAAGTGGAGAAGGACTCCTCCATGGTAAATGGAAAGCAAGACCAAGTTGAATCTATAATTGATTTAAAGGCTTCCTCTGAAAGGAAAGATGCTTCTCGTGCCAAGCCATCTTCAACTGAGACAGATACTAAACGTGCAAAACAGTATGTGCTGTGTCCCTTTCTCATGAATGTGTAGACATGATTAGAGATTTTACGTTGTGTGGGATATGCTACACTAGTTTTGTTTTATAAAGCCCAATTAAAAGTTTTGGGACAGACTAAGTGTTGGACTATTTGAGAGAGAATCAGAGGGTGTGTTGTCGTCAAAGGGTTCAAGTAATTATACCACTAGATAGTATACGTTAATAAACTTGGCAACATCTTTATGTGAGTGTAGTGAACAAGGAATGACTTATCGATTGCTAAATATACTACAATTTTGCAGATGCATGCTGTGGCCAGGTCATCATAGGCCATAGATATGACAATTACATAATAATTTTTATTCTCTTTGTCTGAGAAGTCTTTCATCCAGTGGTGTCAATGCTTGCTTTCATTTTTCTAGCTCAAATTTCTCTCATGTTATTAGTCGATAAATATGTTAGAAGTTCCATAACTTCAAGCATGCACCTCTTTTATTCTTTTCTGTTTTTGATAATTAGACATTTGCAATCTGTTCATAATTCATGTTTCATGCCCAAACTTAGAGCCATGAGATTAATCAAGACTAAGGATAACAATTGATGATAAAAGAAACTGGGGCCATTAGGATTTGATAGTGGCCCTGATATGTGTAACTTTTTTATAACATAATAAGACCTAGGAGAGAAAATGACTTGAGCTTGGTATGGACCCAAAAGGATCTGCATAATTTTGAGAATAGGTAGGGGGTTTTACTTAGTGATGTTTTATTTGGAATAATCTGTGTATTATTTGAGACTTGCTAGTGTAATATAAATGAGTTTTTGTTATGAACTTCACCCTGATAATTATGTAAATACTCAGAAGTTCCAAAGTCCATACTGTGATTGGTAAATCTTGTTTAGACTGCCATATCAGCTGTATTTCAATTGGCATATACTGGGAAATCTAGGCAGTTCGATGTGGTAGTGTTTGAGGTTGACTTTGTCTTCATATATTGCTGCAAATTTACTTGATGTCTGACCAGGTTTCTCAAGATGCAAATGATAAGAAGGAATTGCTCAGATGTAGCAAAGAGAGTGGTAATGATTTTTTAGGTTACTTGAGTTGGGGTCTAACTGGCAACTTTTGTGACCACTGCAGGCAGTTTGCACAGCGTTCAAGGGTCCGGAAACTTCAGTACATAGCCGAGTTGGAAAGAAATGTACAAGCTTTGCAGGCAAGGATGACTGAAATGCTGATATACCTTATGATCTTATGATTAAATTGTGCTGAAAAGTGCTCACATTCTATCTTTGATGAGTTTTATGTTTTAATTTTATGTGCTCCTGTATGCAGGTAGAAGGTTCTGAGGTTTCTGCAGAGATTGAATTTCTCAACCAGCAACACCTTATCTTGAACATGGAGAATAATACCCTAAAACAACGGTTGGAAAGTTTAGCTCAAGAGCGGTTGATAAAATACTGTAAGTTTCTCTTGTCAAAGAAGACTACAGCCTGAGCTTTTTGGTTGTCAAAACTTTTCTTTTTTGTGATTTCTGTTCCTTCTGCTATTAGAAAGCTTTTACTTTGAAGTTGGAGGTGGCTTTTGATTTTTTATGAAAACTCAAGTAAGCTTTTTACTTGCATCAGTGCTTTGTGTTTATGTTGATTGTTCCTCTTATCTATTTGCATGTAATTAGGAGTTTACCAGTCCCTGTTTGCAACATATTGTATGTGAGAGTCTGGACTAGGGATGCTGTGACAGCCTATAGCTTTATTTTGGAAATGTCATAAATGGATCGCAAATAGTTGCCTATAGATAAGTATGTAAAAACTGTTTGGAGGATTGAATCATTTGGGTATGCAATTTGCACCATGTCATGGTGAATCGTCTCTTGTTTTATATGCTTGTTTTTTTTTTTTTTTTTTTTTTTCCCATGACAGTCTGAAGTGAACATTCTATTTGGAATGTGCAGTTGAGCATGAGGTTCTAGAACGGGAAATAGGAAGATTGAGGACCATGTGCCAGCAACAGCAGAATCAGCAGCAGCAGCAGCAACAACCATCTTCTGGGCATCAACGCAGCAGCAGCGGCAGCAGCAAAAGCCTTGATGCCCAGTTTGCAAACCTCTCGTTGAAACCCAAGGATGCTACTTCCAGGCGCGACACTACGAGCGGACCTCTTCATACTTAGTTGCATGGTGCGAACAACACCTATGGGCAATGGTGCCATCTTTTGTTGGAGCCTCTGTCCCTTGTCTTTGATCGTTTGCCTGTTTCACCTCTTCCTTTGTCATGATTGATATTTGGTGCGCCTGGTTATCACGGTCGATATTCCCGTTGCTGGCATGTGATATACCTGAGGTGGGTCTCGACCTTCTTGTATGTTGCTGCTCCCATCTTAGAATCTATTTCCCAAATGGTTTCTAGCCATAGTGTTGTCTTGCCACCTAATACTTGAGGCATTGGTAAAGTTGTTTTTTTTTTTCCCTCTTTTTTTTTTGTGCCTCTCCAGTGCTAGGCTGGGCATTAGCTTGGAATGCTTTGCGAGAAAGATTGCTATTTGGATGTATTCATTGTTATTGTTTGCTCGGAACTGGTTCGGCTCTATTGTACAAAAACTGATGGTGCTCTATGAGCATGTCTTTGATGATTTCCTAGTGAATTTTGAGAGGAACCATTGGAACTTAGTATAAGTTCGAGATCATGACGAGGCCAATGAATGCTGCGAGGGGGCAAACAGTGTGTGCCCTAAACTCTTGCCACCATTGTCTCCATCGATCGATATCAATCAATGAATGTGTGTTATAAACATTCCTGCTAGCTAACGTGCTACCAGGTATGGTAATTACTCCAATTTTCGTCTACCAAGTAGTCCTCAGAGCATCTCAACGTTTCAAAAGCTGCTTCTGAACGGAATCTTTCAGACATGACATTTTGGCGATAAGCAAAGGTGAAAATAACTTGTTGTAGCAACTTTTGATAGTATGTCGAATATCCTTTCTTATTATTTTATCATAGCTAGGAAATTGTTTCAAGATGATGATGATGATGATAATAATAATAATAATAAGTACTGTCGTTTTTTTATGAGTGAGCTTTGGTCAAACTGCTTTCGATTTCAAAACATCATGAAAAATGCTTTGCCAAAAGCAATTGCTTGATGACATCAGTGACTAACACGACTCTGATTGAGGTAGTTGCTCTCAAACCACGTTGCTTCTTGCCCACAATCACTTGTCATGTGAAGAGTGTGTTTAGTTTAGCATTGGCTAAAAGCCTCTTGAAGAAATTTTGGGCTGTTTGATAATTATTTTGATTGAGCTTTTAAGTGAAAACCAGCATTCATTGGGAGAACTGAAAGCCAAAAAGGATTAATTGAGTTTTTAGCATTTGAAAAATGCTAAAACTCATTTTTTTTCTTTACCTCCACCAATTCTTCAAATTTTTGACTGTCATTTTTTTTTTTAAAAAATATAAATATTTGATTTTTATATATATTGATTTTTTTATTTTTATTTTTAAACAAATAAAAAATAAAAAACTAATATTAATCACCCAAAGGGCTCTTCAAATATGTTTTCTACCAAATAATATTTCTCTCAAAATTACTTCTCAAAGTATAATTTATTAAATGACCTTTGCATTTACCCGGAGCCCTTTAGGCTAAACTACTTTGTATTTCCTCAATGGCTTTCAAAATGACTACTTTGTATTTCCTCAATGGCTTTCAAAATGCTTAATCAAACACACTTGAAGTCTAACATTAGGAATGCTTTATTCAATATATTTCTGAATTGCTGATGATACATACCAAATTCAGACATCCGTTTCAAAAGCGATTCCTATTTTATGTGGATGAACCAAATCCTGAATTTAATGAGTAAAATCAAAGCAAATAAAGTGAAAGTAGATGTAAAAAGGGTATTGACTTCCCAACGCAGACCCCCCTGCCTACTTGGCATCTACCTGCAGTAGAAGAGGTAGGATTGAAAACCGCATCAATGCTGACTATAGCTGTTCCAACATACATATTTATACAGGGCAATCCATCGCAGAAAGATCCTTCACTCAGAACACCTCTCCGGCGTGCAGGGGTTACCTATATGCACTGCAGTTGCTGCTGCACTACACTGTTGCGTATTTCCTATAGGGCTTGTATGGCTGTAGCTTATCAGACATCTGTCTATTTATAAAAAATTGCTCCTAAAGCGACACATACTTATATAGTGGAGTGGAGTTAATATAAAACAGGACAGAAGGGTCATCTAAATGCCAGAACTACACCGGTTAAAACAGTATAAGGGAAGAAAAAGCACATATTGTACTTCCTAGCCTCCATGAGGAACGGGAGGACTTGCTCTTAAGGCTAAAGGACTAGCAGAAATAAGGTACAAGTATTTTGACTGACACCCCACACACACAAGCAAATGGGCGTGCACACGCTGACTTTATGTATAAGAATGGATTCATCAAGACCATCACCACCAAAATCAAGAGTTTTTCAACATTAGGGTAGAATTACAGTGCTACTTTGACATATAATTGACATCACTTCCAAGGAGCTTATTAAATCGTCTAACATCCTCATACATGCCGGCATTGATACCCCAGAAATGTGATGGTCGCAATGACGTACAAAACAGTTGGCCAGCATTGATGTCCCGGAAATGAAAAGTGGTATCTTGTCAGAAAGAACATGCCAATCTATACAACAAAGCCGAAGTTTTGGAGGTGATATGACATGAACCCTGGAGCCACGACCTGCAACACCATTGAAGGAGAAAGCAAGATGAATATTCTCATTCATGTTCCATCGTCAACTAAATAAATAGGCAGTTGTCACAACTAGGTGAGCACATTCACTCGGCAAGAAATGTATTGAATTTGAGTCAGCATGAGAACCGAGATTAGTATTTTGATTTCAGAAATTTACAATGGAGTATTAAGGCCTTCAGTACTCATAAGTATTTGAGAGAAAAAGGTGGACATACCAGATTAGGCATAAATATGCATATTAGAAATGCAAGAGCTTGTAATTTGATTTCATGTCTGCCGGCGCCTTTTGGCATTGTCCTCATTGAAGAATTCCCAATTTCTATGGTCAAGGGAACTAAAGTCATCAAGGTCCGCAATGGCAAGCAAGTACTGAGTAAGCTTCAAAAGTTCTTGATCACTATCTCTGCTTGAATGAGCCTTTCTGAATGGTCTGATAGTCAACCCGTTTTGAGGGTTCATAACAAAATTTCTTCGCAGGTCATCAAACATTATGGTGTTCTTTGCACTGTAATACTGACAAGTCAAGAGACTGTTGTAAGGACTCTTTGCAAGAATGTAATACTTCTGTATCTACTGACTTTTGAGATGATGTCTTACGTTTTTTATATGTAAGATAGAAAATTAGAGGCATGTGAAAAGTCAGTAACAATTATGTTATTCAGAAAGAAGAAAACTTCTATAAATGTGAAAGTACAACACAACATAATGCCATAATACAAGATCATGGCAGAGGCATACTTTTCTTGAGCACATAATGCCAAATGCTACCTGATTCATGGACAGATGCATGTGCCAGGAAAGAGCACCTATATGAGACATGGTAGAGAGGTCATTGCACTAATTTTCTAGTCTAAGAATTAGGTTTATTGCAAGGATACTGCCATATTGTGTCCATGGCATGACAGTCTCAACCATGAAGAAAACCAATTGATTCCCAGGAGTATGACAAAGTGCAGCACTTACATTCTAGAATCATTTGCATGTTAAGTTTAGAGTGAAAGAATCCCAAACAGATTGGTTTAAGCCACAAAATTGTTTTAGGCTATTATGAACAAATGTGTGCATAAAAAATTTGCAGAACAATTTCTATTGCGTAAGTTATTCTCGAGATAGCACATTTATGTTAGATACACACACGTGTGCCTGTATGTACATCCACATCTGGTAAAAACCAAAAACTCCTGCCTTAGGAAGATGTATGAAGCAGTTTCATTGGGTTACCAGACTACATGAAGAACATCTGTCAATATAACATAAAAAGCTATACCTCTGGGAGTTGAGCCCATATTAGGCCAAGTGGCTTGCAATCAAAGATTCCATGTGAATCTGATTGTACTGTGATCATTGCCATGCGGTCTAAAAGTGCCGTAATTTTGTAATTAGGATTGTCGAGTACCCCTAGCTGTCCCATCTTCAGCTCAACCCACTTCATGCTACAGAAAGAAAATAGATGTATCAGAAATAGGGTATCCAACTGCTAGTTTCCTACTATAATTTTGCTAATCCATCTCATGATATTTCTGAAACAAATTTCTCATAGCACCTTTGGAGAAAACACATTTTAGTTGCATAAGCTTAAAGATAAGAAAAAATGACAAAGGAACCCCCAGGAGGTGGAGCTTGGACAAATAACACATCCTATGCCTCTATGATGAACCCGTCCCCACACAAGGTGCTTAACTATCTATTCAATTTTTTAGTTTTTAAAGAAAATGCAATCCAGTTGCCTCAGAAAATGCTTGTAACAAGTGCAATTGGTTGCAAATTAAGTCTATATGCAACAGAACACAATAAGTAGAGCTACAGAACCTTTGCTAGGGAGTGAGAGGTATAATTTTGCTTTTTAGAAGAGGAGGTAGAGATGCAATTTAACCAAAGCAGAAGGGGTTCGCACAATTTACTCTAGATAATAAACCGGCAACACAAAAATAATCTTAACACATGGAAAGGAAATTTAAAACAGAAAAGTCTTTCATACTTTTACCATGAAAGATCAAATAAAGAAACAAGATTATCCATACCTAGTTGCAGACCATATAATGATATCATACTCTGCATAAGCAGCTGTAAGAAACTCATGAAGATCTGCATGTATGGGTTTACAGTTAGCTAGATAGCAAATATCACAGTTTGTTTAAATGTGTAAAATGCAGACTACTTACAGGGTCTCATCAATTGAAGAGGATTTTCTGCTGTGGACCGATGATCAAAAAGAGTATAATCAATATCCAAAACAAGCAGTTTCTTTCCTTGACGACAAGGGTTTCGAAGTTCAATCTGCATTATATGACAAATCAATCAATCAGCACATCAGCAATGAATCGCAAAAATCTCCTCTTTTGAGAGCAATTTGAATATCCATGTTACACTTTTGGTAACAAAAAGCTGCCTTGCCATTGAGTTTCAACCCAAAAATCCAAAGTACTACAGTAAGGTTATAATTCTATAGGTGAGTTATCCTCACTCCTTTCAAAATGGAGATCAGAAGCATCATGCATCAGTCTTCACATACAGAACCTCATCTTTAAAACACTGGCTATGGATTTAACACATTAAACTCAGCACACATTTGTTGTATTAGTGCTTGTGAGAATTTAAATGATGACTTTCAATAAACCAACATTGTTTCCTCTCAGACAACAATTTAGACAAAAATGATCCAATTCTTATCCTATTAGTGCCTCGAAAACCATGTCACCTCAAGGAAACCGTTTTTCCTTCCATCTGGATAGATAAACAAGCTTATTCACCAGCTAAGGAGTAAGGAGAAATAACTTAAACCACTTCTTTGAAACTGAAACGTTCAAGCCTCCAACAAAAAAGGACATGCATCAAACAGATTCTTTCAGAGATAAAGATATCTCCACTCCTTCATATGCCTAAGGACAAGTGACACTGACTCGCAACAGACAGGTCCTCTCAGATAGTTCATGTATCATGTTTAAAAGAGGGAAAACTGACCTTGTACTGATCTACCCGTCTTTTGAGCTTCCGCTTATTGACTTCTTTATCTTTGATGTCAACAACATCATCTTGTCCAAGCTCAAAATCATCAATTATTTCAGGAGAGTCCACTTCATCCATGATGAGATCATCTTCAACAGTCCTGCAAACCAGAAAGCAATAGCCATCCAGCAGAGAGTCAAATAAAAAATAAAAAAATTTGCTACATAAAGGCCTGTCTATGCACTGTGAAACACATCTTTTATTTTTATTTTTTCCTATAATCAAATGAAACAATGTGATATTTGAACTAACATTCCAAATATTCATCATTGATGTTGTAGCTTAGGAGACTAGCAAATCAAATTTGCTACATAAAGGCCGGTCTTTGCTACATGATGCTTGCCCATGTACAGTGACGAGACAACACATATTCTTTTTTCTAAATGTTAATCAAACATGATCTTAGCTTATTATGGGACCAACCCGACAATGTGATATATAGCAGAAGAAATTTGGTAATAAACAAGGCAGGCCAAACATAGGGGCACATTAGGCAGTATAAATTGTGTCCATTGCTGAAGACAAAAAAGAGACTCTTCCCCAATTTAAGTTTTAGCGTCCGCCACTACTTCAGCTTTTATTCAACATATCATTACTTCATGGACAAAGCAGTGTAACTCCTTGAGGCAAAAAAATGGAAACCACCCTTCTGAAGCAGAAAATTCATCTGACAGACACCACCATACCGATCCTGACCCAAAAAAGATTTTTTAAACTTGAAACAAAAGAAAAAACGAGGAAAGCCAAGAACCCATAACCTCATATGGCACCAACATTCCAAATCCAAGAAATTTCAGACAACAAGCAGACATACAGAGAACAACAAGAAAAGTCTAAAGCAGAGAGAGAGAGAGAGAGAGAGAGAGAAGGAGAATCGCGACCCAATCATGGTCATCTTGAGGGAGGACTTGAGAGGGATCTGAGAGAGCAGAAGGGTATCATCGGCGAGCTTAGAGCCGACTTTAGGGTAGAGGAGCTTCTGGCGCTTGGGCAACACGTTGGTGAGTTCGCATATCCTCAGCTTCAGCTCGCCCACCGTGTCGTCGCCGCAAACTCGGACCGTGTACTCCTTGCCGCTCCACTTCACCGTCAGCGTCAGCTCCTCCTCCGTCACCGGCGACGCCGCCGCAGCTACTGAAGAAGAAGAAGACGCCATTCTCGCTCTCTCTCTGTGTGTCTCCTCGGAGGAGGACGATCGGGGCATTCGTGGAGATGTCAAGATGGATTCGGGTCGGAGCAAGCGTGAGAAACCCGCAAGAGACGACCCGCCCGATAAACCGATCCAACCCAACCCAACCCAACCCGATATAAGTTAAGAAAAGTTAATAATTCATATCCGGCTCAGTTCATATTTAAAATAACCCGAACCCGAACAGTCTAAATAATCTAACTATCCGAACCCGACCCAACTCAATATCGAAGAAAGAAGAATTTTGAATGGGCTCGAACTGATGCAAATCCGAAATTTATTCTGAAATTTTACAAAATTAAATGAGATGTATGAATATATGGCCTATAATTGAATTTAATTTGACCTAACTCTTCCATTTGCCACTAAAAATGATGTCAAGGTTCAAAATAAACCTATGGGAAACAATTCAATTCCATCCCGATCTGCACTTGAAAGGTGATCAATTGAAATGAACTCTATAGGTATATAACACTAAATTGAAATTAATCATACCAAAGTGATGTGACCCATACATCTTACACTTCCATACCCAAATCAAAACTCAATTAGGTATTCAAAATTCATATATATAATTTGCCACGTCAGATTTTGTTGGGGTTTCAATTTATGAAAAATCAATAAAAAAAATTGCTGTGTTAAGTTTACTTCTAAGAGGTGAGAAATTCTTATATAAGCCCATTTCCATTGGTCATGTGCAATGAAATGCTATGAGTGCACCACATGAAATTGACATGATGTCAATGATTATAATAGATTTGATTCATTGAATTCGGATCTTTTATAAGTTTACTTCTATTGGGCAATTAACACCCTCAAAATGCCTACTTTCTGGAAGTTTTAATATCATTTTGCAGTTTACTTAAGAACTCTGAAGCTTTCGATGGATTCATCCTTCAAATTTATCGGATGAATTTGAATTTGTCCCTCTTGCACTTGAGAGAGTAGGGATAGTCGTGACGGTGGAGAGGTGGCTTTGCCATTGAGGTCTTGTCCACGCTGGCGAGAAGGGGTAGCGTGGGATGAGGTCTTATGCACGATACAGATGCAACAGAGGAGAAGGGCCAAAAAAAAAAAAAAAAAAGAGATGGGAAAATTTGATCAACATTTACGAAGGTGATTAGCCCGGTAGTAAAGGTAACTTATCTTTATGAAATATCAAGTTCGATTTTAATCGTGATCAGTTATCTAATCATGACATATCTCATGTGGAGAGACTTCTTGACTACTAATATCTTAAATGAAATTGTGATGATGGGCTCGCTAATTTCAGATTTTTGGATCACGAGTAGTGCAAAATAATTATGCCTTGAATTGAACAATTTATATCACGTCAAGTGAAATTGCAAGTCGGGACAAAGGAAATCAATATGAATTCGAGAAGATGGAGGGCTCAAAAAGAGGACTGATTGCACGGCCTCATAAGCAGGAACCAGAACACCAGACGGCTTCGAAACTCATGGATGAACGAAGGCTCATGTGGAAGGAGCACCTGATCAGCTAACGAGGTTCTTGTTGTACCGCTGAGCTCTATCATCAGTAGATACGCACGTTTCAGGACTCAACCTCCCACAAGAGAGAGAGAGAGAGAGAGAGAGAGGTGTTAAGTTAGGGTTTGTAGGTGAAAAAGCATATTTCAGTCTTGGATTATTCTCGCATGTATTTCTACCGGAAGATCCATGAACACCCGTCGCATCTCCTTGCAGTCGAGTTCACTCCACCACCCGTCTGAATCCTGACTTCTCTCCCTTTCTGTGATTACTGAATCAAATTCATGAAGACACTGTTAAGCCTGTCCTCTACCCTTTTAAACGACCTATCAAGAAAAGAGATTTCGCATGCAGCCTCCTGCAACTGATCTTTGAGCCCATCGCCATCTCCTCCGAGCTTTCACGACCTCGTTTTCGGATCACGTTCCCCTCTGCCCCCCTGGCCGGACTCGGCGATGAACTCGAACTCAGACATGTTCGAACGTTCGGCAGATGGAAGATGTGTGGAGTGCGCGTGCAGAGTCGGTCCACACCCATGCTTTTCGCCATACCCGTCGATGCATAAAGCTTAGTCAAACCAAAAACAGGAAGACCACGAGGTAAGAGGTCAAATCATTCTGAAGCGTCGAACTATATTGTAAGTCACGTGATTTAGAAACTGACATGGATTTTATTTTTATTTTTATTTTTATTTTTTACAAGAGGGAGTTCATGACTTAGAACTACTGTTTCTAGCAGTCGGTGTGCAAATTGAATTCCTAGTACATGATCGAGAGAGCGCGACAAATTGCATTCCCATTGAACGGATTTCCTCAATTTGACCATCACATTGTTACATGCTAAGACCCCATTACTAGTCTTAAATAAAAAATAGAGTGCGACAAGTTTTAATTTTTAAGAAAAGAAAATGAGCGCACTTTATGTTATTTTGAGAATTGTTGAAACCGACCATATGGGTTCCATTTGTTAGTCTATGTTATTATGTTTGAATCATTTACATTTGTGTGAATTGTCCATAATTTTACAATTTTTTTTATAGGAGCGGAAGAGAGAAATGCAGAATTTCTATATATTTTGTTGTTGAATAATGAAGAGAACATAAATATAAATAGGTTTTATTAGTTGATTATCTAAGGCAACATATCAATTAAGGATATGCACAATCAAATGAAGATATATGCGGAATTTTTAGAGATATGAAAAATCAAGAGGAATATTTTAATTATTTCTAATAGAGGATAATATCTTAGAGGTTTCTTTAAGATGGTGCATAGAAAATGGGTGCAATCATAATCACTAATGCATTGGATCTCATTAGAACTCCAAAGATGGTGCATAGAAAATGTCAACTTGAGTTTGGATAATATCCAAAAAACACATAAGGGGATTGCTGAAGCAAATCAATGTGGTGAAGAGCGGGTTGATTGACGTTAACATGGCTACTTGTGACTATTATGCAAGCTACATGGCAGAACACTGTTGATATGGCTACCCTAAAGGTAGTGAGTCTATTGGTATTCATTTATGGACAGAAACACTCGATGTGGTCAATGTTATTATGAAATAGGCTCGATGGGCACTTCCTCAAATAATAAGGCTTGGCAGATTACGCGACAATTGAACAAGCCGACATTGGTTGGCCTTTGAAGACCGAGCAATGTTAAGATGATGTTGAGAGAGGGATATTCGTAGTTATTGAAAAAGAAGATGACATGAAATATGAGAATTTCACCACATCCGAGTGCATCTTAGCATTGACTAGCAGTAATACCAAAATAAGAAATATGTGGGAGTGAGAAATGTGGTATTTTTATATATTTCGTTGTGAATAACAATACTACGTGACTATTTAAGGTAAACTATCGATTAAGGATACGGAAGAGAGATATATGCACGAATTCTGAGAAATAGATTAGTAAATTTGCCCTTTAGTCAAGAGCACATGCAGACAAATTGGTCAAACCTCTTGCGTCAACCATTGACCGTGCCAATATATTCACTCCTCGTGATACTTAATTTAATTATCTTCTCCACGATTACACGTGCTAATTTACGTTTTAGACATATATATTTCTCATTCACATTTAAAGACATAATGTATAAAAAAATAGATAAATTCGTCTTTCCTCCATGAATTCTTTGTTTGTTTTCTGTTTTGTTGGTGCCACGTTCCGCGTTTTGTAGCCACACCGACCAAAATTGTCCTTTTTTAATTTATATGTGATTGGCTTTATACGGCACCTAACGAGATATGAGAATTTTGCTGATGTCTATTATTACGTAAACGAGCCTAGTTAATATGTAGTCATTGCCACGCTAATAATAGACAAAGTGTTAGACACCAAAAATCTGACTTGGTCATCGATGTGCACGTGCTTGGCCGAGAATGAGAAATATGTGAGATATGACTAGGGATAAAAGGCAGTCAAGTGCATGGCATGTGAGCATCATCTTGTACAGGGGTTAGCATGAGACAATCGATGACAATATCCTTTGATACCACTTGTTCAGTTGTTGAAATATGATAACGGATTATTGGTAGCAGTTTGAATGGGCTCTGATCACTAGTTTTCTTTAGAAGTATTTTGAATACTATTCAAAACTTAAAACCATCAAAAAGGTTAATATCGAGGGCATACACTACGGAGAAGAATGGTTGCTATTCTAGGACCCAGTCGTGGAATAATCATCGATAGCTACGTGGGCATGTGAAGCTTGCGGAAGAAATGGAGTATGGACGGGACCAATGGGAACTACACCAAGAAACATAACCATTGAGAATTGTCAAAGAGTGGTTATGGGACAAATCAAACAAAATATTATTTTTCAATTAACTATACCTTTCTACTATGCTTTAGATTTTTCTAGCTGTGGCTCTTGAATTCACATTGTTGATTAGATTTTGGCATGTGTTTTTATCTCAATACCTTTTCATCGATTAAATTTCAGCGTTGTACTTTTGTAACTTTAAGCCATGTCGTTGATTAAGTTCCAGTACTATTTGATGCCGATCTAGTAACATTTGGGCCTTGTCATTGATGAGATTCCGACTTGATCTAAGATTGTCCGGTGTTATTTGGATTGAAAAGTTTGATTTCTTCTTGCATGAGATATCCTTTTTTTGGAGTTGGCTTAGAATCCATATCCCATTTAATAAAAGTTGAAGAATAACTTTTCCCAAAAGATATTTCATCGCAGGAAAATTCCAGTCAAACACGAAGAAACATGCCCATAACTTGAATTATAAAATTCGTTATTGAGATAAGGCAAAAGCATATTATTCTACATGGAACGATGGTCAAATAAATGGGAATTCAACATTCAAAACGTGTCAACCAATGCACAGGCACCTTCTCAGCAAATGCAACATGATAATAAATTGAATGATTGAAAATATTGATTGTTCAAGCTAGCTCAACCTACATATATATAAATCTCCCACTTCGGTCATCCTCTCAGCTATTCCACTCTAGCTCTTCAATCATCAACGATACAAACCATTCAGAAAATGCTTCCAGAAATCATGAGTCCCTTTGAGACCCGTCAACTCAATGATGATGTTGTTGAGAATGCTGCGGTTTTTGCACCGAGGAGTTCGAGCTTCAGTGATCTTTTGCTGACGGAGAGTTGGAGCGAACTACCTCTGAAAGTGGACGACTCGGAGGACATGTTGGTGTACAGCGCTTTGTGCGACGCGCTCAGCTCCGGGTGGGTGATGCCTTCGGCTTCGAATCAAGAAGTTGATTTTGAAGCGACGACCGTTGATGGTGACGGCATTGGTCCGGAGGTGGTGCAGAAGAGACCGGAGATGGTGAAGCGTGAGACGAAAACACTGGTCAAGACGACACATTACAGAGGAGTGAGGATGCGACCATGGGGGAAATACGCGGCGGAGATAAGAGACCGCAAGAAGAACGGGGCGAGGATTTGGCTGGGGACATACGAGACACCTGAGGACGCGGCATTGGCCTATGACCAGGCCGCTTTCAAGATGAGAGGGTCCAAGGCCAAGCTCAACTTCCCTCACCTCATCGGCTCGGTTGAGTACGAGCCCGTGAGGGTCAGACCCAAGTGTCGGTCCAGCGAGCCTAGTTCGCCATCCAGCAATGACTGGTCGACCGGGATGAAGAGAACAAAGAGAGAGGTCGATTCGGATGCTGAGGTCGAGTTTGGAGCTTCAATCCTTTTCCATAATTTGGATATGGTCTTGTTAGGTGTGGACGAACAATTTTTATTTTGATTGTATGCACTGTCAAGACATTGTCTTCGTAAATGTGAACGAGATTTCCTTAAATTTGAAACGAAAGCAAAAACGAGGAAAGCCAAGAACCCATCACCTCATATGGCACCAAGAATTTAAATCCAAGAAATTTCAGACAACAAGAATCCAAAACACACTGAGAATAACATGAAAAGTCTAAGCTTTAGAGAGAGAGAGAGGTGGAGAAGAAGATATGGCAGGCCATACTACCATATCTTCAAACTCAACGCGTATTTTGTTTTTTTCGTTTTTTTTTGGTGTTTCCCCATTTTCATTATTGCATTCTTTTTCTTTCTTTTTTTTAAAAGTAATCTCCCCTTTTCCTCTTCATCCACATCTTCCCAAACGCAGAGGCAAATAATCTCCTGTGTTTTTCCTTTTTTAAAGTAAAAGGCATAAACAACTGGACAGGAGAAAGCTGGGGGAGTAGAGAGGGGAGATTTCGATCTGAGGGGTGGGAAATTCTTGTGGCTGGAAATGAGTATAGGACGTGAGATTCTTATGATATCAATGATTATAATAGATCTGATTTATTGGATTCGGGTCGTTTATAAGTTTACTTTTATTGAGTGATTAACACCAAAATGAATATTTTCCGGAAGTTTTAATATCATTCGTATTATACATATGAGCTTTGAAAATTTTGATGGATTCATCCTTCAAATTTATCAAATGAATTTATTGATTAACCATTCGTGCAAGTTATATAGTTGTGACATATCTTATGTAAAGAGATTTCTTGACTACTAGCATCTTAAATGAAATCGTGATGATGAGTTCGCCAACCTCAGATTTTCAAGTCGCAAGTAAACCATAATAGTTACGGCTTGAATCAAACACTTTTATATCACATTTTTGGGACAAGGAAAATCGATATGAAGTCGAGAAGATAGAGGGCTCAAAAGACGATTGATTTTACGGCCTCATAAATAGGAAACAAGAACACCAGATAGCTTCGGAACTCATGGATGAATGAAGGCACACGTGGAAGGAGCATCTGATCAGCTCTACATCATCAGTAGATACAATAGTCTCAAAGCAAAGCTTAGTCACTCAAGCTCCCACATCAGCCTCCTCATTTCTTCTTACACCATTTCAAAACTCAACCACATATATATATATATATAGAGAGAGAGAGAGAGAGAGAGAGAGAGAGAGAGAGAGAGAGGTGTTTAGTTAGGGTTTGTAGGTGAAGCATATTTCAGCCTTGGATTAGGTACGGACCTTTGGAGTGCCAAAAATTAGTATGGAGGGACACTTAAGTGCCAAAAGTTACAAAAATATACTTAAATGCCAAAATCGGAGTAAAAGAAATCACTTAAGTGCTAACGGTGAAAACTTCCGGCTAAATTGCCATGTGTCCATTTTCGGCGACTTCATTTGCTGACAAAGCATTTTTTTCAAAATAAAAAATCCACTTGGCAATTTTTTTTAAAAAATATTGTCCATGTCAGATTTTTAAAAAATTAAAATCGATTTTATTTAAAAAAAAGAAGAAAAAAGGTGGAGGAGGGGATTGGTGAGGGCCGTGCGGCCCTCGCCGCCGCCGCTATCGCCGCCCCACCTCGTTGGGAAGGGCTGGCGATGGTGGGCGAGGGTCAGTCGGGCCTCGGTGACCTCGATTGGCCTGCGGCGAGGGCCTGCGTGCCCTCGCCCAGATTTGGGGCAAGGATCGTGGCCCTCTGCGGCGAGGGTCGCCGCCGCGCCTCACCCAAGGGTTGTCGGCATGGTCATCGGATCTAGGGGAGGGTCGTGACCCTCGCCCTAGATCTAGGTGAGGGCGCATAGCCCTTGCCGCAGGTTGGCTGGGGTCGTTGGCCACTAGCCGGGGCCCGGTGATCTCGGCCGACCCTCGCCCACCGTTGCCGGCCCTTCTCGGCGAGGTGGGGCAGTGACGGCGGTGGCGGCGAGGGCTACACAGCCCTCGTTGATCCCTTCCTCCCCTTTTTTTTTTTTTTTTAAAATAAAATCAATTTTTATAATAATATTTTTATATTTTTAATATTATTTAATTAATATTTTTAAAATCACGTCAGCCAAAATGACGTCATTTTGGCTGATTTTTGGCCGATTTAGTTTCCGGCAAATCATGTAGGCAAGAAAATTAATAAAAAATTATCACATAGGATTTCCGATAGGGTTCCGGCGACTTGATACTTAAGTAATCCATTTTTTTTTAAAAAAGTGACCTTTTGTAATTTTTACATTTTATAACTTTTAGCACTCTCGCTATACTTATGCCGTCTCGCATGTATTAAGATCAAAAGATCCATAAAAACTCGTCGCATCTCAATGAAGTCGCGATTACTCTGCTACCGTCTAAACCCTAGCCTCTCTCCCTTCCTGGGATTACTGAATCAAATTCACGAAGACGTTGTTAAGCCTGTGCCTGTCCTCTCTCCCCTTGAACGACCTTCAAAGAAAGGAGATTACTCATGGAGCCTGCAACTGATCTTTAAGCCCAAGGCCACCTCATCCAAGCTCAACCACCTCGTTTCGGGACCACGTTCCCCTTCAACCTGCCGACTGGGATAGGCGATGAACTCGAATTCAGACGAAATCGAACGTTCAGCAGATGGAAAATGTGTGGAGTGCGCGTGCAGGGAGTCAGTCCACACCCGTGACTTTTCGGCGTTTTGCCATACCCGTCGACGCATAAAGCTTAGTCAAACCAGAACAGGAAGACAACGAGGCAAAAAGTCAAATAATTCCGAAGCATCGAACCATATTATAAGTCCCGTGATTCAGAAATCGATTCGTACTTCATTTTTTTAATCTTTTTTCAGCAAGAGGGAGTTCATGACTTAGAAATTAGAACTACTATTTCTGGCGTTCGGTGTGACAAATTGAATTTTGAGTACATGATTGAGAGAGCGAGGAATTGCATTCCCACTGAACGGATTTCCTCAATTTGACCATGACCTTGCTACATGCTAAGACCCCGTTACTTGTCCTAAATCCAAAATAGAGTACGTAAATTTTTTACTTTTAATAAAAAAATGGTTATTTTGAGAATTGTTGAAACCGACCATATGGGGTTCAATTCGTTAGTCCATGTTATTATGTTTTAGTCATTTATTTCCCGAGAATCACCTGTAATTTTCATACTTTTTTCAGACATACAAGATATGCAGAAGAGAGAAATGTGAATTTTTGTATATTTCTATATTGAACGAAGAAGACTACTAAATATAAATAGACTCTATTAGTTGATTATTTAAGATAACATTTTACCAATTAAGGATATGCATAATCAAAGAGAGCTATATGCGCAATTTTGATAGATATGGTAAATAAAGAGAAACAATATAGAAAAATATCATAGAGAAATATCTCTAACATGATGTATAGTGAATGTCAACTTGATTTTGGATAAAGGATCCAAAAATTGCATAAGTGGATTGCAAAAGCAGTTCGATGTGGTGAAGAGCAAATCACTTGATGCTAACACGACTGCTTGTGTGTTGTTGTGACTATAGTGCAAGCTCCATGATAGGATGTCATCGATCTGGCTTTGCCTAAATGTGGCGAGTCTATTAGCGTTTGTCTATGGACAGAAACACTATTAGTGCGGTTGGTGTTATTATGAAACAAGTTTGATGGACGCTAGACAATAGGACTTCGTAGATTACGCAACAGCAGAACAAGCCAAAGTTGGCTATCAAAGAGTGAGCAATGTTGAAGATTGACATTGCGAGAGGGATATTAGTAGTTATTGAAAAGAAGATGACATGAAAAATGAAAATTGCACCACACTCAAGTGCATCTGAGGATTGATTAGCATTGATATCAAAAATAAGAAATATACAAAAGTAAGAAATGTGGAATTTTGTATATTTTGATGTGAGCAATGAAGAGTTAAATCAGCTTATTAAATGATTATTTTTGATAACATATCAATTAAGGATATGCATAATCAAATAGAAATATATGTACAAATTCTAATAAATATGAAGAATCTAGAAAAAAATTCTAATTATCTCTAAAAAAAGTTATCCAAAAAAAGCTGTCTCTAACATTGATGATTTTACTCCCTCAAAGTGAAAAAGCAAACCCATCTCCATTATCCACATTAATAAATTAGCCCTTTGATTTAGAGCACGTGCCGACAAATTGGTCAATCTCCAACCCCACCCATTGACCGTGCCAATGTATTCAATGAATACATGTGCTAATTTACATCTTAGATATATTTCTTATTCACGATTAAAATAACTATATATAAAAAAAATTGATATATTCGCTCCTCCATGAATTCTTTATTCGTTTTCTCTTTCGTTGGTGCCACGTTTCACATTTTGTATCCCTGCCGACCAAAATTGTCCTTTTTTAATTCATACTTGATTGGATTTATATAGCATATGAGCATCTTGCTGATGTATATTATTACATACACGAGCCTAGATATTATATAGTCATTGCCACTACAATAATAAACAAAAGGAACGTGGCCATCACTTGAATTTATGTAAAAATCCGTATCGAGATAAGGCAAAGGCGCCTTATTCTATATGGACCGTTGATTAAATAAATGGGTATATGACACTTAAAACATGTGCCTAGAATGTCACCACCAATGCACAGGGACTTTCTCAGCAAGGCAACATGGGAGCTAATAATGTAAATAATAAAATAATTGAATGATTGAAGATAATGATTGCTCAAGCTGGCTCTACCTGTATATATAAATCTCCCACTTTGGTCATCTTCTCAACCATTCCACTCTAGCGCTTAAACCATCAGCGATACAAACCATATCCAAGTCAATAGCTGCTTGATCGCCGGTAGAAAATGCTTCCAGAAATCATGAGTCCCTTTGAGACCCATCAATGCCATCTTTTGAAATCTATTTGTGATCATCTTCTTCAAGATGATGATGTTGCTGTTGAGAATGCTATGGTATCTGCGCCGAGGAGTTCCAGCTTCAGCGATCTTTTGCTGATGGAAAGTTGGAGCGAACTTCCTCTGAAAGTCGACGACTCGGATGACATGCTGGTGTACAGTGCTATGTGTGACGCGCTCAGTTCTGGGTGGGTGATGCCTTCGGCTTCGAATCAAGATCTTGATTTCGAAGTGACAACAGTTGACAATAACAGCATAGTGCAGAAGAGACCGGAGGAGATGGCGGAGCGTGAGATGCAAGCACTAGTCAAGAAGACGCATTACAGAGGAGTGAGGAGGCGGCCATGGGGAAAATATGCAGCGGAGATAAAAGACCCTAAGAAGAATGGCGCAAGGGTTTGGCTCGGGACTTATGAGACGCCCGAGGACGCGGGGCTGGCCTATGACCGGGCAGCTTTCAAGATGAGAGGGTCGAAGGCCAAGCTCAACTTCCCTCACCTCATCGGCTCAACCGAGTATGAGCCCGTCAGGGTCAGCCCCAAGCGTCGGTCTGCTGAGCCTAGCTCGCCGTCCAGCGATGATGGGTCAACTGGGACAAAGAGGAGAAAGAACGAGGTCGATTCAGATGCTGAGGTGGAGTTTGGAGCTCCAATTCCTTTCCCCATTCAGGATATGGACTTGTTTGGTGTGGACAAACTGTTTTCATTTTGATTGTCCACACTGTCAAGACATTGTCTTCATCGATGCGTAATAGATTTCCTAAATCTTGGAACAAAAGAAAAAACGAGGAATTGAAAGTCTAAAGCTTCAATCCCTTTTATAAGTTACAGGGAGTACAGAGATGGAGACCCAGAAAGGAATAAGCTAATACATTTGGGATCCTGCAGATCAACTCTTTTTCTTATTCAAAGATTAGTCCTTTGTCTCTATGTTTTCACATCGAGAATTCTTTGCATATGAATAGATGTCAAAAGGGGCTCCTTACTTCCCAAACTAATCCCCTACGTCTATACACAAAAAAAACACTTCAAATTATTGATTCATCGCCAGAGATGGCTTAGAAAAATAATTCATTATCTAATGGATTTTTTTGATCTAATCCTCCATATGAGAGTTATTGGTATTCATCAAATCTGTTCTCATCTGACAGAAGGCTATTAGATCAAATGACAAAGACATTGTTGAGAAAAAGAGAAAGCTGTCTATTTCTTGCTGGGGGTGATTGTGTTTGTGTGTACATGTTCTCTAAGTTTGAATGGGCTTTGTCTGTTCATGCATGAATATGATTTTATTTAAAGGATAATGGAGTTTCCCCACAAGCCAAGAATATGTTCTCCTTCCTCAGGACAACCCCCCAGATCCAAGCTCACGCCTTGGAGGTCTTTAAGTTGGTCTCTCAAAGACATCATGCGTACGACATAATTATCTCAAACCCTTGTTTTCAGCACCATCCTTTCGCTAATTAATCTCCCCCAGTTGCCACCCATTCTTCCCTTTCCTTGGTGATTTTGCTTACACTGTCTTGTGGCATTTGAACAGACTGTGAATCGGTCATCCGCCTCGGTCACAATCGCAGGTTCGGCTATGCAGCACTTGAGCTCCGTTCATCTGAAGATGAAAGTCACCAATTACCACTTTGACGTCCGTAATATATGCTTTGGCTTGGTCTTTCTCAGATTGAATTTGCGCGTTGTTCTGTTTATATCGACTGGTATACCTCTATCAATCATAATCATGTAGATTACTGTTGCTTTGTAGGTGAAAAGGCATAGTTCAGTCTTGGATTAGTTTCGTATGTATTGTGAGCGGAAGATATATGAATACTCATTGTTTGTCCACATAGTCGCGTTTATTCCACTATCCATCTAAACTCTAACATCTCCTTTCTGTGATTAGCCAATCAAATTTATGAAGACATTGTTAAGCCAGGATAATTATTAAAAAGCCCTAAAACTATTAAATTTATGCCAATTCAAATATGAACATTTTAATTTGATCTATTAAATTCTAAACATTTTGAACATTTCAACCAATTTGCCAAGAAGTTGTTGACATGAAAGACGGCCACCTGACATGGCACAACATATTTTGATGTGGAAAAATTTTATAATTATTTTTTGAAAATTTTTGTTATATTTTTACTATATTTATTTTTTTATTTTTTATTTTTTCTTCCTTTGCCAATCATTGGGCCTCAAAAATAGCTCATGATTGGCCATAGGCAACTACTAGCAAGGTTTGCCCTCCCTAGGTGTCATTCAATGGCAATGTGGTCGCCTTTTGTCGGATCTCAATGAGGTCGAGCCTTGCCCATAGCTAGTGAGGCCAACCCTTGCTAACCTTTGTTGAGGGTAATTGTCACCTAAAGTTAGTGATGTCACCCCTCACTAGATCAAGTGAGAATTCACCATCGTTGGCCTCTCGTGACAACGAGCCGTGCATAAAGTAGGTAAGGCCGCTCCTCACCAAAATCCGATGAGGATGACCTTGCTTAAGGCTGGCAAAGACGACCCTCACTAGTTATTGCAAAGCTCAATGAAAAGTGGAGAAAGAATAATAAAAATTTACAAAAATATCAATTTTAATATTGATTGTGTCATATAAGATCGCTAGCATTAATGTTAGCAATTTCTAGCTCATAGATTGACTATATTGATAAATTGTTCAAAATGTTTATAATTCAATTAGTCAAATTGAAATAAATATAATATATTTAATTTCTTTTTGGTAATTTATTTTATGTTAAGCCTCTCGTCTCCCTTAAACGACCTACCAACTCCACCTCATCCAAGCTTAACAACCTCCTTTTGGGACCACGTTCCCCTTCAACCCGCCGACCGGACGCGGCGATGAACTCGATGCTGACGGAAGATGCGTTGAGTGCGTGTGCAGGGTCGGCCCACACCCGTACTGCTCGCCGTACCCGCGGACGCGAAAAGCTTAGTCGAACAAAAGCGAATGACCACGAGGCAAAAAGTCAAATAGTTTGGAAGCATCGAACGTGATCAAGAGCGACCAATTTGCATTCCCATTGAATGGATTTCCTCGATTTGACCACGACCTCGACACGCTAAGACCCCATCACTTGTCTTAAATCCAAAATAGAGTATGTAAATTTTTAGTTCTTAAGAAAAGGGAATGAGGACAATATATGATTAGTTGAAACCGACCATATGTTGTTCGATTCGTTAATCCATGTTATTATGTATTAGTCATTTATTGTGCATGAATCGTGTGTAATTTTATATTTTTCTTGTGGATGTGAGATATGTGGAAGAGAGAAATGCGGAATTTCGATATATTTCAATGTTGAGCTATAAAGAGTGCATAGATATAAATAGGCTTTATTAATTGATTATCTAAGATAACATATCATCATTTAAGGATATGCATAATCAAATGAAAAATATATGTAATTTTGAGAGATATGGAAAATTGAGACAAATATTCTAATTACCCCTAATGAGGAAAATATCTTATAGAAATATCTCTAACATGGTGTATAGGAAATTTCAACATGATTTTGGAAAAAAGATACAAAAAATGCTTGAGTGGATTGCTGGCTTGATGTGGTGAAGAGAGAATCAGTTGTGTTGACATGATGCTTGTGGGTTAATCGTGTCTACTATGAAAGCAACTTGCCAGGACGCTCTTGATCTGGCTTGCTTGAGGGCAATAAGTCTACTGGTGTTTGTTTGTGGATAGAAACATGGTCAATGCGATTGGCGTTGTTATGGAACAAACTCGATGGGCGTTTCCTTAGATAATAACGCTCCATAGATTATGCAACAATAGAATAGGGTGACATTGGTTATCAAAAACCGAGCAATGTTGAGGATGACATTGAGAGAGATATTAATAGTCATCAAAAAGAAGATGACATGAAATACAAGAATTGCACCACACCCAAGTGCACATAAGGATTGACTAGCATTGATACTAAAGTAAGAAATACTTGAAAGTGAGAAATGTGGTGCTTTTGTATATCAATGTAAAAAATGCAGTACATAAATAAGCTCTATTACATGAATATTTTAATTGTATTAATTGAGTTCTAAACATTTAACGATTTTATTAATATAGTCTATCCAATCAATTTTGAAAAAAAAAAACTGACATGGATGCCAAATTATGTGGACAATTTTTTTAATTTATCTAAATCTTTTATTACTTTTTCTGTTTTTCTTCCTTTCTTTTTCTCAATCATGGTCTGAGGGTACTACGCCATTGCCCAAACTAGGCAAGAAAGAAATAAAAATAGAATAAAATAAAGGAAAATAAAAGAATTAGAAAAATAATATAATTTTGTAGAAATTATCCATGTTAGTGTCAATCATACCATGTAAGACGGCAATCATTTACATCAGTAATTTTTAACCAAACTTGGTTGGATGAATTACGTTGGCAAATTGTAAGAAGATTTATAACTCAATTGGCATATTTAAAATATTTAGGATTTTTTTAAGTAATTTTCCCTAGGTGTTCACTTAAGGTTTGTAGGTGATGCATATTTCATCTTAGATTCATTTCACAAGTAATGTAATTGGAAGATCCATGAATACTCCTCGCATCTTCACGCAGTTATGTTTATTTTGCTAATCATCAAAACCCTAACCTCTCTCCCTTTATGTGATTATTAAATCAAATTCATGAAGGCATTGTTAAGCCTGTCCTCTCCATTTAACGACCTATTATGAAAAGAAGATATACATGGAACTTGGAAGGCTGCAGCTAGGGGTGAGGAAAAGAAATTGCTCAGATGTTGAAATTAAAAGAGGCAAATACAAATGAAAAGGAAAAAAAACTCAAAATTCATCGTTGGAAGCTTCATAAACGGAAATGAATTTTCTAAACCACTATCCAACCTCCAACTAAATTGTGTTTTGCAATAGTAAAGGGCGCTTAGCCTGAATTGTGCGTTTTTATTTTTATGTGTCGTGCCTCACATGCCTCACACCTCTCATTCCAAATCGTATATTTTTCCTCATCAACAAGGTAGGAATATCCTTATGTTTTACATCCTAAAGTTCAGACAAAATAATTTAAAATCTTACTCATGTTCAAAGCTCCCACTAAACTGTATTTTGCAATCGTAAATTCACACCTATATCTACACCGAAAGCATGGGGAGAGTCTAGGAAGTGAAATCAGACATTCAAAATAATCTACTAATCAATAGAGAATTATAAAGTACAATTGCTCACACTCGAATATTTCCCACCCCTAAATTACAAAAAACCGACAATGTTTAGTTTTATGTAACTACTCTCTAAAATAGATCCCTAGAATTATCTCATGGCTTGAACACTCACGTCTCCACGATGAAAACGCGTCAATTTGAATGTGAACAACTTGCCGTGGCAAAAGTCCGTGTGGTTCTCTGGTCCTATTCACGTTCAGAACAAGGGTCCCTATAGAGTGTTCTTCGATTCTCTGACTTTGCTGGTTATATTGAGTCGAAAGGTCAAGCACTTCTCTCTACGGGCGGCTTCCAGAAGAAAATCCCCACCGTCCATCCCTTTCAGTTTTCTTCTTTATATGGCCCATCATTAACAGTGGCGTCACTTGTACGGCCTTCCGAGAATAGTCAATCTCTTGGTGGATCGATCTTGGATATTTACGTATTTGCAACGACTCCAAAGAAAATAGATCAAAGTAACAACCCTTACGTTAGTTGAACTCCAACGTCAGGACTCCAATATGTAATCAGTCCAGAATTCTAATTTTAGTTGACCCAAGAGGCTATCGGTTTTAGGGTGGGCGATTTTCACTCTAGAATTGGGAATTGTCCATCAAGGATTGATTTTGAAAATTTGAAATGGAAATCGCTTTTTGATTCCATGAACTCACTTGGGAACTAGACCGCCTGTCAAAATGTTCCTACTTTGGAAGAGTGTGAGAGTTGAGAGCAAGTGATGAGGTCAGAGGCCAAAGGTGATTGAGAGTGAGGGTGATAGAGGGAGTGATGAGGCCAAATGCCATCAAGAGTGAGAGTGAGAGAGGGAGGTGAGGCCGCGAGATGAGTGAGGCGAGAGACGGAGAGGGATGAAGAAAACATAAAGATAGAAAAAAATTATGTAGAGACACATTGATCCATTCCAAATAGATGGGTGGGCGATTTCGCACTTAGAACTGGAAGGATTAGTCCTCATCAATTTCAATAAATTGGAATCGGGAGCTAGATCGGTCCCTATGGAAAACGCCAATTTTGGGCCAATCCATTCGGTTTGGGGTGATCTGACGGATTCTAGTTCTTGCATGGACTGAACCATTCGGAAATCGTTCACCTCCGGCTATAATTGATCTTTTAAGCCCAAGGCCACCTCATCCAGGCTTAACGATCTCGTTTTAGGATCACATTCCCCTTTCAACATGCTGACCGGCAGTTGGCGATGAACTCGAGTGCAGACGTAATCGAAGGGTCAGCAGATGGAAGACGGGGTGAATTGCGCGTGTAGGGTCCGTGCACGTCCCTACTTTTTAGCTTTCGCCAGGACCGTCGACGGATGAAGCTTAGTCAAACCAAAACAGAATGTACAACGAGGCAAAAGGTCAAATACTTCCCAAACATCGAACATGATCAAGAGAAAGCGACAAATTGCATTCCCACTGAACGAATTTCCTCGATTTGACCATGACCTTTTACATGCTTGGGCCCCATTACTTGTCGTACATGCAAATTAGAGTACGTAAATTTTTTAATTTAAGAAAAGAAAAGAAAAGAAAAGAAAGGGAACGAGCACACCATATGGTGATTTTGAGAATTGTTGAAACCGACCATATGGGGTTTAATTCATTAGTCCATGTCATCATGTTTTAATCATTTCTATTTGCATGAATTGCTTGTAATTTTACAATTTCCTTTTTATAGAGGTGAGATATGTGGAAAAGAGAAATGTGGAGTTTCTATATATTTCGACATTGAACAATGAAGAGTACATAAATATAAATATGCTTTATTAGTTGATTATTTGAGATAATACATTGATTAAGGATATGCATTATCAAATGAAGATATATGTGTAATTTTGAAAGATATAAAAAATTAAGAAAAATATCTCTAAAGAGGAAAATATTTTAAAAAAATATCTCATACATGAGTTTGGATAAGAGATCCAAAAACGCTTGAGTGGATCACTGGAGTAGCTTGATGTGTTGAAGAGCGAATAGGTTGTGTTAACATGGCTGCTTATGTTTGATCGCAACTGTTGTGCAAGCTACACAATAGGACATTATTGATTTGGCTCGTCTAAGGGTGACAAATCTATTGGTGTTAATTTGTGTACAGAAACATAGTCCACGCGACTAGTGTTATTATGAAACAAGCTTGATCGGTGCTTCCTCATATAATAGGGCTTCGTAAACTACGCGAAAATAAAACAAGGTGACGTTGACTGTTGAAGACTGAGCAACAATGATGATTGATGTGGAGAGAGGGATATTAATAGTTATTGAAAAAGAAGATGACAAGAAATACGAGAATTGCACCATACCCAAATGCACCTTAAATAAGGACTATTAAATGATTATCTAAAGTAACATATCAATTAAGGATATGCATAATTATAGGGAAATATCTACACAAATTCTGAGAAATAATAAGGAGCACCTAGAGAAATGATCTCTAACATTAATAAGATTACTCCTTCTCAAAGTGAAAAGCAAACTCTATCTTTAACATCCACATTATTAAATTTGCCCTTCGATTTGGAGCACACAAATACAAATTGGTCAACCTCAAATCTCAACCATCAACCGTGCCAACGTACTCACTCCTCGTGATACTTATTCAATTATTATCTCCATGAATACATGTGCTAATTTACATTTTAGATAGATATTTTCCATTCGCATTTTAAAACTCTATATATTAAAAAAGATAGATATATTTGTCATTCTTCTATTAATTCTTTGTTTGTTTTCTCTTTTGAAGGTGCCAAGTTCCACATTTTTTAATTCCCGCTAACCAAATCTTTTCTTAATTCATATGCGATTGGATTTATTGGGCACCTGTTAAGATATGAGAATCGTGCTGATGTATATTATTGCCTATGCGTACGGAAACCTTGGTATAATATTGTCATTGCCACAATAATGATAGACAAAGAAACGTGCCCACCAATTGAATTTACATAAAAGTTCGCATCTAGATAAGGCAAAAGGCACATTATTCCACATGGACTGTCGGTTAAATAAATGGGAATTCAAACTTTCAAAACGCGTCTAGAATATGAGCACCAATGCAGAGGCACCTTCTCAGCAACTGCAACGTGGGAACTAATAATATAAAAAAATTCAATGAATAATTGAATATCATGATTGTTCAAGCTCGCTCAACCTATATATGTATCGCCCTTTTGGTCATCCTCTCAACTCTTCCACTCTAAACCCTTCAACCATCAACTATACAAAGCATACACAAGTCAATAGCAGCCTGATCGCCACTAGAAAATGCTTCCAGAAATCATGAGTCCCTTTGAGACCCATCAATTCGATCTTTTGAAATCTATTTGTGATCATCTTCTTCATGATGATGATGTTGCCGTTGAGAATGCTCCAGTATTTGCGCCAAGGAGTTCGAGCTTCAGCGATCTTTTGCTCACAGAGAGTTGGAGCGAACTTCCTCTGAAAGTGGACGACTCGGAGGACATGTTGGTGTACAGCACTATGTGCGACGCGCTCAATTCTGGGTGGATGATGCCTTCGTCTTCAAATCAAGAACTTGATTTCGAAGCAACGACAGTTGATTATGATGGCATTGGTCGGGTGATGCAGACGAGACCGGAGGAGCGTGAGATGCAACCGCTGGTGAAGAAGACGCATTACAGAGGAGTGAGGAGGCGGCCATGGGGCAAATACGCAGCGGAGATAAGAGATCCCAAGAAGAACGGCACGAGGATTTGGCTTGGGACTTACGAGATGCCTGAGGACGCGGCGTTGGCCTACGACAGGGCGGCTTTCAAGATGAGGGGGTCCAAGGCCAAGCTCAACTTCCCTCACCTCATCGGCTCCTCCGAGTACGAGCATGTCAGGGTCAGCCCCAAGCGTCGGTCTCCCGAGCCTAGCTCGCCGTCCAGCGATGACGGGGCGAGCGGGACGAAGAGGAGAAAGGGGAAGGCCGATTCAGATTCTGAGGTGGAGTTTGGAACTCCAATCCCAATTCCCATTCTGGATATAGGCTTGTTAGGTGTGGACGAACAATTTTTATTTTGATTGTACACACTATCATGACATTTCAATCAGGCAATTTTTTGTTGTGCAAAGATTGTTAATTTGGATTTTCCTATTCCCATTTCCTTGAGAGTTTTGTCAGAAAAACCAAAACCGTTTCCCATTATAGATCTCCCAATATAAACGTGAGTAACAAATTCAAAGAATTCTTAGTGTAATTACCCTTATCTTCCGAGAAACAGCAGGCTTTGAATTAAACATAAAGAGAAATTTACATAATTAGTCTTGAGAAATTTACATATAGTTGATCACAATTTCAGAACCTCACTCTGAATGTAGTGGTTGGACTCAGGGCACAAGGCATTGAGCCCACAAAGTCAAGGGTCGAATTCAAGCACTAGGACCCTAGAACTTGGAAGATGAAAACCCAAGATTTACAAAGGCTAAACACGACTCCCAGGACCATACAAGGGACATTTGTATGTACCTAAGAATTTCCTCGACCTCGAGACATCTAATTATGGTCGAATTTCAACCCTAGTGCCCACAAACTTGGGACCTCGAGGCTTGGACCTAGACTTGAGTGCTCAATCGAACCTAGACCTTGATGCCAAACTTGTAACCTGGGTACTTGACCTAGGATACTAACTCCATTCCCAAGTTAATCATTTTTCTTATGCCTAGCTACATTATAAAAAAAAAAAATTCCATCCATTTTTTTATTTATTTCGAGCAATGTCAAACAGTAAAAATTGGAGATTTCTTTTTTCTATGACAGGTTTTTCACAAAATAAAAAAAAAAAAAACGACCGTTCAAATATCATCTCGCGTCCTTTGTAATTTTTCCATCATCTGCTCTTCTTGTTTTCTTGTTTTCATTTTTGTTTTTCTGCCACATTTTGTACGTTTCCATGCCACCAAAATTTTCTTTCTTCTCAAGTATCAGCCATTGGATCAATTAAGCACCTTCAGGTCTGAGGACCATCATCGTCCTTCCCCAATAAAAATACGACGAGCGTGCCCCATGCTTTGTGGATAAGATCAAGAAATAAATCCCTTCGTGTCTCTTCATGAATAAAGAACCCCAATTGAGCATTTGAAACATGTGCTGAGAAGCTCGTCTGCCATCACCAGATGCACCTTTTTGGAAGCTCCAAATTGTCTTGGAAGTTGGAGCTAATTATTGGTTAATAAACTATTGAAATGATGATCCCCACATCTCAAGAGTCCTCAGCTGTTCAGTCTTGCTTCAGAAACCAAATCATCCCTTTGATCTTCCACGATCAGTAGTCCTCAAGCCTACAAATTGTAACCAGAAACATAAATGCTTCAAGAAATTTTCTGCCCCTTTTAGACCCATCAATGCGATGCTTTGAGATCCATCTGGGGGCGTCATCTTGAAGATGATGTTAATGATGGCGTCAACGCAGCACTTTATGCACCAGCTCCTGCAAACATGTACTCGAAGAGTTCGAGCTTCAGCAATCTTTTAATGACGGAGGCTTGGAGCGAACCACCCCCGAAGTCAACGACTTTGGGGGCATGTTGGGGTACAGCGCTTTGCGTGATGTGCTCCATTCTGGCTGGACGACGCCTTCGTCTTCAAATCAAGAACTGGATTTCAAAGTGACGGCCATGAATTACAATAGCATTGGTCTGGCTTTGGATCAAGAACTTGATTTCGAACTGACAACCATCGATTATGACAGCATTGGTACGGCGATAGAGGAGAAACCAGAGATGGTGGAGCATGAGGTACAATGACTGGTCGAGAAGACACATCGTAGAGGAGTGAGGAGGCGGCCGGGGGGAAAATACGCAGCAGAGATAAGGGACCCCAAGAAGAAAGGGACAAGGGTTTGGCTCGGTACTCATGAGACACCTCTGGACGCGGTATTCGCCTACAACCACGCAGCTTTTAAGATGAGGGGGTCCAAGGGCAAGCTCAACTTCCCTCACCTCATCGACTCCTCCAACCATGAGCCCATTAGGGTCAGCCCAAAGAGTTGGTCTGCCAAGCGTAGCTCGCTGTCCAGCGATGACGAGTCGGCTGGGACGAAGGGGAGATAGAGGGAGGCCGATTCAAATGCTGAGGTGAAGTTTGGAACTCCAATCCCTTTGCCCATTCTGGATATGGGCTTGTCGGTGTAGACAAACAATTTTCATTTTGATTGTACACACTATCAAGATGTTGTCTTTCTTCAATGAAAAGTCAATCGGGCAAATTTTATGATGTGCAAAGACTTGTCAATTTGGTTTTCCCTATTCTCATTTCCTTAAGGGTTTTGTCAAAAAGATCTATCAATGAAAAGAGAGAAAAAAAGCCTAAAGAATTCTTAGTGTAGTTACCCTTATTTTCCAAGAAATATCAGGCCTTGAATTAAACATGAAGAGAACTGAGTCTAAAGTCTTAAAATAGGGTTCCCAGCTTTGTTGAGGTTCAAACGAAATCCAAAAGCGTCCTTTCAGCATCCTTTCTTTCTGAGTAGGCTTTACCCACACATCGGTTTGTTCCCTGTAAGCATGCCTGATTTCAACCCTCTTGAAAGCTTCCAGGATAGTCCCATGATCATTCAAAAGAGAAGTGAAACAAATTTGATGGGAGTGTCAACATAGTCATCAGAGCATTCACATCTTGTTTCACCAGTTTTGGTTCCCTCGACGAAAGATCTTTCATTGAATGATGCATTTCAATTTTATTATTTTAAGGGGACTCGAGTTTTGTGCTAATATTAGATAGAAAGGGTTAAATACAATAATATATATTTATTTATTTATTTGAACGCACTAAACTTACATAGTACAACCTTGTTACTAATGAAAATAAGTATCAAAATTCAGTTGATGACCTAATTCAAACACACCTTAACATGCTAATGAAAACCAATTAAGACTGGACGGATGCTACAATGTCAAAACCTAATCAACGACACTAGAGGGTATTTAAAACTCTAGAACGATACTACTTCCAAGTAAATAATAGGACATTACGTTGGAATTTAATCAACAATGCTGAACAAAGGAGATAACTCCAAAAAGGCACCATTTTGGGAAGAGTATGGGGACCCAACACACAAATCTAATTGACAACGTTGGACAAAGTGAATAACACTAAGATGGAATTGCTCCAAATAGGGTATGAGGACACAATGCTAGAATCTAATCGACAATGCTGGACTAAGGGAACAACATTGGGGAGGAATTGCTTTGAAAAGGATATAAGGACACAATGCTGGAAACCAAGTGTCGATGTTGAACTATTAAAAGACCACCCAAGAACCCTAGACCCATATGGATATGGGAACTGCGGCGAAATCTAATCGATAATGTTGAATGACAATATCAACACCAAGAAAGCATTATTTCGGGATGAAAATGAGAGCACAAAGTTAGAATTTAATCGATGGCATTGGACAAGCTAGGATAACATTGGAATCTAATCAATAGCGCCACCTAAGATACGACACTCATTAGCAAAGCTATAACTAAGTTAAACTAGGCTAGATAACTAGAAATAAGATAGAGTTTTGTTGTGTTGTTTGGGGAATTTTTCGTTAGAGGACTAGAGGTATTTATAGGGATACCCCATAATTGTCGAGCAGTTATCAATTTGAATTGCCATCTCTGGTCTTCAACACGTTTCCTATTCTTCAACCGATTCATTTTCTAACTGCTTTGATCACACTTTCATCCACTTCCTTAGCTAAGCCTTCGATCATCCACCGCCTTCCTTTCACACACTTCACTTTTGAAAAATACCACCAATACTTGCATCATGACATTTGGACATGTGGCTCTCTCATTGTTGATCACCCAGCTTCCTTTTTGTCAATAGCCAATAATATGCCAACAACCATAGGGCTTATGCATAATTTTTCTTGGCCTCAAAGTGACTTTACTTTTACCCATGTGGCTGGCATGTGATGACATGGTAAATTTTGGGTGTTAACATTGCCCCCTTTTAAAATATATAAATTGGAGATTTATTTCTTTTAAAGGAAAGACCTCGTTTCAAGTTAACTAATTTTGAAGCTAGCCATCCAATGTAACGCAAATAACACTGATATGAACAAATTTTGTTTTTATTTATTTATTTATTTTCACTTCTAGTTGATTGTCACACCTCGGCGATTAGCCAGAGGCAACCTCATCGGCTCGTGGTGAAGCTTGTCCTTGCCGACCACTGGCAAGGCAATCTTGCCATCGTTGGGCAAAGTCAAGCCTTGCTAGGGGGGCAAGGCTCGCCATCACCACACTAGCGAGGTTGACCTTGCCAGCCCTAACCTCTAACCGATCGTTGGTTATTGTCAAGGTTGGCGATTGGCTAGGGAAAGTAGGGAAGAAAAAAAGAAAGAAAAAAAAAATTATCAGTAAAAATTATCAATGTCAGTGATTTTTGACCAAAATTAGTTGTATGGACTCAATTGATAAAATTTTATGATAAAATTAGCACAATTAAAATGTTTAGTACTGAATTAGTAAAAGTATAATAGATTTATGATTTTTTGAACAATTTTCCCATAATGATGTATAATCCCGCCTCCTATTCTAAGTCATTCTTGCATGGAGCAACACTTATGCAAAATAAACTAGTGACAAATCCTTGATACTGGTAGCTGTGAGTAAATTCATGAAATTTTATGAAGGAATAATATGCTTATTCTTCATAAATTTGAAAGGACAAATACATGGAAGTCGAAACACTTAATAAATATATTTGACAAGTGCTTTGACACCGCTCATTAACAAAGTCCATATTTTACCAAGGAATGCTTGAAGCGGTCTCCGAATAGATTTGCAAATTCCTTTCCAAATGAGGATGAATACAACGACTTTTCAAATCTAATTAAGCGATCCGTGTTTAGGTAGTTTGCTTTCTTGGTACTAGGCAATTTACTGATAAAATATCATTACCCGAGATGTTATTATTCTTCAAACCTCCCCCACCTCTACTTCGATTAATGGCGTTTATGTAATGGGGGATTCCAGTTGATGATGTGCAACGTAAGGAGATGAATGTGTTCCAAATTTAGTTAGACATGAAATTAAGAAGCTTGTGGTGGAGACTGACTTCTAGACAATTTTGAAGCCAATCAATTGGAAGAAGAACATCCAAGAAGATGCATAGTTTCTGTTTTTGCATCGACGCAATAAATTACTCTCTTAGGAAATATGTACATAGTATCTGAGCTTGCTAATCAAGCACTTGTAACGTGATCACACGATCGAGGATGTTGGACCGATTATAGTACGTGTGCCCATTCACATGCAGCCTCGACAGGTAAAATATTCGCCTAATTTTTACGTCTTGAGCGACCAATTTTCGTAAAATCTAATCCACATGAACCGTCGGAATTAGAGCGTTGTGTGAGGTTCATTCAATCTAGCAATTCACGACAAGAATAGGAGACCTACCTAATTTCCCCAATTTAGCCCCGCGTCCAGAAGAAATAATTTTAAATAATCCGACCAGAAATAATTAAATAAGAACAATATTAAAAAAAAAGAAAGAAGCAATCCTTTTTTTTTTTTTTTTTTTTCTAAATCGTAGTCAAAGGTTCCACGGAAGCCGTGGGTGCATACTGGCATCGCCGAACGACCAAAGTCCAAAAATGGCCCGTTCCGTTCCAAATTCGGGACGGGTCCACCGAGAGAAAAGGAAACAAACATGGTGACGGGGGGGAGGAGGGAGGGGGTGGGGTCCATGAATTGGATAATCCGGACATCCTCTGTTCGAAGCGCCGACACGCACGCACTCCCTGCCCGCTCGTGCGCTAGGATTGGCCCGGAACGAACGGTCTCTCCAAGGGAGGGGAACAGGGAGAATTTTTCCTTGTTGACCATGAAGGATAACTGACATGAGCTCTTCCGAGGAACGAACGGTCTTTCCGAGGAAGAGTTCATGTCAATTGTCATTCATCATCGACAGTGAAAAATTCTCTCTGCTCCCCTCCCTTGGAAAGAACATTCGTTTCGGACCAATCCCGACGCACGAGCGGGCATGATCGCGGGAGTGCGTGCATGTCCACGCTTCGGGCAGAGGATGTCCGGATTATCTGATCTATGGATCCCACCCCCTCCCTCCTCTCTCGTCACCGCGTTTGTTTCCTTTTTTCTTGGCGGACCTGTCCCGAATCTGAATCGAAACATGCCACTTTTGGATTTCGGTCAGTCGTCGATGCCAGTACGCACCCACGGCTTCCGTGGAACCTTTGACTATGATTTAGAAAAAACAAAAAGGATTGCTTTTTCTTCTTGTTTTTTTTTTTTAATATTGTTCTTATTTAATTATTTCTGGTCAGATTATTTAAAATTATTTATTCTGGACGCTGGGCTAAACTGGGAAAATTAGGTAGTTCTCCTATTCTTGTCGTGAACTTCTGGATTGAATGAACCTCACGCGGGGCCATTTTCCCTACTTTCCCTAGCCAATCGCCAACCTTGACGATAACCAACAATTGGTTAGAGGTTAGGGCTGGCGAGGTCAGCCTCACTAGTATGGTGATAGCGAGCCTTGGCCCCCCTAGCAAGGCTTGACCTTGCCCAGCGATGGTGAGATTGCCTTGCTAGTGGTCAACAAGGACAAGCTTCACCACGAGCCGGTGAGGTTGCCTTTGGCTAATCGCCGATGTGTGACAATAGGCTAGAAGTGAAAAATAAAAATAAAAATTGTCTATATCAGTGTCATTTGCGTTACATAGGATGGTTAGCTTCAAAATTAGTCAACTGGATTCAATTGGTAAAATGCGGAAAAATTTTAGAACTCGATCAATAAAGTTAAAATATTTAAGACTAAATTGGCAATAGTAGAATATGTTTAGAACTTTTTAAATAACTTTCGGTCACTTGCCTTTGTCCTTCGTGCTGGACGTGCGAAGGTTCTCTTTTTCTTTTTTAAGGCTCTGGTGGGCCATAGAAAAGAAGGAAAACTTTGAAAAAAGTCCTATGCAAACATGTCTATCATTTGCATATTAATTATTTAACTTTCATTATTTATAGAATCTTAAATTTTATTTATTTTATTTTGGACCAATGTTCACCACCTAAATTTTGTAGTTAGTTACCCCACGGTTTTCTTTCTTTTTTTGAATAATTTCAGTTGGGTTTATATCTTTAAATATTGTACACAAGCAAAATCAATTATTTTCTATGGCAATTAGTCCCGTCATAAACAAAATAAAATGAACAATTCAAGTTGCAATGTCGCTCAACCAAAGTAACTGTACTATTAACCAAATGAAGTTCAATTTTGTTTTTTTATATCTAATGTGCATTGTTTGACAGAGGTTTCATATATAATTAAAGTCATTTCCATTTCCATCCAAAACCCTAAAAAACCCTCTTCTTCTTTCCCATGGCATCTCTTCCTCCATATTCTGACCCAAAATCAGGAGTCATGGACTACCCCACTCCTAATCCCCCGCCAAGGGGACGTCCGCAAAAATGTAATCTAACCATTCAAGTTTTATATTTATTATGGTCATAAAATGTGATATAACCATTTAATTAAAACAAGAAAATCACAATTAAAAAAACAATATAAAAGAATCACAATTGATTCAATCAAAGATAGCAATGAAAGAAGTAACTAATGAAGTGTAGTAAAAAACCCGATAAGAAACAGGCAAAGAATTTAACTTTGCCTTGTAATTATCAAGATAGTAATCCCAATGAGCTTAGTCAAAATGAGTTCAATTTCTTTTTTAAAGGATCGATCTTCGAAGACTAAACTAAATCAAATTTGCCACTAATACCCTAAACCATGTGTACACTAACTAAATGAAACTAAGCTAATTTTAATACTAAAATCTAACTACCTAATCAAGCCCTATTTTTCTAACCGTCTTCTAATTTTCTTTGTTTTATAATTTAATTTAATTTAATTTAATTTAATTTAATTTATTTCTAGATATGGGCCACGCGTACAAATTGTGCTCTTATATCAAGCACCCTCAATCAATTTCTCCCATTTCCCTAAAATTCAAATTCAGCCCAAATATATTTAAATGAAGTTAAATCCAAACTTTACAACACTGTTGAGGCCTAAAATTCATTATTGAACCTTATTTAAGCCAATCTCGAAGGACGACTGCTCCAAGAACCCACTCTAATTCTATTTTCCAATATAAAACCCATCCTCTTATTATCCCTTTATTATTATTATTATTATTATTATTATTATTATTATTATTATTTTCTATTCCTTTCATCTTCGTATCATTACCTAGAAACCTTCAAGACTCATTATGCAATCTCGGACTATCGAAATTTTCACAACAATTCACATCAGATTGGAAATTGCACAATTCATCATTGGTCATGGCCAATATACAAAACATGACTATTAACCACCCTCATGTGTGGCCAGATAATCATCGGATTTGTTAGTTACCATTGTCATCTGCCCATCTCGATTTTCCCAACAATATCTCATTCATAGAACTCGAAATGCACAGCTCATGTATATAGAGACATACCGGTGCAAACGAGATCGGCGATTAGCAATTGGACCATAATTGTTTCCTCACCAATGCCCACCATGAAATCGTCGCCGCCGCAAACAAAATCCGGAAATAAAAGAGAAGAGTATGTCACTTGCAGTTAATAGATACAGTTTCAAAATATCATATTTGATGACTCATGAAATAACCAACGACATACAAAACAATACTAGGCTATCTTCGGATTGAACGACAAAGAGGCGTCATCTCACCTATATTTCTTTGTGACGTCTCGTTAGATGTGAGCAATATCGACCGAGGATTCTGTATCCAACATTATAGTAATGTTTCAATCTGATACCATCTCATCAATGTGGATTTCAGGCCAAACCATGAACAAAAGCTTGAATATCAGTCAGATTTCTCTGCACGTTGAGCTTGGAATGTCTCTGCAGTCTTAACTTTGCTTTGGCCCATCCCACCATGCTACGAGATCCAGCTACAAACTCTGACAAGTGCAAATCTCAGACTTTGGATTGATGAGTAGCTTATTCCAGCCATATACATATGATCATTAAAATGAGAACCTGCCTAGCTCGGGGTGGGGCAGCATGGAGTGGTGTTTGCACCGGTCACTCAATACGTAATCCACTCCGGTGATGTCATGATCAAATGCCTTAAAGGCGAACGGGGCCAATGTAGGTTAAGAGACCGCTCCGGCCACGATGTAGTGACCCACATCAAAAAGATTGAATCTTCTTCAAGTGATGTTTCTGTTTCCTCCATTTAAACAGCAAAAAATGTTCTCACATTACAAATCCCAACTAAAACGAAAAGCAGTAGTTCGTAGTTCAAAGGGCACCACTTAAACTGCTACCGGTGACAGTTGTTTCTTTCTCCGCACCTATATTAGGCAGACATCAACCGAGCATGAGGACGAAGGACTTGATGAGAGCCCCATTAAAAATGATAAGTTTCGATTACACTGATTATATGTTTTTCCATGCATTTTTGAGAAATCATGATTTTTGAATCGCTCCAAGGGTCTGTCTAATTTTCTAATTTTCACCCAATATTTCACTGTGCTTTTTCTTTTCATATTCAAAATATGTCAAGGCGTGAAAGTGCATACGTTTTCATTTAATTATTTTTTTTGAAAATTTTGAATACCCATTAATTTTTCTCAAGAAAGTTAAAACGAAAAAATAGCATTTCTCAAGTTGAAACAAGTAAACCCTTCACAGGATTTCAATGGTTTTTGCCAATGCTATCCGAGGGAGGGCCACAAATGAGTGAGAATCATTACCTTGATTTGACATCACATAATTGCGACCATCCAAGCAAAGTATCGAATCCAAACACAATTTCCAACTGAGCGTAGAATTTCCAAACATATTCTGCAATAACCAGGTTTAGTAAATATAATTTTAGAGACCAGGATGAAGCATCAAGAACACACTTCCGATCCAATTATCGTCCCATTTTTTATTATCTAAAAAACGATGTATATGTATCAAGATCAGACTGTTCAATAACAAGTAGGTACTATTTTATCCACGCCTTGTTGCAATATCATTGCTTGAACTAATAATTTTTCTTTCAACCACAAAAATAGAGTACAAATTTGTCTTTAGAGAAGCTCACCTGGTCGAGGAAGAGAAGAAGCGATTCTTTCACGATCCGTGTTAAAGACTAGAACTGGAATTGAATAAGCAGCTGCTCCAAAGAGTATGGCAATCAGTATGGCAATCCATGTGCTTATCATGATTATTTTTGTGAAAATCCGCCACCTCAAAGAAACTCCGCTAATGAGGATGAGCAACACAGTCAGGGAGGAAAAAAACAAACACCGTTACAAGCAAGATAAAATTCATAAGGCGTTTGGATCTTTTAGAACCATTATCGGCCTCCCAATGTAAGGACTTTTTTTTTGCGCAAAAAAAAAAATTCTTACACAGGGAGGCCGATGATGGCTGTAAAATATCCGAAGGCGTATGAATTTTATCATGCATGCAACAGGATTTGTTTTTTTTCCCTCGCTAGCAGCATTTCTCTAGGTGGCGATAAACATGATAAACACATGGATTAACTTGCGCTTTGGAGCGGCTACTTATTCGATTCCAATTCTGGTCTTTAACACGGATCATGAAAAAGTTATACAGAAACTGGAATCAACCTTCTCATTTGGAGCGGCTGCTTATTCAAATCCCGTTAATTTCCACTCCCCCAATTCGCCGGCTCATCCATCTTCTGGAATGCGCTCAGCCTTGCTTCGGTCACTTGCCTTTGTCCTTCGCCTTGCGTCACAGACTCATGCCGGACGTGCGAAGCTTCTCTTTTTCTTTTTTTAGGCTCTGGTGGGCCATATAAAAGAAGTAAAACTTTGAAAAAAGTCCTATACAAACATGTCTATCCTTTGCATATTAATTATTTAACTTTCATTATTTATAGAATCTTAAATTATTTATTTATTTTATTTTGGACCAACGTTCACCACCTAAATTTTGTAGTTAGTTACCCCACGGTTTTTTTTTTTTTGAATAATGTCAGTTGGGTTTATATCTTTAAATATTACACACAAGCAAAATCAATTATTTTCTACAGCAATTAGTCCCATCATGAATAAAATAAAATGAACAATTCAAGTCGCAATGTCGCTCAACCAAAGTAATCATGCTATTACGCAAATGAAGTTGATTTTTTTATATTTAATGTGCATTGCTTGACAAAGGTTTCTTATATAGTTGAAGTCATTTCCACTTCCATCCAAAACCCTAAAAAACCCTCTTCTTCTTTCCCATGGCATCTCTTCCTCCATATTCTGACCCAAAAACAGTAGTCATGGACTACCCCACTCCTAATCCTCCGCCAAGGGGACGTCCGCAAAAATGTAATCTAACCATTCAAGTTTTATATTTATTATGGTCATAAAATGTGATATGACCATTCAATTAAAACAGGAAAATCACAATTAAAAAAACAATATAAAAGAATCACAATTGATTCACTCAAAGATAGCAATGGAAGGAGTAATTAATGAAGTGCAGTAAAAATATCTAATAAGAAACAGGCAAAGAATTTAACTTTGCCTTGTTTTTACCAAGATAGTAATCCTAATGAGCTTAGTCAAAATGAGTTTAATTTCTTTTTTAAAGGATCGACCTTCAAAGACTAAACTAAATCAAACTTGCCACTAAAACCCTAAATCATGTGTACAATAACTGCTAATTTTCTAATCAAGCCCTATTTTTCTAACTGTCTTCTAATTTTCTTTGTTTTATAATTTAATTTAATTTAATTTATATTTATTTCTAGATATGGGCCACGCGTACAAATTGGGCTCTTATATCAAGCACCCTCAATCACTTTTACCCATTTCCCTAAAATTCAAATTCAGCCCAAATATATTTAAATGAAGTTAAATCCAAACTTTCCAACACTGTTCAGGCCCAAAATTCATTATTGAACCTTATTTAAGCCAATCTTGAAGGACGACTGCTCCAAGAGCCCGCTCTAATTCTATTTTCCAATATAAAACCCATCCTCTTATTATCCCATCATCATCATCATCATCATCATCATCATCATCATCATCATCATCATCATCATCATCATCATATCATTATTATTATTAATCTATATTCCCTTCATCTTCATATCATTACCTAGGAACCTTCAAAACTCGTTCTGCAATCTCAGACAATTGAAGTTTTCACAACAATTCACATCAGATTGGAAATTGCACAATTCATTATTGGTCACGACCAATATAGAACATGACTATCAACCACCCCCGTGTGTTGTCGGATAATCATTGGATTTGTTAGTTACCATTGTCATCCACCCATCTCAATTTTCCCAACAATATCTCATTCATAGAACTCGAAATGCACAGCTCGTGTATATAGAGACATACCGGTGCAAATGAGATCGGCAATTAGCAATTGGACCGTAATTGTTTCCTTGCCAATGCCCACCGTGAAACCATCACTGCCACAACAAAATCTGGAAATAAAAGAGAAGAATATGTCACTTGCAGTTAATAGATAAAGTTTCAAAAAATCATATTTGATGACTCACGAAACAACCAACGACATACAAAATGACAATAGGTTGTCTTTATATTGAACAAAAAAGAAGCGTCATCTCACCTATATTTCTCTGTGACATCTCATCAGACATGAGCAATATTGACCAAGGATTCTATATCCAACGTTATAGTAATGTTTGGATTCGACACCATCTCATCAACATGGATTTCAGGCCAACCCATGAACAAAAGCTTGAATATCAGTCATATTTCTCCGCACGTTGAGCTTCGAATGTCTCTGTAGTCTTAACTTTGCTTTGGCCCATCCCACCATGGCACAAAATCGAACTGCCTACATTTTGTAAACTCAGACAAGTGCAAATCTCAGATTTCGGACTGATGAAGAGCTTATTCCAGCCATATACATAGGATCACTAAAATGAGAACCTGCCTAGCTCGGGATGAGCAGCAGGGAGTGGTGTTTGCACCGGCCACTCAATGCGTAATCCACTCCGGTGATGTCATGATCAAATGCCTTAAAAGCGAACAGGGCGAATGTCGGTTAAGAGACTGCTTCGGCCACGATGTAATGATCCACATCAAAAAGATTGAGTCTTCTTCAAGTGATGTTTCTCTTTCCTCCATTTAAACAGCAGAAAATGTTCTCTCATTACCAATCCCGACAGAAACGAAAAGCAATTGTTTGTAGTTCGAAGGGCACCACTTAAACTGCTACCAATGACGTTGTTTCTTTCTTCGCACCTACATTAGGGAGACATCAACCGAGCATGAGGATGAAGGACTTGATGAGAGCCCCATCAAAAAGGATAAGTTTCGATTACACTGACTATATGTTTTTCCATGCATTTTTGAGAAATCATGATTTTCGGATAGTTCCAAGGGTCTGTCTAACTTTTTAATTTTCACCAGATATTTCGCTGTGCTTTTTCTTTTCATATTCGAAATATTACTAGGTGTGAAAGCGCATACGTCACCATTTATTTAATTTTTTTGAAAATTTTGAATACCCATTAATTTTTCTCAAGAAACTTAAAACGAAAAAGTAGCATTTCTCAAGTTGAAACAAGAAAGCCCTTCACAGGATTTCAATGGTTCGCTAATGCTGTCCGATGGAGGCCATAAACGAGAAAGAATCATTACCTTGATTTGACATCACGTAATTGCGACCATCCAAGCAAAGTATCGAATCTGAACACAATTTCCAACTGAGCGTAGAATTTCCGAACATATTCTGCAATAACCAGGTTGAGTAAATATAATCTTAGAGACCAGGATGAAGCTTGTGTTCGTTCTCCGTTGCTGGCCCCAGTTGAAAAAACTTTTAACAGTGGGAAAGAATAAATAAGAACCCCTTGATTCGGAGAACTAAGATCCCGATTTCAACAGTTGGTTTAAGGAAGGAGGTTGGGAGGTAATGGCAAATTTTGACATCAAACAGATTGATAGGGCTATCACAAGGTTAACATAAAACCAAGCACAGAGTTCTCAACCCCGACATACCTCCAAGGTACGGACTTCTTACCAAAAGAGGACTAGACTCAAACCGAGACATCAGATTAGCACAACGTCTCGTCTGACATTAGCATTTTTTCTTTTTTTAAATCAACGACGAACAGAGATGATGAGTGTTTGGATCTCACCTGTTCTTTTGCTCGCATCTTCATCTTCTTCGGACACCAGAGAGAGCGAGAGAAAGCGAGAGTCAACCACAGACAGAGAGATATGAGCTCAACAATCTGGTAGTAATTATTGAATTGTTTCCTTGCCGACGCTCACCGCAGGCAAACCAAATCCAGAAATAAAAGAAAAAAATATGTCACTTGCAGTTGACACACAAAATCGGGCTTTTTTCGTATTGAATGAAAAATAGGCTTCATCTCACCTGTATTTCTCCGCGACTTCTCCTCAAACGTGAGCAATATTTGGCAAGAGTTATGTATACAATGTTATAGTATTGTTTTGATTTGACGCCATCTCATCAACGCGGATTTCAAGCCAAACCATGCAAACAAAAGTTTCAATATCAGTAAGATTTCCGGCGAACATTACCACGACGTTAGCTTTTTTTCTTGTTTTAGATCAAAGATGAATCGAGATGACGAGTGTTTGGATCTCACCTGTTCTTTCACTCGCATCTTCATCTTCTTCGAACGCCATGGAGAGCGAGAGAAAGCGAGAGTCAGCCACGGATACAGATAGAGATGAGCTCTTCCTTGAACTTTGGATAAGATTTGTTTTTTAGTTGAGAGAATCTCGGATAATTGGATCAAAAAAGAGATTTCGTGGGTTTGACTGTTTTAAATTTTAAATTATATTTGGTTGTTAGCTAAACAAATTTTCTTTAAAAAAATAAGCTAATTAAAAATTAGCGAATTAAACTAAGTGAAATGTAAGCATGTGGGTTTCAAATTAAAGTTTCCGTTCTTTTGTTGTAGTGTTTAAAATTTAGTGAATATTAAGTGAATCTTATTCGAGGAATAAATTAAGTTATTCCTTCAAATTATTTTGATCTAATTTTAAATTGAAATGAAAAATAATGCATTGATCACATTATTGACCAGAAGTTATATTTCAAAGTATGAGTACTATTCATGTATTAATATAAATTTCCAGTTTTGACTTCATTACAAACTAAATGGATAAACTACTATATTTTAAAGTTACTTTATTTTTAGAGAAAAATCCCAAATTATACTTTATTTCCCCTCTTCTTTTCCTGCCTGACTTCTCCTTCATGACCCGAAGCATGTCTTTTCCCCTGCGGCTCTCTTTCACCGAAGCTGCTCAACCGAACGAAGACATATGAGACAAGCGGACCTCGTCTCAACCCGGCCACACGTTTGCTCCAGCATCGTTTTGGCCAGCTTAGGTTAAGGGCTCGGCCTCTGCCTAGGTTGCCACTCGTTGAATGGCCGCCCTAAATCTCCTTTCACTCCATAAACTCAATGAAACTCGAGCAGTCATGACCATAAGCTCCAACTTTCCTTTGCTCCACAAGCTCGATAAAGCTCAAGTTGCACAATTGCGAGTTCAAAGAAACTCCAATTGTCATAATTGCTACTCCAAATCTCCTCCACTCCTCCCAAGCCAAACTCGAAGCCCAAATCGACTCCCGACTTTGACTTCCACGATCGCAACATCATCTTCGGCATTGTCCAGCAGCTCTTCATAACCTAGATTGTCCGTGGCAAGGATGGCCAGCTCAATTTCCAGCCTCACCTACCGCGTGGCTCATCCACACTCTTGCCAACGCCAATATCATGGAGAATTGGGGGGAAATAAAAATAGTTCAAAACCAGTTGTGGTTTAGGCCAAAACGGCGTCCGTTTTGGCCATTGATTTTCACTAGAGTTGAAATTGACATACGTCCAAGAGAAAATAATAAAAAATTCATATTATTTAAAATAGAAAGATTTGCTTGCACCAATTGTAAGTTTTAAACTAAATTGCACATTTCGAAAGTCTTAAAACTCAATCATATTTTAGGACAAATTTAAAAACTTTTGGTACACTTGTCCTTATATTTTTCAATAACTTTTGGACAGCCACTAACCTTTACTGAAACTTAATAGCACATAAAAAAATCTGTAAATTTGAATACAGAATAATACAGCTCTGTAGTTTTCTTTCTATCTCATGCGTATGTGATTGGACATGCCGCACCACACATCAGATCTAAACACCCTAATGGATGCAAACATCATCGTCCTTCCCCTTTAAAATAAAAGGAAGCGTGCCCCATGCTTTGGTTTTTCAATTCGGAATGAATAATAAAAATTATTAATTCATGTCCATGTTAGTGTTGATTGTGTCATGTAAAATGACTGGCGTTCATGTTAGCGATTCCATTCCAATGTTGATAAGATTGATTATATTGACAAATTGTCAAACAATTTATAACTCAATTAGTTAAATTAAAAAGTTTAGGATTGATTGGCATAAATGCAATAAGATTAAGATATTTTCGTAATTTTTCCAATGTTGAGTCTGTCCTCTCCCCTTTAATGACCTATCGAGAAAAGAGACTCCACGGGAGCCTCTCGCAACTGATCTTTTAAGCGCAAGGTCATCTCATCCAAGCTTAACAACCTCGTTCTGGGTACATGTTCCCCTTCAACCTGCCGACCGGACATGGCCATGAACTCGAATTAAGACGTAATCGAACGCTCAGCAGATGGAAGATGTGTGGAGTGCGCGTGCAGAGTCGGTCCCCACCCATAACTTTTCGGCGTTTTCGGCCATACCCAAAACAGAATGAACCGCGAGGCAAAAAGTCAAATAGTTCCCAAGCATCGAACATGATTTAAAGCGACAAATTGCATTCCCATGGAACGAATTTCCTCGATTTGACCATGACCTTATTACTTGCTATGACCCCATAACTTGTCTTGAATCCAAAGTAGAGTACGTAAGTTTTTAGTTTTTTAAGAAAAGGGAACAGGCACACGATGTGATTAGTCCAAACAGACCATATGTTATTCAATTTGTTAATCCATGTTATTGTGTATTAATAATTTATTTTGTGTGAATTGCATGTATTTTTACATTTTTCTTGTCGATGCAAGATATGCGGAAGAGAGAAATATAGTATTTCGGTATATTTTGATGCTGAGCTATAAAGAGGGCATAGATATAAATAGGCTTTATTAGTTGATTATTTGTGATAACATATCATCATTTAAGGATATGCGCCATCAAATGAAGATATATGTAAAATTTTCAGAGATATGAAAAATTAAGATAAATATTCTAATTATCTCTAATGAGGAAAATATCTTATAGAAATATCTCTGACATGGTGTATTAAAAGTTTCAACTTGAGTTTGGAAAAAAAAATCCAAAAAATGCTGGAGTGGATTGTTGGCTTGATGTGGTGAAGAGCAAATCGTTTGCATTAACATGACTATTTGTGTGTTAATCATGGCCATTGTGCAAGCTAACGCTATTGATTTGACTCGTCTGAGGGCAACAAGTCTATTGGTGTTTGTTTGTAGACGGAAACATGGTCAATGCGACTGGTGTTGTTGTGGAACAAGCTCATTGGGCACTTCCTTAGATAATAGAGCTCGGTAGATTATGCAACAATAGAATAGGGTAAGGATGGTTATTGAAGACAGAGCAATGTTGAGGATTGACATTGAGAGAGAGATATTTATAATTATCAAAAAAGAAGATGACGGAAATACGAAAATTGCGCCACACTCAAGTGCACCTAAGGGCTGTCTAGCATTGATACCAAAATAAGAAATACGGGGAAGTGACAAATGTGGTGCTTTTATTTTAACGTGAACAATGCAGTACATAAATAAGCTCTATTACATGAATATTTTAATTATGTCAATTGAGTTTTAAATATTTAATGATTTGCTAAAATAATCCATCTAACTAATTTAGAAAAAAAAAAAAAAAACTAACACATTCGTCGACGTATATGGACAAATATTTTAATTTTCTAAATTTTTTATTAATTTTTCTTTTCTTCTTCCTTTCTTTTTACTCATTTATGGGTTGGCAAGGGCTGCCATGCCCTCACCCAGATTAGGCAAGAAAGAAATAAAAATGAAATAAAGGAAAATAAAAGAATATGAAAAATATTTGGATTTTGTAAAAATTATCCATATCAACGCTGGCTATACCAGATAAGACACTAGTGTCCCCATCAGTAATTTTCAACCAAACCTGCCCTAATTAATTACATTGACAAAGCGTAAGAAGATTTAAAATTCAATTGGCATATTTAAAAGATTTAGGATATTTTTAGTAATTTTCCCCTAACAAACCTCAATCACTTAAGCTACCATAATAGCCTCCTCCTCCTCTTATGCCATTTCATGATTCAACACGCACGTGCATGCCATGTGCATATAGGTGTTAAGTTAGGGTTTGTAGGTGATGCCTATTTTGAGAGAGAGAGAGGTGTTAAGTTAGGGTTTGTAGGTGATGCCTATTTCGTCTTTGGATTATTTTCACGAGTATTGTAATCGGAAGATCCATGAATACTCCTCACATCTCCATGCAATTATGTTTACTTTGCTGTTTGTCTAAACCCTAAACTCTCCTTTTATGTGATTACTAAATCAAATTCACGAAGATATTGTTAAGCCTATCTTCTCCCTTTAAGGACCTATTAAGAAAACAAGATGCACATGGAACTTGCAAGGTGCAATTAGAGGTGAACAAAAAAAAGAGTTCGGACTAAGCTAAACTAACTAGTTTTAGCTGGTTCCTCAAAGCACAGGTTTGATTTCCTCGTTCCATAAATTGGAACTAGTGATTTCTAGTTTGATTCTTGGTTCCATGTGTGGAACTGCCTACTTGGATCACTTAGATTGGACCAATTTTCTTTTAACTTCTTAGAAAATTGTAAAAGTAGAAAAGCCCTAATCCTTCTCTCACAACACAAACCAAAGGTGCATAATTAGTGAGCAACCAAGCGACCGAAAAAATCAGCTTCAACATAATTAACTGGGAGCATAATCAATTTAGCAAAAATCATAGAACAATGCAATACCATCATATAACGATCAGAGTAGAAAATGAGGTCCATATAAATGAAAAGAAATGAAAAAAAAAAACTCAAAATTCATCGTTTGAAGCTTCATAAACTGACATGAAGTTCTAAACCAATACCGAAGCTCCCATTAAACTATGCGTTGCAATCGAAGATTCATGCCTATAACTACACCAGAAGCATGGGGAGAGTCTAGGAAGAGGGTCGATACGACACTGAAGATAGCATTTCGGTGCATGAAGTGCCACAGGCTGTTCTGCATGCATTAGTATAGCTTCCATGGCAATTTAACGAGAGAATATTGTGGAGTGATAATGCAGAAATGCTAATGGATCTAGCAATTTAAGTCTATGCGAAATCACTAGAGAAATAAGTGAGGAACAATAAAGAACATCAAAGATTAATTTGGTTTGTTCCAAATGTTGTTTCCTACATTCATTCACTAAAGAGCCAACAACAAATAATGTACTAATCAATTAGAGAATTATAAAGTACTACTCTCCTACACCTAAATTATACAAAAAAAACCAGTGTTTAGTCTAACGTAATTGCTCCCTAAAATAGATCCCGAGAATTATCTCATGGCTTCAACACTCATGTCTCCACGATGAAACGTATAAATTTGAATGTAAACTTTCCGGGCAAAAGTCGGAGTGGATCTCTGGTCGTATTTACGATCAGCACAAGAGTCCCTACTGAGTTTTTTTCGATTCTCTGACTTTTACTGGTTTTATTGAACCCAAGGTCAAAGCAGTTCTAAGAGCCCTTTATGGGCGGCTTCCGAAAGAAAGCCCCCACCGTCCGTCCCTTTCTGTTTCCTTTAGTGCGGCCAAAAACAAGAAAGAGAAACCATTTTTTCTTCTTTATGTGGCCCATCATCAACAGTAGCGTCACTTGTATGGCCTTCAATAAGAGTCCAATCCTTGGTTGATTAATCTTGGATATTTACATATTTGCCGCCACTCCAAAGAACATAGATCAAAGTAACAAACCCTTATCTTGGTTGAACACTATCCGTAGGACTCCAATAAGTAGTAAGTGGAAAATTAGAATTCTAGTCCACCATAGGGGATATCAAATCTAGGATGTACGGTTTTCACCCTAGACTAGGAACCATCCACTAAGGATTGGTTTCAAAAAATTGGAATTGGGAAACACCGATCTGCTCATTGATTCCATAAATTCACTCATGAACTAGACTGCCATTTCAATTTGGTTCTCGAGTGGACATATGAAACTGGGTCGAAATGTTCTCGTAAATTGAAACTGGGAATCGGACTAGTCCCATGAGAACTCACTATTCTAGATTGCTCTAGTTCTATTTCAAGCGATTTTAATCAATTAAGCCTATGCAAATTTTAACAAAGAAAATGATACTAACCTTTTTGAGATCGACTAGAAGCCTAGTAAGATATAAGAAAATATCTTATTATCTATGCAATCAGAGATCCTAAATTCGGGGACTTGATTACATCAGTTCTACTACTAATGCTCTTTCTGTAACTAATTTCATCATGCTAATTAATGTCATAGCAACCTACTGAAAAAATCTAAAATTCATCTTAGCCATTCTAGAGCAAGAAAGTGACACCCATTGAAATGTGCAATTAATTATAATCATAAAGGAAAGCAAACAAGCATCATAATATCATCTCTAATAAGGAAAAAAATGCAACACAAAACAAGACAAATGACCTTATTGTAAAGCCCTAAATTTGTCCAATTTTGGATTTTAATATTTCTAAGGGTTTTCCAATTTTCCTAAATCTTTTTCTGATTTTGTAGAATTTTTCAGATTTTTTTTATTTGCCGAAATTTAAAATTTTTATGAATTTTCGGAAGCTTTTGTAATAGTGTAATGATTTTCTAAGATTTTAAAACCTTTCATTATTTTCTGACTATTTTTAATGTTAATAATTTCTTATGAATCGTCAAAATTTTCTCATATTTTATGAATATTCTGATTTTCTAAATTTTTTCGAATTTTCAAAAATTTTCAAAATTTTGAATTTTCGGGAATTTTTAATATTTTTAAATAATTTATTATTATATTATGGGACTGGGTTTACCCGATCCGAACCGGTTTGATAAAAAAAATTTTAATATTCGAATTTTTCATTGATTTTCCTATTTGTTTTCTTTTTCTTTTCTCCCTTTTTGTCTTTTTCTGTTTTGTTATTTTCCCTTTGCACCTGACCGAAGCCTCCACACCATCTGTAAATCCTTCTTCACCGAATCGATACCACTCGGCGTGACGACCATCCACCATTGTCGTCACAGAAACACCATCAGCCGCCAGTTGTCTACTCAACCGGCATTGATCACCGTTGACCTAGCGCCAACGATAACTACCGCTGGCCGCCTACTCCGATGACGGCCAGACAATCTTAACAAAAATGCTACCGAGCCCACACATTTAACAACAGCAATTTCAACAAGAAAAACGGTAAGGACGGACTAAAATGCATGAAATTAGATTAACTGGAGTGACTCCAAAGCATGGGCTTCACCGGTAAAAGAGTAGCTCCGGCGAGGGGAAGGATGAACAGTCAACTCGACGACAAACGAATATTTCTATGACATCACATGAGAGCACAGTGAAGACAAGAGAATCAGCCAAGATTTGACTAATACAACAACAACAACGAATCAATCTTCAGCTTAATCGCGAACTAGTATTCGATTCTCTCTCTGACATTTTATCGAACATATGATACGCAACATCAAGAACACACTTCCGGTCCAATTATCGTCCCATTTTTTTATTATCTAAAAAACGATGCATATGCATCAAGATCAGACTGTTCAATAACAAGTAGGTACTATTTTATCCAGGCCTTGTTGCAATATCATTGCTTGAACTAATAATTTTTTTTTTCAACCACAAAAATAGAGTACAAATTTGACTTTAGAGAAGCTCACCTGGTCGAGGAAGAGAAGAAGCGATTGGCAACGAAAGAGAGGATCAAGTGATTGTTTCACGACCCGTGTTAAAAACTAGAACTGGAATTGAAGAAGCAGCCGTTCCAAAGAGTATGGCAATCAGTATGACAATCCATGTGCTTATGAGGATGAGCACATGATTATTTTTGTGAAAATCCACCACCTCAGAGAAACTCCGCTAATGAGGATGAGCAACATGGTCAGGGAGGAAAAAAACACACGCTGTTACATGCAAGATAAACTTCATAAGCTAAGCCTTTGGATGTTTTAGATCCATCATTGCCCTCCCTGTGCAAGGAGGCCAATGATGGGTGTGAAACATCCAAATGCTTATAAATTTTATCTTGCATACAACGGAGTGTGCTTTTTTTTCCTCGCTAGCAGCATTTCTCTAGGTGGCGATAAACATGATAAACACATGGATTAACATGCTCTTTGGAGTGGCTACTTATTCGATTCCAATTCTAGTCTTTAACACGGATCATGAAAAGGTTGTACGGAAACTGGAATCAACTTTCTCATTTGGAGCGGCTGCTTATTCAAATAACGTTAATTTCCTCTCCCCCATGCGCCAGCTCATGCATCTTTTGGAATGCCTTTGTCCTTCGCCTTGCATCACAAACTCATGCTGGACGTGCGAAGCTTCTCTCTAAAAAATCCCAAACATATGGTACTAATCTAGGAAAGTTATCTAAAAAATTCTAAACCTATTGTACTATTGCCAATTTAGTCCTAAACATTTTAATTTGACTAATCGAGTCATAAACTTTTTCACATTTTACCAATTGAGTCCAGTTGACTAATTTTGAAGCTAGCCATTCTATGTAACATAAATGACACCGATATGGACAATTTTTGTTATTTTATTTTATTTTTATTTTCACTTCTTGCCGATTGTCGCACCTCGGCGATCAGCCAGAGGCAACCTCACCTGCTTGTGGAGAAGCTTGTCCTTGTCGACCACTAGCAAGGCAATCTCGCCATCGCTGGGCAAGGTCAAGCCTTGCTAGGTAGTGTTGGGGGGGGGCAAGGCTCGCCATCACCACACTAGCGAGGTTGACCTCGCCGGCCCTAACCTCTAACCGATCGTTGGTTATCATCAAGGTTGGCGATTGGCTAGGGAAAGTAGGGAAGATAAAAAGAAAAAGAAAAAGAAAAAAATCATCAGTAAAAATTATCAACGTCAACGATTTTTGGCCAAAATTAGTTGGATGGACTCAATTGATAAAATTTTATGATTTAATTAGCACAATTAAAATGTGTAGTATTGAATTAGTAAAAGTGTAATAGATTTATGATGTTTTGGACAATTTTCCTGTAATGATGTATAATCCCGCCTCCTATTCTAAGTCATTCTTGCATGGAGCAACACTCGTGCAAAATAAATTGGTGACAAATCCCTGATATTGGCAGCTATAAGTAAATTCATGAAATTATACGAATGACTAATATACTTATTCATAAATTTAAAAGAACAAATACATGGAAGTCGAAACACTTAATAAATATATTTGACAAGTGCTTTGACACCGCTCATTAACAAAGTCCATATTTTACCAAGGAATGCTTGAAGTGGTCTCCGAATAGATTTGCAAATTCCTTTCCAGATGATGAATACAATGACTTTTCAAGTCTAATAAAACCTTGTTGACAATCGGGGAAAATGAGGTGATAGAGACGCATACATCGTCCGTGTTTAGGTATTTTGCTTTCTTGGTACTAGGCAATTTGCTAACAAATATCATTACCCGAGATGTTATTATTCTTCAAACCTCCCCCACCTTTACTTCGATTAATGGCGTTTATGTAATGGGGAATTCCAGTTGATGATGTGCAACGTAAGGAGATAACCGTGGATCATACTAATCCAACTAGTTCTTTTAAATTTTAATGAAAATGTTAGTGAAAATAAAAACATCACTAGAAAGAAAAAAAGGGATCTTACTATTTCACCAATCGAGTCACAGGTATCTAACATATTCATACCTAACGATTTTCCACAAAGTGGTGACGAAAGGTTTAAAAATTCCATCCCCAAAAACCATATTTGGAATGAGCCTCAACTATATCAACTGTACTTGAATGGTTAGATAATCATAGTAGATCCCCCGCTAACCCGAGTGAGCATTCAAATATCTGTCCTACATTCATTCGTGAGGGTACTCCTAATGGATTGAAGACCATATCAACAGGTCTTCCATCTTGCAAATAAGGCATATCTTGTCTAGGTAAAATTTTGGAAATGATACCTTTATTTCCATGCCTTCCAGCTACTTTATCACCCACTTTGATTTCACGTTTCTGTAAAATATAGACACAAATAGTTTCTGGATTATAATTCGAACCCTCTTTTTTCTGGATCCATCTGACATCAATAACTCTACCCCTACCATCTATAGGCAGTTTTAGACAAGTTTCCTTTGAAGTGGATACCTGAATGCCAAGTATGGCTCATACTAATCTATCTTTTGGGGCATATGATGATTCTTTCACTGTCTAAGGAGTTAATTTACCTACTAAAATATTGTCTGCCTCTACACAAGATCCAAGCATCACAATTCCATTTTTGTCTAAATTGCAGTGTAAATGGGCTTCTAGATGCGGTATTTCGTTAGTGATCATGTGTTCCAAATTTAGTTAGACATGAAATTAAGAAGCTTGTGGTCAAGACTGACTTCTGGACAATTTTGAAGCCAATCAATTGGAAGAAAACTTCCGCATAATACTGTAGAAATTACCCCTGTGATGATGGCCCTTTGCTTTTTATTTTATAAATTGGCTTATTAATAGCAAAAGCAAGTCAAGTCGAAGTCATGCTCACTTTAGAAAAAAAACGCTTGCGTGGGCTCTACGCCTCTTCTTTGCATGCCGTGGAAATTATACGTGCAATAATTGCCCTTTCAGTGTAGCATGCATTGCAATCGTAGCGGTTCAATTAGTTGAAGATTCTTGGACCGTTGGATGGCAAGAACTCGGCAAAAATATTTTCCTTCCTACCAAAACATAAATTCAGGAAAACATTGAAAACAATTTCCCATTTGAAAGAACCAAAATAATGTTATCCAATTTAGGTCTATATATAAAAAATGATATAAATAAACCTAAATTGGATAACATTATTTTGGTTCTTTCAAATGGGAAATTGTTTTCAATGTTTTCCTGAATTTATGTTTCGGTAGGGAGGAAAATATTTTTGCCGAGTTCTTGCCATCCAACGGTCCAAGAATCTTCAACTAATTGAACCGCTGCGATTGCAATGGATTCTACATGGAAAGGGAAATTATTGCACGTATAATTTCCACGGCATGTAGAGAAGAGGCGTAGAGCCCACGCAAGCGCTTTTTTTCTAAAGTGAGCATGACTTCGACTTGACTTGCTTTTGCTATTAATAAGCCAATTTATAAAATAAAAAGCAAAGGGCCATCATCACAGGGGTAATTTCTGTAGTATTATGTGGAAGTTTTCTTCCAATTGATTGGCTTCAAGATTGTCTAGAAGTCAGTCTCGACCACAAGCTTCTTAATTTCATGTCTAACTAAATTTGGAACACATGATCACTGACGAAATACCGCATCTAGAGGCCCATTTACACCGTAATTTAGACAAAGATGGAATTGTGATGCTTGGATTTTGGGTAGAGGCCGGCGATATTTTAGTAAGTAAATTAACTCCCTAGACAGCGAAAGAATCATTGTATGCCCCATAAGATAGATTATTACGAGCCATACTTGGCATTCAGGTATCCACTTCAAAGGAAACTTGTCTAAAACTACCTATAGGTGGTAGGGGTAGAGTTATTGATGTGAGATGGATCCAGAAAAAAGGGGGTTCGAATTATAATCCAGAAACTATTTGTGTCTATATTTTACAGAAACGTGAAATCAAAGTGGGTGATAAAGTAGCTGGAAGGCATGGAAATAAAGGTATCATTTCCAAAATTTTACCTAGACATGCCTTATTTGCAAGATGGAAGACCTATCGATATGGTCTTCAATCCATTAGGAGTACCCTCATGAATGAACGTAGGATAGATATTTGAATGCTCACTCGAGTTAGCGGGGGATCTACTATGATTATCTAACTGTTCAAGTACAGTTGATAGAGTTGAGGTTCATTCCAAATATGGTTTTTGGGATGGAATTTTTAAACCTTTCGTCACCACTTTGTGGAAAATCGTTATGTATGAATATATTAGATACTTGTGACTCGATTGGTGAAATAGTAAGATCCCTTTTGTTCTTTCTAGTGATGTTTTTATTTTCACTAACATTTTCATTAAAATTTAAAAGAAGTAGTTGGATTAGTATGATCCATGGTTATCTCCTTACAATGCACATCATCAATTGCAATCCCCCGTTACATAATCACCATTAATCGAAGTAAAGGTGGGGGAGGTTTGAAGAATAATAACATCTCGGGTAATGATATTTTGTTAGCAAATTACCTAGTACCAAGAAAGTAAAATACCTAAACACGGACGATGTATGCGTCTCATTTTCCCGATAGTCAACAAGGTTTTATTAGACTTGAAAAGTCATTGTATTCATCATTTGGAAAGGAATTTTCAAATCTATTCGGAGACCGCTTCAAGCATTCCTTGGTAAAATATGGACTTTGTTAATGCGCGGTGTCAAAGCACTTGTCAAATATATTTATTAAGTGTTTCGAGTTCCATGTATTTGTCCTTTCAAATTTATGAAGAATAAGTATATTATTCCTTCGTATAATTTCATGAATTTACTCACAGCTGCCAATATCAGGGATTTGTCACCAATTTATTTCGCATGAGTGTTGCTCCATGCAAGAATGACTTAGAACAGGAGGAAGGATTATACATCATTACGGGAAAATTATCCAAAAAATCAATAAATCTATTACACTTTTACTAATTCAGTACTAAACATTTTAATTGTGCTAATTAAATCATAAAATTTTATCAATTGAGTTCATCCAACTAATAGCCGAAAATCGTTGACGTTGATAATTTTTACTTATATTTTTTCTTTTATCTTCCCTACTTTCCCTAGCCAATCGCCAACCTTGACGATAACCAACGATCGGTTAGAGGTTAGGGCTGGCGAGGTCAACCTTGCTAATGTGGTGATGGCGAGCCTTGCTCCCCCTAGCAAGGCTTGACCTTGCCCAGTGATGGCGAGATTGCCTTGCCAGTGGTTGGCAAGGACAAGCTTCACCACAAGCCGGTGAGGTTGCATTTGGCTGATTGATGATGTTCGACAATAAAAAATAAAACAAAAATAAAAAAACAAAAATTGTCTATATCGGTGTCATTTGCGTTACATAGGATGGCTAGCTTCAAAATTAGTCAACTAGATTCAATTAGTATAATATGAAAAAATTTAGAACTCGATTAGCAAAATTAAAATATTTAGGATTAAATTGGCAATAGTACAATAAGTTTAGAACTTTTTAAATAACTTTCGGTTACTTGTCTTTGTCCTTCGCCTTGCGTCACAGACTCATGCTGGACGTGCGAAGGTTCGCTTTTTCTATTTTTAGGCTCTGGTGGGCCTTAGAAAAGAAGGAAAACTTTCAAAAAAGTGCTATGCAAACATGTCTATCATTTTGCATATTAATTATTTAACTTTCGTTATTTATAGAATCTTAAATTTTATTTATTTTATTTTGAACCAATGTTCACCACCTAAAATTTTGAAGTTAGTTATCCCACGGTTATCTTTTTTTGAATAATATCAGTTGGGTTTATATCTTTAAATATTGCACACAAGCAAAATCAATTATTTTGTACGGCAATTAATCCCGTCATGAACAAAATAAAATGAACAATTCAAGTTGCAATGTCGCTCAACCAAAGTAACTGTACTATTAACCAAATGAAGTTCATTTTTTTTTTTATATCTAATGTGCATTGTTTGACAGAGGTTTCATATATAATTAAAGTCATTTCCACTTCCATCCAAAACCCTAAAAAACCCTCTTCTTCTTTCCCATGGCATCTCTTCCTCCATATTCTGACCCAAAATCAGGAGTCATGGACTACCCCACTCCTAATCCCCCGCCAAGGGGACGTCCGCAAAAATGTAATCTAACCATTCAAGTTTCATATTTATTATGGTCATAAAATGTGATATAACCATTTAATTAAAACAGGAAAATCACAATTAAAAAAACAATATAAAAGAATCACAATTGTTTCAGTCAAAGATAGCAATGAAAGAAGTAACTAATGAAGTGTAGTAAAAAAACCCAATAAGAAACAGGCAAAGAATTTAACTTTGCCTTGTAATTATCAAGATAGTAATCCCAATGAGCTTAGTCAAAATGAGTTCAATTTCTTTTTTAAAGGATTGATCTTTGAAGACAAAACTAAATCAAATTTGCCACTAATACCCTAAACCATGTGTACACTAACTAAATGAAACTAAGCTAATTTTAATACTAAAATCTAACTACCTAATCAAGCCCTATTTTTCTAACCGTCTTCTAATTTTCTTAGTTTTATAATTTAATTTAATTTATTTCTAGATATGGGCCACGCGTACAAATTGTGCTCTTATATCAAGCACCCTCAATCAATTTCACCCATTTCCCTAAAATTCAAATTCAGCCCAAATATATTTAAATGAAGTTAAATCCAAACTTTCCAACACTGTTGAGGCCTAAAATTCATTATTGAACCTTATTTAAGCCAATCTTGAAGGACGACTGCTCCAAGAACCCACTCTAATTCTATTTCCCAATATAAAACCCATCCTCTTATTATCCCTTTTTATTATTATTATTATTATTATTATTATTATTATTATTATTATTATTATTATTAATCTCTATTCCTTTCATCTTCGTATCATTACCTAGAAACCTTGAAAACTCATTCTGCAATCTCAGACAATCGAAGTTTTCACAAAAATTTACATTAGATTGGAAATCGGACAATTAATCATTGGCCATGGCCAATCTCTTGAACATGACTATCAACCACCCTTGTGTATTGTCAAATAATCATCGGATTTGTTGGTTATCGTCATCATCCACCCATCTCGATTTTCCCAACAATATCTCATTCATAGAACTCGAAATGCACAGCTCATGTATATAGAGACATACCGGTGCAAACGAGATTGGCGATTAGCAATTGGACTGTAATTGTTTCCTCACCAATGCCCACCATGAAATCGTCACCACCACAAACAAATCCGGAAATAAAAGAGAAGAGTATGTCACTTACAGTTAATAGATACAATTTCAAAATATCATATTTGATGACTCATGAAATAACCAACGGCATACAAAACAATACTAGGCTATCTTTGGATTGAACGACAAAGAGGCGTCATCTCACCTATATTTCTTTGTGACGTCTCGTTAGATGTGAGCAATATCGACCGAGGATTCTGTATCCAACATTATAGTAATGTTTCGATCTGATACCATCACATCAATGTGGATTTCAGGCCAAACCATGAACAAAAGCTTGAATATCAGTCAGATTTCTCTGCACGTTGAGCTTTGAATGTCTCTGCAGTATTAACTTTGCTTTGGCCCATCCCACCATGCTACGAGATCCAGCTACAAACTCTGACAAGTGCAAATCTCAGACTTCGGATTGATGAGTAGCTTATTCCAGCTATATACATATGATCACTAAAATGAGAACCTGCCTAGCTCGGGGTGGGGCAGCATGGAGTGGTGTTTGCACCAGTTACTCAATGCGTAATCCACTCCGGTGATGTCATGATCAAATGCCTTAAAGGCAAACGGGGCGAATGTAGGTTAAGAGACCGCTTCGGCCACGATGTAATGACCCACATCAAAAAGATTGAATCTTCTTCAAGTGATGTTTCTCTTTCCTCCATTTAAACAGCAGAAAATGTTCTCTCATTACAAATCCCAACTAAAATGAAAAGCAGTAGTTCGTAGTTCAAAGGGCACCACTTAAACTGCTACCAGTGACAGTTGTTTCTTTCTCCGCACCTACATTAGGCAGACATCAACCGAGCATGAGGACGAAGGACTTGATGAGAGCCCCATTAAAAAGGATTAGTTTCGATTACACCGACTACATGTTTTTCCATTCATTTTTTGAGAAATCATGATTTTTGAATCGCTCCAAGGGTCTATCTAATTTTCTAATTTTCACCAGATATTTTACTGTGCTTTTTCTTTTCATATTCAAAATATGTCAAGGTGTGAAAGTGCATGCGTCGCCATTTAATTTTTTTTTTTTTGAAAATTTTGAATACCCATTAATTTTTCTCAAGAAAGTTAAAACGAAAAAGTAGCATTTCTCAAGTTGAAACAAGAAAGCCTTTCACAGGATTTCAATAGTTTGCTAATGCTATCCGAGGGAGGGCCACAAACGAGTGAGAAATCATTACCTTGATTTGACATCACATAATTGCGACCATCCAAGCAAAGTATCGAATCCAAACACAATTTCCAACGAGTGTAAAATTTCCAAACATATTCTGCAATAACAAGGTTGAGTAAATATAATCTTAGAGACCAGGATGAAGCATCAAGAACACACTTCCAATCCAATTATCGTCCCATTTTTTATTATCTATAAAACGATGTATATGCATCAAGATCAGACTGTTCAATAACAAGTAGGTACTCTTTTTATCCAGGCCTTGTTGCAATATCATTGCTTGAACTAATAATTTTTCTTTCAACCACAAAAATAGAGTACAAATTTGTCTTTAGAGAAGCTCACCTAGTCGAGGAAGAGAAGAAGCGGTTGGCAACGAAAGAGAGGATCAAGCGATTCTTTCACGATCCGTGTTAAAGACTATAACTGGAATTGAATAAGCAGCCGCTCCAAAGAGTATGGCAATCAGTACGGTAATTCATGTGCTTATCATGATTATTTTTGTGAAAATCTGCCACCTCAGAGAAACTCCTCTAATGAGGATGAGCAACACAGTCAGGGAGGACAAAAAACAAACGCCGTTACATGCAAGATAAACTTCATAAGCTAAGCCTTTGGATCTTTCAGAACCATTATCAGCCTCCTAGTATAAGGAATTTTTTTTTTGCACAAAAAAAAAAAATCCTTACACAGGGAGACCGATACTGGCTATGATGCATCCAAAGGCTTATGAATTTTATCGTGCATGTAACAGGATTTGTATTTTTTTCCTCGCTAGCAGCATTTCTCTAGGTGGCGATAAACATGATAAACACATGGATTAACATGCGCTTTGGAGCGGCTACTTATTCGATTCCAATTCTGGTCTTTAACACGGATCATGAAAAAGTTATACAAAAACTGGAATCAACCTTCTCATTTGGAGCGGCTGCTTATTCAAATCCCGTTAATTTCCTCTCCCCATGCGCCGGCTCATCCATCTTCTGGAATGCGCTCAGCCTTGCTTCGGTCACTTGCCTTTGTCCTTCGCCTTGCGTCACAGACTCATGCCGGACGTGCGAAGCTTCTCTTTTTCTTTTTTCAGGCTCTGGTGGGCCATAGAAAAGAAGGAAAACTTTGAAAAAAGTCCTATACAAACATGTCTATCCTTTGCATATTAATTATTTAACTTTCATTATTTATAGAATCTTAAATTTTATTTATTTGTTTTTGGACCAATGTTCACCACCTAAATTTTGTAGTTAGTTACCCCACGGTTTTCTTTTTTTGAATAATGTCAGTTGGGTTTATATCTTTAAATATTACACACAAGCAAAATCAATTATTTTCTACAGCAATTAGTCCCGTCATAAACAAAATAAAATGAACAATTCAAGTCGCAATGCCGCTCAACCAAAGTAATCATGCTATTAGGCAAATGAAGTTCATTTTTTATATTTAATGTGCATTGTTTGACAAAGGTTTCTTATATAGTTGAAGTCATTTCCACTTCCATCCAAAACCCTAAAAAACCCTCTTCTTCTTTCCCATGGCATCTCTTCCTCCATATTCTGACCCAAAAACAGTAGTCATGGACTACCCCACTCCTAATCCCCGCCAAGGGGACGTCCGCAAAAATGTAATCTAACCATTCAAGTTTTATATTTATTATGGTCATAAAATGTGATATAACCATTTAATTAAAACAGGAAAATCACAATTAAAAAACAATAAGAGAATCACAATTGATTCACTCAAAGATAGCAATGGAAGGAGTAATTAATGAAGTGCAGTAAAAATATCTAATAAGAAACAGGCAAAGAATTTAACTTTGCCTTGTTAATACCAAGATAGTAATCCTAATGAGCTTAGTCAAAATGAGTTTAATTTCTTTTTTAAAGGATCGACCTTCGAAGACTAAACTAAATCAAATTTGCCACTAAAACCCTAAACCATGTGTACAATAACTAAATGAAACTAAGCTAATTTTAATACTAAAATCTAACTACCTAATCAAGCCCTATTTTTCTAACTGTCTTCTAATTTTCTTTGTTTTATAATTTAATTTAATTTAATTTAATTTATATTTATTTCTAGATATGGGCCACGCGTACAAATTGGGCTCTTATATCAAGCACCCTCAATCACTTTTACCCATTTCCCTAAAATTCAAATTCAGCCCAAATATATTTAAATGAAGTTAAATCCAAACTTTCCAACACTGTTCAGGCCCAAAATTCATTATTGAACCTTATTTAAGCCAATCTTGAAGGACGACTGCTCCAAGAGCCCGCTCTAATTTTATTTTCCAATATAAAACCCATCCTCTTATTATCCCTTTATTATTATTATTATTATTATTATTATTATTATTATTATTATTATTATTATTATTATTATTATTATTAATCTAGATTCCCTTCATCTTCATATCATTAACTAGAAACCTTTAAGACTCATTCTGCAATCTCAGACAATTGAAGTTTTCACAACAATTCACATCAGATTGGAAATTGCACAATTCATCATTGGTCACGGCCAATATATAGAACATGACTATCAACCACCCCCGTGTGTCGCCGGATAATCATCGGATTTGTTAGTTACCATCATCATCTGCTCATCTCGATTTTCCCAACAATATCTCATTCATAGAACTTGAAATGCATAGCTTGTGTATATAGAGACATACCGGTGCAAATGAGATCAACAATTAGCATTTGGACCCTAATTGTTTCCTTGTCAATCCCCACCGTGAAACCGTCCCCACTACAACAAAATCCGGAAATAAAAGAGAAGAATATGTCACTTGCAATTAATAGATAAAGTTTCAAAAAATCATATTTGATGACTCATGAAATGACATACAAAACGACACTAGGCTGTCTTTATATTGAACAAAAAAGAAGCGTCATCTCACCTATATTTCTCTGTGACATCTCATCAGACATGAGCAATATTGACCAAGGATTCTATATCCAACGTTATAGTAATGTTTCGATCTGACACCATCTCATCAACGTGGATTTCAGGCCAAACCATGAACAAAAGCTTCAATATCAGTCAGATTTCTTCGCACGTTGAGCTTTGAATGTCTCTGTAGTCTTAACTTTGCTTTGGCCCATCCCACCATGGCACAAAATCCAACTGCCTGCATTTTTAAACTCAGACAAGTGCAAATCTCAGATTTCGGACTGATGAAGAGCTTATTCCAGCCATATACATAGGATCACTAAAATGAGAACCTGCCTAGCTCGAGATGGGTAGTAGGGAGTGGTGTTTGCACCAGTCACTCAGTGCGTAATCCACTCCGGTGATGTCATGATCAAATGCCTTAAAAGCGAACGGGGCGAATGTCAGTTAAGAGACTGCTCCGGCCACGATGTAATGATCCACATCAAAAAGATTGAATCTTCTTCAAGTGATGTTTCTCTTTCCTCCATTTAAACAGCAGAAAATATTCTCTCATCACCAATCCCGATAGAAACGAAAAGCAATCGTTTGTAGTTCGAAGGGCACCACTTAAACTGCTACCAATGACATTGTTTCTTTCTTTGCACCTACATTAGGGAGACATCAACCGAGCATGAGGATGAAGGACTTGATGAGAGCCCCATTAAAAAGGATAAGTTTCGATTACACTAACTATATGTTTTTCCATGCATTTTTGAGAAATCATGATTTTTGGATAGTTCCAAGGGTCTGTCTAACTTTTTAATTTTTACCAGATATTTTACTGTGCTTTTTCTTTTCATATTCAAAATATGCCAAGGTGTGAAAGCGCATATGTCACCATTTTTTTTTTTTTGAAAATTTTGAATACCTATTAATTTTTCTCAAGAAAGTTAAAACGAAAAAGTAGCATTTCTCAAGTTGAAACAAGCCAGCCCTTCATAGGATTTCAATGGTTCGCTAATGCGATCCGAGGGAGGGCCATAAACGAGAAAGAATCATTACCTTGATTTGACATCATGTAATTGCGACCATCCAAGCAAAGTATCGAATCCAAACACAATTTCCAACTGAGCGTAGAATTTCCGAACATATTCTGCAAGAACCAGGTGGAGTTAACAAAATCTTAGAGACCAAGATGAAGCCTGTGTTCGTTCTCCGTTGCTGGCCCCAGTTGAAAAAACTATTAACAGTGGGAAAGAATTAAAGAAAAACCCCTTGATTTGGAGAACTAAGATCCCGATTTCAACAGTTGGTTTAAGGAAGGAGGTTGGGAGGGATTGGCAAATTTCGACATCAAACAGATCGGTAAGGCTATCACAAGGTTAACATAAAACCAAGCACAAGTTCTCAACCCACGACATCACCCCAAGGTACGGACTTCTTACCAAAAGAGGACCAGACTCAAACCGAACATCAGATTAGCACAACATCTCGGCTGACATTAGCATTTTTTCTTGTTTTAAATCCAAGATGAACCGAGATGACGAGTGTCTGGATCTCACCTGTTCTTTTGCTCGCATCTTCATCTTCTTCGGACACCACAGAGCGAGAGAAAGCGAGAGTCAGCCACAGACAAAGAGAGATATGAGCTCAACGATCTGGCGGTAATTATTGAATGTTTCCTTGCCAACGCCCACCGCAGGCAAACCAAATCCAGAAATAAAAGAAAAAAAATATGTCACTTGCAGTTGACAGATAAAATCTCATAAAATCAATTTTGATGATTCACTAAGCAACCAATGACATACAAAATGATATTGGGCTGTGTTCGTAATGAACGAAAAATAGGCTTCATCTCACCTGTATTTCTCTGTGACTTCTCCTCAAACGTGAGCAATATTTGGCAAGGGTTATGTATACAATGTTATAGTATTGTTTTGATTTGACGCCATCTCATCAACGCAGATTTCAGCCCAAACCGTGCAAACAAAAATTTCAATATCAGTTAGATTTCCGGCGAACATTACCACAACGCCTTTTCTTGTTTTAGATCAAAGATGAACCGAGATGACGAGTGTTTGGATCTCACCTATTCTTTTGCTCACATCTTCATCTTCTTCGGACGCCGTGGAGAGCGAGAGAAAGCGAGAGTCAGCCACGGATACAGATAGAGATGAGCTCTTCGTTGAACTTTGGATAAGATTGGTTTTTTAGTTGAGAGAATCTCGGATAATTGGGTCAAAGGAGAGATTTCGTGGGTTTGACCGTCATGTTGGATCAAATTAAATATCCCCAATTTTAAATAATGTAATTTAAAAAAGAAGAAGAAAAACCTAGTTTCGTTTTGGTTGTTTGCTAAAAAAATATTCTTCAAAGTAAATAAGCTAATTAAAAATTAGCAAATAAATCTAAGTGAAATGTAAGCATGTGTGTTTCAAATTAAAGTTTCCGTTCTTTTGTTGTAGTGTTTAAAATTTAGTGAATATTAAGTGAATCTTATTCAAGGAGTAAATTAAGTTATCCTTCAAATTATTTTGATCTAATTTTGAATTGAAATGAAAAATAATGCATTGATCACATTATTGACCAGAAGTTATATTTCAAAGTATGAGTATTATTCATGTATTAATATAAATTTCCGGTTTTTGACTTCATTACAAACTAAATGGATAAACTAATATATTTTAAAGTTACTTTATTTTTAGAGAAAAATCCCAAATTATACTTTATTTCCCCTCTTCTTTTCCTGCCCGACTTCTCCTTCATGACCCGAAGCATGTCTCTTACCCTGCGGCTCTCCTTCACCGAAGCTGCTCGACCGAACGAAGACATATGAGACAAGCGGACCTCGTCTCAACCCGGCCACACGTTTGCTCCAGCATCGTTTTTGCCAGCTTAGGTTAAGGGCTCGGCCTCTGCCTAGGTTGCCACTCGTTGAACGGCCGCCCTAAATCTCCTTTCACTCCATAAACTCAATGAAACTCGAGCAGTCATGTCCATGAGCTCCAACTTTCCTTTGCTCCGCAAGCTCGATAAAGCTCAAGTTGCACAATTGTGAGTTCAAAGAAACTCCAATTGTCATGATTGCTACTCCAAATCTCCTCCACTCCTCCCAAGCCGAACTCGAAGCCCAAATCGACTCCCGACTTTGACTTCCACGATCGCAACATCATCTTCGGCATTGTCCAGCAGCTCTTCATAACCTAGATTGTCCGTGGCAAGGATGGCCAGCTCAATTTCCAGCCTCACCTACCCGCGTGGCTCATCCACACTCTTGCCAACGCCAATACCATGGAGAATTGGGGGGAAATAAAAATAGTTCAAAACCAGTTGTGGTTTAGGCCAAAACGGCGTCCGTTTTGGCCATTGATTCTCACTAGAGTTGAAATTGACATACGTCCAAGAGAAAATAATAAAAAATTCATATTATTTAAAATAGAAAGATTTGCTTGCACCAATTGTAAGTTTTAAACTAAATTGCACATTTCGAAAGTCTTAAAACTCAATCATATTTTAGGACAAATTTAAAAAATTTTGGTACACTTGTCCTTATATTTTTCAATAACCTTTGACAGCCACTAACCCTTACTGAAACTTAATAGCACATAAAAAAAATTGTAAATTTGAATACAGAATAATATAGCTCTGTAGTTTTCTTTCTATCTCATGCGTATGTGATTGGACATGCCGCACCACACATCAGATCTAAACACCTAATGGATGCAAACATCATCGTCCTTCCCCTTTAAAATAAAAGGAAGTGTGCCCCATGCTTTGTTTTTCAATTCGGAATGAATAATAAAAATTATTAATTCATGTCTATGTTAGTGTTGATTGTGTCACGTAAAATGATTGGCGTTTCATGTTAGCGATTCCATTCCAATGTTGATAAGATTGATTATATTGACAAATTGTCAAACAATTTATAACTCAATTAGTTAAATTAAAAAGTTTAGGATTGATTGGCATAAATGCAATAAGATTAAGATATTTTCATAATTTTTCCAATGTTGAGTCTGTCCTCTCCCCTTTAATGACCTATCGAGAAAAGAGACTCCACGGGAGCCTCCTGCAACTGATCTTTTAAGCGCAAGGTCATCTCATCCAAGCCTAACAACCTCGTTCTGGGTACATGTTCCCCTTCAACCTGCCGACCGGACACGGCCATGAACTCGAATTAAGACGTAATCGAACGTTCAGCAGATGGAAGATGTGTGGAGTGAGGGTGCAGAGTCGATCCCCACCCATAACTTTTCGGCATTTTTGGCCATACCCAAAGCAGAACGAACCGCGAGGCAAAAAGTCAAATAGTTCCCAAGCATCGAACATGATTTAAAGCGACAAATTGCATTCCCATGGAACGAGTTTCCTCGATTTGCCCATGACCTTTTTTCTTGCTATGACCCCATAACTTGTCTTGAATCCAAAGTAGAGTACGTAAGTTTTTAGTTTTTTAAGAAAAGGGAACAAGCACACGCTGTGATTAGTCCAAACAGACCATATGTTATTCAATTTGTTAATCCATGTTATTGTGTATTAATCATTTATTTTGCATGAATTGTGTGTAATTTTACATTTTTCTTGTGGATGCAAGATGTGCAGAAGAGAGGAATATGAAATTTTGGTATATTTCGATGTTGAGCTATAAAGAGGGCATAGATATAAATAGGCTTTATTAGTTGATTATTTGTGATAACATATCATCATTTAAGGATATGCGCCATCAAATGAAGATATATGTAAAATTTTCAAAGATATGAAAAATTAAGATAAATATTCTAATTATCTCTAATGAGGAAAATATCTTATAGAAATATCTCTGACATGGTGTATTAAAAGTTTCAACTTGAGTTTGGAAAAAAAATCCAAAAAATGCTGGAGTGGATTGCTGGCTTGATGTGGTGAAGAGCAAATCGTTTGCATTAACATGACTATTTGTGTGTTAATCATGGCCATTGTGCAAGCTAACGCTATTGATTTGACTCGTCTGAGGGCAACAAGTCTATTGGTGTTTGTTTGTAGATGGAAACATGGTCAATGCGATTGCGTTGTTGTGGAACAAGCTCATTGGGCACTTCCTTAGATAATAGAGCTCTGTAGATTATGCAACAATAGAATAGGGTAAGGATGGTTATTGAAGACGGAGCAATGTTGAGGATTGACATTGAGAGAGAGATATTTATAATTATAAAAAAAGAAGATGATGGAAATACGAGAATTACGCCACACTCAAGTGCACTTAAGGGCTGTCTAGCATTGATACCAAAATAAGAAATACGGGGAAGTGACAAATGTGGTGCTTTTATTTTAATGTGAACAATGCAGTACATAAATAAGCTCTATTACATGAATATTTTAATTATGTCAATTGAATTTTAAATATTTAATGATTTGCTAAAATAATCCATCTAACTAATTTAGACAAAAAAAAAAAAAAAAAAAACTAACACATTCGTTGACTTATATGGACAATATTTTAATTTTCTAAATTTTTTATTAATTTTTTTTTCTTCTTCCTTTCTTTTTACTCATTTATGGGTCAGCGAGGGCTGCCATTGCCCTCACCCAGATTAGGCAAGAAAGAAATAAAAATGAAATAAAGGAAAATAAAAGAATATGGAAAATATTAGGATTTTGTAAAAATTATCCGTATCAGCGTTGGCCATACCAGATAAAACATTAGTGTCCCCATTAATAATTTTCAGCCAAAACTGCCCTAATTAATTACATTGATAAATCATAAGAAGATTTAAAATTCAATTGGCATATTTAAAAGATTTAGGATTTTTTTAGTAATTTTCCCCTGACAAACCTCAATCACTTAAGCTACCACAATAGCCTCCTCCTCCTCTTATGCCATTTCATGATTCAACACGCACGTGCATGCCATGTGCATATAGGTGTTAAGTTAGGGTTTGTAGGTGATGCCTATTTCGTCTTTGGATTATTTTCACGAGTATTGTAATCGGAAGATCCATGAATACTCCTCACATCTCCATGCAGTTATGTTTACTTTGCTGTTTGTCTAAACCCTAAACTCTCCTTTTATGTGATTACTAAATCAAATTCACGAAGATATTGTTAAGCCTATCTTCTCCCTTTAATGACCTATTAAGAAAACAAGATGCACATGGAACCTGCAAGGTGCAATTAGAGGTGAACAAAAAAAAAAAAAAAAAGTTCGGACTAAACTAAATTGACTAGTTTTAGCTGGTTCCTCAAAGCACAGGTTTGATTTCCTGGTTCCATAAATTGGAACTAGTGATTTCTAGTTTGATTCTTGGTTCCATGCGTGGAACTACCTACTTGGATCACTTAGATTGGACCAATTTTCTTTTAACTTCTTAGAAAATTGTAAAAGTAGAAAAGCCCTAATCCTTCTCTCACAACACAAACCAAAGGTGCATAATTAGTGAGCAACCAAGCGACCGAAAAAATCAACTTCAACATAATTAACTGGGAGCATAATCAAGTTAGCAAAAATCATAGAACAATGCAACACCATCGTATAACAATCAGAGTAGAAAATGAGGTACATATAAATGAAAAGAAATGAAAAAAAAAAAAAACTCAAAATTCATCATTTGAAGCTTCATAAACTGACATGAAGTTCTAAACCACTACCGAAGCTCCCATTAAACTATGCGTTGCAATCGAAGATTCATGCCTATAACTACAAGCATGGGGAAGCATGGGGAGAGTCAGGCTGAAGAAGGGAAGAGGGTCGATACGACATTGAAGATAGCATTTCGGTGCATGAAGTGCCACAGGCTGTTCTCCATGCATTAGTATCGCTTCCATGGCAATTTAACGAGAGAATATTGTGGAGTGATAATGCAGAAATGCTAATGGATCTAGCAATTTAAGTCTATGCGAAATCACTGGAGAAATAAGTGAGGAACAATAAAGAACATCAAAGATTAATTTGGTTTGGTCCAAATGTTGTTTCCTACATTCATTCACTAAAGAGCCAACAACAAATAATGTACTAATCAATTAGAGAATTATAAAGTACTACTCTCCTACACCTAAATTATACAAAAAAAACCAGTGTTTAGTCTAACGTAATTGCTCCCTAAAATAGATCCCGAGAATTATCTCATGGCTTGAACACTCATGTCAACACGATGAAAACGTGTAAATTTGAATGTAAACTTTCCGGGCAAAAGTCGGAGTGGATCTCTGGTCGTATTCACGATCAGCACAAGAGTCCCTACTGAGTTTTTTTCGATTCTCTGACTTTTACTGGTTTTATTGAACCCAAGGTCAAAGCAGTTCTAAGAGCCCTTTATGGGCGGCTTCCGAAAGAAAGCCCCCACCGTCCGTCCCTTTCTGTTTCCTTTAGGGCGGCTAAAAACAAGGCAAATAAACCCTTTTTTCTTCTTTATGTGGCCCATCATTAACAGTGGCGTCACTTGTATGGCCTTCAAGAAGAGTCCATTCCTTGGTTGATCAATCTTGGATATTTACATATTTGCCGCCACTCCAAAGAACATAGATCAAAGTAACAAACCCTTATCTTGGTTGAACACTGTCCGTAGGACTCCAATAAGTAATCAGTCGAAAATTAGAATTCTAGTCCACCATAGGGGCTATCAAATCTAGGATGTATGGTTTTCAACCTAGACTAAAAACCATCCACTAAGGATTGGTTTCGAAAAATTGGAATTGGAAAACATTGATTGTCATGTCCCGAACCACGAGCACGCAACAATCCCTTCCCTTGATCGATAGAAAGTGACGTCCCAGGACTCGTCGACGACCATTCGTTTTATCTTTCGTTATGTGTAAACGGAAGATGAACCATCCCCAGTCCAATATCAAGCAATCAATCAAGGATAGAGGGATAAATAGCAATTACAACAGCAACTATTTATTTATACATCTTTAATGGATTAACTAATGGATGATTGTTTTCTGATATACAAGCTCGACAAAAGGGGCCGATCCATCCTCTAAGCCAAACCAAAAAGAAACTAGGCTAGGTTCATCCAGCTATAAAAAATGAACTCTCGAGTTCAACACCATGGTCACTCGAATCCATCGAACTCAGGCTTCGTCAAGTCGATCATTGGTGGAGCGAGGGGAGGATTTTACACTGTGGGTGTGCTATTCTAAGGGCTTGAAAGTGGTTATATGATAACCAATGCGATAAAATCTTAGCGAGTTCTCCCTCTAAGCTTCGGTTAATACGCCAACTCAACTTGGGGTATCTATCTAGAACTACCCCTCACAAACCCAACAACAAACACCCAGCAACTCGCAAGCAAATAACAGACAGGGTCAATCAATATTCGGTTCGCATGCAATCTTATCCGGTATGCTATATTCTGCATGTTAAACCCCATACGATGCAAGCAAGGTATATGGTCGTTAGATGATACAATTTATTAATCACATGTAAGTCGCGTCACAAGTGATCTCACTTGCCATTACCACACCCTGTACGATTGTCAATTCATGCATGTGTGCCATAAATAAGGTAATCATCATGACAATAAGAGCACACGAATAATCATAGTATTGTACATAGCTTTCTCATTTCTCAATATTCACATATGCTCCGATTATTACGACCTCTTCCCCTTAGGACATGACACAACCTTATGGTTGGCGACTCCTGGACAACCTAGTTTCGTCCTCTTTATCTTGAGGCACAGTGATGTCAAGGGCTTACTCCTAAGACGGTATTCCCAAAGGAGCGTAGGACTCATCCACTACCACAATCCTCCAAAGAACCCCTCTCTGTTAGGCTACTGATTGAAGTCAGGTGACCAAATGATCATGGCACAACCCTATAAGGATCGGCAGTCTTTCGGCAACAATGAGTTCCTCTCTTTAATGTGATCATGCAACACATCATCAAGCAATTCATTTATATTTTTGCTCTGTCGTGAATACAACATCACTCATGCTCATGCGATATGCCATTGTAGATAACCCACGCATAATGTCATGTGATATCAATCGACAATTCCAACCAGCATTTGATCACGCATTTCATAATTATTCAAGAATATATTTAATAACCGGCACTTCAATAAATTACAACAATCAAGAACACATAAAATTAAGTCTAAAATTAGCTTCCGCATAAATAATGCCGTGAACAGTAATTATAAATAGTAAATTTTAGAATTCAATTATTAATAAATTAAACTCAGAAATTAAACAAAATGTTAATTAAAACAATTAATCAATCAATTAAGGCAAATCATGCTTAATTAACACATAAACACAATTAATCACAAATTAAGCAAAATTAAGCAAATCTAATCTTAACTATCTATCTAACTACCTATCTTAGGGCTAATATAATTTAATTAAACTTTCTAAACCAACCTTACCACTAATTAACCCAACCCTAAGCAATTTTAGGTACTAATAAGATATTAGGAGCTAAACTCATTAATTAAGTAGGCCAATAACATGAACACGGTGGCGGCGACGAAGGTGACACTCGAGGACCTCTACCACGATGATCCAAGGCAATCTTGGGGTCAAAAAAGTAGTAACAAGCTCAAACTCCCTCTGCAACTTTTGAAATAGCACTACTTGAAGAGGAAAAGGCTGACCGAAACTAAAACGGGCTGGTCGGAGCTACGGCAAGTGGTTGGTCGGTGATTGGCGGCACCTAAGGGTCAAGGGGGAATTGTTGGTGGCTAGGATGGGTGGAGATCAAGTTGGAAAGGAAGGAAAATGGTTGAAAATGCGAAATTGGACAGGGTAGGCATTATAGTAGGTGATCGAGGAGTAAGCATCGGGCGGCGGGTTGGCCGGTGGCTCAGATCGACGATTGGCCGGAGGCTCCAACCGACGATCGGCCATCGTATTTTGTATGGAATTTGTTTCTTGAGCACGGTGGTGGGTGGCAAGGGTGGTGATTCGCACGAGAAAGGCATGAACAACTTAGTTTTTCAAAGGAAGGTTAGATGGAAAAACAGAAGGAATGAAGGAAAACAAAGGGAAAAAGGTGTGTGGTTTTTGGTGGAGCTAAGAGAGAGAGAGAGAGAGTGAAGTGAGGGCTGAAGATAAGCCTTATCAAGGCCATTAATGGCTTGCCCCAACTCCCTGAGCAAATGACATCATCTTCTCTCTCTTCTTTTGTCTTTTCTCCAAAATATTTAGGGGCAAAATGGTCATTTCCACCTTGCACATTTTGTCACACCCCGACCCTTGAGCACGCGACAACCCCTGTTCTCTTGCGGTCATTTGATTTGCGACTCCCCAAGATCCGTCGCCGACCGTTATTTTTATCCTTTGATTAAACGTATGCGGAAGCGAAACACAATCCCCGGTCAAATACAAAAACAGGGATAGCAGGAAAACTCAACAAGAACACATCAAAAGTATCGCTTTATTAACTAACTGATTAACCCTAGGAAGTTTACAAGTACAAGCCCTTACCACGGGCATCTTCCTATCGAGCCAGTGAAACTAGCGAGTCAAGGTTAATCTACTCCCTTCAAAGACGGCCACGAGCCGTAACACGCGTCGATCCTCCATCCTACGGCCCCTGAAAAATGTTAACCACGACGGGTTGAGATAAACTCAGCAAGTTAAAGTCCTAAGCCCCGGTTAGGAACTTCGCTCGCCTCGGGAGTTTAACATACAACCTAATACAACAATCGTGCAATACCACCTCGGAGAAATAACCACAAAAGACAGTTTAATACACGAGGTGCAATCACGGGCGACCCTACCCGGCCTTGGCACACGCGACTGCGTAAACCGTCATTTAATCCATCACGACATTAAGAGGCATGCGAATAATCAGAGCATCTCACATAACTTTCTCATATCTCACACCCACACATGCTCCGATTATTACGACCACTAGGGCCACGGCACAACCTTATGGTTGGCGGTCTACCAGTCAAAGACCAGGCATCGTCCTCCCCCATGAGGCACGGCGACGTCACGGGCTCTCTCCCATCGACGGCATTCCCTATGGAGCATGAGGCCCGCTCACTGCCGCAGCCCCGCAACTGACCACCGTCGTGCAACCGACCGAAGTCGGGACGACCAAAAGGCCACGGCACAACCCCAAGGGTTGGCGGTCCGGCAGCCGCCGGGCTCTCCTCTTAATGTGACCATGCAACACATCATCAAACAATCCATTCTTTTCTTTGCTCGTCGTGAATGCAACATCACGCATGCTCATGCGACATGCCATTTCTGATAACCCACGCAATATGTCATGCGATCTCACTCGACAATTCCAAAATTCCAAATTCCACCAATCATCAATCACGTACATTCCCTAATTCTCGGGAATAACTCAATAAATCAAGCACTTTCACTTCCACTCGGTCTTCGATCATGCGTTTCATCATTATTCACGCATATAATTAATAATCGGCACTTCAATAAATCATAACAACCAAGAACACATCAAAATAAGCCAAAAATTAGCTTCGCATGAACAAAGTGCCGTGAACAAGTAATCGTGAACGGTGATTAGTGAACATGAATCCGTGAACGGTAATTATGAACAAGTAATCATGAACAGTAACTAATCCGAAATTAATAAAATAATATTAAACTTAACCATGGTTACTAAATTTAACCTAACTAGGGTTAATTAACTCAACCATGATTAATAATTAACCATAGTTACTTTAGAAACTAACCCTAGTTACTTTAATTAATTAACCTAGGTTACTTTAACACTAACCATAGTCAATTAACTAACCCTAGTCAGCCTTAATTAACTAGACTAATTAACCAATCAACCTTAATTAAACACAAACACACAAATACACTAATTAACCCCTAAGCAAGATTAACCCCTAAATAAGGATTAGGAAATTAACTTACTTGGATCGGAAATCCGGCGACACCGGCGCGTAGAGGGGGACGAGGGCTACGAGGGGTAAGCTCGGGGACGACGAACGGACGACAAACGGTGGCCGAAACGGGCCAAAACAGCCCTCGGATTACTGTTCACGCGGAATGGAGTTTCTGGGTGAAAATGGCCGAAACGGGTGGCTAACGGCGACCAAGGGTGGCCGGCGGTGTGCGGCTGGCTCCCTGACTTCCGTGGCTACACTTTGGGCGGTGGTGGCGGCTCCGGCAACACCGGCAAGGCTGGATTCCGGCGGAAAAACAGAAAACACAGCAAGAAAAGGAAGAAAAAGGAAGAGAAAAGAGAGAGGAAAGGGGGTGGCGGTCCGGTGATGGTTGGGTGGCTCCTTGACGACGGCAAGGCAGCAAGGACAGCAGCTAATGGTGGCTGGTTCGGGGGAAACACAGCAGCACAGCTGCTGTTTTTGGAGGAAAACCAGAAAAGAACAAAAGAGAAAGAGAGAAAGAAGGAAACTTGGGAGAGTGGGGAGGAAGAAAAAGCAACGTGGGGAAGGGGCTGCTGAAACTTGAGGAGAGAGAGAGAGAGAGAGAGAGAGAGAGAGAGAGAGAGAGCAAGCAAGAAGCCAAGCAAGAGACCAAGTCAAACTTCTCTTCATCAACTTGTCCCAAAATATCCCATTCCTTGACTTTTCTTCTCTTTGTCCTCCAACAATAAATACATCTTCTAGAAAGGGCAATTTGGTAATTCCTCAAAGTATAGTATACCTTACTATACGCGTACACGGGCCAAGAATTTATACGGGCTAGAAGAAAATCGACTCGGGCTCAAATCGAAGGGAAATGGGCTTGAAAAATCTAACGGGCTCAAAGGCTTGAAGTTGGGCTTCCTTGGGCCCACTTGGTTAGCTTGGGCCTACGTGGCCGACTCCCCAAAGGCGCAAGGCCCATTAGGCCTCCAATCGGTCCAATTCCTCTTGGTTCCAATTTTTCGGCCCATTAAACCCTTTTTTCGAAAATTCTCGGCTTACCGAAATTCAGGATGTTACAACTCTTCCTCTTAACAAAATTTCGTCCTCGAAATTTGTAAGACTTTCTGCATCCTTAAACGATGGGGGTATTGATGCCTCATTGCATCCTGTTTTTCCCAAGTCGTTCATTCTGTCTCATAATGCTGTCAAACACTTTCAGTGCTGCCAAAACTTCCAATCATGCCCAAACTGTCTTTGGTTCCAAAAGGCTAAACACCTGTCCACTTTTGCAAAAAGAAAAAAAGTTGCAAAAAGTTGGTTTTCCTTTTTTTTTTTTTTTTTTTTTTTTTTTTTTACACTAAGCGGCTAACCGCCGCTTCGGGATTCGAAACCCCGATCGGACCAAGCGGCTTCATCCCGCGATACCACTCGGCTATAAACGCCGACGGTGCTCAAACTTGCTTTCTTTATCCATTTAAGGCCAAAAATCTTTATTCGCTCCAAATTTCGAAAGGTTCGATATGTCTAGGGCTCAGCTTTCCTTTCTTAACCAATCGAGATGTCCCTATCATAGGCGACACCTTAAGGAAAACATGATTCCCTACTTAAAATTCCAAAGGCCTTAGTCTTTTACTCGCATCAACTTTTTACCGACTTTGCACTGTCCCAAATATCTTCACAACATCCATCAACTGCAAAAACCATCTCTGAACCAGTGATCGTCTTTTCTCTGACCTTGTTCCAATAGACGGAGTTCCACAAACTTGACCATACTTCTGTTATACCACGCGAATAAATTTTATTCCACAAGCATTCTTTTTGCCGATCGTAGTTCAGTTCATTTTCGCCCCTTTCGACATCCTAGAAGCCTGCCAGGAGTCGCTCCTTGCTCAGGCACTCCGGCCCCGGCGTCCACTCCCCGCCCTCGTCGGATCAGTCGTCATGGGCATCTACGAACTGCACCACTTCTAATAAAAGTCCATTTTAAACATGCTTTATCTCATGGAGGTATTATCTGCTTTGACCTGTCCCATACCAAGCCTCACGGTTTTAACCTCGTTCGAGCACTCCAAAGTACAAAACTTCCTCCAGCTCGTCAACCCATGAGCTCGTTTCCACGGGGTTACTTATCGATACTTGAATTCTGATTCACTGAATTTCCATCAAATCGCTGTCCGAATTCCACAAACTATCGATTGTTCTTTCAACATTCCTTTCACGTCCAATTAATAACCAAACCAAAATATCACCTCAATCACTTGAAGAAACCCTTATTAATACCTCGAGAAGAAAATCATCGATAATCCTATTTCACCATTTATCCACCTAACATCAAGGGATAATTAATTCTTAATCCACCGAAAACAAAAATCCATTCCTCAAATCCCTATTTTAATTATCTCCCGAAATAATCCACCTTGGATAAATTCAAATCTTAATCGAATCTAAGACCTCCGAGCAATAAATCATCTTACCATTTAATAAATCATCACTTATGATCCAATACCTACAACTCCTCAAATCATCCAGAATTAAACTTATCTGACTTCCATTAAATCCAATGACCTCAATTGTCGTGACGCGTAAGCAACCAATCTTCTTTGTTGCCTTACCACGCAGTCAAATCCCTTATACGACACCTCACTGTAGATCTCATAATCTCCGATACTAGACTAAATCCTCAAAACTGGTGCAGTAATAAGCTTATACTTAAGCTCTTAAATATTATGGTCGCACTTATTCATCCATTCAAATTCTTATGTCCTTTATTAACCTTCGTATCGGAGGCGTAGCTATCGTAGAGAACCTTTTTAACGAATCGTCTATAATAATCTGTCTGACTTAGAAAACTTTGAACTTCTGTCACTGTCATAAGTCTGGTCAATTCCTGATGCCTTGATCTTAGTGGGTCCATAGAATTTCTTTCGTCCAAAATCACTCGACCCACAAAAGCTATGCGAGTAAATCCAAACTCGCACGTATTATACTTGGCATACTGTTTATGCTCTCGAATCTACAACATCATTCTCAAGTGTTGTTCGTGTCCCTCTAAATTCTTCAAATATTCCAATATATCATCCATGAGCATGATTCCGAATTTCCAAATACGCCTTAATCACTCAATCCATCAAATCCATAAAAACAACTGGCATATTAGTTAATCCAAACAACAGTACGGTAATCTTGTAGTGACCAAATTATACACGATATGTCGTCTTCGATTTATCCTCCTTTTTAATCCTCAACTACAGATAGCCCGTCCTTGGGTCTATCTTGGAACATATCGAAGCTCCTTGAAGTTGGTCAAACAAGTCGTCCATCCTTGGTAATGGATGCATAAGTGCAATAATCCATCATTGATTCTTCAACTAACCAATTAACCTCAATTGTCCAATAACCTTAGGAACCTTCATCCAATAAACGAGTTACTTCCAATGACTAATTTCAAAGGGATCGAGGGTCCTCCTTGATCCCAGTAAACTCGAAACTAACCCCACCTAATGGGTTAAACTGGATTACCTTCCAATAGCAATCCATTGTAACTCGATACTTAATAATTCCTTCCAACAATCACATCGAAATCGTACATTGCCAAAACAATCAAATCGATCAATTCCTCTTGATCGCCAATGACCATCATACAATCTGAACATGCGGTAGGATGTCCTGCTATAACATCGCACGATCCTTTAACTGGGTCAACATGCTAAGAACCACTTCCAACAGTTTCGGTCTTAACCCTCAATGACTTAACGAAGTATTCAGTTATAAACAAATGCGTAGTTCCAAAAACCAATTAACGCATAAGTAGCGTGATCACACTGAAAATTATACCGGTAGTCACAGCTTGCAAATCCTTTGCCTCCTTCCCGATAACCGCATACACTTAACCTTGCGACAAAGGGCGATTGAAGTTGCTCTGCGGAGTATTCTCAGTCAGTTGTCACACTTACGGCTGTTGAGGTTGCTTCTTTGATGGTTAATGAGACACTTTCTCGCAACGTGACCTTGATAGTCGCACTCAAAAACACGTCCTTTCTTAACAGAACACGTTTCCCAAGCCGATAATTAACTCCATAAAATTCAAACCAATCCAAATGCAGCTACTCATTCTGTCACGTCCTTTCAATCAGTCGGGCTCTCTTGTACCATCCATCATAGTCCTTTAGATTCAAGGGCACCAACTAATCCTTAATTTCCAATTTCAAACCATCCCTGACCTTCTGACTCGGTCTACTAGATTCCCAATCATTCTATGTGCATACTTCGAGAACTCTGCAAGCTTAACCTTCTATTGCACAACTGACAATGCTTCTGACGAAATTGCAGGAATTCAATTACCTTCTGCTCTTGTGTGCACTCAGAAATGTATTATCCATTGAACACTTCAATGAAGGCACTCCACTCGAGGATCGTACCTTTGGGAAAAACCATTCCTTGGGTTACTTCCCACTACGTGCTAACGTCACCTTGCAATTAGTACTCTGCCAAGGCTATCTTATCTTCCTTCGAGCATTCCAACAATGCGAACACCTACTCCAATCCTTTCATCCAGAAGGTTGCGACCTCAAGGTTACTCATCCTAACGGACTTGGACAACTCAAACTCCAAAGAACGGTTCAACCAACTTAAGCATCGCCCGATCATTAATCCCCTTTCCAAACAATGGAACTTAAAAGTCAAGACAGCAGCAACAACGGCGGCAGCAGCAACAACAACTCGAATCTAAGCTCACTGCATTATCTCAATACTTTCCTCAAGGACTCTCGAATCAGGATCGTTCGTCTAATATAATTATCACAGGAACCTTATTTCCAATCCCACAAGGAATTAGAAATCAAGAACGACCCGCTTATAGCCAGAGAATCAAATAAACAAACACAAGCACGAGGTGTTTTCCTAACTAACTATCCCAAAACCCATCGCACCTTATCACTCCATGTATTGACCAGGCTCTGATACCAAAATCGACGGGGTTGTCACACCCCGACCCTTGAGCACGCGGCAACCCCTGTTCTCTTGCGGTCATTTGATTTGCGACTCCCCAAGATCCGTCGCCGACCGTTATTTTTATCCTTTGATTAAACGCATGCGGAAGCGAAACACAATCCCCGGTCAAATACAAAAACAGGGATAGCAGGAAAACTCAACAAGAACACATCAAAAGTATCGCTTTATTAACTAAGCGATTAACCCTAGGAAGTTTACAAGTACAAGCCCTTACCACGGGCATCTTCCTATCGAGCCGGTGAAACTAGCGAGTCAAGGTTAATCTACTCCCTTCAAAGACGGCCACGAGCCGTAACACGCGTCGATCCTCCATCCTACGGCCCTGAAAAATGTTAACCACGACGGGTTGAGATAAACTCAGCAAGTTAAAGTCCTAAGCCCCGGTTAGGAACTTCGCTCGCCTCGGGAGTTTAACATACAACCTAATACAACAATCGTGCAATACCACCTCGGAGAAATAACCACAAAAGACAGTTTAATACACGGGTGCAATCACGGGCGACCCTACCCGGCCTTGGCACACGCGACCTGCGTAAACCTGTCATTTAATCCATCACGACATTAAGAGGCATGCGAATAATCGAGCATCTCACATAACTTTCTCATATCTCACACCCACACATGCTCCGATTATTACGACCACTAGGGCCACGGCACAACCTTATGGTTGGCGGTCTACCGACCAAAGACCAGGCATCGTCCTCCCCCATGAGGCACGGCGACGTCACGGGCTCTCTCCCATCGACGGCATTCCCTATGGAGCATGAGGCCCGCTCTTGCCGCAGCCCCGCCCGACCCCTTTGTCGGGCAACCGACCGAAGTCGGGACGACCAAAAGGCCACGGCACAACCCCAAGGGTTGGCGGTCTACCGGCGGCCGCGGGCTCTCCTCTTAATGTGACCATGCAACACATCATCAAACAATCCATTCTTTTCTTTGCTCGTCGTGAATGCAACATCACGCATGCTCATGCGACATGCCATTTCTGATAACCCACGCAATATGTCATGCGATCTCACTCGACAATTCCAAAATTCCAAATTCCACCAATCATCAATCACGTACATTCCCTAATTCTCGGGAATAACTCAATAAATCAAGCACTTTCACTTCCACTCGGTCTTCGATCATGCGTTTCATCATTATTCACGCATATAATTAATAATCGGCACTTCAATAAATCATAACAACCAAGAACACATCAAAATAAGCCAAAAATTAGCTTCGCATGAACAAGTGCCGTGAACGATGTCGTGAACAGTGATTAGTGAACGATGAATCCGTGAACAGTAATTATGAACAGTAATCATGAACAGTAACTAATCCGAAATTAATAAAATAATATTAAACTTAACCATGGTTACTAAATTTAACCTAACTAGGGTTAATTAACTCAACCATGATTAATAATTAACCATAGTTACTTTAGAAACTAACCCTAGTTACTTTAATTAATTAACCTAGGTTACTTTAACACTAACCATAGTCAATTAACTAACCCTAGTCAGCCTTAATTAACTAGACTAATTAACCAATCAACCTTAATTAAACACAAACACACAAATACACTAATTAACCCCTAAGCAAGATTAACCCCTAAATAAGGATTAGGAAATTAACTTACTTGGATCGGAAATCCGGCGACACCGGCGCGTAGAGGGGGACGAGGGCTACGAGGGGTAAGCTCGGGGACGACGAACGGACGACAAACGGTGGCCGAAACGGGCCAAAACAGCCCTCGGATTACTGTTCACGCGGAATGGAGTTTCTGGGTGAAAATGGCCGAAACGGGTGGCTAACGGCGACCAAGGGTGGCCGGCGGTGTGCGGCTGGCTCCCTGACTTCCGTGGCTACACTTTGGGCGGTGGTGGCGGCTCCGGCAACACCGGCAAGGCTGGATTCCGGCGGAAAAACAGAAAACACAGCAAGAAAAGGAAGAAAAAGGAAGAGAAAAGAGAGAGGAAAGGGGGTGGCGGTCCGGTGATGGTTGGGTGGCTCCTTGACGACGGCAAGGCAGCAAGGACAGCAGCTAATGGTGGCTGGTTCGGGGGAAACACAGCAGCACAGCTGCTGTTTTTGGAGGAAAACCAGAAAAGAACAAAAGAGAAAGAGAGAAAGAAGGAAACTTGGGAGAGTGGGGAGGAAGAAAAAGCAACGTGGGGAAGGGGCTGCTGAAACTTGAGGAGAGAGAGAGAGAGAGAGAGAGAGAGAGAGAGAGCAAGCAAGAAGCCAAGCAAGAGACCAAGTCAAACTTCTCTTCATCAACTTGTCCCAAAATATCCCATTCCTTGACTTTTCTTCTCTTTGTCCTCCAACAATAAATACATCTTCTAGAAAGGGCAATTTGGTAATTCCTCAAAGTATAGTATACCTTACTATACGCGTACACGGGCCAAGAATTTATACGGGCTAGAAGAAAATCGACTCGGGCTCAAATCGAAGGGAAATGGGCTTGAAAAATCTAACGGGCTCAAAGGCTTGAAGTTGGGCTTCCTTGGGCCCACTTGGTTAGCTTGGGCCTACGTGGCCGACTCCCCAAAGGCGCAAGGCCCATTAGGCCTCCAATCGGTCCAATTCCTCTTGGTTCCAATTTTTCGGCCCATTAAACCCTTTTTTTCGAAAATTCTCGGCTTACCGAAATTCAGGATGTTACACATTTCCCAAACTACCCTTGGGTTAAAAATGAAGGGTGGGCCTAAGAAACATGCTAGAAAATGAATAGGAATGGGTTTGGAAATTTTTGGGCTCGAAACGGCTCAAGGTTAAACAATGGGCTTAGAAAGTCAAATGATCGGTTTGGTCCAACGGGCTCACTTGCTTATCTCAAGTCTACCATGGTGGCCGTCCCACCTTGGGCATGAGGCCCACATTGATCTTGCCTGGCCCACATCCTCATAAGCTGTTTCCTCGGTTTGAAAATCCCTTTTCCAAAAACTCGACTAAACTGGCATGTCAACTGTCGACAAAGCATCATCCAAAAGTTTGTCCCTAACGTTCCCAAAAATTTGAAGTCCAATATTAGATTCCCATGCCTTGTCAATTTCGCTTGAATGCCATTTTGGTACAATTCAAATTGATAGATGGTTTCGAGGATTCACGCGTAACCAACTCGTGCCAAATCATATTTAGGACTTCTCGACACATGAATGCCCTTGACTATATGAAATTGTGAATGATAGATTCTTATTTCAAGTACATGATTACCGAGAATTGACATAGGGTCACTTGCGAGTTTGATAACAATAAATGAAATCACCCGTCGTCCTATTATGTTATGTTCGTGAATTGACTTTTATTCGTCCGTTGGAATCGGCTTGCATATTTACAGGATCGTCCTTACGCAAGTCTCATGATCGAGTCATTTTCCCAGGTCAAGTTTTCTAGTTGTACGAGTTATGTCCTCATTAGCATGTCTTCTCAAGGTTAGTATCTCAAGAGTAATCAGTTTTAAGTGAGATCAACCAATGATGCATTGACAAAATTCATGTTCATTCATCCCTCAAAGGGCTCGAATTTCAGGACGTCACATTGATCTGCCCATTGATTCCATAAATTCACTGTGAACTAGACTGCCATTTCAATTTGGTTCTTAAGTGGACGTATGAAACTGGTCAAAATGTTCCAGTAAATTGAAATTGGGAATCGGACTAGTCCCATGAGAACTCACAATTCTGGATTGCTCCAGTTTTGTTTCGAGTGATTTTTGTTCTTTTGCATACCTCGAATCTATCTTGTACAAATTCAGGTTGGGTCTAGTATATAAATTGAAATTCAAGACATAATTTAACAAACACAATGACAAAAAAAATGCCATCGATGTGGTTTGACTTTAGGGATGCCCGAACTGTACCCTTAAAGGGAATCACACCACCTGGAAAATCGATGACCAAGGCCAAGGCCATCTTATCCGGGATCTCGTTTTAGGATCAAGTTCCCCCTCAACCCGCTGACCGGATTCGGCGATGAACTCGATTGCAGACGTAATCGAACGTCAGCAGATGGAAGATGGCGTGAAGTGCGCGTGCAGAGTCGGTGCACGTCTCTACTTTTCAGTTTTCGCCATACCCGTCGACGCATAAAGCTTAGGCAAACCAAAACAGAATAGACAACGAGGCAAAAGGTCAAATGGTTCCCAAGCATCGAACATGATTAAGAGAGCGACGAATTGCATTCCCATTGAACCGATTTCCTCGATTTGACCATGACCTTGTTACATGCTAGGGCCCCATTACTGGTCTTATATCCAAAATAGGGTACGCAGATTTTTTGATTTTTACAAAAAGGGAACGAGCACACTATATGGTTATTTTGAGAATTGTTGAAACCGACCATATAGGGTTCAATTCGTTAGCCCATGTTATTATGTTTTAGTCATTTCTATTTACGTTAATTGCCCGTAATTTTACAATTTCTTCTTTTATAGATGTAAGATATGTGGAAGAGAAGTGCATTTTCCGTATATTTCAACATTGAACAATAAAGAGTATATAAATATAAATATGCTATATTAGTTGATTATCTGAGATAACAAATTAATTAAGGATATGCACTATTAGCACAATTTTGAGAAATACGGAAAATTAAGAGAATATTCTAATTATCTCTAAATAGGAAAATATCTTAAAGAGAAATATATCTAACATGGTGTATAGAAAATTTCACCATGAGTTTGGATAAGAGATCCAAAAAAATGCTTGAGTGGATTGCTGAAGCGACTTGATGAGGTGAATAGTGAATCGGTTATCTTAACATGGATGCTTTTGTGTTGTTGTGGCTACTATGCAAGCTATATGTTGATTTGGCTCGTCTAACGGTAGCAAGTCTATTGGTTTTTGTCTGTAAATAGCAACATGGTTAGTGTGACTGGTGTTGTTGTGAAACAAACTTGATTGGCAATTCCTCGGATGATAGGACTTCATAAATTACGCGACAAGAAAACAGAGTAACATTGACTGTCGAAGACTGAGCAACATTAAGGATTGATGTTGAGAGAGGGATATTAATAGTTATTGAAAAAGAAGATGATAGGAAATATGAGAATTGCACCATACCCAACCACACCTTAAATTTTAAATGATTATCTAAAGTAATATATCAGTTAAGGATATGCGTAATTGAAGGGAGATATTTGCCTAAATTCTGAGAAATAAGGAGAACCAGAGAAATGATCTCTAAGATTAATAATATTACTCCTTTCTCAAAGTGAAAAGCAAACTCTATCTTCAATATCCACATTGTTAAATTTGCACTTTGATTTAGAGCACACACATACAAATTGGTCAACCTCAAACCTCAACCATCAATCGTGCCAAGGTACTCACTCCTCATGATACTTATTCAATTATTATCTCCACAAAAACACGTGCTAATTTACATTTTAGATAGATATTTCCCATTTGCATTTTAAAACACTATATAAAAAAAAAAGATAGATATATTCGCCATTTCTCTATGAAATCTTTGTTCGTTTTCTCTTTTGTTGGTGCCACGTTTCACATTTTTTTTATTCCCCCATGACCAAAATTGTCCTTTTTTAATTCATATGCGATTGGATTTATACGGCACCTTGTTAAGATATGAGAATCTTGCTGATATATATTGTTGTCTATGCGTACGGAAGCCTCGGTATAATATAGTCATTGCCACAATAATAATAGACAAAGAAACGTGCCCATCACTTGAATATATATAAAAGTTCGTAGTTAGATAAGGCAAAAGGCACATATTTCCACATGGACTGTCGGTTAAATAAATGGGAATTCAAACATTGAAAACGTGTCTAGAATATGACCACCGATGCGAGGCACCTTCTCAGCAACTGCAACATGGGAGCTAATAATATAAAAAAGTTCAATAAAGAATTGAATATCATGATTGTTCAAGCTCGCTCAACCTATATATGTATCGCCCTTTTGGTCATCCTCTCAAGTATTCCACTCTAGCCTTTCAACCATCAACGATACAAAGCATACACATGTCAATAGCCGCCTGATCGCCATTAGAAAATGCTTCCAGAAATCATGAGTCCCTTTGAGACCCATCAATTCGATCTTTTGAAATTTATTTGTGATCATCTTCTTCATGATGATGATGATGTTGTTGAGAATGCCACAGTATTTGCGCCGAGGAGTTCGAGCTTCAGCGATCTTTTGCTCACAGAGAGTTGGAGCGAACTTCCTCTGAAAGTGGACGACTCGGAGGACATGTTGGTGTACAGCACTATGTGCGACGCGCTCGGGTGGATGGTGCCTTCGTCTTCGAATCAAGAACTTGATTTCGAAGCGACGACAGTTGATTATGATGGCATTGGTCGGGTGATGCAGAAGAGACCGGAGGAGCGTGAGATGCAACCGCTGGTGAAGAAGACGCATTACAGAGGAGTGAGGAGGCGGCCATGGGGTAAATACGCAGCGGAGATAAGAGATCCCAAGAAGAACGGCACGAGGGTTTGGCTTGGGACTTACGAGACGCCTGAGGACGCGGCGTTGGCCTATGACAGGGCCGCTTTCAAGATGAGAGGGTCCAAGGCCAAGCTCAACTTCCCTCACCTCATCGGCTCCTCCGAGTACGAGCCTGTCAGGGTCAGCCCCAAGCGTCGGTCTCCCGAGCCTAGCTCGCCGTCCAGTGATGACGGGTCGAACAGGATGAAGAGGAGAAAGGGGAAGGCCGATTCAGATGCTGAGGTGGAGTTTGAAACTCCGATCCCTTTTCCCATTCTGGATATAGGCTTGTTAGGTGTGGACAAACAATTTTTATTTTGATTGTACACACTATCATGACATTTCAATCAGGCAATTTTTTGTTGTGCGAAGATTGTAATTTGGCTTTTCCTATTCCCATTTCCTTGAGAGTTTTGTCAGAAAAACCAAAACAGTTTCCCATTATAGATCTCCCAATATAAACGTGAGTAGCAAAGTCAAAGAATTTTTAGTGTAATTACCCTTATCCTCCGAGAAACAGCAGGCTTTGAATTAAACATAAAGAGAAATGTATATAGTTAGTCTTGAGATAGAGTTCCCAGCTTTGTCGAGGTTGAAAAGAAACATAGCATCAGGAGGAGGTTCAAACGAAATCCAAAACGGTTCTTTCAGCATACTTCCTCTCCGAGCAAAGCTTTATCCACACATCGGTTTCCTTCCCTGTAAGCATACCTGATTTTAACCATCTTGAAAGCTTCCCGGAGAGTCCTACACTCATTCAAATGAGAAGCGAAAACAAGATTATTTGACCAATTTGATGGGAATGTCGATACAGTTACCGGCGCATCCTCTGCCTCCAGATGAGTGATGTGAAGTTCCTCAGCAAGTTTCAGACCATCTCCAACAGCCCAAAGTTCGGCCACATAACTAGGGTTATGGTCAACGTAGTGAGTGAAACCAGAAATCCACTTGCCATTTGCATTACCGATTAAACCTCCCCGTCCCTCAATGCCGGGGTTACCAATCGCTGAGCCATCAAAATTGAACTCGAACCAGTTTGAGGCCGGGCAAGTCCATTGCAAGAAGAGCTTACATTTCTGTAGAAACAGCATGGTGTTGCATCAGCTCTCACTAGACAAAGTTCCTTCGAGTCATGAAACTTGGCTTTGGCATCAAAGACATTGCCATTGCGTCACGGCTGAAGTTACCCGAGAGCAAAGGGGAAAATGGGCCATCTCAGACTGTCTAGGTATCGGTCCAGAATAAAGAAATCTTACCATCTTTAGCAACCTTCGTAGCTCCCCCTAAGAAGACCTCGTCAGCACCAAGGAAGGTGACAGCAATTAGAAATAGTACTTAAGAATTTCGGCAATTACTTGGGGCCAATCTGTTTTGGGATTATTAGGCAAGACTGGAAATATATTCCAAGGGAGTAATTCTTGGAAGGAAATATTTTAGTTGAACTTTTTCAATGAGGTAAAACTAATATTTCGATTCTTGATACTAACAAAACAAAATAGATATTATTATAGAGCACAATTTGAGAATCTCACTCTAAACCCAGTGGTTGGACTCAAGGCACAAGGCATTGAGCCCATAAGCCAAGGGTCAAATTCAAGCACTAAGACCCCAGAACTTGGAAGATGAAAACCCAAGATTTACAAGGGCTAGACTTGACTCCCAAGACCATACAAGGGATTTATGTGTACCTAAGAATTTCCTCAAACTCGAGAAATTTAATTACGGTCGAATTCCAACCCTAGTGCCCACAAACTGGGACCTTGAGGCTAGGACCTAGACTTGAGTGCTTAGTCGAACCTAAGACCTTGATGCCAAACTTAGAACTTGGGTACTTGACCTACAATAATAACTCCATTCCCAAGTTAATCATTCTTCTTATGCCTAGCTACATTATTGTTGATCATAAAAAAAAGTTTCCATCCATTTTTTTAATTTTGAGCAATGTCAAACAGTAAAAATTGGAGATTTCTTTTTTCTATAACTGATTTTTCGCGAAATGAAAAAAGAAAAAAGAAAACGACCATTCAAATATCATCTCTTGTCCTTTGTAATTTTTCCATCATCTGCTCTTCTTGTTTTCTTGTTTTCATTTTCGTTTTTCTGCCACATTATGTACGTTACCATGCCACCAAAATTTTCTTTCTTCTCAAGTATCATTCATTGGATCCATTAAGCACCTTCAGGTCTGAGGACCATCATCGTACTTCCCCAATAAAAATACGACGAGCGTGCCCCATGCTTTGTGGATAAGATCAAGAAATACATCCCTTCGTGTCTCTTCATGAATAAAGAACCCCAATTCAGCATTTGAAACATGTTCTGAGAAGCTCGTCGGCCATCACCAGATGTACCTTTTTGGAAGCTCCAAATTGTCTTGGAAGTTGGAGCTAATTATTGGTTAATAAACTATTGAAATGATGATCCCCACATCTCAAGAGTCCTCAGCTGTTCAGTCTTGCTTCAGAAACCAAATCATCCCTTCGATCTTCCACGATCAGTGATCCTCAAGCCTACAAATTGTAGCCAGAAACATAAATGCTTCAAGAAATTTCGGCCCCTTTTAAGACCCATCAATGCGATGCTTTGAGATCCATTTGGGGGCGTCTTCTTGAAGATGATGTTAATGATGGCGTCAAGCAGCACTTTATGCACCAGCTCCTGCAAACATGTACTCGAGGAGTTCCGAGCTTCAGCAATCTTTTAATGACGGAGGCTTGGCACGAACCACCCCTCGAAGTCGACGACTTTGGGGGCATGTTGGGGTACAGCACTTTGCGTGATGCGCTCCATTCTGGGTGGACGTTGCCTTTGTCTTCAAATCAAGAACTGGACTTCAAAGTGACGGCCATGAATTACAATAGCATTGGTCTGGCTTTGGATTAAGAACTTGATTTCGAAGTGACAACCATCGATTATGACAGCATTGGTACGGTGATGGAGGAGAAACCAGAGATGGTGGAGCATGAGGTACAAGGACTGGTCGAGAAGACACATCATAGAGGAGTGAGGAGGCGGCCGGGGGGAAAATACGCAGCAGAGATAAGGGACCCCAAGAAGAAAGGGACAAGGATTTGGCTCGGTACTTATGAGACACCTCTGGACGCAGCATTGGCCTACAACCAGGCAGCTTTTAAGATGAGGGGGTCCAACGCCAAGCTCAACTTCCCTCACCACATCGGCTCCTCCAACCATGAGCCCATTAGGGTCAGCCTCGCCGTCCAACGATGACAGGTTGGCCAGGATGAAGAGGAGATAGAGGGAGGCCGATTCAAATGCTGAGGTGGAGTTTGGAACTCCAGTCCCTTTTCCCATTTTGGATATGGGCTTGTTAGGTGTGGACGAACAATTTTCATTTTGATTGTACACACTGTCAAGACGTTGTCTTTCTTCGATGAAAAGTCAATCGGGCAAATTTTATGATGTGCAAAGACTTGTCAATTTAATTTTCCCTATTCTTGTTTCCTTAAGGGTTTTGTCAGAAAGATCTACCAATAAAAAAGAGAGTAAAAAGAATTCTTAGTGTAGTTACCCTTATTTTCCAAGAAATGTCAGGCTTTGAATTAAACATGAAGAGAACTTTATAGAGTCTAAAGTCTTGTGATAGGGTTCCCAGCTTTGTTGAGGTTCAAACGAAATCCAAAACGGTCTTTTCAGCATCCTTTCTTTCTGAGTAAGCTTTATCCACACATCGGTTTCTTCCCTGTAAGCATGCCTAATATCAACCCTCTTGAAAGCTTCCAGGATAGTCCCATGATCATTCAAAAGAGAAGTGAAACAAATTTGATGGGAGATTCAACATAGTCATCAGAGCATTCACATCTTGTTTCACCGGTTTTGGTTCCCTCAATGAAAGATCTTTCATTGAATGGTGCATTTCGACTTTATTATTTTAAGAGGACTCAGGTTTTGTGCTAATATTGGACAGAAAATGTTAAATACTATAATATATATTTATTTATTTGAATGCACTAAACTTACTCAGTACAACCTTGTTACTAACGAAAATAAGTATCAAAATTTAGTTGATGACTTAATTCAAACACACCTTAACATGCTAATGAAAACCAATTAAGACTAGAAGGATGCCACAATGTCAACCTAATCGACGTCACCGGAGGGTATTTAAAACTCCATAAAGATACTTCTTCCAAGTAGATAATAGGATATAACGTTGGAATCTAATCAACAATGCCGGACAAAGGAGATAACTCTAGAAAGGCACCATTTTGGGAAGAATATGGGGACCCGACACATGAATCTAATCGACAATGTTGGACAAAGGGAATAACACTAAAAAGGAATTGCTTCGAGTAGAATATGAGGACACAATGCTAGAATCTAATTGACGATGTTGGACTAAGGGAACAACATTGGGGAGGAATTGCCTCGAAAAGGATATAAGGACACAATGCTGGAAACCAAGTGTCGATGTTGAACTATTAAAAGACCACCTAGGAACTCTACACCTATATGGATATGGGAGCAACGGCGAAATTTAATCGACAATGTTTCGGGATGAAAATGAGGGCACAAAGTTGGAATTTAATCGATGGCATTGGACATGCTAGGATAACACTAGAATCTAATCAACAGCGCCACCTAAGATATGACACTTGTTAGTAAAGCTATAACTAAGTTAAACTAGGCTAGGATAACTAGAAATAAGGCAGAGTTTTGTTGTGTTGTTTGGTGGAATTTTTCACTATAAGACTAGAGGTATTTATAAGGATACCCCATAACTGTTGAGTAGTTATCAATTTGAATTGCCGCCTTTGGTTGTCAACTCGTTTCCTATTCTTCAACCGATTCATTTTCTAACTATCTTCGATCACGCTTTCATCCACTTCCTTAGCTAAGCCTTCGATCATCCATTGCCTTCCTTTCACGCACTTCACTTTCGAAATATACCACCAATACTTGCATCATGACATTTGGACATGTGGCTCCCTCATTGTTGATCACCTAGCTTCTTTTTTGTCAATAGCCAATAATATGCCAACATCCATAAGGCTTATGCATAATTTTTCTTGGCCCTGAAGTGACTTTACCCATATGGCCGGCATGTGATGACATGGTAAACTTTGAGTGTTAACATTGCCCCCTTTTAAAAGATATAAATTGGAGATTTATTTCTTTTAAAGGAAAGACCTCGTTTCAAGTGATCTGCGAGGGACAATAATCATGCTTTTCTGTCTTCTGACATCTCTAGATGATACAGAATAGCAGTCCCCTCTTATGTTTTAACAAGTTGTTTCAACTTCCAGCAGATATTACAATGTTAAATTGGAGTCTTTTACTTCAAGCATATATTTGCAGTCTCTTTCTCCATATCCTTTTGTCTTCTTCTTTAAATCCTAAAACCTTTGCATTCTATTTTTAAGCTTCTTCTATGACGACCGACACTCCCAGATTCCTTCCCAAATCTTTCATCTCACACTTTGATGACCTTTGAGATAATGAAGAAGCCAAGCACTGCCATTTCCAATTATTGAGCAACATAGAAGATAACCTCAAACGGCTGCTTCTTGGCCCTATCTTCTTCATCATGATCATGTTCCATCACCTCTCAAGCTCTGGTTTCCTATCTAGAGGAATGAGAGACTCCTTATTCAACATTCTTCCATCAAGAATATTTGGACATCTACCCCCTTCAAATTTCGGAATTTTCCTTCATTTGATCAAAAATTTCACTCTTGGTACTTGTAGCTAAAGGGTAATTTGGAGAATAAATTATCAAGGTAGGACATAGACATAGAAATGGCATTGGAGATTAGCATGCTATCTTATGACTTGGATAGGGGACTACAAGGTTCCATTATCTTTTCCTAGTCTCCATCGATTAACTGTTTCTTCTTTTCATGGGAGCCCAAGTCCATAACTCTTTAGATGTTTTTACTGTATTTGGGTTTATACCACATGGAATCCCTATAAAAAAAATTGAAGGCTTTTGATGAGCATTATATTTCCGATGACGTTCTTGCTTATGGAAATTTCCCTGATTGATTTTGCAAAACTTCTGGTCCTATTGACCTAATCGAACATGTTAGCTTTCTATTATACTAACTATCAAAATATGTGTCGCGACCTCACCTCGGGTGCACCACCTAGGGTTTGGCTAATGGATTACTAAGCCTAAACTTAGTTCGGGCTCTCCCAAGCCCATACCAATTCGCGACTTAGGGTTTAAGTTTTTTTTTTAACATGCCAATGATTTTTACTTAGGAGTCGCCACTAATCTATTTTTTGGTGGGTCGATTAGAAACCCAAGTAAAGTAGCGGGAGAGTTACTTTACTCCTACGAACCAGAAACTATGGGATCGGGGACTTGATTACGTTAGATTTCTCTAATGCCCTTTCGGTACCTTTTCTCTTTTATTTAAAAAAAAATGATTTGCAGGCAATTTAGATTGATTTTAATTTAATCCCTCACATGCAATGTGATCATGCGAGTGCGCAATCATTATTTAACACTCAATAAAGCAAAGTAATAAATAAATTGCAAGCATAAAGAAGAAATACTTACCTCGAAGCAACGAAAGCATCTACAATATTAGTTAGAAAATCACATCAACCTAAAAGTGATTTCTAATTAATACGCAATCACTCGAATTTTGGATTTTCTCTTATTTAATGAGGTCTAAGACTAACGTGCAATGCATGTAATGACGTACGAAAGTGTCTAAATTTATTAGCATGCAATGTGCAACTTAATATGCAAACTATATGTCACGCAACATTAATTATTTAACTTAATCTAACGTTAGAAAATATTCAATGCAACTATCCTAGTATGTCACGCATTCAAATGGCCCTAAACATGTGATGACCAAATGACACACGGAAGATGACCTAATTCTACGTGATATGAGCATGGCAATTTTTATGTTTTTTTCTTTTTTATGATTAAAATTCGAAATAAAAAAGACCTATATGTAAACATGAAACTATCCTAAAATATTCTAATAAGAAGGACATCTAACTCCACTATATATTTTTTTTTGGGTTTTTTAATAAGCCAAATCAATTCGAGCAAAGACATATTAACACATAAAGCAACTGAATCATATAAAGCATACAATTTTTCGCCACCCAAGATAGAAAATCAAAATAATCAAAAACCGATCCGACGTCTCGCGGCTCAATATTTTTGATTATTGAAATTTTTATCACGACACGACGACCTCACTAAATCGGAATATGCCAAATATCTCAAAGGAAATCATGTTAGCAATAAATGCATTGCTAATTAGGCAACTTTATATTTAGATAAGCAAACGGATTAGGAAATTACCTTGATGGTCTTTCTCTGGTTCTCACAAACGATTCGAGGCAGTTTTCAATTACTAATGGCAGCACCTAACCCTGTTCCACAGCCGCTGCGAAAAAAATTCTCCAAGTTGCCAAGAGGGGCGGCCAGCGTGGGACGTTCACCAATGAACTAGGCCAACGGAAAGCTTCAAAAGCACTCGTGGAATGTCAAGAGCACGCAAGAAAAAAAGGACCGCACGGCAACAGCTGCAAGCATGGAGTTTGACCAGCGAACGGCAAAGTAGCAGAATCCGTAAGTCTTGAAACGTCGTGGACGACAAGCAGGTCTCGATGGAGTCTTTCTTTTCTCCGTGGATGTGTCTCCTATTTTGTCTCTTCCAGCTTGGACCACTCAAGGAAAAAATCTACCGCTTGACCGTGGCTATTGTTGAATAGATTTTGTTGCTTTGGCGGTGGGTCTTCAGAGGCCAAATCTCTCGAACGGTGGAGGTGCGAGCGGCGATGATAGGTGGTTGCAAGCACACAAGTTCGCCCCCCTCGAAGAACAGCCTTTTTCCTCACTCCCTCTTGCTTTTCTCTCGCTGTGCCCTCTTCTCTCTCGTGTCTTGTATTTTTTTTGTGTCCCCCCCTCCTCCTTGAGTTGTGGGTCCTTTTATAGGCATAAGGGTCTGAGCCATCAAGGAAAGAAAGCAGATTTTATTTTCTCTTGGGATTCTTTAAAATATATTCCACTTTCCTTGTGTGTTGCACGTCCATGTGCCCTTATTGAAGGATGTGCACATCTTTCCTTCTTTGAAGAAGGAAACATGTTGCTCAATATATGCTCTTTACGTGCAACAAATCTTTTCTTGCTCTCTTTCATTACCTTTGTGCGCATGTTCGCATCGAATCATAAAATATGAATATTCTTCGCCAATTTTATTTCCTTAGACCAAATATCAGCCCCAAATTGACCCAACATTGCCAAAAATTCAAGATCCTAACAGAGTTGTTCGAATTCTGAATCTTGTAAAGATGAGCTCACAATTTATCCTTGATGATATGTGAATATATTACCCAAATATATGAAAAATCCACCGCCGCGTCATCGAATATTTCGAAATATATCAATCTTCTCACTTGTCGATCTCGAATGGGCTTGGCCAAATTTTCACTTATTGTGGGCTTAGTCAGACTCATTAAGTTAAAACTTAGAACCATCAATTGAAGTCCATCCGTTATTAGCCCAATGCAAATGCAATAAATGCTTCTAAAACTATATGCTATGCAATTTAATCCTAATATTTTTTGTTTAGGGGTTAAAATTAATCCCTAAATTTTTGTGCATTAAATTACGAATGATCAATCAAAATTTATGTGTCAACAATATGTATTCCTTTGGACAGTCGTCAAGGTTTCAAAGGATTATTTTATTTTGGCCTCAAACCTTGCAAGGGGAATATGATTCTTTCTTGGCCCGGGAGCATGATTCTTTCTTGGTCCACTTGTCTTGGCTGCATTATACAGGAATATTACCCATGCCATTTTTATTTTCTTTTTTTGAGATTAGCCAGCTTAATGGCATGTTATAAACCAGTAGTAACATTCTAGTAGGACCACAAGTTCTCTTTTGCTTGAGATGGGCACACCTGAGGATTAGTTTCAAATTGTTGAGATACAACGGTATATATCAAATGCTAGACTCAAACATGTTCTATTTCATAAATCGACTCGAAGAAATCTTCAAATCCGAATAAATACTCTCTCTCTCCCCCCTTCCAACCCCCATAAAAAAAAAAAACCTTTCTCCCTCCCTCCCTCCTCAAAATTGACATGATCAAGGTCTAGAGGTAAAGATTTTCTGATTTTTTTTTCTCGATGAGGTCACCATCAAAGAGAAACCAAAACCATCTTTTTCAAGTCGAGGGTAAAAACCTTTGGATTTTTTTTTCTCCATGAGGCTACCATTGGAGTGAGACCAAAACCAGATCCCTACGTGGTCAGTAAGAGAAATGAGGCAACTAGTTTAGGAGACCGTGATCATAGTGGTCGCAATTTTAAGCAGCGCTCCGTCCTCCTCCAAGAAACCCAAGTACCACTGGAAAATATAATTTTTTCATTGACTACAATGTCCCAGCCCTATTAATGCCACTTACCGTGATTATAATCACAGTTAGAGGCATTTTCGAAAAATGGCATTTTTTTAGAGGATTGGTAGTTTTTGGTACCTGGGTTCCAACTATACTGATCGCAGCATCATATGCTATTCAGGTGTTGATATCAACCCCGAACGATCAACAAATTTAATGTATGAAACATATGGGTTTACAGTGTTGGCTTGGTTGATAGTTATTTTGATATGCCATGCAATAATTCATTATAAATTATTATATATGACCATTGTAAGGTTATTTGATTATCATTATCGGATATTGTACCAATTGTTGTCATTAATAAAATTATTGTTATTATTTAATTTTTTTTTGAGTTGATTCACGTGGGTTTGGAACTAAGGTTTGACAATTTTCAATGAGTTTCGAAATATTCGAGCAATCAACTATCAAATGAAAGTTGTGAGCTTCTGTTTGGGCCTCAGATTGTGTGCTAGTTTTCCTTTGTTGTTTCAGATCGGGCAACCCCTGTTCGAACCAATTCCTCGAATATAATAATAAAAAAATTAATAAAAAATTTAAAAATAATAAAAATATTCAAAATTCCAGAAAATTCAAAAATATTAAAATATTTCTAGAATTTCTGGAATTTTTAATATTTTCTATGATTTCTGTATTTTTTAATAATATTTTATTATTATATTCGGGAAACGGGTTCGGACTCGACTTTACTCGATTTGAAACAAAAAAGAAAAAAAAAAGCACGCAGTCGTGGCCAACACATATTCTCACAACTTTCATTGATGAATTGATCACTTGAATTCTTTGAAACTAATTAAAAATTGTCGAAACCTAGCCGCAAATCTACACAAGTCAACTCAAAAACAAATAAAAATTAAATAACAACAATAATTTTATTAATGACAGAAACTGGTACATTATTCGAGATTAATAATTGGATAACCTTACAATAGTTACATATAATAATTTATAATTAACTTATTGCATGACATGTCAACCAAATGTTCACTATGAACCAATAACTTTCATACATTAAATTTTGCTAACCATTCGAGGTTGATATAAACACTCGAACGGCGTATGATGCCGTGGTCAATATGATTGTAACCCAAGTATCGAATCCTCTAAAAAATGGCTATTTTTCAGAACCGCCACTTACTGTGATTATAATCACATTATGTAGCATTTATAGGGCTAAGGCGTTGCTGCCAATGAAAAAATCATTCTCCTACATTAGCCAGGCGTCCTAGAGGAGGGATGTGATCGCAATTAGAAGAATTGTGACTGCTATGATCACAATCTCTTGAGCTAGTTGCCTCATTTCTTTTACTGGCCACGTCAAGAAAAAAATATATAGAGATCTTTACCCTTGGTCTCAAAAAGATTAAGGGAGGCCTTGATCAAGTCGATTTTGGGGGGGAGGGGGCGTATTATTCGGATCTAAAGATTTCCGTAGGTTGATTTGTGAAATCAAACACATTTGAATCTAGCATTTGACATTTAAAATATTTGGTTAGCATTTGATATTTACTGTTGTATCTCAACAATTTGAAATTAATCCTCCGGGGTGCCCATCTCAAGCAAAAGAAAATTTGTGGTCCTACTACTTGTTTTTGGCATGCTATTAAGCTAGCTAATCTCAAGAAGAAAAAAAATTCAACTTACGAGAGATATAAATGGAAAGACTAGGATCAGCATTTTCTACAAAGTTGAGGAATGATTTTGATTTCAAAAAAAAAAAAAGAACATAATAGTAATATTATTCCTTAGATGATACCAAAAAAAGAAAATTTCACCACACTTTCGTAAATCCGGGTGCCTACCCTCACAAGTGAAAACTTGTGGTCAATATTGGACTGTCAGATTCAACATAATCGTACAGTCATGCTAACTGTACTCTATTTATTATGGAAAATGTTATACCAATTGTACGATGAAACGGTGGCTTTTGTACTACTAAATTTCGTAAGAAAAATCGATTAACTTGTTTAACTAGTATTCTTGGAAAGATTAGAGTTGAAAATTATTATTGCAACCTAACTCCTCATGGGAGAGGTTAGGTGTAAAGATATTGTTAACTTTAAGCAAACGATTTTCCATTGATTCAAAGTCTCCCGAGTCCAAATTTTGCGCGACATCAGATTTTCAAAATTTTAATCAATTAAGTCCATGCAAATTTTAACAAAGGAAATGATACTAACCTTTTTTAGGTCGACTAAAAATCCAATAAGATATAAGAAAATATCTTATTATCTATGCAATCAGAGATTTTAAATTCGAGGACTTGTAGCTCTACTACTAATGCTCTTTTTGTACCTAATTTCATCATGCTAATTAATGTCATAGCAACCTACTGAAAAAAAAATCTAAAATTCATCCTAACCATTCTCGGGCAAGAAAGTGACACCCAAGATATTGAAATGTGCAATTGCTTACATTAGCTCTACTACTAATGCTCTTTTCATACCTAATTTCATCATGCTAATTAATGTCATAGCAACCTACTGAAAAAATATAAAATTCGTCCTAAACATTCTAGAGCAAGAAAGTGACACCCAAGATATTGAAATGTGCAATTAATTGTAATCATAAAGGAAAGCAAACAAGCATCATAATAATGTCCATCATTTGCATATTAATTATTTAACTTTCATTATTTATAGTATCTTAAATTTTATTTTGGACCAATGTTCACCACCTAAATTTTGTAGTTAGTTACCCCATGGTTTTCTTTTTTTGAATAATGTCAGTTGAGTTTATATCTTTAAATATTGCACACAAGCAAAATCAATTATTTTCTACGGCAATTAGTCCTGTCATGAACAAAATAAAATGAACAATTCAAGTCACAATGTCGCTCAACCAAAGTAATCGTGCTATTACACAAATGAAGTTCATTTTTTTATATTTAATGTGCATTGTTTGACAAAGGTTTCTTATATAATTAAAGTCATTTCCGCTTCCATCCAAAACCCTAAAAAACCCTCTTCTTCTTTCCCATGGCATCTCTTCCTCCATATTCTGACCCAAAAACAGGACTCATGGACTACCCCACTCCTAATTCCCCCGCGAGGGGGACGTCCGCAATCTAACCATTCAAGTTTTATATTTATTACGGTCATAAAATGTGATATAACCATTTAATTATATCAGGAAAATCACAATTAAAAAACAATATAAAAGAATCACAATTGATTCAGGCAAAGATAGCAATGAAAGAAGTAACTAATGAAGTGTAGTAAAAAAACCCGATAAGAAATGGGCAAAGAATTTAACTTTGCCTTGTAATTATCAAGATAGTAATCCCAATGAGCTTAGTCAAAATGAGTTCAATTTCTTTTTTAAAGGATCGATCATCGAAGACTAAACTAAATAAAATTTGCCACTAATACCCTAAACCATGTGTACACTAACTAAATGAAACTAAGCTAATTTTAATACTTAAATCTAACTACCTAATCAACCCCTATTTTTCTAACCGTCTTCTAATTTTCTTTTCTTTTTTTATAATTTAATTTAATTTAATTTAATTCTAGATATGGGCCACTCGTATAGATTGTGCTCTTATATCAAGCACCCTCAATCAATTTCACCCATTTCCCTAAAATTCAAATTCAGCCCAAATATATTTAAATGAAGTTAAATCCAAACATTCCAACACTATTGAAGCCTAAAATTCATTATTGAACCTTATTTAAGCCAATCTTGAAGGACGACTGCTCCAAGAACCCAATCTAATTCTACTTTCCAATATAAAACCCATCCTCTTATTATCCATTTATTATTATTATTATTATTATTATTATTAATCTCTCTTCCCTTCATCTTCATATCATTACCTAGAAACCTTGAAGACTCATTCTACAATATCAGATAATCGAAGTTTTCACAACAATTCACATCAGATTGGAAATCGCACAATTAAACATGGGCCATGGCCTATCTCCTGAACATGACTATCAACCACTCCCATGTGTTGCCAAATAATCATAGGATTTGTTGGTTACCGTCATCATCCACCCATCTCAATTTTCCCAAAAATATCTCATTCATAGAACTTGGAATGCACAACTCATGTATATAGAGACATACCAGTGCAAACAAGATCGACGATTAGCAATTGGACCGTAATTGTTTCCTCACCAATGCCCACCATGAAATCATCGCTGCCGCAAACAAAATCCGGAAATAAAAGAGAAGAGTATGTCACTTGCAGTTAATAGACAGTTTCAAAATATCATATTTGATGACTCATGAAACAACCAATGACATACAAAACAATACTAGGCTATCTTCGGATTGAACAACAAAGAGGCATCATCTCACCTATATTTCTTTGTCATGCCTCATTAGATGTGAGCAATATCGACCGAGGATTCTGTATCCAACGTTATAGTAATGTTTGACCTGACACCATCTCATCAATGTGGATTTCAGGCCAAACCATGAACAAAAGCTTGAATATCAGTCAGATTTCTCTGCACGTTAAGCGTTGAGCTTTGAATGTCTTTGCAGTCTTAACTTTGCTTTGGCCCACCCCACCGTGCTACAAAATCCAACTGCCTGCATTTTGCAAACTTTGACAAGTGTAAATCTCATATTTCGGACTGATGAGGAGCTTATTCCAACTATATACATTGGATCACTGAAATGAGAAGCTGCCTAGCTCGGGGTGGGGCAGCATGGAGTGGTGTTTGCACCTGTCACTTAGTGCGTTAAAAGCGCACGGGGCAAATGTCGATTAAGAGAACGCTCCGGCCACGATGTAATGATCCACATCAAAAAGATTGAATCTTCTTCAAGTGATGTTTCTCTTTCCTCCATTTAAACAGTAGAAAATGCTCTCTCATTACCAATCCCAACTAAAACAAAAAGCAGTAGTTCATAGTTTGAAGGGTACCACTTAAACTGCTACTAGTGACGTTGTTTCTTTCTCCGCACCTACATTAGGCAAATATCAACTGAGCATGAGAACAAAGGACTTGATGAGAGCCCCATTAAAAAGGATAGGTTTCAATTACACTGACTACATGTTTTTCCTTGCATATTTGAGAAATCATGATTTTTGGATGGCTCCAAGGGTCTGTCTAACTTTCTAATTTTCACCAGATATTTCGCTGTGCTTTTTCTTTTCATATTTGAAATATGCCAAGGTGTGAAAGCACAGACATCACCATTCATTTTATTTTTTTGAAAATTTTGAATATCCATTAATTTTTCTCAAGAAAGTTAAAACGAAAAAGTAGCATTTCTCAAATTGAAACAAGCAAGCCCTTCATAGGATTTCAATGGTTCGCTAATGCTGTCCAAGGGAGGGCCACAAACGAGAAAGAATCATTACCTTGATTTGACATCATGTAATTGCGACCATCCAAGCAAAGTATCAAATGCAAACACAATTTCCAACTGAGTGTAGAATTTCCGAACATATTCTGCAATAACCAAGTTGAGTAAATATAATCTTAGAGACCAGGATGAAGCTTGTATTCGTTCTCTGTTGCTTGGCCCAGTTGAAAAAAATTTTAACAGTGGGAAAGAATAAATAAAAACCCCTTGATTCGGAGAACTAAGATCCCGATTTCAACAGTTGGTTTTAGGAAGAAGGTTGGGAGGTAATGGCAAATTTTGACATCAAACAGATTTGTTGGGAGGTAACGGCAAATTTCAACATCAAACAGATTGGTAGGGCTATCACAAGGTTAACATAAAACCAACCACAAAGTTCTCAACCCCGACACCCCTCCAAGGTACGGACTTCTTACCAAAAGAGGACTAGACTCAAACCGAGACATCAGATTAGCACAACATCTCATCTGACATTAGAGTTTTTTCTTCTTTAAATCAAAGACGAACCGAGATGATGGGTGTCTGGATCTCACCTGTTCTTTTGCTCGCATCTTCATCTTCTTCGGACGCCAAAGAGAGCGAGAGAAAGCAAGAGTCAGCCACAGACAAAGAGAGATATGAGCTCAACGATCCAGCGGTAATTATTGAATCGTTTCCTTGCCGACGCCTACCGCAGGCAAACCAAATCTGGAAATAAAAGAAAAAAATGTCACTTGCAGTTGACAGATAAAATCTCATAAAATCATATTTGATGACTCACTAAGCAACCAATGACATACAAAACGACATTTGGCTGTTTTTGTATTGAACAAAAAATAGGCTTCATCTCACCTGTATTTCTCTGCGACTTCTCCTCAAATGTGAGGAATATTCGGCAGGGGTTCTGTATACAACGTTATAGCATTGTTTTGATTTGACACCATCTCATCATCGCGGATTTCAGACCAAAGCATGCAAACAAAAGTTTCAATATCAGTCAGATTTCTGGCGAACATTACCACGACGTTGGCTTTTTTTATTGTTTTAGATCAAAGATGAACCGAGACGGCGAGTGTGTTTGGATCTCACCTGTTCTTTCGCTCTCATCTTCATCTTCTTCGGATGCCATGGAGAGTGAGAGAAAGCGAGAGTCAGCCACGTATAAAGATAGATATGAGCTGAGCTGTTTGTTGAACTTTGGATAAGATTGGTTTTTTAGTTGAGAGAATCTCGGATACTTGGGTCAAAGAAGAGATTTCGTGGGTTTGACCGTATGTTGGACCGAATTAAATATCCCCATTTTAAATTTTAAATTATATTTGGTTGTTTGCTAAACAAATTTTCTTTTAAAAAAATAAGCTAATTAAAAATTAGCGAATTAAACTAAGTGAAATGTAAGCATGTGTGTTTCAAATTAAAGTTTCCGTTCTTTTGTTGTAGTGTTTAAAATTTAGTGAATATTAAGTGAATCTTATTCGAGGAATAAATTAAGTTATCCTTCAAATTATTTTGATCTAATTTTGAATTGAAATGAAAAATAATGCATTGATCACATTATTGACCAGAAGTTATATTTCAAAGTATGAGTACTATTCATGTATTAATATAAATTTCCAGTTTTGACTTCATTACAAACTAAATGGATAAACTACTATATTTTAAAGTTACTTTATTTTTAGAGAAAAATCCCAAATTATACTTTATTTCCCCTCTTCTTTTCCTGCCTGACTTCTCCTTCATGACCCGAAGCATGTCTCTTCCTCTGCGGCTCTCTTTCACCGAAGCTGCTCAACCGAACGAAGACATATGAGACAAGCGGACCTTGTCTCAACCCGGCCACACGTTTGCTCCGGCATCGTTTTGGCCAGCTTAGGTTAAGGGCTTGGCCTCTGCCTAGGTTGCCACTGGTTGAACGGCCGCCCTAAATCCCCTTTCACTCCATAAACTTAATGAAACTCGAGCAGTCATGATCATGAGCTCCAACTTTCCTTTGCTCCGCAAGCTCGATAAAGCTCAAGTGGCCACAATTGCGAGTTCAAAGACACTCCAATTGTCATGATTGCTAGCTCCAAATCTCCTTCACTCCTCCCAAGCTGAACTTGAAGCCCAAATCGGCTCCCGACTCTGACTCCCACGAACGCAACATCATCTTCGGCATGGTCCAGCAGCTCTTCATCCCCTAGGTAGGCCGTCGCAAGGATCGCCAGCTCAATTTCCAGCCTCACCTACCCGCGTGGCTCATCTTCACTCTTGCCAACGTCAACACCAAGGAGTAGAGAGGGGAAATAAAAATAGTTCAAACCCGGTTGGGGTTCAGGCCAAAACGAAGCCGTTTTGGCCACTGATTCTCACTTGAGTTAAAATCAACAAATGTCCAAGAAAATTTTTTAAAAAATTCTATTAGTATTTCTGCCTTGCTAAATTGATGGAGTTAATAGAGAGAAATTTTAACCCAAAAAAAATAAAAATAGAGAGATTTGATTGCATCAATCGTACGTTTTGAAATTAAACTGCACATTTCAAAAGTTTTATAACTCAATCATATTTTAGAACAAATTTTATTTGGTACGCTTATCCCTATATTTTTCAATAACTTATGGACAGCCACTAGCCCTTACTGAAACTTAATAGCGCATAAAAAAATATGTACATTTGAATACAGAATAATACAGCTCTATAGTTTTCTTTTTATCACATACGTATGTGACTGGACATACGGCACCACACATCATATCTAAACACCTTAATGGACGCAAACATCATTGTCCTTCCCCAATAAAATAAAAAGGAGCGTGCCCAATGCTTTGGTTTTTTAATTCATAATGGATAATAAAAATTATTAATTCATATTTATGTTAACGTTGACTGTGTTACATAAGATGACTAACATTCATGTTAGTAATTTCATTCCAAAATTGGTAAAATTGACTATATTGACAAATTGTTAAACATTTCATAACTCAATTAGTTAAATTAAAAGGTTTAGGACTGATTGGCATAAATATACTAAATTTAAGATTTTTTATAATTTTTCCGATGTTAAGTCTGTCCTCTCCCCTCTAACGACCTATCACGAAAAGATACTCCACAGGAGCCTCCTGCAACTGATCTTCTAAGCCCAAGGCCATCTCATCGAAGCTTAACAACCTCGTTCTGGGTACACGTTCCCCTCCAACCTGCCGACCGGACACGGCGATGAACTCGAATTAAGACGTAATCGAACGCTCAGCAGATGGAAGATGTGTGGAGTGCGTGTGCAGAGTCGGTCCCCACCCATAACTTTTCGGCGTTTTCGCCACACGCGTCGACGCATAAAGCTTAGTCAACCCAAAACAGAGTGAGCAGAGAGGCAAAAAGTCAAATACTTTCCAAGCATCGAACATGATCAAGAGAAAGCGACAAATTGCATTCCCATGGAACGAATTTCCTCGATTTGACCATGACCTTGTTACTTGCCAAGACCCATAGCTTGTCTTGAATCCAAACTAGAGTACGTAAGCTTTTAGTTTTTAAGAAAAGGGAACGAGCACACGATATTATTTGTCCAAACCGACCATATGTTATTCAATTTGTTAATCCATGTTATTGTGTATTAATCATTTATTTTGCATGAATTGCACATAATTTTACAATTTTTTTGTGGATGCGAGATATGCAAAAGAGAGAAATACGAAATTTCAGTATATTTTGATGTTGAGTTGTGAATTGTGCGTAGATATAAATAGGCTTTATTAGTTTATTATCTGTGATAACATATCATCATTTAAGGATATGCTCTATCAAGTGAAGATATATGTGCAATTTTGAGAGATATGGAAAATTAAGATAAATATCCTAATTATCTCTAACAAGGAAAATATCTTATAGAAATATCTCTGACATGGTGTATTAAGAATTTCAACTTGAGTTTGGAAAAAAAATCCAAAAAATGCTTGAGTGGATTGCTGGCTTAATGTAGCGAAGAGCAAATAGTTTGCATTAACATGATTGCTTGTTTGTTAATTGTGACTATTGTGCAAGCTACATGCTATGGTGTTGTTGATCTGGCTCATCTGAGAGCAACAAGTCTATTGGTGTTTGTTTGTAGACGGAAACATGGTCAATGCAATTGGCGTTATTATGGAACAAGCTCAATGGAAGCTTCCTTAGATAACAAGGGTCCATAGATTACGCAACGATAGAATAGGGTAAGGTTGGTTATGGCAGACAGAGCAATGTTGAGGATTGCCATTGAGAGACAGATATTAATAATTATCAAAAAAGAAGATAATAGAAATACGCAGATTTTTTATTTTTTAAAAAAGGGAATGAGCACACTATAAGGTTATTTGAAGAATTGTTGAAACCGACCATATAGGGTTCAATTCGTTAGCCCATGTTATTATGTTTTAATCACTTTTATATACGTGAATTGCCCGTAATTTTACAATTTCTTTTTTTATAGTTGTAAGATATGCTGAAGAGAAAAATGTGGATTTTCCATATATTTCAACATTGAACAATAAAGAGTATATAAATATAAAAATGCTATATTAGTTGATTATCTGAGATAACAAATTAATTAAGGAAATGAACGATCAGCACAATTTTGAGAAATATGAAAATTTAAGGAAATATTCTAATTATCTCTAAATAGGAAAATATCTTAAGAGAAATATATTTAACATGGTGTATAGGAAATTTCAACATGAGTTTGAATAAGAGATACCAAAAATTGCTTGAGTGGATCGCCAACGTGACTCGATGTGGTGAAGAGTGAATCACTTACCTTAACATGGATGCTTTTTGTGTTGTCGCAGCTACTATGCAAGCTATATGACAGAATCCATTGATTTGGCTCGTCTAAGGGTAGCAAGTCTATTGGTATTTGTCTGTAAATAGAAACATGGTCAGTGTGACTGGTATTGTTGTGAATCAAACTTGATCGGTAGTTCCTTGGATAATAGGGCTTCATAAATTATGTGACAAGAAAACAGGGTAACATTGGCTGTCGAAGACCGAGCAACATTAAGCATTGATGTTGAGAGAGGGATAGTAACAGTTATTTAAAAAGAAGATGATAGGAAATACGAGAATTGCACCATATCCAACCGCACCTTAAATGTTAAATGATTATCTAAAGTAACATATCAATTAAGGATACGCATAATTGAAGGGAAATATCTACCCAAATTCTAAGAAATAAGGAGAATGATCTCTAAGATTAATAATATTACTCCTTTCTCAAAGTGAAAAGCAAACTCTATCTCCAATATCCACATTGTTAAATTTGCCTATTGATTTAGAGCACACAAATACAAATTGGTCAACCTCAAACCTCCACCATTGATCGTGCCAAGGTATTCACTCCTCATGATACTTAATCGATTATTATCTCCAAAAAACACGTGCTAATTTACGTTTTAGATAGATATTTTCCATTTGTATTTCAAAGCACTGTATATAAAAAATATTGATATATTCGTCATTCCTCTATGAATTGTTTGTTTGTTTTCTCTTTTGTTGGTGCCACATTTCACATTTTTTTATTCCCCCGAGACCAAAATTGTCCTTTTGTTAATTCATACGCGATTGGATTTATACGGCACCTGTTAAGATATGAGAATCTTGCTGATATATATTGTTGTCTATGCGTACGGAAGCCTTGGTATAATATAGTCATTGCCACAATAAATAATAGACAAAGAAACGTGCCCATCAATTGAATTTATATAAAAATTCGTATCTAGTTCAGGCAAAAGGCACATTATTCCACATGGACTGTCGGTTAAATAAATGGGAATTCAAACATTCAAAACGTGTCTAGAATATGACCACCGATGCAGAGGCACCTTCTCAGCAACTGCAACATGGGAGCTAATAATATGAAATCAATGAATGAATGAATATCATAATTGTTCAAGCTCGCTCAACCTATATATGCATCGCCCTTTTGGTCATCCTCTCAACTATTCCACTCTAGCCCTCCAACCATCAAGGATACAAAGCATACACAAGTCGATAGCTGCCTGATCGCCATTAGAAAATGCTTCCAGAAATCATGAGTCCCTTTGAGACCCATCAATTCGATCTTTTGAAATCTATTTGTGATCGTCTTCTTTATGATGATGATGATGTTGTTGAGAATGCTACAGTATTTGCACTAAGTTCAAGCTTCAGTGATCGTTTGCTCACAGAGAGTTGGAGCGAACTTCCTCTGAAAGTGAACGACTCGGAGGACATGTTGGTGTACAGCACCATGTGCGACGCACTCAATTCTGGGTGGACAATGCCTTCGTCTTTGAATCAAGAACTTGATTGCGAAGCAACGACAGTTGATTATGATGGCATTGGTCGGGTGATGCAGAAAAGACCGGAGGAGCGGGAGATGCAACCGCTGGTGAAGAAGACCCATTACAGAGGAGTGAGGAGGCGGCCGTGGGGTAAATACGCAGCGGAGATAAGAGATCCCAAGAAGAACGGCACGAGGATTTGGCTTGGGACTTACGAGATGCCTGGGGACGCAGCGTTGGCCTATGACAGGGCCGCTTTCAAGATGAGAGGGTCCAAGGCCAAGCTCAACTTCCCTCACCTCATCGGCTCCTCTGTGCACGAGCCCATCAGGGTCAGCCCCAAGAGTCGGTCTCCCGAACCTAGCTCACCGTCCAGTGATGACAGGTCGACCGGGACGAAAAGGAGAAAGGGTCAGGCCGATTCAGATGCTGAGGTGGAGTTTGGAAATCTAATCCCCTTTCCCATTCTGGATATAGGCTTGCTAGGTGTGGAGGAACAATTTTTATTTTGATTGTACACGCTATCATGACATTTCAATCAGGTAACTTTTTGTTGTGCAAAGATTGCCAATTTGGCTTTTTCCTATTATCATTTCCTTGAGAGTTTTGTCAGAAAAACCAAAACCGTTTCCCATTATAGATCTCCCAATATAAACGTGAGTAACAAAGTCAAAGAATAGTGTAATGACCAAACAGCAGGCTTTGAATTAAACATAAAGAGAAATTTATATAGTTAGTCTTGAGATAGAGTTCCCTGCTTTGTCGAGGTTGAAAAGAAACATAGCATCAGGAGGAGGTTGAAACGAAATCCAAAACGGTTCTTTCAGCATACTTCCTCTCCGAGCAAAACTTTAATTACATGCCGCTTTCCTTCCCTGTAAGCATACCTGATTTTAACCCTCTTGAAAACTTCCAGGAGAGTCCTATGATCATTGAAATGAGAAGTGAAAAAAAGATTATTTGACCAAGTTGATGGGAGTGTCAATACAGTTACCGGAGGCGCCTCCAGATGAGTGATGTGGAGTTCCTCAGCAAGTTTCAGACCATCTCCAACAGCCCAAAGATCGGCCACATAACTAGGGTCGTGGTCAATGTAGCAAGTGAAACCAGAAACCCACTTGCCATTTGCATCCCCGATTAAACCTCCCTGACCCTCAATGCCAGGGTTACCAATAGCTGAGCCATCGAAATTTAACTTGAACCAGTTTGAGGCGGGGCGAGTCCATTGCACGAGGACAGCTTCCCTCGTAGGGTGGCGTTGCTTTTCTGCAGAAACAGCACGGTGTTGCAGCAGTTCTCACAAGACAAAGTTCCTTCGAGTCGTGAAACTTGGTTTTGTCATCAAAGACATTGCCAGTGTTACGGCTGAAGTTACGCAAGAGCAAAGGGGAAAATGGCCATCTCAGACTGTCTTGGTATCAGTCCAGAATAAAGAATCTTACCATCTTTAGCAACGTTCGTAACTCCCCCTAAGAAGACCTCCTCGGCACCGAGGAAGGTGATAGCAATTAGAAATACTACTTAGAATTTCGGAAATTACTTGGGGCCCATCTGTTTGGGGATTATTAGGCAAGACTGGAAAAAATATTCCATGGGAGTAATTCTTAGAAGGAAATATTTTAGTTGGACTTTTTAAATGAAGTAGAACTAATGTTTCCATTCCTGATACTTAAAAAACAAAATAGATACGATTATGGAACACAATTTCAAAACCCCTAGACTCTTAACCCAATGGCCGGACTCAGGGCACAAGGCATCAAGCCCACAATCCAAGCATCAAGTCCAAGCACTTGGACCCTAGAGCTTGGAAGATCAAAACCCAAGATTTACAAGGGCTAGACACGACACCTAGGACCATACAAGGGACATTTGTACGTATCTAAGAATTTCCTTGGATTTGAGATAGCTAATTAAGGTCGAATTCCAACCCCAGCACCCACAAATGTGGGACCTCAAGGGTAGGACCTAGACTTGAGTGCTCAATCGAACCAAAGACCTTGATGCCAAACTTGGAACTTGGGTACTTGACCTAAGTTAATCATTTTTCTTATGCTTAGCTATATTATTTTTTACCATAAAAAATGTTCCATCGATTTTTTAAAATTTGAGCGATGTCAAACAGTAAAAATGGGAATATTTTCTATAACTGGCTTTTCACGAATAAAAAAGAAAAGAAAATGACCATTCAAATATCATCTCGTGTCCTTTGTAATTTTTCCATCATTTTTGCGCTTCTTGTTTTCTTGTTTTCATTTTCGTTTTTCTGCCACATTTTGTTCGTTTCCATGCCACCAAAATTTTCTTTCTTCTCAAGTATCAGCCATAGGATCCATTAAGCACCTTCAGGTCTGAGGACCATCATCGTCCTTCCCCATTAAAAATACGACGAGCGTGCCCCATGCTTTGTGGATAAGATTAAGAAATACATCCCTTCGTGTCCTTTCATGATTAAAGAACTCCAATTGAGCATTTGAAACATGTGCTGAGGAGCTCGATGGCCATCACCAGATGCACCTTCTTGGAAGATCCAAATTGTCTGGGAAGTTGGAAATAATTATTGGTTAATAAACTATGATCCCCACCACTCTAAGCTCAGCTTATATATACAGCTCCTACTTTGACGATGTTCTCAGCCGTTCAGTCTTGCTTCAGAAACCAAATCATCCCTTCGATCTTCCACGATCAGTGATCCTCAAGGCTACAAATTGAAGCCAGAAACTTCAAGAAATTTTCAGCCCCTTTGAAACCCATCAATGCGATGCTTTGAGATCCATTTTGGGGCGTCTTCTTGAAGATGATGTTAATGATGGTGTCAACGCACACATTATGCACCAGCTCCTGCAAACATGTACTTGAGGAGTTCGAGCTTTAGCAATCTTTTAATGACGGAGGCTTGAAGCGAACCACCCCTCGAAGTCGACAACTTTGGGGGTATGTTGAGGTATAGCGCTTTGTGCGATGTGCTCCATACTGGGTGGAAAATGGCTTCGACTTCAAATCTAGAACTGGATTTCAAAGTGATGGCCATGGATCACAATAGCATTGGTCTGGCTTTGGATCAAGAGCTTGATTTCGAAGTAACAACCATAGATTATGACAACATTGGCACGGCGATGGAGGAGAAACCAGAGATGGTGGATCATGAGGCACAAGGACCGGTTGAGAAGACACATCAAAGAGGAGTGAGGAGGTGGCCGTGGGGAAATTACACAGCAGAGATAAGGGACCCCAAGAAGAAAGGGGTGAGGATTGACATGCGGACCCCTGGAGTGCCAAAACTTGGCACGGGGACACTTAGGGCGCGCATGACAACGTTTCTGTTTCCGGGAACAGTTTCTGCTCAGAAATGTTTTTTCTTGTTTTTGTTCCCGGGAACTGTTTCTGAGCATTTGAGGGTTTTTGATAACGGTTCAAAATTTTTACTCCAGAAACAGAAACACGTTTGGTAAAAATTTCCAATCTTTTGATTTTTTAAATTTTCTTTTTTTCTTTTTCTTTTTCTTTTTTTCTCCCTTCTTTTTGTTGGCTGCCGCCGGCGAGGCCCCGCGAGCCTCGCTGCCCCACCGGCGAGGCTTGGCCTCACAAATGGGCGAGGCCGAGCCTCGCTAGTGGCGGCCGGCACGAGGCTCGAGCCTCGCCGGTGGCGGCCGCGCGAGGCTCGGCCTCGCCGGATCTGCGAGGCCGAGCCTCGCGGTGGCCCTGCGAGGCTCACCTCCCGGATCTAGGTGAGGCGAGGCTCGCCGGTGGCCGCGCGAGCCTCGCCCGGCCTCGCGTTGCACCGGGCGAGGCTTGCGGTGGCCGAGCGAGGCTCGGCCTCACCCAGATCTGCGAGGCTCGCCTCCCTAGATCCGGGTGAGGCAAGGCTCGCCGGTGGCCGCGCGAGGCTCACTCGGCCTCGGGCTGCCCGGGCGAGGCTCGCCGGTCGGCGCCGCCGGGCGAGGCTCGCCGGTCCAGCGCCGCCGGGGCGAGGCTCACCCGCCTCGCGCCGCCCGGGCGAGGCTCCGGCGAGCTTGCCGGACCTCGCCCGGCCCGGCGAGGCGCCGACGAGCTCGCCGGACCTCGCCCGGCGGCGACGATGGGGGGCAGGCGAGGGGTGGGAGGAGGAGAGGAAGAGGAAGAAGAAAAAAAAAAAGAGAAAGAAAAAAAAAAAAAAAAAGAAAGGAAAAAAAAAGTGTTTCTCAAAATTGTTCCGAGAAACAAGAAACAACTTTTTCTTATTTCGATTTCTACTCCAAACTCCGTTCCGGGGAACAAAAAATTTACCAAACGCGTTTTGTTCAGGGAACAAAAGAACAAACAAATTTGTTCAGGAGTGTTACCATGCAGGCCCTTAAGTGTCAAAAGTTTGGAAATGTACACTTAAAGTGCCAAAATCAAAGCAAAAAAGATCGTTAAGTATGAACGGTGAAAAATACAGCTAAATTGCCGGTGTCATTTTTTGACGATATTATTTGCTGATGGACCATTTTTTTTCAAAGTAAAATATTCACATGACAATTTTAAGAAAAAAATATTTGTCCAAATTAGAAAAAAAATTTAAAATTTGATTTTATTTAATAAAAAAAGGGGGAGGGAAGGGGAGGGTTCGGCGAGGGCTGTGTAGCTCTCATCGTTGCCGCCGTCGCCGCCCCACCATCATTGGGAAGGCTTGGTGATAGTGGGGCAAGGGTTGGCCAGGGTCACCGAGCCCTGGCCAATGGTCGGCGACCTCAGCCAACCTATGGTGAGGGCTTATTGGCCCTTGCCTAGATCTGGGGCGAGGGTCGCGACCCTCCCCCAAATCCGATGAGATTGCTAGCCTTCACCCAGATCTTGGGCAAGGGTCGCAACCCTCCTCTAGATCCAACGAGGACCGGCGGCTGGCAGCCCTTGGCTTGGCTAGGCAAGGGTCGACAACCCTCACCGGATCTAGGGAGGGTCGCGACCCTCGCCCTAGATCTAAGCGAGGGCTGTGGGCCCTCGCGGAGTCGGCCAAGGTTGTCGGCCGTTGGCTAAGGCTCGACGACCCTGGCCAACCCTCGCCCCATTGTCGCTAGCCCTTCCCGACGATGGTGGGGCGACGACGGAGGCGGGGCGAGGGCTACACAGCCCTCACCCGATTCCCCTTTCCTCTCTCCTCTCTTTTTTTTAATAATTAAATTGATTTTATAATAATATATTTTTAAATTTATTTAATATTATTTAATTAATACATTTTTTAAATGCCACGTTAGCAAAAAATGACGTCGTTTTAGCTGAGTTTTTATTAACTCAGCTTCTAGCAAGCCATGTAAGCGTTTATATTATTAAAATAAGCCACGTCGGATTTTCGACAGCTTTCGTCGAAGTTGGCACTTAAGTGATCCAATTTTCAAAAAAATTGGCACTTAAATGTCATTTCATACCAAGTTTTGATACTTGTGTTGTACTTTTGCCGGTGAGGATTTGGCTCGGTACTTATAAGACACGTCAGGACGACCTATTGGCCTACAACCGGGCAGCTTTTAAGATGAGGGGATCCAAGGCCAAGATCAGCTTCCCACACCTCATCGGCTCCTCCAACCATGAGCCCATTAGGGTCAGCCCCAAGCGTTGGTCTGCCGAGCCTAGTTCGCCGTCTAGCGATGACGGGTTGGCCAGGACGAGAGGCTGATTCAAATGCTAAGTTGGAGGTGGGAACTCCAATCCCTTTTCCCATTCTGGATATGGGCTTGTTAGGTGTGGACGAACAATTTTTTATTTATTGTACACACTGTCAAGACATTGTCTTTCATCAATGAAAAGTCAATCGGGCAAAAGAGTAGTCAATTTGGTTTTTCCTATTACCATTTCCTTAAGGGTTTTGTCAGAAAGATCTACCAATAAAAAAGTGAGTAAAAATGTCTTTAGGATTCTTAGTGTAGTTACCCTTATTTCCGGAGAAATATCAAGCTTTGAATTAAGCATGAAGAGAACTTTACAGAGTCTAAAGTCTTGAGATAGAGTTCCCGGCTTTGTTGAGGTTCAAAAGAAAGAGGTTCAAACGAAATCCAAAACGGTCCTTTCAGTATCCTTTCTTTCTGAGTAAGCTTTATTCGCACATCAAGTCTCCTTCCCTATAAGCATGCCTGATTTCAACCCTCTTGAAAGCTTCTAGGAAAGTCCCACGATCATTCAAAAGAGAAGGAAAAATGAGATTATTTAACAAGTTTGATGGGAGCGTCGACACATTTATTGGAGCATTCACCTCCTGTTTCACTGTTTTTGGTTCCCGTAACAAAAGATTTTTGATAGAGCAGCGCGTTTCGATTTTATTATTTTAAGAAGACTTGGGTTTTGTGCTAATATTGGACAGAGAGAGTCAAATGCAATAATATATATGTTTATTTGAATGGAATGAACTTACTTAGTACAACCTTGTTACTAATGAAAATAAGTATTAAAATTCAGACCAATCAATATTAATTAATTAAAAAAAATTAAATTATTTTGAATCAATTTGTGTCAGTGGACTCGTTCAATCCAAAACTTGAGAGAACGGGTGTGTCTTGAAGTTCCTCCGTCGAAAGTAGTATGAAATCATCTCCAAAGATCTCAGTCATAATAAAAAAAGTGTTTGTGATTTTTCCGACATTTTCACATATTACAAATAACGTAAGAGATAGCTTTATTTTTCCCTAGGGAATCTTTTGAATTACAATTGCTTAGCGTTCAATTCGGCATCATTCTGCGTACAACACACGCCTAATTCAAATGCACCTTAACATGCTAATGAAAACCAATTAGGATTGGATGGATAACACAACGTCGAAACTTAATCAATGACTCCTATGACTCCAGAATGATATTGCTTCCAAGAAGATATTAGGACACAACATTGGAATCTCATCAATGATGTTGGACAAAGAAGACAACTACAAGAAAGCACCGTTTTAGGAAGAATACGGGGACACAACGCCGGAATCTAATTAACAACATTAAACAAAGGGAATAACACCGAGAAGAAATTGCTCCGAATAGGGTATGAGGATACAACGTCAGAATCTAATCAACAATGCTAAACTAAGGGAACAATACTAGGGAGGAATTGCTTTGAAAAGGATATGAAGACACAATGCCGAAATCTAATCGATGATGCTAGACTATTAAAAGACTACTAAGGATCCTTGCACCGATATGGGTATGGGAAGATTGCGCCGGAACCTAATCGACGATGCTGAACAGCAATATCACCACTAAGAAAGTATTGTTCTTGGATGAAAATGAGGATACAATGCCAGAATTTAATCGACGACGTTGGACAAGCTAGGATAGCACTAGAATCTAATTAACACCACCACCTAAGATATGACAATCACTTGAATTTAATCAATGAAGAGGGCCTAAAGCTACAACTAAGTTAAACTAGGCTAGGATAGACTAGAAATAAGATGAAGAGTTTTGTTGTATTGTTCAGGGGGCTTTTTGCTAGAGGACTAGGGGTATTTATGGGGATATCATATCCATCAAACAGCCACCAATTTGAAATAATGCCTCTTCTCTCCAACATGTTTCCTATTCTTCCGCTAGTTTGTTTTGTAACTACTTCGATCACACTTTCATCCACTTCCATAGCTGAGCCTTCAATCATCCATTGCCTTCCTTTCACATACTTCACTTTTGAAATTTACCACCAATACTTGCATCATCACGTTCAGATATGTGACTCCCTCATTGTTGATCATCTAGCTTCTTTCAATATACTCGTCAACAGCCAATAATATGCCAACATTCATAGGGCTTATGCATAATTTTGCTTGGCCCCAAAGTGACTTTGATTGTGTCGCCGGCACGCAATGACATAGATGTCAACATTGCCCCCTTTTAAAAGAAGTAAATTGGAGATTTATTTCTTTAAAGGAAAGACTTCGTTTTAAGTGATCTGCTAGGGATGATGATCAAGCCTTTCTGTCTTCTAACATTTTTAGCCAATACAAATCAATAGTCCCTGTTATGTTTTAACATGTCATTTCAACTTCCAGCAGATATTACAATTTTGAATTAGAGTCCCTTACTTCAAGCGTATATTTATAGTTTCTTTCTCCGTAGCCTTTTGTCTTCTTCTTTAAACCCTAAACCCTTTCCATTTTGTTTTTAAGCTTAAACTATTGCGACCAAAACTCCCAAGCTCCTTCCCAAATCTTTCATCTCACACTTCAATGACCTTTGAGATAATGAAAAACCCAAATATTGTCGTTTCCAATTATTAAGCAACGTAGAAGATAACCTTGAGCAACTACTTCTAGGCCCTTGTCTTCTCCATCATAATCATGTTCCGTCGCCTCTCAAGCCTTGTTTTCTTACCAAAAGGAATGAGAAACTCCCTATTCAATATTCTTCCATTAAGGATATTTGGACATCTACCCCTTTTAGATTTTGGAGTTCTCCTTCGTTTGATCAAAGATTTCACTCATAGTGCTTGCAGCTAAAGGGTAATGTGGAGACTAAATTATCATGGAAGGACGTAGACATAAAAACGGCATTGGAGTTTAGCATGCTATCTCATGACTTGGACAGCGAATTACTGGTTTCTGTCATCTGTTTCTGGTCCCCATCGACTAACTGTTTCATCTTTCCATGGGGACCCATGTCCATAGTCCTTATGGATGTATTTACTATATTTGGATTTATACCACATGGAAGCCCTATAGAAAGATAGAAGGCTTTTGATGAACATTATATCTCTGACGACGTTCTTGCTTATGGAAATTTCCTTGATCAAGTTTGCAAAACTTCTAGTCCCATCGATCTAATCGTACTTGTCAAGTTTCTGTTATGTATTCTTTTGTCCAGTCGTCAAGGTCTAAAAGGATTATTTAATTCTCGCCTCAAGCCTTGCAAGGGAAACACGATTCTCTCTTGGCCTACTTGTCTTGGCTGCATTATATAGGAGCATCATATGATGTCTCCGTGTGCAATTTTTTTAAATATAATAAATTTAAGATTTTTTTGTAATTTTTCCAATGTTAAGTCTGTCCTCTCCCCACTAACGACCTATCACGAAAAGATACTCCACAGGAGCCTCCTCCAACTGATCTTTTAAGCCCAAGGCCATCTCATCCAAGCTTAACAACCTCGTTCTGGAACCACGTTTCCCTTCAACCTGCCTACCGGACACGGCGATGAACTCAGATTAAGACGCAATCGAACGCTCAACAGATGGAAGATGTATGAGTGCGCGTGCAGAGTCGGTCCCCACCCATAACTTTTCGGCGTTTTTGGCCATACCCGTCGACGCATAAAGCTTCGTCAACCCAAAACAGAATGAACCGCGAAGCAAAAAGTCAAATAGTTCCCAAGCATCGAACATGATTTAAAGCAACAAATTGCATTCCCATGGAACGAATTTCCTCAATTTGACCATGACCTTGTTACTTGCCAAGACCCATGGCTTGTCTTGAATCCAAACTAGAGCACGTAAGCTTTTAGTATTTTAAGAAAAGGGAACAAGCACACGATATGATTGGTCCAAACCGACCATATGTTATTCAATTTGTTAATCCATGTTATTATGTATTAATCATTTATTTTGCGTGCATTGCGTTTAATTTTACATTTTTCTTGTGGATATGCGGAAGAGAGAAATACAGAACTTCAATATATTTCAATGTTGAGCTATGAGGAGTGTATATATATATCATTATTTAAGGATATGCGCCATCAAATGGAGATATATGTGCAATTTTAAGAGATATGAAAAATTAAGATAAATATTATAATTAATCACTAACGAGGAAAATATCTTTTAGAAATATCTCCGACATGGTGTATTAAAAATTTCAACTTGAGTTTGGAAAAAAGATCCAAAAAATGCTCAAGCAGATTACTGGTTCAATGTGGTGAAGAGCAAATCATCTGCATTAACATGACTGCTTTTGTGTTAATCGTGGATGTTGTGCAGGCTACATGCTACAACGCTATTGATTTGGCTCGTATGAGGGCAACAAGTCTATTGGTGTTTGTTTGTAGATGGAAACATGGTCAATGCGACTAGTGTTGTTTTGGAGCAAGCTCAATGGGCGCTTCCTTAGATAATAGGGCTCCGTAGATTACACAACAATAGAAAAGGTTAAGTTTGGTTTTTGAAGACGGAGCAATGTTGAGGATTGACATTGAGAGAGAGATATTAATAATTATCGAAAAAGAAGATGACAGAAATATGAGAATTACACCACACCCAAGTACACCTAAGAATTGTCTAGCATTGATACTAGAATAAGAAATATAGGGAAGTGACAAAATGAGGTGCTTTTATATTAATGTGAGCAATACAATACATAAATAAGCTATATTACATGAATATTTTAACTGCGTCAATTGAGTTCCAATTTAAAAAAAAAATAACTAACACATACGTCGACTTATGTGAACAGTATTTAAAATTTTCTACATCTTTTATTAATTTTTCTTTACTTCTTCCTTTCTTTTTATTCATTTATGGGTTGGCGAGGGCTGCCACTTAAGCTACGACAATAGCCTCCTCCTCTTCTTATGCCATTTCATGACTCAACACACGCACAAGCAGAGAGAGAGAGAGAGAGAGAGGTGTTAAGTTAGGATTTGTAGGTGATGCCTATTTCGTCTTTGGATTATTTTCATGTGTACTGTAATCGGAAGATCCATGAATACTCCTCACATCTCCAAGCAGTTGTGTTTACTTCACTACCTATATAAACCCTAGCCTCTCCTTTTATGTGATTACTAAATCAAATTCACAAAGACATTGTTAAGGCTGTCCTCTCCCTTTAATGACCTATTAAGAAAACAAGATACACATGGAACCTGCAAGGTGCAATTTGCGGTGAGCAAAAAAAAAAAACCGCTCAAACTGAACCAAATTGACTAGTTCTAGGTGGTTCCTAAAAGTGTTGGTATGATTTTCCGGTTTCATAAATTGGAACCAGTGATTTCTAGTTTGATTCGTAGTTTCATGTGTGGAATTATCCACTTGGACCACTCAAATTGGACCAATTTTTCTTTTAATTTCTTAAAAAATTGTAAAAATAGAAAAGCCATAATCCTTCTTTCACAACACAAACCAAAGGTGCATAACTAGTGAGCAACCAAGCGATCGAAAAAATCGACTTCAACATAACCAATTGGGAGCAGATTTCTCCAGATTTTTAATAAGAGGTACCATATGATTTATGGTTTTTTTTTCTCGATGAGGCTCCCATCTGAGAGAAACCAAAATTGCATTCCAATGTGGCTGGTAAGAGAAATTAGGCAACAAGTTCAAGAGATCGTGATTGCAGTGGTTGCAATTCTTCTAATTGCCGTCGCATTTCAAGCAACTCTCCATTCTCCTCGAAGAGGCCTAGGTAGTGCTAGAGAGTATTATTTTTTTATTGACTGTAAAACCTTAGCCTTATTAATGCGACTTACTGTGATTATAATCATGTAAGTGGCATCTTTGAAAAATGGTCATTTTCTAGAGGTTGGCAATTTTCGGTACTTGAACTACAATCGTATTGACCACAGCATTGTATGCTGTTCGAATGTTAGTAACAACCCCAAACCGTTAACAAAATTTAATATACGAAAGATGTGGGTTAAGAATGATCATATGGCTGATACTTATTTCAATTATTTTGATATGCCATGCAATAAGTTCTATATAAATTATTATATGTAATCATTATAAGGTTATCTGATCATTAATATCAGATATTTATCAAATTTTATCATTTATAAAATTATTATTATTTAATTATTATTTATTTTTGAGTTCTTGTGTAGAGTTGCGGCTTGATTTTGACAATTTTCAATCAGTTTTGAAGAATTGAAACCATCAATCTGTCAATTTTGTACCGTGTGCAGTTTTTCCTTTGTTGTTTCAAATCAGCTTTACCTAATCCAAAACAACAAAAGAAAAACAGCATGCGGTCCGAGGCCTAAATAAAGCCTCACAGCTTTCATTGGCGATCACTTGAATTCTTCGAAACTAATTGAAATTTGTTGAAACCTAGCAGCAAATCTCCATGAGTCAACTCAAAAACAAATAACAATTAACTAATAATAATTTTAATAATGAAAAAAACTTATTCAATATCTGATATCAATAATTGAATAACTTACGATGATCACATATAATAATTTATAATGAATTGCACGACATATAAAAATAGTCGAAACAAGTATCCACCAAATGATCACTGCAAACCCATATCTCTCATACATAGAATTTTGCTAACCGTTTGGGTTGATATCAACACCCGAACGACGTATGATGCGGTGGTCAATACAATTGCAACCCAAGTAGTGAAAATTGCTAATCCTATAAAAAATGACCATTTTTCAAAAATGCCACTTACCGTGATAATCATGATAAGTGCATTAATAGGGTTAAGGCGTTGCAATCAATGAAAAAATCATACTCTCTAGCGGTACCTAGACCTCCTAGAAGAGGATGGAGCATTGCTTGAAATGCAATTGTGATTAGAAGAATGACAACCATTATGATCACGATCTCCTGAGCCAGTTGTCTCATTTCTCTTACTGACCATGTCGGGATATGTTTCTGATTTCTTAAGATGCAATCGTAATTAGAGGAATTGCGACTGCTAAAGCCTCATCAAGAAAAAAAAACTCCACAGATCATATGGTAAAAATCTAGAGATCTTTACCGTGGCCTGAAAAAGATTAAGGAGGCCTTGATCAAGTCAATTTGAAAAAAATCCCAAGATCAAACAATAAAAAATCCAAAGGTCTTTACCCCCAGCCGAAAAAGATCAAGGGAGGCCTTGATTAGGTCAATTTGGGAGGGAGGGAGAGAGGGAGGGAGTTCATATTATTCGGATCTGAAGATTTCTTCAAGTCAATTTGTGAAATTGCACACGTTTGAATCTAGCATTTGGTATTTAAAATATTTGGCTAGCATTTGATATCTACTATTGTATCTCAACAATTTGAAACCAATCCTCTGGGGTGCCCATCTCAAACAAAAAAGATTTTGGTCCTACTGGAATGTTACTACTTGTTTATAACATGCCATTAAGCTAGCTAATCTCAAAAAAGGAAAAAAAAATCACCTTGCGAGATAAAGGTATAATGGAAAGACTAATATCAGAATTTTCTACGAAGTTGAGGAATGATTTTGATTTCGGATGAAAATAGAACATGGCAGTGATATTATTCCTTAGATGATACTGAAAAGAAAAAAAAATTTCACCCTACAGTTTCTTAAATAAGGTTGTCTACCTCTCACAAGTCAAAACTTGTGGTCAATATTGGACAATCAAATTCAACATAACCACACGGTCATGCTAGATGGACTCTATTTATTATGGAAAATGCTATACCAATTGTACCGTGAAACATAAAAGTGAAACAATGGCTTTTGTATCACTAATTTTTGTGAGAAAAGCCGATTAATTGTTTAAGTAGTTTTCTTGGAAAGATTAGAATTGAAAACTATTATCATGAACTAACCCCTCACGAGAGAGGTTAGATTTAGGGATATTATCAATTTCAAGCCAATACCCTTCTATTGATTCGAACTCTCCCAAGCCCATGTCTTACGCAACATTAGACATTCAAAAATTTAATCAATTAAGCTTATGCAAATTTTAACAAATGAGTTGCCACTAACCTTTTTGGGATTAGTTAAAAATCCAGTAAGATATGAGAAAATATATTTCTATTTATGTAGCTAGAGATTTTAGAATCGGGAACTTGATTACATCAGCCCTAAGACTAACGGCCTTTTCAATACCTAGCTTCATCATGCTAACTAATGCCATAACAACCTATCTAAAAGTATAAAAATTGTCTTAACAATTCTAGAGCAGAAAAGTAACAATCAAGATATTGAAATGCACAATCAATAATAATCATAAGTGAAAGCAAATAAACATCCTAATAGTATCCCTAAAAATAAAAAATGCAACACCAAACAAAACAAATGACCTTATTGTAAAGCCCTAAAGGCTTGTCCAATCTTGAGTTTTAATATGTTTAAGGGTTTTAAATTTTTCTAAATTTTTTAAATTTTTTTATATTTTCCAAAATTGAAAAAATTTATGAATTTTTTAAATGATTTTCTAAGATTTTAAAATATTTTATTTTTTCTGACTTTTTAAAAATTTAATTGTTTTTTATGAATTTTCAAAGTTTTCTCAAATTTTTATGAATTTTCTGATTTTCTAAGTTTTTTATGCATTTTCGAAATTTTTTAATATTTTTGAATTTTCTGGAATTTTAATATTTTAAAATAATTTGTTATTATATTAGGGAAACGGGTTTGGTTTGGCCAGGTTTACCCGATCCGAACCGGTCTGATTAAAATACGAATTTTTTAAAATATTTTTAAAATTTTTCGTTATTTTCCTATTTTTTATTCTTTTTCTGTTTTGTCATTTTCCCTTTGCTTCATCTTCAACCTTGGGCACCTGACCGAAGCCTCCCTCACCATCTGCAAATCCTTCTTCACCGAACCGATCACCACTCGGCGTCACGACCATCCACCACTGTCGTCACAGAAATACCACCACCCGCCAGTCGTCTACTCGACCGGCATCAATCACCATCGGCCTAATACCAATTCGGTACTATTTTATCCAAGCCTTGTTGTAGTATCATTGCTTGCACAAATATTTTTCTTTTTCAACCACAAAAACAGAGTACAAGTGAGTCTTCAGAGAAGGTCACCTGGCTGAGGAAGGGAAGAAGCAATCCGCCACGAAAAAGAGGATTAAGTGGTCCTTTCTTCCTTGACGGTAAAAGGGTAGCTCCAGCGAGGGGAAGGATAAATGGCCGCCTCCACACCGAACGAATATTTGCACTAAATCACATGAGAGCACAGCGAAGACAAGAGAATCAGCCAAGATTTGACTAATACGACAACAGTCACGAATCAATCTTGAGCTTAATCGCGAACTAATATTGGATCCTCTTTTGGACATTTTATCAAACACATGATATGCAGCATCGAGAACACACATCCGATCCTATTATTGTCTGTTTTTTCAACCACAGAAACAGAGTACAAGTGAGTCTTCAGAGAAGCTCACCTGGCCGAGGAAGGGGAGAGGCGATCGGCAACGAAAGAGAGGATCAAGCAATCCTTTCTTCCTTGACGGACGAAAACGCAACTCTAGCAGTGATCCGAACGCCAGAAATGATTGGAGCGGCTCGCGGACATATGCTTTGGCCGGAGCTTTGGAGATCCAACGATGAACTCCGGCGAAGAAAATCCTCCTCAGAACACTCAACCACTAAACCCAGACCTCGCCGAAGCTCTCTGTTTTTCCGTTATTTTGCGCCAGCTCATCCATCTTGTAGAAAGGCGCTCGGCCTTGCTCCGGTCACTCGCCGTTCTCCTTTGCCTTGCGTCACGGGCACCGCTCCCCCTTCATCTTCGGTCATTTTCTCTCCCGTCACAGACGCACGCTGGACGTGCAAAGCTTCTCTGTATGTACAGCTGGTGTATCTTGTGACATACCGATGCAAACGAGATCGGAGCTTAGCAATCGGACCGTAATTATTGAACCGTTTCCTCGCGGAAGCCCATCGCAGAACCACCACCACAGGCAAACCAAATCCGGAAATAAAAGAAAAGAAAATGTCACTTGAGTTAACAGATAAAATCTCAGGAACAGCATATTTGATGATTCATGAAACAACTAATGACATACAAAACGACACCGGGCTGTCTTCGGATCATCTCACCTATATTTCTCCACGACATCTCCTCGGACGTGAGCCATATCAAACAAGGGTTCTGTATCCAACGTTATAGGAATGCTTCTATCTGACACCATCTCATCAATGCGGATTTCAGGTCAAACCATGAACACAAAAGCTTCAATATCAGTTGGATTTCGTAACTGCATGCAATTTTGCAAACTCTGAATGCCTCTGCAGTCTCCACTTTGCTTTGGTCCATCCCACCATGCTACGAAATCCAACTGCATGCATTTTGCAGTTGACATGGAAATGGATGCTTCTCTTTCGGACTATTATCTCCACAACACTATTATTTTGGTCCTCCAAGTAATGATCCACATCAAAAAGACTGAATCTTCTTCCAGTGATGTTTCTCTTTCCTCTATTTAAACAGCAAAAAATGTTCTCTCATTACCAATCTTGACTAAAACGAAAAGCAATCGTTCGTAGTTCAAATGGCATCACAATGGCATCACTTAAACTACTACCAGTAATGTTGTTTCTTTCTTTGCACCTACATTAGGCAGACATCAACCCAGCATGAGGACATAGACTTGATAAGAGCCCCATTAAAAAGGATAAGTTTCGATTCCACTGATTACATGTTTTTCCATGCATTTTTGAGAAATCATGATTTTTGAATGGCGTTAAGGGTCTGCCTAACTTTCTAATTTTCACTAAATATTTTGCTATGCTTTTTCTTTTCATAATCGAGATATTTCAAGGTGTGAAAGTGCATTAGTCACAATTTATATATTTATTTTTGGAAAATTTTGAATACCCATTAATTTTTCTCAAGAAAGTTAAAACAAAAAAGTAGCATTTCTCAAATCAAAACAAGTAAGCCCTTCATAGGATTTCAATGATTCGCTAATGCTATCCGAGGGAAGGCCACAAACGAGAGAGAATCATTACCTTCCAGGTTGAGTAAATATAGTCTTAGAGACCAAGATGAAGCTTGTATTCGCTCTCCGTTGCTGGCCCCAGTTGAAAAAACTTTTAACAATGGGAAAGAATAAATGAAAACCCCTTGATTCGGAGAACCAAGATCCCGATTTCAACAGTTGGTTTAAGGAAGGAGGTTGGTAGGGAATGGCAAATTTCGACATCAAACAGACTGGTAAGGCTATCACAAGGTTAACATAAAACCAAGCACAGAGTTCTCAACCCCGACATCCCTCCAAGGTACGGACTTCTTACCAAAAGAGGACCAAACTCAAACCAAACATCAGATTAGCACAACATCTCGTCTGACGTTAGCGTTCTTTCTTGTTTTAAATCAAAGATTAACCGAGATGACGAGTGTCTGAATCTCACCTGTTCTTTTGCTCGCATCTTCATCTTCTTCGGACGCCACAGAGAGCGAGAGAAAGTAAGAGTCAGCCATAGAGAGATATGAGCTCAACGATCCGGCGGTAATTATCGAATTGTTTCCTTGCCGACGCCCACCACAGGCAAACCAAATCCAGAAATAAAAGAAAAAAATGTCATTTGCAGTTGACAGATAATATCTCATAAAATCATATTTGATTACTCACTAAGAAAGCAATGACATACAAAACGACATTGGGCTGTTTTCGTATTGAACGAAAAATAAGCTTCATCTCACCTGCATTTCTCTGGGACTTCTCCCCAAACGTGAGCAATATTCGGCAAGGTTCCGTATACAACCTTAGGGTCAATTCCAAAAAAAACCACAAACTTTAGGTCAAATCCCAAATATATCCCGAACTTTTTTTTGTCTCAAGAAAAACCCCAAACTTTAGGTTTAGTTCCAAATCTGCCCCGAACTTTTCTTTTGTCTCAAAAAAAACCCTAAACTTTAATTTTAGTCCCAAATCTACCCCGAATTTTGTTTTGTCTAAAAAAATCTCAAATTGGTACACATATGACAAATTTACCCAAAATTATTTTTTTGACCGCCAAAAAAATTACCATATATTATTTTCCGTTAAATTTTACCGTCAAATTTCTAAATTAAATAACACGCCGCAATTAACGAGTATACTAATTTAGGGTTTTACCCTCCGTTTGTACTAAAAAAATCACCAATTTTTTATCTGTTCTTAAATATACTCCATGGTCTAGTCCCAACTTAACATGGCATTTCCATATAGATAATAAATACACATAAACAAGATGTTATAGAAAATTATTTTCAAAATAAAACCATTTTAGGATATAAAAATTAGGGATTACTAATATGGCTTTTGGACAGAGGCTAATGAGGGCAAATTTAGGATTATAGTAAAATTTGATGATTTTCTTTTTGACAAAAAAAAATTGGGATAGATTTGGGAATAGATTAAGAGTTTGGGGTTTTTCTGAGATTAAATAAAAGTTTGGGGTAAATTTGGGACTAAACCTAAAGTTTGAGGTTTTTTCTGAGACAAAGAAAAGTTCGGGGCAGATTTGGGACTGAACCTAAAGTTTGGGGTTTTTCTTGGGACAAAAAAAGTTCGGGGTATATTTGGGACTAAACCTAAAGTTTGGGGTTTTTTTTGGAATTGACCCTACAACGTTATAATATTGTTTTGATTTGACACCATCTCATCAATGCGGATTTCAGGCCAAATCATGCAAACAAAAAATTCAATATCAGTCAGATTTCCAGCGAACATTACCACGACGTAGGCTTTTTTTCTTGTTTTAGATCAAAGATGAACCGAGATGATGAGTGTTTGGATCTCACCTGTTCGCTCGCATCTTCATCTTCTTCGGACGCCATGGAGAGCAAGAGAAAGCGAGAGTCAGCCACGTATATAGACAGAGATGAGCTCTTCATTGAACTTTGGATAAGATTGGGTTTTTAGTTGAGAGAATCTCGGTTAATTGGGTCAAAGAAGAGATTTCATGGGTTTGACCGTCATGTTGGACCGAATTAAATATCCCCAATTTTAAATTATGTTGTTTTTGTTTTTTTTTTTAAAGAAAATTCTAGTTTTGCTTCGGTTGTTTGCTAAACAAATTTTCTTCAAAGTAAATAAGCTAATTAAAAATTAGCGAATAAAACTAAGTGAAATGTAAGCATGTGTGTTTCAAATTAAAGTTTCCGTTCTTTTGTTGTAGTGTTTAAATTTTAGTGAATATTAAGTGAATCTTATCCAAGGAATAAATTAAGTTATCCTTCAAATTATTTTGATCTAATTTTGAATTGAAATGAAAAATAATGCATTGATCACATTATTGACCAGAAGTTATATTTCAAAGTATGAGTATTATTCATGTATTAATATAAATTTCCGGTTTTGACTTCATTACAAACTAAATGGATAAACTAATATATTTTAAAGTTACTTTATTTTTAGAGAAAAATCCCAAATTATACTTTATTTCCCCTATTCTTTTCCTGCCTGACTTCTCCTTCATGACCCGAAGCATGTCTCTTCCCCTGCGGCTCTCCTTCACCGAAGCTGCTCAACCGAACGAGGACATACGAGACAAGCGGACCTCGTCTCAACCCGGCCAACACGTTTGCTCCAGCATCGTTTTGGCCAGCTTAGGTTAAGGGCTCGGCCTCTGCCTAGGTTGCCACTCATTGAACGGCCGCCCTAAATCTCCTTTCACTCCATAAACTCAATGAAACTCGAGCAGTCATGACCATGAGCTCCAACTTTCCTTTGCTCCGCAAGCTCGATAAAGCTCAAGTGGCCACAATTGCGAGTTCAAAGAAACTCCAATTGTCATGATTGCTAGCTCCAAATCTCCTCCACTCCTCCCAAGCCGATCTCGAAGCCCAAATCGACTCCCGACTTTGACTTCCAAGATCGCAACATCATCTTCGGCATCGTCCAGCAGCTCTTCATGACCTAGATTGTCCGTGGCAAGGATGGCCAGCTCAATTTCCAGCCTCACCTACCCGCGTGGCTCATCTACACTCTTGCCAACGCCAACACCAAGGAGTAGAGAGGGGAAATAAAGATAGTTCAAACCCGGTTGGGGTTTAGGCCAAAACGAAGCCGTTTTGGCCACTGATTCTCGAGTTAAAATCAACAAATGTCCAAGAGAAATTTTTAAAAAATTCTATTAGTATTTCTCCCTTGCTAAATTGATGGAGTTAATAGAGAGAAATTTTAACCCAAAAAAAATAAAAATAGAGTGATTTCATTGCACCAATCGTACGTTTTGAAATTAAATTGCACATTTCAAAAGGTTTATAACTCAATCATACTTTTGGACAAATTTTAAAATTTTTGGTACACTTATCCTTATATTTTTCAATAACTTTTGGACAGCCACTAACCCTTACTGAAACTTAATAGCACATAAAAAAAAATCTGTATATTTTAATACAGAATAATAAAGCTCTGTAGTTTTCTTTTTATCACATACGTATATGACTGGACATACGGCACCACACATCAGATCTAAACACCTTAATGGATGCAAATGTCATTGTCCTTCCCCAATAAAATAAAAAGGAGCGTATCCCATGCTTTGGGTTTTCAATTCAGAATGGATAATAAAAATTATTATTTCATATCTATATTAGCGTTGACTATGTCATGTAGGATGACCAATGTTCATGTTAGCAATTCCATTCCAAAATTGGTAAAATTGACTATATTGACAAATTGTTAAACATTTTATAACTCAATTAGTTAAAATAAACAGTTTAGGACTGATTGGCATAAATATAATAAATTTAAGATTTTTTTGTAATTTTTTCAATGTTAAGTCTGTCCACTCCCCTCTAACGACCTATCGCGAAAAGATACTCCACAGGAGCCTCTTGCAACTGATCTTTTAAACCCAAGGCCATCTCATCCAAGCTTAACAACCTCGTTCTGGGACCACGTTCCCCTTCAACCTGCCGACCGGACACGGCGATGAACTCGAATTAAGACATAATCGAACGCTCAGATGTGTGGAGTGCGCGTGCAGAGTCGGTCCCCACCCATAACTTTTCGGCGTTTTCGCCACACGCGTCGACGCATAAAGCTTAGTCAACCCAAAACAGGGTGAACCAAGAGGCAAAAAGTCAAATACTTTCCAAGCATCGAACATGATCAAGAGAAAGCGACAAATTGCATTCCCATGGAACGAATTTCCTCGATTTGACCATGACCTTGTTACTTGCCAAGACCCATAGCTTGTCTTGAATCCAAACTAGAGTACGTAAGCTTTTAGTTTTTTAAAAAAGGGAACGAGCACACGATATGATTAGTCCAAACCGACCATATGTTATTCAATTTGTTAATCCATGTTATTGTGTATTAATCATTTATTTTGCATGAATTGCCCATAATTTTACATTTTTTTTGTGGATGCGAGATATGCAAAAGAGAGAAATACGAAATTTCAGTATATTTCGATGTTGAGTTGTGAACTATGCGTAGATATAAATAGGCTTCATTAGTTTATTATCTGTGATAACATATCATCATTTAAAGATATGCGCCATCAAATGAAGATATACGTGCAATTTTGAGAGATATGAAAAATTAAGATAAATATACTAATTATCTCTAAATAGGAAAATATCTTAAGAGAAATATATCTAACATGGTGTATAGAAAATTTCAACATGAGTTTGAATAAGAGATACAAAAAATTGCTTGAGTGGATCGCCAATGTGACTCGATGAAGAGTGAATCACTTACCTTAACATGGATGCTTTTTGTGTTGTCGCGGCTACTATGCAAGCTATATGACAGAATGCCATTGATTTGGCTCGTCTAAGGGTAGCAAGTCTATTGGTGTTTTATCTCCAAAAAACACGTGCTAATTTACGTTTTAGATAGATATTTTCCATTTGTATTTCAAAGCACTATATATAAAAAAGATAGATATATTCGTCATTCCTCTATGAATTCTTTGTTTGTTTTCTCTTTTGTTGGTGCCATGTTTCACATTTTTTTATTCCCCCGAGACCAAAATTGTCCTTTTGTTAATTCATACGCGATTGGATTTATACGGCACCTGTTAAGATATGAGAATCTTGCTGATATATATTGTTGTCTATGTGTACGGAAGCCTTGGTATAATATGGTCATTGCCACAATAAATAATAGACAAAGAAACGTGCCCATCACTTGAATTTATATAAAAATTCGTATATAGTTCAGGCAAAAGGCACATTATTCCACATGGACTGTCGGTTAAATAAATGGGAATTCAAACATTCAAAACGTGTCTAGAATATGACCACCGATGCAGAGGCACCTTCTCAGCAACTGCAACATGGGAGCTAATAATATGAAAAATTCAATGAATGAATGAATATCATAATTGTTCAAGCTCGCTCAACCTATATATGCATCGCCCTTTTGGTCATACTCTCAACTATTCCACTCTAGCCCTCCAACTCTCAAGGATACAGAGCATACACAAGTCGATAGCTGCCCGATCGCCATTAGAAAATGCTTCCAGAAATCATGAGTCCCTTTGAGACCCATCAATTCGATCTTTTGAAATCTCTTTGTGATCGTCTTCTTTATGATGATGATGATGCTGTTGAGAATGCTACAGTATTTGCGCTGAGAAGTTCAAGCTTCAGTGATCTTTTGCTCACAGAGAGTTGGAGCGAACTTCCTCTGAAAGTGGACGACTCGGAGGACATGTTGGTGTACAGCACCATGTGCGATGCACTCAATTCTGGGTGGACAATGCCTTCGTCTTCGAATCAAGAACTTGATTGTGAAGCGACGACAGTTGATTATGATGGCATTGGTCGGGTGATGCAGAAAAGACCGGAGGAGCGTGAGATGCAACCGCTGGTGAAGAAGACCCATTACAGAGGAGTGAGGAGGCGGCCGTGGGGTAAATACGCAGCGGAGATAAGAGATCCCAAGAAGAACGGCATGAGGATTTGGCTCAGGACTTACAAGAAGCCCAAGGACGCGGCGTTGGCCTATGACAGGGCTGCTTTCAAGATGAGAGGGTCCAAGGCCAAGCTCAACTTCGCTCACCTCATCGGCTCCTCCGAGTACGAGCCCGTCAGGGTCAGCCCCAAGCGTCGGTCTCCCAAGCCTAGCTCAACGTCCAGTGATTACAGGTCGACTGGGACAAAAAGGAGAAAGGGGCAGGCCAATTCAGATGCTGAGGTGGAGTTTGGAACTCCAATCCCCTTTTCCATTCTGGATATAGCCTTGCTAGGTGTGGAGGAACAATTTTTATTTTGATTGTACACACTATCATGACATTTCAATCAGGCAATTTTTTGTTGTCCAAGGATTGTTAATTTGGCTTTTTCCTATTCCCATTTCCTTGAGAGTTTTGTCAGAAAAACCAAAACCGTTTCCCATTATAGATCTCCCAATATAAAAGTGAGTAACAAAGTCAAAGAATAGTGTAATTACCACATCTTCCGAGAAACAGCAGGCTTTGAATTAAACATAAAGAGAAATTTATATAGTTAGTCTTGAGATAGAGTTCCCAGCTTTGTCGAGGTTGAAAAGAAACATGGCATCAGGAGGAGGTTCAAACGAAATCCAAAACAGTTCTTTCAGCATACTTCCTCTCCGAGCAAAGCTTTAATTACACACCGGTTTCCTTCCCTGTATGCATACCTGATTTTAAACCTCTTGAAAGCTTCCAGGAGAGTCCTATGATCATTCAAATGAGAAGTGAAAAAAAGATTATTTGACCAAGTTGATGGGAGTGTCGATACAGTTACCGGAGGTGCCTCCAGATGAGTGATGTGGAGTTCCTCAGCAAGTTTCAGACCATCTCCAACAGCCCAAAGATCGGCCACATAACTAGGGTCGTGGTCAATGTAGCAAGTGAAACCAGAAACCCACTTGCCATTTGCATCCCCGATTAAACCTCCCTGACCCTCAATGCCTGGGTTACCAATAGCCAAGCCATCGAAATTTAACTTGAACCAGTTTGAGACGGGGCGAGTCCATTGCACGAGGACAGCTTCCCTCGCAGGGTGGCGTTTACTTTTCTGCAGAAACAGCATGGTGTTGCAGCAGCTCTCACAAGACAAAGTTCCTTCGAGTCGTGAAACTTGGCTTTGTCATCAAAGACATTGCCATTGTGTTACGGCCGAAGTTACGCGAGAGCAAAGGGGAAAATGGCCATCTCAGACTGTCTAGGTATCAGTCCAGAATAAAGAAATCTTACCATCTTTAGCAACGTTTGTAACTCCCCCTAAGAAGACCTCCTCGGCACCAAGGAAGGTGATAGCAATTAGAAATACTACTAAGAATTTCGGAAATTACTTGGGGCCCATCTGTTTTGGGATTATTAGGCAAGACTGGAAAAAATATTCCATGGGAGTAATTCTTAGAAGAATGAAATATTTTAGTTGGACTTCTTAAATGAGGTAGAACTAATGTTTCCATTCCTGATACATACAAAACAAAATAGATACGATTACAAAGCACAATTTCAAAACCCCTAGACTCTGAACCCAATCGCTGGACTCAGGGCACAAGGCATCAAGCCCACAAACCAAGCATCACGTCCAAGCACTTGGACCCTAGAACTTGGAAGATGAAAACCCAAGAATTACAAGGGCTAGACACGACACCTAGGACCATACAAGGGACATTTGTACGTATCTAAGAATTTCCTTGGATTCGAGACAACTAATTAAGGTCGAATTCCAACCCCAATTCCCACAAATGTGGGACCTCAAGACTAGGACCTAGACTTGAGTGCTCAACCGAGCCCAAGACCTTGATGCCAAACTTGGAACTTGGGTACTTGACCTAAGTTGATATTTTTCTTATGCTTAGCTATATTATTTTTTACCATAAAAAAGTGTTCCATCGATTTTTTAAAATTTGAGCAATGTCAAACAGTAAAAATAGGAATATTTTCTATAACTGGTTTTTCACGAATAAAAAAGAAAAAAAAATGACCATTCAAATATCATCTCGTGTCCTTTGTAATTTTTTCATCATTTGCGCTTCTTGTTTTCTTGTTTTCATTTTCGTTTTTCTGCCACATTTTGTTCGTTTCCATGCCACCAAAATTTTCTTTCTTCTCAAGTATCAGTCATCGGATCCATTAAGCACCTTCAGGTCTGAGGACCATCATCGTCCTTCCCCATTAAAAATACGACAAGCGTGCCCCATGCTTTGTGGATAAGATTAAGAAATATATCCCTTCGTGTCTTTTCGTAATTAAAGAACTCCAATTGAGCATTTGAAACATGTGCTGAGAAACTCGATGGCCATCACCAGATGCACCTTCTTGGAAGATCCAAATTGTCTGGGAAGTTGGAGCTAATTATTGGTTGATAAACTATTGAAATGATGATCCCCACAACTCTAAGCTCAGCTTATATATACAGCTCCCACTTTGACGATGTTCTCAGCCGTTCAGTCTTGCTTCGGAAAGCAAATCATCCCTTCGATCTTCCACGATCAGTGATCCTCAAGGCTACAAATTGTAGCCAGAAACATAAATGCTTCAAGAAATTTTCAGCCCCTTTGAGACCTATCAATGCGATGCTTTGAGATCCATTTGGGGTCGTCTTCTTGAAGATGATGTTAATGATGGCGTCAACGCACACATTATGCACCAGCTCCTGCAAACATGTACTTGAGGAGTTCGAGCTTCAGCAATCTTTTAATGACAGAGGCTTGAAGCGAACCACCCCTCGAAGTGGACGACTTTGGGGGTATGTTGGGGTACAGCGCTTTGTGCGATGCGCTCCATTCTGGGTGGAAAATGGCTTCGTCTTCAAATCTAGAACTGGATTTCGAAGTGATGGCCATGGATTACAATAGCATTGGTCTGGCTTTAGATCAAGAGCTTGATTTCGAAGTAACAACCATCAATTATGACAACATTGATACGGCGATGGAGGAAAAACCAGAGATGGTAGAGCATGAGATACCAGGACCGGTCGAGAAGACACACCAAAGAGGAGTGAGGACGTAATCGTGGGTAAATTACACAGCAGAGATAAGGGACCCCAAGAAGAAAGGAGTGAGTATTGACATGCAGACTCTTGGAGTGCCAAAACTTGACATGGAAATACTTAAGTACCAAAAGTTCGAAAAGGTACACTTAACTACCAAAATCAGAGCAAAAATGATTAGTTAAGTGCCAACGGCGAAAAAGTCCGGCCGAATTGCCACGTGTCATTTTATGGCGATATTATTTGCTGGCGGAGCATTTTTTTTTTCAAAATAAAATATCCACGTGGCAATTTTAAGAAAAAAATTGTCCAAGTTACAAAAAAATTTTAAAAATCGATTTTATTTAGAAAAAAGGGGGAGGGAAGGGGAGGGTTCACCGAGGGCTGTGCAAGTCTCGCTGCTGTCGCCGTTGCTACCCCACCATTGCTGGGAAGGCTCGGCAACGGTGGGGCGGGAGTTGGCCGAGGTCGTCGGGCCCTAACCAAGTGCTGGCGACCCTGACCAACCTGTGGCGAGACTTGCGAGCCCTCACCCAGATTTGGGGCAAGGGTTGCGACCCTCCCCCACATCCAGCGAGGGTCGCTGGCCTTCTCCTAAATCTTGGGTGAGGGTCGCAACTCTCGCCCTAGATTAGGGCCTAGCTAGGCGGCTGGCGGCCCTTGGCTTGATTGGACCCTCTCCCAAATCCGGCGAGGGTCGCCGCCTCGCCGCAGGTCGGCCAGGGTCGCTGACCATTGGCCAGGGGCCGACGACCCCGCCGACTCTCATCCCACCTGTCGTCGGCCCTTCTTAACGATGGTGGGGTGGCAATGGCGGCTGTGGCGAGGGCTACACAGCCCTCGCTCGATCCTACCCTCCCTCTTTCCTCTTTTTTTTGTTTAATTAAATCGATTTTATAATAATATATATTTTAAGTTATTTAATATTATTTAATCAATACATTTTTCAATACCATGTCAGCAAAAAACAACGTCGTTTTTGCTGAATTTTTGTCGACTCAGCTTCCGGCGAGCCACATAAGCGATTTATATTATTAAAATAAGCTATGTCGGATTTCCGGCAGCCTTCACCAGAATTGGCACTTAAGTGATCCAATTTTCGAAAAAAGTGACACTTTGGTTAAGGGAACCCACCGGAGCCATAGTGAAAGCGAATCTTCATAGGGCAATTGTCATTGCTTATGGACCTGAACCTGGGTGATCTATACATGACCAGGATGAAGCTTGGGTGTAACTAAGTGGAGGTCCGAACCAATTGATGTTGAAGAATCAGCGGATGAGTTGTGGTTAAGGGTGAAATGACTAGCATTTGCTGCTGCAGAATAAACCAACTTAAAAATGGTAACGCGCTCGATAAGGCATAAGTTCGAGTATCATAAGTGTCTCCTCGTAGGAACGTACACGAATCTGATCAATTACCCTTTGTGCTTTGTGAGTAGACATAGATATATGTTGACCTAAAGCATATACTTTTCCATATGGGTTCTTATTTCAAGTGTACTTTTTGTAACTTTTGACATTTAAGTATCATCTCGTACCAAGTTTTGGCATTTGCGTTGTACTTCTACCGGCGAGGATTTGGCTCAGTACTTATGAGACACCTCAGGACGCTATATTGACCTACAACCGGGTAGCTTTTAAGATGAGGGGGCCCAAGGCCAAGATCAACTTCCCACACCTCATCGACTCCTCCAACCATGAGCCCTTTAGGGTCAGCCCCAAGCGTTGGTCTGCCGAGCCTAGTTCGCCATCTAGCGATGATGGGTTGGCCGGGATGAGAGGCTGATTCAAATGCTGTGTTGGAGGTTGGAACTCCAATCCCTTTTCCCATTCTTGATATGGGCTTGTTAGGTGTGGACGAACAATTTTTTTTTTATTGTACACACTATCAAGACATTGTCTTTCGTCAATGAAAAGTCAATCGGGCAAGTTTTATGCTGTGCAAAGACTTGTCAATTTTGTTTTTCCTATTCTCATTTCCTTAAGGGTTTTGTCAGAAAGATCTACCAATAAAAAAGTGAGTAAAAAAGTCTTAAGGATTCTTAGTGTAGTTACCCTTATTTCCCGAGAAATATCAGGCTTTGAATTAAGCATGAAGAGAACTTTACAGAGTCTAAAGTCTTGACATAGAGTTCCCGGCTTGATTGAGTTTGAAAAGAAAGAGGTTCAAATGAAATCCAAAACGGTCCTTTCAGCATCCTTTCTTTCTAAGTAAGCTTTATTCGCACATCAAGTCTCCTTCCCTATAAGCATGCCTGATTTCAACCCTCTTGAACGCTTCTAGGAAAGTCCCACGATCATTCAAAAGAGAAGCAAAAATGAGATCATTTGACAAATTTGATGGGAGTGTCGACACATTTATTGGAGAATTCAGCTCCTGTTTCACTATTTTTGGTTCCCGTAACAAAAGATTTTTGATAGAGCAGTGCTTTTCAATTTTATTATTTTAAGAAGACTTGGGTTTTGTGCTAGTATTGGACAGAGAGAGTCAAATGCAATAATATATACATTTATTTGAATGGAATGAACTTACTTAGTACAACCTTGTTACTAATGAAAATAAGTATTAAAATTCAGACTGATCAATATTAATTAGTTACAAAAAATTAAACGATTTTGAATTAGTTTGTGTCAATGGACTCGTTCAATCCAAAACTTGAGAGAATGGGTGTGTCCTGAAGTTCCTCCGCCAAAAGTAGTATGAAATCATCTCCAAAGATCTCAGTCATAATAAAAAAAAGTGTTTGTGATTCTTCCGGCATTTCCACATATTACAAATAATGTAAAAGACAGCTTTATTTTTCCCTAGGGAATCTTTTAAATTACTATTGCTTAGCGTTCAATTCGGCATCATTCTACGTACAACACACGCCTAATTCAAATGCACCTTAACATGCTAATGAAAACCAATTAGGATTGGATGGATAACACAACATCGGAACTTAATCAATGATGCCTGAGGGTATTTATGACTCCAGAAAGATATTGCTTCCAAGTAGATACTAGGACACAACATTGGAATCTCATCGATGATGTTGGACAAAGGAGACAACTACAAGAAAGCATCGTTTTAGGAAGAATACGGGGACACAACACCAGAATCTAATTGACGACATTAGACAAAGGAATAACACCAAGAAGGAATTGCTCCGAATAGAGTATGAGGATACAACGTCAGAATCTAATCAACAACGCTAAACTAAGGGAACAATACCAGGGAGGAATTGCTCCAAAAAGGATATGAAGACACAATGCCGTAATCTAATCGATGATGCTAGACTATTAAAAGACCACTAAGGATCCTTGCACCTATATGGGTATGGGAAGACTGCGCCAGAACCTAATCGATGACACTGAACGGCAATATCAACACTAAGAAAGTATTGTTCTTGGATGAAAATGAAGATACAACGCCAGAATTTAATTGATGATGTTGGACAAGCTAGGATAACACTAGAATCTAATTAACACCACCACCTAAGATATGACAATCACCTAAAGTTAATCAACAAAGGGGGCCTAAAGCTACAACTAAGTTAAACTAGGCTAGGATAACTAGAAATAAGATGAAGAGTTTTGTTGTATTGTTCAAGGGGTTTTTCGCTAGAGGACTAGGGGTATTTATAGGGATATCATATCCATCAAATAGCTACCAATTTGAAATGATGCATCTTCTCTCCAACATGTTTCCTATTCTTCCGCTAGTTCGTTTTGTAACTACTTCGATCACACTTTCATCCACTTCCGTAGCTGAGCCTTCGATCATCCACTGCCTTCCTTTCACACACTTCACTTTCGAAATTTACCACCAATACTTGCATCATGACATTCGGATATGTGACTCCCTCATTGTTGATCATCCAGCTTCTTTCAATATACTCGTCAATAGCCAATAATATGCCAACATTCATAGGGCTTATGCATAATTTTGCTGAGCCCCAGAGTGACTTTGATTGTGTAGCCGGCACGCAATGACATAGTAAATTTTGGATGTCAACATTGTCCCCTTTTAAAGAAGTAAATTGGAGATTTATTTCTTTAAAGGAAAAACTTTGTTTTAAGTGATTTGCTTCTGTCTTCTAACATTTTTAGCCGATATAGATAAGTAGTCCCTGTTATGTTTTAACGTGTCATTTCAACTTCCAGCAGATATTACAATTTTGAATTGGAGTTCCTTACTTCAAGCATATATTTATAGTCTCTTTCTCCGTAGCCTTTTGTCTTCTTCTTTAAACCCTAAACCGTAAACCCTTTGCATTTTGTTTTTAAGCTCAAACTATTGCGACCAAAACTCCCAAGCTCCTTCCCAAATCTTTCATCTCACACTTCAATGACCTTTGAGATAATGAAAAACCCAAGTATTGTCGTTTCCAATTATTAAGCAACGTAGAAGATAACCTTGAGCAACTGCTTCTAGGCCCTTGTCTTCTCCATCATAATCATGTTCCGTCGCCTCTCAAGCCTTGTTTTCTTACCAAAAGGAATGAGAAACTCCCTATTCAATATTCTTCCATTAAGGATATTTGGACATCTACCCCTTTCAGATTTCGGAGTTCTCCTTCGTTTGATCAAAGATTTCACTCTTAGTACTTGCAGCTAAAGGGTAATGTGGAGACTAAATGATCATGGGAGGACACAGACATAAAAACGGCATTGGAGTTTAGCATGCTATCTCATGACTTGGACAGCGAAGATTTCTGTCATCTGTTTCTGGTCCCCATCGACTAACTGTTTCATCTTTCCATGGGGACCCATGTCCATAGTCCTTATGGATGTATTTACTATATTTGGATTTATACCACATGGAAGCCCTATAGAAAGATAGAAGGCTTTTGATGAACATTATATCTTTGACAACGTTCTTGCTTATGGAAATTTCCTTGATAAAGTTTGCAAAACTTCTAGTCCTATCGACCTAATCGTACTTGTCAATTTTCTGTTATGTATTCTTTTGTCCAGTCATCAAGGTCTGAAATGATTATTTAATTCTCGCCTCAAGCCTTGCAAGGGAAACACGATTCTCTCTTGGCCCACTTGTCTTGGCTGCATTATATAGGAGCATCATATGATCTCTCCGTGTGCAATTCTTCTAGAGAGTATGATTTCTTCATTGACTACAATGCCTTAGGCCCATTAATGCCACTTAATTACGGTAAGTGGCATTTTTGAAAAATAGCTATTTTAAATAGGATTGGCAATTTTTGGTACTCGGGTTGCAATCATCTTTGATATGTCATGCAACAAGTTTATTATAATGTTTTTTATGTAACCATTATAAGTTTATGCAATTATTAATATTGGATGTTGTATCAATTTGTTGTCGTCGTTATTTGTTCTTGAGTTAACTTGTGTAGATTTGTAGTTAGGTTTCGACAATTTTCAATCAGTTTTAAAGAATTCAAGCAATCAATCGGCCAATGAAAATTATGAGGATTTGTTTAGGCCTTGGACCATTGTTTTTCCTTTGTTGTTTCAAATTAGGTAAATCCGGTCTGAACACTTTCCTCGAATATGAAAATAAAAATTATTAAAAATTCAAGAAATTCAAAAATATGAGAAAATTTTGAATATTCATAAAAAATATTAAATTAGAAAAAATTTAGAAAATGATAAAATATTTTAATATCTTAGAAAATCATTAAAAATTAAAAATCTTTCGAAAATTCATAAATTTATTTTTTAAATTTTGCTCAATATCAAATTAAAAATACAAAATAAGAAAAATACAAAAAATCCAAAAAAATTGTAAAAAATAGAAAAACCTTAGAAATATTAAAATCCAAAATTGGACAAGTCTTTAGGGCTTTACAATATATCAAATGCTAGCCAAATATTTCAAATGTCAAATACTAGATTCGAACGTGTTCAGTTTCACAAATCAACCTAAAGAAATATTTAGATCTCAATAATATTCTTTCTCTCGATTTCTCTGGATTTTTTCTAAAAGTACCATCTGATTTCCGAATTTTTTTTTCCGATGAGGCCACCATCAAAGAGAAACCAAAACTACATTCCGATGTGGCTAGTGAGAGAAATGAGGCAACAAGTTCAAGAGATTGTGATCGTAGTGGTTGCAATTCTTCTAATCGCCATCGCATCTCAAGCAACACTCCATCCACCTCCGGGAGGCCCCAGTACTACCAAAGAGTATGACTTTTTCATTGACTGCAATGCCTTAGCCTTATTAAGGCCACTTACAGTGATTAATCACCATAAGTGGCATTTTTTAAAAAATGGCCATTTTTTAGAGGTTGGCAATTGTCAGTACATGGACTGCAATTGGATTGACTACAACATCATATGCTGTTCGAACATTGATATCAACCCCAAACCAAACAGTCAACAAAATTTAATGCATGAAAGATGTGGGATCACAATAATCATACATTAAATTTTGCTAACTGTTTTGGTTGATATCAACACCCAAACAACGTATGATGCAGTGGTCAGTACAATTGCAACCCAAGTGGCGAAAATTGCTAATCCTTTAAAAAATGACCATTTTTCAGAAATGCCACTTACCGTGATAATCACGATAAGTGCGTTAATAGAGTTAAGGTGTTGCAATTAATGAAAAAATCATACGCTCCAGAGGTACCTGGACCTCCTGGAAGAGGATGGAGCATTGCTTGAAATGCAATTGTGATTAGAAGAATGACGACCATTGTGATCACAATATCCTGAGCGAGTTGTCTCATTTCTCTTACCGAACATGTCAGGATCTGGTTCTGATTTCTTAAGATGCAATTGCAATTAAAGGAATTGTGACTGCTAAAGCCGCATCGAGAAAAAAAAATTCCAGAGATCAGATGGTAAAAATCTAGAGATCTTTACCTCAGCCTGAAAAAGATCAAGGAAGCCTTGATCAAGTCAATTTGAAAAAATCCCAAGATCAAACAATAAAAATCCAAAGGTCTTTACCCCTGACTTGAAAAAGATCAAGGGAGGCCTTGATTAGATCAATTTGGGAGGGAGGGAGGGAGTTTATATTATTCGGATGTGAAGATTTCTTCAAGTCGATTTGTGAAATTGAACACGTTTGAATCTAGCATTTGGTATTTAAAATATTTGGCTAGCATTTGATATTTACTATTGTATCTCAATAATTTGAAACTAATCCTTTGGGGTGCCCATCTCAAACAAAAAAGAATTTTGGTCCCGCTGGAACGTTACTACTTGTTTATAACATGCCGTTAAGCTAGTTAATCTCAAAAAAGGAAAAAAAAAATCACCTTGCGAGATAAAGGTATAATGGAAAGGCTAATATCAGAATTTTCTACAAAGTTGAGGAATGATTTTGATTTCGGACAAAAATGGAACATAGCAGTGATATTATTCCTTAGATGATACTGAAAAGAAAAAAAAAATTTCACCCTACGGTTTCTTAAATCCGGTTGTCTACCTCTCACAAGTCCAAACTTATGGTCAATATTGGACAATCAAATTCAACATAACCACACGGTCATGCTAGATGGACTCTATTTATTATGGAAAATGCTATACCAATTGTACCGTGAAACATAAAAGTGAAACAATGGCTTTTGTATCACTAAGTTTTGTGAGAAAAGTCGATTAACTTGTTTAAGTAGTTTTCTTGGAAAGGTTAGAATTGAAAACTATTGTCACAAACTAACCCCTCGCAGGAGAGGTTAGGTTTAGGGATATTATCAACTTCAAGCCAACACTCTTCTATTGATTCGGACTTTCCCAAGCCCATGCCTTACGCAACATTAGACATTCAAAATTTTAGTCAATTAAACCTGCGCAAATTTTAACAACTGAGTCGCCACTAACCTTTTTGAAATCGACTAAAAATCCAGTAAGACATAGAAAAATATTTTTTTATCTATATAGCTAAAGATTCTAGAATTAGAGACTTGATTACATCGACCTTAAGACTAACGATATTTTCGATACCTAACTTCATCATGCTAACTAATGCCATTGCAACCTATTGAAAACACTATATAATTTGTCTTAACAATTCCAAAGCAGAAAAGTAACACCCAAGATATTGAAATGCGCAATCAATAATAATCATATGAAAGCAAACAAACATCCTAATATTATCCCTAAAAGTTAAAAAATGCAATACCAAACAAAACAAATGATCCTATTGAAAAGCCCTAAAGGCTTTCTAATTTTGAGTTTTAATATTTTTAAGGGTTTTAAATTTTTCTAAATTTTTTTTATTTTTGAGAACTTTTCTTTTTTTATTTTCAAATTTTAAAAATTTTATATATTTTTTAAATGATTTCCTAAGATTTTAAAATATTTAATTTTTTTCTGACTTTTTAAAATTTAATGGTTTTTATGAATTTTCAAATTTTTCTCAATTTTTTAAGAATTTTCTGATTTTCGAAATTTTTTAATTTTTTTGAATTTTCTGAAATTTTAATATTTTTAAATAATTTTTTATTATATTAGGGAAACGGGTTTGGCCAGGTTTACCCGATCCGAACCGGTCGGATTAAAATACGAATTTTTTAAAATTTTTAAAATTTTTCGAATTTTTCATTATTTTCCTATTTTTTATGTCTTTTTCTCTTTTGTCATTTTCCCTTTGCTTCATCTTCAACCTTGAGCACCTGACCGAAGCCTCCCTCATCATCTGCAAATCCTTCTTCACCGAACCGATCACCACTCAGCGTCACGACCATCCACCACTGTCTTCACAGAAATACCACCACCCGCCAGTCGTCTAATCGACCGGCATCAATCACCGTCGTCGGCCTAATACCAATTCGGTACTATTTTATCCAAGCCTTGTTGAGTATCATTGCTTGCACTAATATTTTTCTTTTTCAACCACAAAAAAAGAGTACAAGTGAGTCTTCAGAGAAGGTCACCTGGCTGAGGAAGGGAAGAAGCAATCCACGACGAAAAAGAGGATTAAGTGGTCCATTCTTCCTTGACGGTAAAAGGGTAGCTCCAGCGAGGGGAAGGATGAACGGCCACCTCGACAACGAACGAATATTTCCACGAAATCACATGATAGCACAGCGAAGACAAGAGAATCAGCCAAGATTCGACTAATACAACAACAGTCACGAATCAATCTTGAGCTTAATCGCGAACTAATATTGGATCCTCTTTTGGACATTTTATCAAACACATGATATGCAGCATAAAGAACACACATCCGATCCTATTATCGTCTGTTTTTTCAACCACAGAAACAGAGTACAAGTGAGTCTTCAGAGAAGCTCACCTGGCCGAGGAAGGGGAGAGGCGATCGGCAACGAAAGAGAGGATCAAGCAATCCTTTCTTCCTTGACGGACGAAAACGCAACTCTAGCAGTGATCCGAACGCCAGAAATGATTGGAGCGGCTCGCGGACATATGCTTTGGTCGGAGCTTTGGAGATCCGACGATGAACTCCGGCGAAGAAAATCCTCCTCAGAACACTCAACCACTAAACCCAGACCTCGCCGAAGCTCTCTGTTTTTCCGTTATTTTGCGCCAGCTCATCCATCTTGTAGAAAGGTGCTCGGCCTTGCTCCGGTCACTCGCCGTTCTCCTTTGCCTCGCATCATGGGCACCGCTCCCCCTTCATCTTCGGTCATTTTCTCTCGCGTCACAGACGTACGCTGTATGTACGACTGGTGTATATAGTGACATACCGATGCAAACGAGATCGGAGCTTAGCAATCGGACCGTAATTATTGAACCGTTTCCTCGCGGACGCCCATCGCAGAACCACCACCACAGGCAAACCAAATCCGGAAATAAAAGAAAAGAAAATGTCACTTGAGTTAACAGATAAAATCTCAGGAACAGCATATTTGATGACTCGTGAAACAACTAATGACATACAAAACGACACCGGGCTGTCTTCGGATCATCTCACCTATATTTCTCCGCAACATCTCCTCGGACGTGAGCCATATCAAACAAGGGTTCTGTATCCAACGTTATAGTAATACTTCAATCTGACACCATCTCATCAATGCGGATTTCAGGTCAAACCATGAACATAAAAGCTTCATTATCAGTCAGATTTCTAAGTACGAAATCCAACTGCATGCAATTTTGCAAACTCTGAATGCCTCTGCAGTCTCAACTTTGCTTTGGCCCATCCCACCATGCTACGAAATCCAACTGCATGCATTTTGCAGTTGACATGGAAATGGATGCTTCTCTTTCGGGCTATTATCTACACAACACTATTATTTTGGTCCTCCAAGCATCCACATCAAAAAGACTGAATCTTCTTCCAGTGATGTTTCTCTTTCCTCCAAAGAGCAAAAAATGTTCTCTCGTTACCAATCCTAACTAAAACGAAAAACAGTCGTTCATAATTTAAAGGGCACCATTAAAATTGCTACTAGTGACGTTTCTTTCTTTGCACCTACATTAGGCAGACATAAATCGAGCATGAGGACGAAGACTTGATAAGAGTCCCATTAGAAAAATGAAGTGTCGATTCCACTGATTACATGTTCTTCCATGCATTTCTGAGAAATGATGATTTTTGAAAGGCTGTAAGGGTCTGTCTAACTTTCTAATTTTCACCAAATATCTTGCTACGCTTTTTCTTTTCATATTCAAGATATTCCAAGGTGTGAAAGTGCATTAGTCACTATTCATCTATTTATTTATTGAAAATTTTGAATACCCATTAATTTTTCTTAAGAAAGTTAAAATGAAAAAGTAGCATCTCTTAAGTTGAAACAAGCAAGTCCTTCACGGGATTTCTATGGTTCGCTAATGCTGTCCAAAGGAGGGCTACACACGAGAGAGAATCATAACCTTGATTTGACATCAAGGTAATTGTGACCATCCAAGCAAAGTATCTAATGCAAACACAATTCCCAACGAGATAGAATTTCCAAACATATTCTACAAGAACCAGGTGGAGTTAATAAAATCTTATAGACCAGGATGAAGCTTGTGTTCGTTCTCCGTTGCTGGCCCCAGTTGAAAAAACTATTAACAGTGGGAAAGAATTAAAGAAAAACCCCTTGATTTGGAGAACTAAGATCCCCATTTCAACAGTTGGTTTAAGGAAGGAGGTTGGGAGGTAATGGCAAATTTCGACATCAAACAGATTGGTAGGGCTATCACAAGGTTAACATAAAACCAAGCACAGAGTTCTCAACCCCGACATCCCTCCAAGGTACGGACTTCTTACCAAAAGAGGAACAGACTCAAACCGAACATCAGATTAGCACAACATCTTGGCTGACGTTAGCGTTTTTTCTTGTTTTAAATCAAAGATGAACTGAGATGACAAGTGTCTGAATCTCACCTGTTCTTTTGCTTGCATCTTCATCTTCTTCGGACGCCACAGAGAGTGAGACAAAGCGAGAGTCAGCCACAGACAAAGAGAGATATGAGCTCAACGATCCGGCAGTAATTGTTGAATCGTTTCCTTGCCGATGCCCGCCGCAGGCAAACCAAATCCAGAAATAAAAGAAAAAAATATGTGACTTGCCGTTGACAGATAAAATCTCATAAAATCATATTTGATGAATCACTAAGCAACCAATGACCTACGAAACGACATTGAGCTGTTTTCGTATTGAATGAAAAATAGGCTTCATCTCACCTGTATTTCTCTGCGACTTCTCCTCAAACGTGAGCAATATTCGGCAAGGGTTATGTATACAATGTTATAGCATTGTTTTGATTTGACGCCATCTCATCAACGTGGATTTCAAGCCAAACCATGCAAACAAAAGTTTCAATATCAGTTAGATTTCTGGCGAACATTACCACGACGTTAGCTTTTTTTCTTGTTTTAGATCAAAGATGAACCAAGATGACGAGTGTTTGGATCTCACCTGTTCTTTCACTCGCATCTTCATCTTCTTCGGACGCCATGGAGAGCGAGAGAAAGCAAGAGTCAGCCACGGATACAGATAGAGATGAGCTCTTCGTTAAACTTTGGATAAGATTTGTTTTTTAGTTGAGAGAATCTCGGATAATTGGGTCGGAGAAGAGATTTCGTGGGTTTGACCGTACGTTGGACCGAATTAACTATCCCCATTTTAAATTTTAAATTATATTTGGTTGTGCTAAACAAATTTTCTTTAAAAAAAAATTAGCTAATTAAAAATTAGCGAATTAAACTAAGTGAAATGTAAGCATGTGTGTTTCAAATTAAAGTTTCCGTTCTTTTGTTGTAGTGTTTAAATTTTAGTGAATATTAAGTGAATCTTATTCGAGGAATAAATTAAGTTATCGTTCAAATTATTTTGATCTAATTTTGAATTGAAATGAAAAATAATGCATTGATCACATTATTGACCAGAAGTTATATTTCAAAGTATGAGTACTATTCATGTATTAATATAAATTTCCAGTTTTGACTTCATTACAAACTAAATGGATAAACTACTATATTTTGAAGTTACTTTATTTTTAGAGAAAAATCCCAAATTATACCTTATTTCCCCTCTTCTTTTCCTGCCTGACTTCTCCTTCATGACCCGAAGCATGTCTCTTCCCCTGCGGCTCTCTTTCACCGAAGCTGCTCAACCGAACGAAGACATATGAGACAAGCGGACTTCGTCTCAACCCGGCCACACGTTTGCTCCAGCATCGTTTTGGCCAGCTTAGGTTAAGGGCTCGGCCTTTGCCTAGGTTGCCACTTATTGAATGGCCGCCCTAAATCTCCTTTCACTCCATAAACTCAATTAAACTCGAGCAGTCATGACCATGAGCTCCAACTTTCCTTTGCTCCGCAAGCTCAATAAAGCTCAAGTTGCACAATTGCGAGTTCAAAGAAACTCCAATTGTCATGATTGCTACTCCAAATCTCCTCCACTCCTCCCAAGCCGAACTCGAAGGCCAAATTGACTCCCGATTTTGACTTCCACGATCGCAACATCATCTTCGGCATTGTCCGTGGCAAGGATGGCCAGCTCAATTTTCAGCCTCACCTACCCGCGTGGCTCATCTACACTCTTGCCAACGCCAACACCAAGGAGAATTGGAGGGAAATAAAAATAGTTCAAACCCGGTTGTGGTTTAGGCCAAAATGGCGTCTGTCTTGGCCATTGATTCTCACTAGAGTTGAAATTGACATACGTCCGAGAGAAAATAATAAAAAATTCATATTATTTAAAATAGAAAGATTTGCTTGCACCAATTGTAAGTTTTAAACTAAATTACACATTTTGAAAGTTTTAAAACTCAATCATACTTTTGGACAAATTTTAAAATTTTTGGTACACTTGTCCTTATATTTTTCAATAACCTTTGGACAGCCAATAACCCTTACTGAAACTTAATAGCACATAAAAAAATTTGTAAATTTGAATACAGAATAATATAGCTCTGTAGTTTTCTTTCTATCTCATGCGTATGTGATTGGACATGCCGCACCACACATCAGATCTAAACACCCTAATGGATGCAAACATCATCGTCCTTCCCCTTTAAAATAAAAGGAAGCGTGCCCCATGCTTTGGTTTTTCAATTCGGAATGAATAATAAAAATTATTAATTCATGTCTATGTTAGTGTTGATTGTGTCACATAAAATAACTGGCGTTCATGTTAGCGATTCCATTCCAATGTTGATAAGATTGATTATATTGACAAATTGTCAAACAATTTATAACTCAATTAGTTAAATTAAAAAGTTTAGGATTTATTGGCATAAATGCAATAAGATTAAGATATTTTCATAATTTTTCCAATGTTGAGTCTGTCCTCTCCCCTTTAATGACCTATCGAGAAAAGAGACTCCACGGGAGCCTCCTGCAACTGATCTTTTAAGCGCAAGGTCATCTCATCCAAGCTTAACAACCTCGTTCTGGGACCACGTTCCCCTTCAACCTGCCAACCGGACACGGCGATGAACTCAAATTAAGACGTAATCGAGCGCTCAACAGATGGAAGATGTGTGGAGTGCGCGTGCAGAGTCGGTCCCCACCCATAACTTTTCGGCGTTTTTGGCCATACCCAAAACAGAATGAACCGCGAGGCAAAAAGTCAAATAGTTCCCAAGCATCGAACATGATTTAAAGCGACAAATTGCATTCCCATGGAACGAGTTTCCTCGATTTGCCCATGACCTTTTTTCTTGCTATGACCCCATAACTTGTCTTGAATCCAAAGTAGAGTATGTAAGTTTTTAGTTTTTTAAGAAAAGGGAACAAGCACACACTGTGATTAGTCCAAACAGACCATATGTTATTCAATTTGTTAATCCATGTTATTGTGTATTAATCATTTATTTTGCGTGAATTGTGTGTAATTTTACATTTTTCTTGTGGATGCAAGATATGCGGAAGAGAGGAATATGAAATTTTGGTATATTTCAATGTTGAGCTATAAAGAGGGCATAGATATAAATAGGCTTTCTTAGTTGATTATTTGTGATAACATATCATCATTTAAGGATATGCGCCATCAAATGAAGATATATGTACAATTTTCAGAGATATGAAAAATTAAGATAAATATTCTAATTATCTCTAATGAGGAAAATATCTTATAGAAATATCTCTGACATGGTGTATTAAAAGTTTCAACTTGAGTTTGGAAAAGAAATCCAAAAGATGCTGGAGTGGATTGCTGGCTTGATGTGGTGAAGAGCAAATTGTTTGCATTAACATGACTGTTTGTGTGTTAATCATGGCCATTGTGCAAGCTAACGCTATTGATTTGACTCGTCTGAGGGCAACAAGTCTATTGGTGTTTGTTTGTAGATGGAAACATGGTCAATGCGACTGGCATTGTTGTGGAACAAGCTCATTGGGCACTTCCTTAGATAATAGAGCTCTGTAGATTATGCAACAATAGAATAGGGTAAGGATGGTTATCGAAGACGGAGCAATGTTGAGGATTGACATTGAGAGAGAGATATTTATAATTATCAAAAAGGAAGATGATGGAAATACGAGAATTGTGCCACACCCAAGTGCACCTAAGGACTGTCTAGCATTAATACCAAAATAAGAAATACGGGGAAGTGACAAATGTGGTGCTTTTATTTTAATGTGAACAATGCAGTACATAAATAAGCTCTATTACATGAATATTTTAATTATGTCAATTGAGTTTTAAATATTTAACGATTTGCTAAAATAGTCCATCTAACTAATTTAGACAAAAAAAAAAAAAAACTAACACATTCGTCGACTTATGTGGACAATATTTTAATTTTCTAAATGTTTTATTAATTTTTCTCTTCTGCTTCCTTTCTTTTTACTCATTTATGGGTCGGTGAGGGCTGCCATGCCCTCACCTAGATTAGGCAAGAAAGAAATAAAAAAGAAATAAAGGAAAATAAAAGAATATGAAGAATATTAGGATTTTGTAAAAATTATCCATATCAACGTTGGCCATACCAAATAAGACATTAGCGTCCCCATCAATAATTTTAAGCCAAACCTACCCTAATTAATTACATTGACAAATCATAAGAAGATTTAAAATTCAATTGGCATATTTAAAAGATTTAGGATTTTTTTAGCAATTTTTCCCTTAACAAACCTCAATCACTTAAGCTACCACAATAGCCTCCTCCTCCTCTTATGCCATTTCATAGCTCAACACGCACGTGCATGCCATGCACATATATATAAATATATATTTCCTTCTTCTCTTATGCCATTTCATGACTCAACACGCATGTGCATGCCATGCGCATATATATATATATATATATATAGAGAGAGAGAGAGAGAGAGAGAGAGAGAGAGAGAGAGAGAGGTAGTTAGGGTTTGTAGGTGATGCCTATTTCTTCTTTGGAATATTTTCTCGAGTATTGTAATCAGAAGATCCATGAATACTCCTCACATCTCCATGCAGTTTTGTTTACTTCGCTGCCTGTCTTAACCCTAACCTCTCCTTTTATGT